>CM018691.1:26979531-28179531 GCA_009363875.1 Mikania micrantha | reverse complement strand
AAACCGATCGCAGTACACCCTTCGAATGTCAATCCTAGGGCTTCCCAATGATGGATCTTGCCTTACTTGCTTTTTCCAGCCTCTTGGTCGCCTCTAATGCTCGTCAAAACCCGTCTGTAACCCAAAAGAATAGGTCTCTAGCCGTTTTAATTTTTCAAACTTGTTTTTCTGAAAATATCTACTTGTCGTGTACCGCAACGTCTGCTTCACAACCCTTCGCGCTACGCGAGGGTTTCAAATACCAACAAAATAGTCGGGTCAAACTGCAATGATTAAGTGAAGGTCAATTTCGTCTTTTCCACCTGTCACGTAGCGCGACATGGTTCCTTGTGTGCGTCGCGATACGCGAAGGGTTCAAAAATCCAGATTTTTGCTTCCTTTGTTTCCAGGTCCTTCCTCGCCCTACCGGGAGCTCGATTCTTTGTACTTTCGTGTCAAATACGTATGTTTATGACCTGCACGCATTCAATTTATAAAATTGTAAAGCACCAACTAAAATCAATTCCAAAACTAATTAAAACTGTACAGAAACTAACAAAAACTACCGGAAAAACAGATGTGTTTTGCAACACATCAAGCAGCCACTGTCAACAATCCACACGTTGCCTTTTGAGTCTTGTTGTCCATGCACATAATTAGAAGTGAATTAGTTCCTAATGGGAACCCAAGCCCATGTGGTCTTGGGTTTCCCATTTGCATAATTATAGGAAAATTTCTTTGAAATCATCTTTAGTGGAACAGATGATGAGCTTGATCATGGAACGGGAGGTTGAGTAGAGTCCTTTCTTTTCCAAACTCTCTTGACCTTTGGAACTGTTGGAGGAATTTTCTTTTTCTGGCTCCCATCGGAACCAACTTTTGCCTTCTCTTCCGATGGTTTTGATTTTATCTTGAGGTGGGGTCTTTCCTCTGATTTTGTTCTTCCAAAGTAGTGTGACTTCTTGGTATTGTCGGAAGCAATTTTGACATGTGCTTCCGATGTTCCTTTTGCTTTGGAAGATTTCCTGCTTTTTATTTTCATGTTTTCAGAAGTACCTGCTTCTGACAGCTTCCTGTGCTGCTTGACTGAACCTTTTCTTTCGGAAGCAGATTTTTCTTCACAAGAAAAAGATGATTTGCTCCAAGATTTCCTGTTGTTTTCTCTTACTTTTGGTCTTGAAAGTGTTATGCTTCTATGATTGAAGAATCAATCGGAAGCAAAGTGACTTGTGTCCCCACACATAAGACACACAGTCTGAACTTGGTTTGATTTCTGAAACTTCTCTCTTTTGGAGGAAACTGAGTTATGCTTCACCGAACTTGATTGTTCTGACTTGGGAGTTGCAACTGGACTTTTGTTTGGATGGATTACATGAACCTTGGATACACTGGCTTTTCTATCTCTTGATTTAGCCCTATGTGACTTGTTAGATGGACAAGTGACATAGTCATTTGAATATGTTCTCCTGGTTTGTACGTATTTAGCCATAACAAAAGATGGTGTGGTTTTCTTGTTTCTCTTCTTTTGTTTAGTAACTGATTTTAGTTTTTCAAAATTATCAGGAATGTCATCTTAAGATGAATAAGTTGATTGAGCAGGGCTAAATTCAGGAAAATCATTTTCTTGTTGAATTTTGTGTATGTATAGAACTTCATCATACACAAGGCTAGCTTCAGGTTTGCATCGAACCTCTACCATTGGAGTATAGGCAGATGGACGCTCCATTTTGTTGTAACCCACCCCAGTACCCTTCTTCTTTACTAGCTCAGGTATCTCAGTCAGTTTGAGAAGTTTCTCAAACTTCTCATCTTGACTGAGAAACTTGTCTTTGTATGCCTCAGCCAATACAAGTTCTGTTTTGGCAGTTGTTAGTCTTTCTAAAAGATTGTTTATTTGACACTGCTTATTAGTGTCTTCATGTTTTAAACTGGAGATAGTCTTTTCTAACTCCTCAATCTTTTCTTTGTAATTACTCTCAGCTTCAAAGAAATTTTCCTTAATAACTTGTATTGACTCAAGCTTATCACAGACTTGAGCATTAAAACGTTTTTAAGCAATTAATTTTTCTAAACATTCAGGGGTACACATGTCATCTATTACCTTGAATGTAGACGTGGAGTCATTTGCCATCAAATCATTGTTTGAGGTAGTTGCTTCCTCAGCTTGAAAGCTCCGATCAGAGAAATCGTGTTGTTCTGCAATGTTTGCACTGTTCGAGGAGCTTGGTGCTTTGTGATTTGGCTGACCCGAAGTTGATGGCTGAGAACTTGGAGATTTGCACTCTCTTGCAAAAATTTCCCAGCTGTTGACAATTAAAGCATTTGAGTTTAGACTTATCCAGACCAAACCCAGTTTTCATATTATGCTTTTTGAACTGTCTTCCAGTTCTCTGATAAAACTTCTTTGCTCTGTATGAGATCATGGCCATCTGGTAGTTGATGTCCATTTCTTCCAGGTCATCTGCAGGGATCCCGTCTAGATCCTCCTGAAACAAATGAAAATAATTTATTTCTTCGGTCATGAATGCTCCCTGACCTGAGGTGATTAATGGAGTTGAGCTTGCAAATGGGTTTGAATGAGATGTGGATGGAGTTGGTGTTCCTGGGAAGGTGATAATGGGTGTGGAGTTTGAATGATATGCAGGCTGATAGTTTTGAAATGGAGGGTTGTAGATTGGAGCATATAAAGTAGCTGAACCTGAGGGAATCGAGGCTGGTTTAGGTTCTTAGGCATCAATCTCCATTTGGTATGCACTAAGTATACCAAATAATTCTCCCAGCTTTAAAGTTCTAAGATTTTTTGTTCTACGAATAGCAACAGAATAGATATTCCAGGCTTGTGGAAGTGATCTTAGAAACTTTCTAATGACATCTTGATTCTCCATCTTCACCCTTGCAACAGTTAACTCATCAACTAATTGAACATACCTCAAATATTGAGAAGGCATCTTCTCGTTGTTCTCTTAAACTTTTGCTTCAGCATGTCCTTTTTATTCTCGACCCTTCATACATCTGTTGCAAAGAGTTCCACAGCTCTTTGGCAGACTTGCATTTCTTGAATGCATGTATGATAGATTTTGGAATTGCAATCTAAATCACTCACAAGGCTTTAGAATACACTTCCATCTTCTTGTAATCCTCATCTGAGTACAAAGATGGGACTTTTGGCACAGGCGCTCCACCAGTACATGCAGCAGCAACAGTTGGAATGAATCGTCCCTAAAGAACTGACTTCCATATCTTAAAGTCTTGGTTCCTGATAAACCCCTCCATTCTAACTTTCGAGGTGTCATAATCATCTGGTGTTAACATACGGGGTTTGTTGAGCGTGCCATTTTATGTGTCGTGCTTGTTCATTGTTGTCATTTTATCAAAAGGATTTTGAGCAAAGCTCTGATACCACTTGTTGGATTGGGTTATGTAACTTACACAATACTTTCACAAGATATCTTCTACTAAGTTGATAGATGCGAAAATTCTTTCAACTTGATTTGCAAAAACAGATTGAAACAAATACAGAAAACAATTGTAAATTCAAGGTTAAAGTTTATTGCATTCAACTGTTGAGATTACATGTCTTAGCTCAAGCACAAGCGCACACTTATTAAGTTACAGATGAAGGATTATATACTAAAACCTATAGCTGGTCGATCATGTTTGGTTGAAACTCAAATACTTTTGTAAAATGTTGTTAATGATAAAATGGGTTATTTAGAGTTAACATACTCATAAATGGTTTTGGTGATAAGTGGGTTGTTTTGAATACTAAACGTAAACTGTGAGAAGGTTTATGTAAATTGGCTAAAAAGCACTATAAGACACTTGTTTATTTTGTAAAATATGAGACCTAACTATGATGTTGTTTTTAAAACACATATATATTATGGATGAATTAGGGGGGTTACAAAGGATGAAGTTTGTCTGTTGAAAACTTAATATGGTGGAGGTTTCGCAAGGAAAATGACAATAACACTAAGGCAATGAAAAGTAAGCTATTATTTTAAGGGATAACTTTGTAAAATAGTAATCAAGTTTCTCAAGTGTTGCAATAAATCATTCAAAAAATCTTTTTTGTCTCTTTAAAATTGTAGATTTGAAGAATCGATCACGAAATCCTACGATTCGATCATAAACGTGCGGAATCCGTTCATGACTAGATTTGGATCAACAATAACATTGTAATATATCATTAATATACATTCATTATCAACATCCAAGTGTTTACTACGAATCAAATGTGAAATACAACACTTCGATACACAAAAGAAACTAAGATGAAGAGAATTTAATGAAGATCTTCAAGCCTTTCTTGATTCTTGAGAGAGAGAGAGAATGTAGCGCTTTGTGTGTGAAAGATTATGAGCTCCAAGTCTACCCCAAGTCTCTTGAAATGAACTAGCAAAACCATATATATAGGTTTCATATGTTTGCCAATAGGTTTGGCTCAGATATGAACAATGAATTTACACGAACCTATGATAAGGTTCGTGAACCTTATGCTAGCCGAACCTATTAACTATCAATCATAGCCGAACCTAACCTTTTAGGATCTCTAGCCGAACCCTTTGACACTTGACTTTTCTAATCATATACAACAGACTATGATTTCATTTACAACAAGCGAGGTTCACACAGTAAATGCAGCTTTCACACAGAAAATGCATCAACAAAAATCACTTAACTTTTACTATGTGTTCCAATCATATGCAATTTTTTTATAAATATTTAAATTTATTAAATTTTAATCGAGGTAAATATATCATTTATGAATATATTTTTATCAGTATTTAATTTCTTTTTTTTATCAATTTGATTTAAATTTAACAATTATGAAGTTTTGTTGTTAATTTGTGAATTTTTTTCTTCACGGTTACATCTTATTTCATGCTAATTATAAAAAAAATCCCATACTATTAATAAACATTCATAAGTGTTTTATTTGCCTCAATTAATTATAAAAAATTTAAACAATTTTAAAAAATTACATATGAATGAAACACATAGTGAAAGTTGAGTAACTTTAAAAGGACAAAAACAATTTGAGTAACTTTAATGAAACATTAGAAAAACTTGATTACTATTAGGTGAATTTTTCCCTTCTTTTTAGTGAAATTTGTATATAGGTTTGTACTAGATGTGGCAATTTTCATCTAAATCAAAAGAATTGTCCGTTTAGATAAATAATTGTTGTATAATAATTTGAAATGTGTAACAACATAATATGAAATGAGTTGAGCTATGTAACACTTTAACACAAAATGGGTCAAGATGAGAAACCTAAAAACTATGTGCATGTAATGGATTCAAACGTTTAAGAATGTTTGATAACATATTTAAAGAGAAAATTTCTAAAAATTATCCTAATATATTATTTGTTTAGTTAGAGCACATTTAAACGTAAATCAAATTGATGTTTTTTAAAAACAATCCATTTAGACCCAAACTGATTTTGCTTAAATTTCGTTCTGACCCTCACCCATTCTGATTTGAACCCGTTTTAACTCAACACCCAACCCAACCTAGCCTGCCCATTTTTCGAGGCATAGTTTGTACCATCTTATGATATTATATATGTTGTTATGTATCCTTTGTATTTCTTTTATTTATTGTGGCTTTATGTATGATTATACGTTGTTTGTATTAGAGTCACGAGTCATTTCAAAATCAACATCTTTTTATCCTATTGACAGAGGTAAGATTTGTATACATCGCATCATTTACAAACCTTCTTAGGCCAAAACAATTATATTAGTTAAGCTTGAGGGGCCAAAACCGATAGTTGTCTAAACCATAGGGGTTAAATTGATAGAAGATTTTATTTTGGACCAAAATAGTTAAAACATTTAAACTACAAGGGCCAAAACCGTAATTTACTCCAAAAATTATAATAACAAATAACAAAAGATAAACTTCTTTTCATTCAGAGTTCAAATTGCAACTGCAGTTTGAGCACATTGAAGAACCTTCAAAATTTCTAGCACTAACAAGCTTGTATGAACCCTTTCAATCCTTAGTTACACAAACATGTAAAGGCATGTCCATGAAGACCTATTGGTCAAACATACCTTGTAAGACTGTTCCTATTCATGACTAAAATTTTGGTTGGTCGCCACCTGTTTTAAAATAAAAAGATAAAATAATTTGTTTGCAATCTCAACTCACGATTTGTTCTCGGGAACGACCATAACTAACAAGCAACTGAGCATTTTTTAACTATTTTTTTTTTGGATAAAGCTTGTTAAATTTGAATTTTTGTACACTTGTCAAACTATAATTGGATCATTTAATTGAGTTAAGTTGGTTGTGAATGGGAGTGAAAAATTTTAGTTTGGTTGGTTATGTAGGTGAAAGAGAGAAATTAAATTTTTAAAGAATAGTTTTGGTTGGTTGGTTGTGAATGAGAGTAGTCCAAATACATGCCGAAAAAATTAAGGGCATTTTCATGTTAAGGGCATTTTCATCATCCCGTAGGTTATTTATTGTCTAGAACGAGTATAAATGAAACCAAATACATGCCGAAAAAAGTCAGAATAGTTGGGTTGCCTGCATACATTATCTGAATCCAAAATATCCAATCGGATATCCGGATTTGGACTCATATACGTATTTTGAAAACTTTCGGATAGTTCGGATATCCGATATCCAAAATAGTTTTTGGATAATTTTTCGGATATTTCGGATAATTTTTCGGATATCCTGATATTAATCGGATATTCGGATATCTGAAATATATATGTATATATATATATATCTTTTTTTTCCTGATTTCGAATATTCGAATTCTGAATATCTGAAATTTCAGATTCTGATATTGAAAAATCAATATCCAAAATTTTCGAATGTCCAAAATTCGGATATTCAAAACACTGGATATCAGAAAATGAACATCCCTAAGTCCAAAATAACATTCACTCGTTTCTTTCAAACCACCATCACCACACCACTAATCCACCACAGCCATCTCCTCCAGGACCACCACCACCAACCCCATCACCCGTCGCCACCGCCAACAACAACCATCATCCTACTTTAGATCTACAAATGACATCACAAAAAAATAGAACTTAATTAAAGCCTAATTCATTGAAAAAGTAAGGAGAGCATTTGTGAATTCACAAAACAAACAAACAAACCTACCAAGTATATCCCCACTTTTCAGTAGGGTCTGGAAAGAAGGATAGACACAAACCTTACACTTATCTTAGTTGAATTAAAGAGGCTGCTTCGAAGGAGTCCCCGGCTAAAAGTTATTGTTTGTAGTTGATGATCCTAACATTTTTAACGTTATTTTCACAAAATAATTAAATAACGTTAAAATTAGTGCAATTTTACTTTGGCTCCTTAAGGGCCCACATATAATATACATTATATGTGTGCACAGTTTGCGTTGTGAATTCACAAAATTTGACATGCAATTCTAGCTATTTAAGAGGTTTGAAAGGATTAAATTCATGGAAGAACTGGAATCCCTAATTAATGGATGGTGGCCTTCAAATTTGAATTCATTATCGTCATCCTCTTTCAATTGCAGTAATTGGGTAGGAATTACTTGTGATTTTGATTGAAGTCGTATTGTAAGTGAGGGATTTGGGTAGGGCTGTCATCACGAGCCAGACGCGGCCCGTTAAGGCACGACACGTTAAGACACGAAACATGAAATTGGCAGACACGAACATGACACGAAAACTTATCGTGTATGTTTTTCCAAACACGAACACGACCCGTTAACAACATTTAAACATGGAATGACCCGTTAAGGAACATGTTAACAGTTGTTAGTACATGTTTGTAATAGGTTGCTTATTAAAATATGTAAATTATAGAAATTTAGTTGAGGTTTGGCTGAGGTTCGTCTGGCCCATGAACCTTAGCAGGTTCGGCGAACCTAGTAGTTTTGTCTGTACAGGTTTGTCCAGCGAACCTCAAGGAAGGTTCGGCTAGCTAGGTTCGGCTGACAGTCTGTATATATTGGAGGTTTGTCTAGATTTGTCATAACTTTTGGAAAACCTCTGAGTGATTCTCTCTGTGTGAGTGAAAACTGTGTGTTCATATATTTCATTGTAGTCAGTTAATCTTGATTAATGAAATGGAGATTATAGAAATGTTTGTTTCTTCTTTGATTCATATAGATCAAATATAGATTCCGCATACATTTGATTGTACATAGGATTCCATTCGATGATCAAGATCAATTTCAGAAGATCTACTGTGGTATCAGAGCTTTGGTGGAGTTCTATACAAGCTTTTCAAAGATTTACAAGCATTTGGAGTTAAGAAGATCAAGAAATGGATTGAAATTCAAGTTTTCTTTGTGTTCGATTGCTGAATTGAGTGTGATATCATCATCTATTGCTTTGAAAAATCACAATTTAGAGATTTGTAGTGTAAATTGGTGATTTTTGAAGAATTATCTTCAAATTTGAAAGGTTTTCCCTCCAAATTTTTGAATTTTGAAGAACTGTGATTGGCTGAAGCAAGATGTTCGCTGTTTCAGAGATTTTTCTGAGATTCGTTTGAGGTTCGTTTAAGGTTTGTCTGAAGGTTCGTGAGATCAGGTTTGTCTCAAGGTTCGTGAGATCAGGTTTATTTCAAGGTTTGTGAGATAGATGTTTGTCTCAGGTTCGGTTGAAGAGGTTCGTGATATCAGGTTTGTCTTAAGGTTCGTTGCATCAGGTTCGTGAGATAAAGGTTTATCTCAGGTTTGTGAGCTGAGGTTCGTTCATATCAAGAATTGGTGGAGGTTCGTCTGTTACCTAGGTTCGTGAGAAATTTTTCAACAAGAGGTTCGCTGATAAAAATCAAGAATCATGGCTGAGATGTTTGCTACTGTAGCTAGTCAAAATTCTAAGATACATAGCATTTTGATTAGTGAAACTGAAGCTGGAAGTACGAACAAAGTTCCAAAACTACTTGATTCGACAGACGATGAGAACTGGAAAGGAATATTTGAGACACATCTCAATGGAACTGACACCAATATGTGGGGAAAAATTTTATCATCTTATGAAAGACCTAAGGTGGTGGGGACAGATTTGGATCAAACCCTTGAGAGATTGGATGTTTATCAACGAAAGAAATACGATTCTAAGAAGAAAGCTTATTGGATGTTGAGCCAAGCAAATCCTAATCAGATACTTCATCAATTTGATGAACACAAAACCTCATATGATTTGTGGAATGCTTTGAAAGAGAGAATTGAAGGAAATACTAAGCTAAAGAAGATGAAAGCCACTGATAAACGTAAAGAGTTTGAGAACTTCAACTTTATTGGCAATGAGAGTCTTGAAGCCTTAATAACCAGATATAGGCATTTGTTGACTGAAGTTAGGAAGTGTAGGATTGAATATACCGAAGAGGAGAAGATAGATTGTTTTGCATATGCGTTGCCTGAAAAGTGGAATTAATTGGTGCTAATTTTGAGAGAAAATTTACCTGGAATGACATTGGTAGAGTTTATTCAAAAATTAGAAGAATAGGAAATGAAGGATAAGAGAAAAGCAAGAAGAGTGAATGTTACTCAAGATCCTTCTTTATATGGTGCATCTGTTGTTACACCTCCTGTCTCTTCTGCAAAGATCCAGACAACATTTGTTTCTAGTACTTCTGATAGAACTTCTGCAACTTCTGCATCTGCTAGTTCTACTTCATCTTATTCGGTGAATGAAAATAAATATGATTCTACAACAACTCCTGTTCAGCTGAATACAACAAATCTGGGAAAAGTAACTGTAGAGGCTGTTCGGGATCATATGTCAATTTTATCATACATAGTCAGTGCTTATGATGAACAAATAGCAGGAAATATTGGAAACTCAAATCTTACTTTTGAAGATTATGAGCAAATTGATGATGATGAGATGGAATTGATTGACACTCAATGGGCATTGGCAAGTGCAATCAGAAGAATCAATAGATATGAAAAGAAAACTGGAAAGAAATTCACTTTTGATCGAAACACCAAGTTTGGATTTAATCCAAAGGCCACACAATGTTACAACTGTGGTGAGTTGGGTCATTTTGCTAGAGAGTGCAAAAATCTGAAGAAGCAAGGAAATTTAAATCCTTTCAAGCCAAAAGAAACTTATCAGAAGAAGCAAGAAAAGTCTGAAGAGTCATCGAAAGCTTTAGTTAGTCAAGCTGATGAAGGATATGATTGGGGAAAGCAGTATGATGATTTGATGGGTGCATTCATGGCTTCTTTGGATGAAAACACAAGCAAAGGAAAAGAAAACGTTGATGAGGTAAATGAGGATCTTTTAGAGATCATTGATAAATTGAAAGAAATGAATGCTCAGTTGACTGCTGAACTGGTGGAGTGCACTGAAGCTAACAAGAAGTTAATTTCAAGAGAAAAAGCTTTTGACAAAAAGATAATTGATTTAGGCAAATAAAATGAAGTGTTAAAAATCAAAGTTTTGCAAAATAATCATGCAGTTTCAGTGCATCTCGAATCAGTGCAAAAACTGAAAGTTGATTTATCAGCAGCAAGAGCAGAAGCAGAAATGAACAAGAGCAAGCTGGAGAATTATCAGAATTCTCAGTATGTCATTGATTACTTTGCTGCCATGCAAAGATCATCAAATGATACTACCGGCTTGGGTTTTCATTCTGTACCACCTCCTCCAAGCTATGTTTCCAGACCACAAATTGAACCGAATTTGGAAGTTCAACATGTTTCTTTGAATGAACGTTTGTCTGAACAAGTGGTTGAGAATGCAGGAGGTTCATCATCTGATGAAAAAGTGTCTCTTGATAGTGATGCTCCTATTATTGAGGACATCACTGAATCAGAATATTCATCTGATATCTTGAGACAGAATGGTTATCAAGTTAAAAAGATTGATAAAAAGAGTCTGAAGTCTCAGAAGTCAAAGACTGAGATGAAACCAGTTGAGAAGGTGGTGATTAAACCTAATATAGTTTCCAAACCAGTGATGAAAGTCAAAACAACCACTACTCTCAACCCGTTGTGTATGTAAAATCATCTACTATACATCAAGGAGAGTCTAGTTGCATTTTTCAAAAGCAAAATGTGATTTCTGAAAAGGCTGACAAAGTGGATTCCTTCTTTGATAAGTTTGGGGATGGAAATAAAGGAAAATCAAAGTTTTTTCAAAATCAAGTGAGTAATTCAAAGATAAAATCAACTGGTTTGATGAACAGATTCTCATCTGCAAAGGTTGCTTCTAAACCTTTCAGTTCATCTAAGTATTATGATGAACCAAAACCAAAGAATCATCTACAAAGAAAATGTTACAGATGTGGTAGATTTGGTCATTTGATTGCTGATTGTGATTTGGATGTCAGTTCTACGGATTGTAGCAGCTTTAGGTCCTTTACACCAAGAGAAACACGAAAGTGTTTTACTTGTTGTGGTAAAGGACATATTTCTGCAAATTGTCCAAACAATAAAATCAGGAAGAGTTTAGATGATGAGAGTTGGGTGAGCAGGTCAGGTGGAAGTACTAGGAGAGTTAAACCTAGTGAAGAAGAAATAAGAGTTCTCAGAAAGTTTGATCCTGAATGTGTTTGGGTAAAATAAGAATCTAATCAGAAGAAAAGAGTTTTTGATAACAAAAGGAATGTGAAAAAGCTTGTGAAAATGGTGACATCATCTGATGATGATTTTTTTGATAAATTTTCTTCAAAATCATTTTCAAAACAAAATGGTAAATCAAAATCATTTTGGAAATTAAAAACCAGGTCAGGTGATCAAATTTCCGGGAAAGAAGAGGGAAACAGTGATGATGGGTATTCTAGTAGATCATCAAAACAGAATGGCAGGGGTCCATTCAGGGAGACTCGACGCCGAAATGACGGGGGTCATCACTTTTGATACTGATAAAATTTTAATTTATTGTGCAGGTGGCATCCATGGGCCATATCAATAGTCGTTGGATTGTTGATAGTGGATGTTCCTGGCACATGACTGGAGAGTTGAATTTGTTGAGAGATTTCAAGTTGATAAAAGGCAGTTATGTTAACTTTTCAGGAGACAAAGGAGGTCAAATTACTGGGTTGGGTAGTTTGACGAATGGAAAGATTTCATTTGATAATGTTAATTTCTGCGAAGAATTAACTAACAATTTGTTGAGTGTTTCACAGATTTGTGATAAAGGATATAAAGTGGTGTTCGACAAAGACAGGTGTTATGTACTTAAACAAGGATTTCAGATTCCTGAGGAGTGGATTCTGATGACTGCTGATCGGAGCAAGGATTTGTATGTGCTTGACATGGCGAAAGCGGAGACGGTGAATAAGGTGGAGACATGTCTAGTGTCCAAAGCAACTGAGCAAGATACACGTTCTTGGCACAGACGGATGGGGCATATTCATATCAGGAAAATGAATTATCTTGTGCACAATCATTTAGTTGAGGGTGCACCAGTTAAACACTTTAAAGTTCCATATGTGTGTGTGTCGTGTAAAAAGGGTAAACAGAAAAGGAAGTCTCACAAAACAAAGAAAGTATTTTCTATTGATATGCCACTTGAACTTCTTCACATGGATTTGTTTGGACCTATTAATGTGAAAAGTATAGGTGGTGAATCATATTGTTTTGTGGTGACTGATGACTTTTCTAGATTTTCATGGGTCATGTTTTTAAAGCATAAATCAGATACTTATGAAAATTTTGTGTTGTTGATTAATAGGTTGGAGACATTGTATAAGTTGAGAGTGAGAAGAGTAAGATCAGATAATGGGACTGAGTTTAAGAATCATCAAATTGAGGAATTCTGTAATTCTAAGGGCATTTAGCGGCCATTTAGTGCACCATATGAACCCCAGATGAATGGTGTAGCTGAAAGAAAGAACAGAACGTTGATTGAGTCTGCGAGAACAATGCTAGCTGATTCTAAACTCCCCATTACATTTTGGAGTGAAGCTGTGGCTATAGCTTGTTTTACTCTTAACAGAGTTTTGATTGTTAAAAGACATAATAAAACATGCTATGAATTACTTCAAAATCGGAAGCCTAATTTGGAACACTTGGAACCTTTTGGGGCTCCTTGTACCATGCTCGGGAAAGATTCAAAATTCAATTCTAAAGTTGAAGAGGGTTTCTTTCTTGGCTACAGTCTTCCTAACAAACGTGTGTTTAATATACATACGGGTGTTGTGGAATTATGGTATCATGTGGATGTTCAAAGACATACACCTATACCAGACGGAAAAGGACCAGATTGGCTTTTTGATTATGATAAACTGTTTGAGTCTTTTAATATGTCTCCAAATGTTTCTGATGATGAAATAACCTTACAAATGTTATATGATTTGCAGAATTCTGAAGATCAATGTATTTCTCATCATTCTGAAGATGGTAATCATAATCCACATGAGGAAGGCATTTCAGAAGTAATTAATGATGATTGGGCATCTGATGATGATCAGGTTGTTTTTGAAGATGCTATTTATCACGATCAAGACACTGATCAGAATATTACAAACCTGGATCATAATGTGGGTGTCCCGCAAGTGCCTGTCACAAGAGTTCATGTAAATCATTGTTGATCAGATCATAGGAAATCCAACTGCTGGAGTACAAACATGAAATCAAATCACTAATGAGGAGAGTTTGTATGTTGAGTTAGAGAGAACTCATGGCAGTTAAGAGCTCTGGATGCATTCGGCATTTATTTCTCAGATAGAGCCAAAGACTGTTACTGAAGCGTTGCGTGAGCCTGCCTGGGTGGAGGCGATGCAAGAAGAGCTAAATCAGTTTCAGAAGTTGGGAGTTTGGCATCTGGTTGATTTGCCAAAAGGAGAGAAGAAAATTGGCACTAGATGGGTATTAAGATGCAAACGAGATGATAGATGCGTAATTGTTCGCAACAAAGCTCGTTTAGTGGTTCAAGGTTTCAAACAAGTTGAAGGAATTGATTACGATGAAGTGTTTGCACCTGTGGCGCGGTTGGAAGCAATTAGACTTTTTCTTGCTTTTGCTGCTCACAAGAAATTCAAATTTTTTCAGTTGGATGTCAAGTCTGCATTTTTGTATGGTTCTTTGAAGGAAACAGTGTATGTTTGTCAGCCACCGGGCTTTGAGGATCCTATCCATCGGGATCAGGTTTATCTCTTAGACAAAGCACTGTATGGTCTTCATCAGGCTCCGCGTGCCTGGTATGAGACATTATCGACTCACCTTATTGAACACGGGTTCAATAGGGGTCAGATTGACAAAACTTTGTTTTATCGGGAAAAGGACAAGGATATTATTTTTGTTCAGATCTATGTAGATGATATTATCTTTGGATTTACCGATAAACAAATGTGTTCGGAGTTTAAAGAGGTGTTGATTGAGAAATTTGAAATGAGTGCCATGTCAGATATCAAATTTTTTCTGGGTTTACAAATTGATCAAACTGATGACGGAATTTTCATTCATCAGACAAAGTACATTCAAGATGTGCTAAAACGGTTTAGCATGCTTGATTCTAAACAAATTTTCACGCCCATTCAGCCTAATCACGGGATTGAACCTGATATTAAGGGGGAGATAATTGATCATACTCTTTATCATGGAATTATTGGAAGTTTGATGTATCTGACTGCCTTAAGATCAGATATTGTCTTTGCTACAAGTATCTGTGCCAGATATCAATCTAAACCGAAAGTGTCAGTATGATTTCTGTCAAAAGAATACTTCGTTATCTGAAGGGTACACCAGACACTGGTCTGTGGTATCCTAAGGATGATAACTTTTCCTTCAATGCCTACAGTGACTCCGATTATGGAGATTGTAAGACAGATGCGAAATCCACAACTGGAGGTGCACAATTTTTGGGGGAACGATTAGTTTCTTGGCAGTGTAAAAAGCAAACATCTGTTGCTACTTCTACTTGTGAGGCTGACTATGTAGATGCTGCCAGTTGTTCACAAGTTTTGTGGATACAACAACAAATGAGAGACTATGGTTTGAATTTTCTGACAACCCCCATTCATGTTGATAACGAGGCTGCTATTGCTATCACAAAGAATCCTGTGTATCATTCACGATCTAAACACTTTGATATTAGGTTTCATTTCATACGCGATTGCTATGAAAAGAAACTTATTGATGTGGTGAAGATACATACCAATGAACAAAGAGCAGACCTTCTCACCAAAGCCTTTGATAAAAATCGTTTTGAGTATTTACTCAAATTAAATGCCATTTGGGTTACGGGTGAGGTAATTTCAAACTAGTTTCCTTCATAATCAATTTTTATTGAATTAACATCAGATATTTTATTTTTTGTTGTTTTGTGTTTTAGTTTTTAGGGGGAGAAAATTTTGAAAAACTCAAAAACAATTGAAAAATCAAAAACACAAAAACATTAAAAAATTAAAATTTTGAGAAATTGATTCGACCAAATGAGAAATGATAGTACATTGTACCAGTTAGAAGCACATCTGTATCATACTAGAACATAAACATAAAGAGCATTTACAATTACTTGGTATCATATGTTGGTAGGTTTATAACTTAGTTGAGATAACATTTGACAAAATTTTGATTATGCTTTATGAAAAACAGATGCTTAGAATACAGTACTTAGTTTTGTCCTGAATGAGTGATGATTAATCTTACAAAATGTTTCTTGAACAAAAGTTAAATTACTAGTTTTGATCATGTGTTTAATTTTCAAAAGAAATTCTAATTTTGTTTTTCTTTTATTTTAGTTTAAAGCTGAAACATTCTTTGCGTATACTTATGTATCGACCTAATTGTTGTAGCTTTAAATGATTCAAGTTTGTTTTCTTGTTTTTGATTAAGATTTGGACAATCTCTGCGTATATGAGAATATCGATCTGATTGTTAAATGCTTAATCTTAAATTATTGTTTAGTTCATTTTCTGGATCATCTGAGTATACGAAATTATCAACCTTGATTCCAAGATTTTGAACAATTTCAATTTGTTTTATATTTTATTGTTTTTCAAAAGAAATTCTATTTTTTTTTGCATGATCAAGCTAGTTAAAATTGAAATTATTTGTTTCAAGAATATTATTGTTTGTTTAGTTATTCACAAAACGGGGATGTATTCAAATAAATGGAAAACATAAAGTATTTGATGATTTTGTTTTCAGTTGATATCTTAAATAAGTAATTAAACTTAAAGAGGATTTATATACTGACAATCATCTTTGAATTATAATTTGCTGTTAAATATATTCATTAATTCAATCAGATGTGTTGATGATTGTAACTCAATATGATCTCATGTCTGGATCTTTCTCAAACAAAAATATGTGATTGTTTTGTTAGTTTATATTTCATAGTTAGATTTATTAAATTTCTAGTTTGTTTGTTCTAAAATTTTGAAAAATACAAAAAGTTTTTTTTGTTTTATCTGATGTTAAATCAATAATTTTTGATTATTTGTTTTGATTTTGAAACATTAAACATTGATTTGTCTGAAAATTTTAAATAAATTTGAATTTCAAAAGGTTTGCTTAGAGGTTCATCCAACAGGTTTATGAGTAGGTTCGTTGAACAGGTTCGTCCAACAGGTTTGTTGAATAGGTTCGTTCAAGAGGTTTTGAACAGGTTTGTTTGAGAGGTTTTAGACATGATCGCCTGAAAGGTTTGTTGATAGGTTCGGTCAACAATTGGTCAAAGGTTCGTTCAAAGGTTTGTCAACAGGTTCGTATATAAATAGGGGTTCGTGGTTGATACATTCGTCACTTTCATCAGATCACATTCACGAACCTGCAAAAGCTGATTTTTATTTTTCGATTTTGGATCTTAGAAACCTTTTGCCTTATCTCATTTGATTCGAAATTGTCTTGTGATCATTTATAGGTAAAAATTAATTTTTTAATTTTTTAATTTTTGTTAATTTTGTTTTAATTTTGTTTCTTTTCTGATTGTAGAAATGGCGAATCTTACATTCAGAGATAAACATAATCTCTGTGCGTATCTGGATCCTACGACGAAGAATGGCAAAGATTTCCGACCTATGATCGAGTTTTTGAGAAGATCAAGGATTTATCATGCCATATCTAACTCCTGTCATATTTACAGATCTCATATTCAAAGTTTCTGGGACTCAACAAGGTTAATTACTGTTCATGAAGAATATGTTATTGAGGCGAATGTGCTTGGTCAAGACATTCGGGTTACTGAAGCGGACATTAGGAGGGTCTTACAGTTTGGTGGAGAACCTACTGGAATGACACTCATTCCTGAAAGATGTATCAAGGGTTGTTTCTTGAGGATACACTATTTTGGAGTCTACATTGAGCACTCTATCAAGAAGGGAAAGCTTCCTCTGCAATACAAGTTATTGGCTCATGTGTTGTTACACTGCCTGAGTATGAGGAAAGGAACATTTGATGAGCTTCGAGATTTGATGAGATATGCTATGGTAGCTTTGATATTGAACAAACCGTTCAATTTCTCAGCGATGATCTTCAGATATATGTCTGATAACATCACCAAAGCAAATGACAGATTTTATATGTATCCCAGATTCATCCAGATGCTGATTGATGAGAGATTTCCAGAGCAGAACTTACCTAGAGATGCTTCTGATTTGCTTAAGTTAAAGCATATGAATGACTCTAGTCTTGGTCAGGTCAAGATTTATCAGAAGAGCAATGATGATGTTTTGATTAAAGGTTTTGAATGTCATTGTGCGAGGGCTAACTATGTTGCTCCTGATAATGATGCTTGGAGGCATGAAGATTCAAGTTCTGATAGTGAACTGTTGAGTGACAATGATGATGATCAACAAAAACCACCACCTCCTCCTCCTAGATCACAAGCAAGGAAGTCACAAGCTCAGCCTTCTCAATCTCAGTCACAAAGTCAAGAACAAACTGAAGGGCCAAGTGTAACTCCTTCTACATTGGTTCCTCTTCAAGTAATATTTCCAGGTCAACAAGAAGATCAAAGGCAGCAAGAGGATACTTCTTCTGTACATGTTGAGGATGAAAATGTTGAAGTTGATGCTGAAGATGAAGAATCAAAAGAGTCTGAGATGGAGACTGTACAAGTGGGAAACAGAATGGTCAGAAGATTAAAGAAGAGACCAGTACAACAACAGAGTGCAGAAGCAAGGGAAGAGACAACTGATCCTAGTTTCACAGTTGATGAGCCTGAGGCTTCTAGGCCTAAGAAGAAAATGAGGATGGCCAAAGTGCCTAAGAAGAAGAAGACAAGGACTCCCAGGATAATTGTATCATCTCTTGTGGTAGTTTCTACTTCACCTGCTTCTATATTTGTGTCCACACCTGTTACTGTTGCTTCAACAGTCCAAGAAGAAGCTTCTACATCACATGTTCATGTTTAGACAGATTTTTTTGCTCAAACACCTGAGTTTATAAATGTTGATACTTGTTTTCCTTCTTTCATGGATGCTACAACAATGACTACATCTTTTCAAGCAACCGCTTCATTTCAAGCTGCTTCTACATCAAGAGGAGAATCTTTATTTGAAGGCTTAGATAATTTGGATCTAAATTTATCCTTGTATTATGATGATAGTGAGCTAAGGAAAAGAATTTCTTTGTTATCACAAGAGTTTGATAAATACAGAAAACAAAAGGAGAAAGAAGATGATGGACAACCTTCTTCTTCAAGCTCAAGTGATCTAGATGTTATGAAAAGCCAAATTTCTCAGTTTTTGAGATGGAGAGAAGAAGATGCAACTGAAAAGAAGTTTTTAAGTGATAGAATTATCTCTTTGGAGACTCTGATTGCACAACAAAGGGTTGATATTGATGTTTTAAAGAAAGAAAAACAAGATTTGAAGAAAAAGTTTGATGATATCCAAGTCATGGATAATCAAGGTTACTGGTGCTACTTTCGAGCATGTGTATGTGAACATTGATGATGAAGAAGAAGATGAGAAGGTAGATTATGAGGACTCAGATGTTGATGAACATCCAAGCTTTAATGCCCATTTTGATGATGAAGATGATGGTGATGTGACTGGTGTGGGAAGTTCAGGTGGATTGAATTCCAGGACTGGTGCTATAGTGATTTATAATCCTTCCAAGATTTCATTTGATGCTACTCCTATTTCAGTTGTTTCTTCTGATAAAGCTAAAGATTGTAAAGATGTAGATATTGAAGATTTAACTGATATAGAATATCCAAATAAGATTGTTGATTATTCTTTGCCTACTTTTATTGATTTGTTTAAACAACACTGTGATATACATTTGCAGAAGATGTTTGTTGAAATATCTGAAGATAAAGAATTGGAGGAAGGAGAAATTGTTGGTGGTTATTCAAGGAATGATTTTTATGATATGTTTGAAGTTGATTCAGATCAAGGATTTGATTTTGAACAAGATGATCAAATAGATTTATTTGACTTTGAACAAGATGAGCAAATGGATGAGAATTTGTATAATCTACAAACGTTGAAGAAGATATTTGTTATTGAAGTTCAAAGAGGGTTCCAAGAACATTAGTTGATCAAATGAAAGAAAAGACTTATATGGAGATGTGGAAGGAAAATCAAGATGAACATCAATACATAATTGATCATTTATACATTTTCAAGCAAATGATTGAAGACATTGAAGAAAAAGTTCAAGAAAATCAAGCTAAATAATTCACAAGATTCAAGATTGGATCTAAGTCAAAGATGAAAGGAAGAATTGTAAGCTATGGTTACTTTCACAATATTTCTGGAAGCATGAAGAACAAAGGATGCTATGCAGTCAAAAGGACTGATGGATGTCAATATTTTGGAAAAGCATTGGATATGATGTCTCTACCATCTTTTGAATGTATGCAGTTGTCCAGGTTAAAGATGATAAAGCCAATTCAGACTGAACATAATGACATATTTGAGAAGTTGTTGAAGAAAGAGGCTAAGTATGGATGTAGTTTGTTGGTTCCATAAGTCAAAGACAAATTACTTGGATATTCAAAGCCTAAAGCTTATACAAGACCAAGGTTGAGGAAGATAGAACAGAATTTGAATCCTTATTTCAAATTCTGGTTCTATGATGAAAAGACATCTGAAGCTGTTATTTTGTTGAAACAAGAAGAGAAGTGGAGGGTGATTAGAATGTTGGATCCTGTATGGATAGTAAACTGTTCAAAAGAAGACATTGAGTTGCTGAATGTAGCTGAAATTTTTGCTGATGATGGATATCATGATATTGGTATTAGTTACAAAGACATGGCTGTTCAATTTCAAACAATTTCTCAAATGTGTTATACTTTGGGTATACATTCTGGATGTAACTGGGAAGATGTTAATTATTTGTATGTTGAGTTGATGAAAGTACAAAAAGAGATAGATGAGAGGGATGCCAAGCTGGAAGCTGAAAGATTATCTAAGATTCCAAGGTCTGTTGTAATTCGTGCTGCTGATAATGTTTGTGGAGAAACAAGTGGAGTTCAAAGTGAAGACTGAAGACGAAGATTGAAGATTTTGGAAGCAACTATTAAGGGGGAGTTTGTTAGTACATGTTTGTAATAGGTTGCTTATCAAAATATGTAAATTATAGAAATTTAGTTGAGGTTTGGCTGAGGTTCGTCTAGCCCACGAACCTTAGTAGGTTCGGCGAACCTAGTAGGTTTGTCTGTACAGGTTTGTCCCACGAACCTCAAGGTTCGGCTGGCGAACCTAATGGTTCGGCTAGCTAGGTTCGGCTGACAGTCTATATATATTGGAGGTTTGTCTAGATTTGTCATAACTTTTGGAAAACCTCTGAGTGATTCTCTCTGTGTGAGTGAGAACTGTGTGTTCATATATTTCATTGTAATCGGTTAATCTTGATTAATGAAATGGAGATTATAGAAATGTTTGTTTCTTCTTTGATTCATATAGATCAAATATAGATTCCACATATATTTGATTGTTCATAGGATTCCATTGGAAGATCAAGATCAATTTCAGAAGATCTACAACAGTTAACACTATAAATCACATGTTAAAGATCCGGTCAAGAAACTAGTGTTAGAGAATTATAAATTTTTAGAAGGTAATATGTTACCCACCTATTTTATTATATTGTTTATAACCGGTCAAGAAAAATTAACAACAGACTATATGTGTGTTTATCACGAAGTAATAATTGATAACTGAAGAATTTAAATTAACAAGGAAAAACCGTGAATTGAAACTTTAACCTATATATTTACAAACAACAAACTATACATGTGTTTATCCTGTTAAAGCTGACACAATGAACCAAACATCATCCAATATCATTATTATTAACTAAAATTTAATTATTTTAGTATTTTTAATATTTTAATAATTTACGAATAAAAATCGTTTATAAAACTATTACCTGGTATAAGATTTAAACATAGTAATACTCTAATTATACTAGTTTTAATATGTAAATAATCAAAGAGGAACAAGACCTAACAATCTAATAAAAACAAAATAAAAAATATCTTCATACTCCATCATCAAATCCATCTTTTATTTATCCACACTTACACTCCATCTGTAAAGTATAATAAAGGCTGATGCTAACCAAAGACTTTTGACTAAGTCTTGAACACTGTAAAGCCTAACAGCCTTCGGAAGAAAGAAAATAACCTTCGGAAGAAACATTGCTTCCGAAGGTTAAATCTTTCCTACCAAAGGCTTACACAAGAGTGAAGCTTCCGATTCCCTTCTCAGCACTTAGAAGATTTATAAGTTCAAAGGTTCTGAAGACTAGAGCTTCCGGAAGACAAGAGCTTCCGAAAGACTCAAAGCTTCCGACAACCATCTCAGCAGCTTCAATGTACATAAGACTTCCGAAGACTTACTTCTGACAGATTCCATACACTTGTATATATATTCAGAGCTGCTTTTGATTCCGAAGACTAATAAAGAAGACATTCTTGTGAAAGTCAGCAGCAAAGAAAATCTGTCAGAAGCACATGAGATAACAAGAATTAAATGTCTTTTGTAGTGTAGGCATTTATTGTAAAAGTCAATGGAGTCTTTTGTATTAATTGTAATTAATATGGCTTGGCCTGTCAAGTCCATAATAGATACTAGTTTTAGCATTAGTTTGTTTCTAATATTTTGTCCAACTTTGTATTCCTACTAGGATACAGCTGTAGGTCTTAGTACAATGCACTTCCATAAGAAGCAAATCCATCAAGCAGCGGAAGAGCCGGTCGGAAGCAAGTACATCTGACAATAGGAAGAGACAAGGCAAGAAGTCTTCCAAAGGAAAGAAAGCATCGGAAGCACATGCTAAGACTGCTTCCGATAAACACAAGAAACCCCATTCCTTTGGAAGAAGAAGAACCTCATAATAAAAGCCTCACTTGAAAGCAAAAGCCAAATCATCGGAAGTAAAAGTAAAGGTGACTTCCGATGGTTGTCAAAAGAAGCAAGCTCTTCCGACCACTTCCAAAGTCAAGAAAATTTGGAAGAAGAATGAAACAACTGAACCAAATGTTCAGCCACTTGTTCCACCTAGAATGATGTCAAAGAAATTTGTTTACAATGATGCCAATGGAAAACCCAAGACCACATGGGCTTGGGTTCCCATCAAGAACCAATTCACTTCTGGTCAAGTGCAGGGACAGCAGGATTCAAAGAGCAACTTGTGGATTGTTGACAGCGGCTGTTCCAGGCACATGACAGGCAACAACACAAATATGAGCCATTCTTTGGAGGGTCTGTTGCATTTGAAAGTGATCCGGTAGGAGGGTACATCACAGGTAGGGGCACAATCACTAATGGCAAGGTAAGCTTTGAGAATGTGCATTTTGTAAAGGAATTAAACTATAATATACTAGGTGTATCACAGGTGTGTGACCAAAAGCATAACATGTTGTTTACTGAGCATGAATGCATAGTCCTGAAACCAGGATTTGTTGTTCCTAATGATCAAATTCTGCTCAGGGCTCCAAGAAGAAACAACATTTGCATGCCGGATATGAGCACAACTACACCACTCAGTAATATAAGTTGCTTTGTCTCAAAAGCTTCACTTGACGAATCATCTCTTTGGCATAGGAGACTTTGTCATGTAAACCTTAAAAACATAAATAAACTTGTCAAAAATAATTTAGTAACTGGTTTACCAACAAAGGAGTTCATTTGCGTTGACAAATGTGTTGCTTGCTTGAAAGGGAAGCAACACAAATCATCTTATCATGCCAAAGAGATAAACTCTATCACAACAGTCCTGCATTTGCTTCATATGGACTTGTTTGGCCTCACAAATGTTAAAAGTCTATATGTACAGCCTATAAATCCATATGTGCAACATCCCGACACCCAAATCCATCCCTTATACAGAAGGTGTGTGCATCAAACATGTTTTTCATGTGAAAGGCACACTTCCATCTACGACTTTTGTGCAGTATGCGCCTCAAGCAATCTTTAGCTCACACCCTCATCTCAAGCATCGCCTTGCGCCTAGGCGCACTTTTTAAAACCCATATGCTAGTTTGCAAATGGCATGTTAATGATGTATTTCAAAGAAAAACAACGAACCTGGATATGCCAACTTCTATCTACTGTGAGTTCATCATCACCAACAAGGCATACCTCATGGTATTGATACTTTTTTAGCCACTTCATATGTCCCAGATCAGTTTCATCTAGTTTAGCAATTGGTACCAATTTGAAAAGGCCTTCAACTTCGTACAAACGAGTACAACCTAAATAACCAAACTCTTGCAGTGTAAATTGAGAGAATTGGAAAGTTATTCTCTCTAGAAACTCACAACCATATATATACAATTCTGCAAGTGTACTAGGGAGGCATATAAGACATTTGAGTCTAGAGCAAAAACTCAGGTCAAGAACCTGAAGATTATCAAGATGATTATAGCAAGGAAAAGACTCAAATAGACTATTGGCTAAATTCAAATACTCCAATTTAAGTTGAACACTGAAACTCAAAGGAAATGAATCAGTACACTCAAGATGGCAATCTATGAGAAATAACCGATGTAACGAAAATGGTAAGGGAAAAGTAGGTGTAAGGGAATTACACCCTGTCATGTTCAATAATGCAAGATCTTTAAGGTCTCCAAGGGTATTACAGACATTAACCAAACTGAAACAGTTCCAAAGAATTAAAGTCTCAAGATGAGGGATCTTGGAGATGTTGCGGATTTCGGTAAGACTGTGTGAGTCCTTAAGGTTTAGAATGTGCAATGACTGAAGATCCTGTCACAAAATGGTATAAACTTTTTCAGCACCTTAAAGTATCAAAAAGATAGTTACAATTCAAGAAGCAACAAAAGGTATTGGATTCACACTACCATAGGGGGTTCAAATACTTCCAATTTTCTATAGCTCATATCTATAGCCACCAAGTTTCTCATGTATAAGCTAGGGGGTATGGTCCTTAAATGATATCGAAGCCAACATAGCCATCTTAAATCTTCAGAAAAATTTTCATATGATCCATTGAGCTCCACAAAATTTAGCTGGAGATATTTTAGCCTATCCATTTTATTAAGTGCGTCTGTCCTTAAGTTTGACATTTTATTAAGTGTGTCTGTACTTAAGTTTGACATCTGCAAATTTAACATGAAAAGACTTAGTAAGTTCTAATGCACACATGCATTTTATGTATCCTTGCAGACATATCCATTGAACAGATTTTGCGCCTTGGATGCAAAATTTGAATTTTTCATTTAGTTGTTACCTTGAATGTAACATCCTCTTTTGAGAGGATTTCCATGTCTAGTGCTAAACCTTCAACCGTTTCTGAACCCTACTAGGAAAAGAGATGTAACTATAGAATCAGTGGCGTACCTACACTTTGGAACCGATAACCGAAATTCGTATACGGTTAAGAACCAAATTCGGAATTCGGATACAGTTAGGAACCAAACCTTAAACCAAATTCAGAACTCAGTTCGTTTTTTCGGTTACGAATACGGTTCATTTTTCTAGTATTAACAGTTTTCAGTTTTTTTGAATACCCTCAACTTAATATTCAAATTCACTAAGGGGCCTTTTTTTCGACTCGTCCTGGGCATCCCCAATTCTCAGGACCTTATACGTTGCTTTGGATATAAAAAAAATCACGTAGCGAACAACTTTAGATGTATTGTATTTTCATTATGTCTTTATATATAAAATTTGGTTTGATTGTCTTTTTTTAACATGATCCGACCCGATCCGCCTCAACCCAACTTGAACACCAATAAACCTAAAAAAATTCCGCCCCCCATGAAAAAATTTTCTGGGTCTGCCACTGTATAAAATGTTAATAGAAGATGATTAGGAGACAAATAAAGGTGCAACGCAAAAGGGCTTACCATTCTTTTTCTCACTATCTTATAAGAGTCACCACTAAGCCAAACTCTACTACGGTTAGCAGGGAGATCCGATTCTTGACAGACTATGTTTTTCCCCATCTCTTGAAGCAATCTATGCATTGTGAGCTTTTTGTTTGGTGAGACAGAAACAAGACATCTGTTAATCAGAGTCTGGATTCCCAATGTTGCTGAGTAATCAGGCTCCATTATTTCTACAACATAATTCATGTCTTTGCCAACAAAGAAACAAGCAATATGTAAAAACAACATTTTGACTTCTCCAATATTCGAGATGCATATCTCTGTCCAATAAATTCAGTTGACTTCTCCAATATTCGATGGTATTGTTATGGGAAAAAGACGAGCCCAACACTTCAAGAGCTAGTGGATTTCCTTCGCAATATTGTACTGCCCGTAGTACAAACTCCTCAAAGCCCTCTATGGGAGTTTTGGATCCAAATGCATGACGTCATAAAAGCTGTGACGATTCAGCATCATTCAATAATGTCATTTGATACTTATGGCACCTCCAATATGGAAAATCAAACCACTTATCTGTGTTTTCCCTGGTTGTAATTATAATCTTGTTTTGAACATTAATCTTCCCGGTACCTAGTAAAGCAACTAACTGTTTACACTCAACAATGTCATCAAGAACAACAAGCGCCTTGTTCATTTTTAAGGCATCCTGTATCAAAGGCGTACCGCGAGAAACAACAGGTATTTTTCTCCATTTCCCCCATGAAATGTCATTAAGAAGTTGTTCCTGTAATAAAAGTAAACCATTGGATCCTTCACATATACGGCCAATATCTTCAAGAAAACTCACAGATTCAAATTTTTTTAAATTTGAATGGTATATGGTTTTGGCCGGTGTAGTTTTGCCACTTCCACCCATACCATAAATTACTAGAAATTCAAGATTGCACTGCTCTAGCCAGGGGTTGATCTCCTCATCATGAATGGCTATTCCTACTATATTTAAAGGAAGACAGACTTCTTTGCGGTCTAACTCATTGTAAATTGTATCAACAATTTCCTTCAAAAAGCTTGTTTCAGGCCTGCAAGAACACAAGAAAACTGTATTAAGATGACAAGGAGTTGTTCCGAAAGTTGACAAACTCTTAGTTGGGCCAATTGGACAAAGGGAAATGAAGCAGGAAGGGCCCAAACTTCAGATAGGCATAACTTAGGACCTTTGCCCAGTTTAAGTGGAGTTACAGGCCACATAACAAGCAAACAGAAGCCGGATCATTTAAAGGTCCGATTGTATCACTCGAGACCTTTCCCTAATTTGAGCAATCTTAGTTTTTGTATTTATGGTTTTAATTTCAATAGTTAAAAATCAATTTGTGTATTTAGTGAAAGGTTAATTTGTAACTTTGATAATTTGACAAAGCTGCCAAATTATAAATAATGTGTTACATCACTGTAAATTACATCAATGTAAATTACATGACTGTAATTTACCATTGTTAGAAATAGTTTCAAATAAATTTGTTATCTTTAACCTCGTTACAATAATATAATATAGGACATCTAAAAAAAGTAAAAAAAATAGTCGAGACTATAACGAAATTAAAGAGAAAAATGAGACGAATATAATGGTACAATTTTTTTGATATAAATCAATATATATCTATAAGTTACGTCATTGTAAATTACATCAATGTAAATTACATCACTATAATTTATCATTGTTAGAAAAAATTTCAAATAATTTGTTATATTTAAGCTCGTTACAATGATGTAAATATAGGGCATCTAAAAAAAGTAAAAAAAAAAAAATTAGTCGAGACTATAACAGAATTAAAGAGAAAAATAAGACGAATATAATGGTGCAATTTTTTTAAAAAAATAATATCGTATAATAAAGTTATTAATGTTTAAAAAAGAGTGGGTAAACTTTATATGAAAAATTAGATTTATTAAAATATTTTAGATGGTGACACTTGTTACTACCATATTAATTCTAGCTTTTTGAATGGTAACAAAATGTCTAAAATGTCCTCCCATATTAAATAAATAATAGTGACACGTGTCGCGATCCTATGCACTTACTTTTGAAATCAATCATTTGATGATAGTTAATGGATTGTAGCAAATTTTATGGGTTATTAAAAATTCCATCTCATATATATATACACACTAGTTTATAAACCCGTGTATAACATGGGTAAAGTCTTAAAGACAAGAAATTCATTATATCTTAACGTTATATTTTATAATAAAATAGAAAAGCAAAATTATCCACCATTTTGTTATTATATTTTTTAGTAAATATAACATTATTTTTAATATAAAATATGATGAAATTACGACATATATATGCATTTGCGAAGGGCAATGATAAATATATACATTTGCGAAGCGTAATGATAGCGAGTGAACATTATTAATAATTTTTTACTCAACTGTTTTGTTTTTTTGAAAAAAATCGTGGCAAAAAGTGGTTCGAAATGCGACAAAAACATCTCCGCGATAAAAAAAGGTTGTAGCTGGCGAAATCGCGAAAAAAAATTGACCGCAACAAAAATTGGAACCACGGCTAAGAAGGTGATCAAACCGCTACAAATAAATACTTCACATATAAAAACCACATTTAAATTAATTTAATATTTCTCTTTTAATCTTTAACTTTAAACTCTTATTTTTAAAGACCCTATCATTCTACTCACATATTTTAATATTCATTTGATTTTAACATATACAGGGATCATTATGATCGATATTTTGCATCTTCGTAGCTCTATGATGCCTAAATTTGTTTATATTTGAAACAGAAAATGATTTTGAGGTTATGAGGGTTACCTTAATAATTTCGGAGGTTGTGTTACGCTTGATGTTGTAGTCATTGGTGAAGCTTTTCAAGGATCCATTTCCGTCCGTAGTGTTAATTTTTCAGCCGAAATTTTATTTTTAGTTAAAAATAGTCATTTCGTCCTCCTTGCTTAAAAAAATTAACATGTATTCTGGGTCCCCCTCAATACACTCAAACTCCGCCACAGGTTGTAGTTGGTTTTGAAGGCAAGTTTTCTTCGGTGGTCATGTGGATTGCTGTTGTGGGTGGTGTGTTGGATGTTGACTTAGGGTTGTAAACGAACCAATCGTTCAGTGAACAGTTCGTGAACCGTTCGTGAACCGTTCGACAGGAAGTTCGTTTACAGATGTCGTCTTCGTTCATGTGTTCGTGAACGTTCAGTAACATGTTTGATTACGTTCGTTTATGTTCAGTTAAGTTCATTTATTATATTTATTCATTAAATTTGTTGTTTATTTTTAATTTTTAGTTTAATACCATAATACTTAAGTTATTTTTAGTTTAATACTATAATATCTTAATTTATATATTTATAAATGATTATCTCTATTGCTTGATATTAAAAATGTTGATTTTTATTGTTTAAATAATATGTGTTCGTTAGCGTTCGTGAACAAGCTAAAATTCCTTAATGAACGAACACGAACAAAAATTTCCGTTCGGTAAACGTTCGTGAACAAGTTAAAAGTTAAACGAACGAACACGAACAAGGGCTCGTTCATATTCGTTCGATTCGTTTACAGCCCTAGATGTTGTTATGTCTGTGTTTTGATTGAAGACGTGACTCACTTTAAATGTTTTAGGGTCTCTATTGTAATCTTTTGGTTGTTCCAGTTGAAAGATTCGAGTTTGCTGGTGGTGTAATCATAAACCATGTCGTAGCAGGATATTCTAATTAGTGTGTTTGTTGCTTGGTCAAAAGTTGTTACTGATGTGGACCTGGTTTCATCTACAATGCTTGTTGCGATGCAGTACCTAATGTTGCATAATGTTGGAGAGTGTTTTGATTTGTTGTAGCTAAAATTGTGTTTTCGTTTGAATTATGTACGTGTTTGGTTGCGGGGCACACAGATATAGGAGCCGTTTTCTTCATTCATTTTGCATATGCATAGGCTGCATCCCATATAGTACCATGTGCTTAATTTCAACGTGCAATGCCTCGCAGGTAAGGTGGTTTCCGGTCCGACTTTTATGGTTTTAGGTGGAATCATAAATCAAAGTGTTAATAACGGTTTTTAAATAATGAAAACTAAACTGAAACGTTAAAAATAAAAACCAAACCATTATCAACAATTTAGTTTCGCTTTGGTCTTTTGAGCACGAACCATTTTACGATTCAAAACGGCTAATTAAACCAAGCCTAAATATATTTTTTTAAATGGTGCATAAATCATGCTTAACATAAGCCAAATCCATAGTACGTTTCAAAAAATTATATATACTACAATTACCAAATGTAATCATATTTTTTTATTTTTGCTTTACATAAATTACTAATAGTTTCACAAATATCAACTTTCATTCTGCTAGATCAAATGGCAAGTTGGAGTTGATATAGTTCTGCTCCTTGCTGGCCCATGTTTGATTTTCGCTTCTGCCATTTTTTTTGTTTTTTGTTTCATGAATATTTTGACCATGAGAAAAAAAAAATAGTAGCGGTTATTAAGTTAAATAATTAAACATTTAACTATTCAAATCTAAGGGAGAAGATTTATGGATTTATCTGGTTTATACTAACCTGAGTGATGTGGTCTCACGACTATTCGCTATAATTAGCACGCGAAGATCTCCTGGCGTTAAAAAAATATTAAATAATACTAATTTTAATTTAATGGTACTAATTAAAAATAATACTTGCTTTTACGATGGTTCAATACATTGGTTTAGGACTAACTAACAGTCGTTATGACAATTTTTTGGTACATGTTTACATTCATGATGTTGTTACCGATATCGTGATCAGATACATATATCAAAAGAGTAATATGACTCAATATTTTTTTTGTAAAATTTTAATTAAGCAGATATCATGTTATTTTTTTGTTCAACTCGGGATTACCGCAGCAGCACGCGGGTCAACCCTTAGTTAAATACAATTAATACCATCATTTATAATAACCATAGCCACTAGCCCTCTAAATAAGAGGTTAACAAAATCTGTCTATCTCTAGCCGTTGGCCTTACGGGCTAATAGCCTGAAAACGCTGCTAAATGAACCAGCGAGTGACCCAAAAGCGCTAGCTTTGTGTACCTTTTGGGTTCTCCCGCTTCAAAAAATTAACATGTATTATGGGTTACAAAAATTTTCGCCCCCCTCTCAAATCGACCAAGCTCCGTCACTGCCGTCAATACTTTATATGGTCTATTTGTACCTTAATAGACCTTGTAATGTGTTAGTAGGTTATTTGGGTCGGACAAAGTCATAATATAATCATATTTTTGTTAAAGACATCCATGTAAAAAATGCTAAACTAACGTCTAATAATCATATTTTTGTTAAAGACATGCATGTAAAAAATTACACAAACCAAAAGTATATACACACACGGACAAAAATACAAAAATAAAATGTATATTGATAAAAAGTACTATCATATTTTATTTTGAAAAACACAAAATGTCCTCAAACACTATATAATTAAAAAGTATAAACCACCCACACGCCCAGCTTAATATAAACATAATTTTATACTCCCACAAATATTCAGTTGATCTAAGTATGACCCACCAAACAAAACGCAAAAATCACTAACATGAATAGGACCTAATTATCTTACATTGTGAATCAATCAAGTTGGCAGAACAATTTGATGATTTACTAGAGCCTTTGCAATGAGGAGTGAGTGAGCCCTCTTGACGAATGACATGGCGCGCTACAAGGCACATTCTCCTCGAACAACGCCTTACGTTGTCTCATTTGTTCACTCTCTTTTTTTTACAGCCAAACTGGGAAGACGAATATGCAAGAATTGAAGGCACTTGGTGGGAAAGCTTTTCAATGAAGGGGCATAATGTGTTGATGAGTTTATTTCTAAAGATTGACCATATAGTCAACATATGACAATATGACGTGTGTATTTGGTGCCTCATGCATATGTATGTAATCTTTTTTTAAAGATTTGGGGTTGAATCTTGATCATTTTTCAAAGACGCATGGACAATTCTAAAACTGTTCAAATAGGTCGTAACTTGAAACTCAAGCCACGCTCTAAAACGACTCGTTTACCAACCAAGTCGGCTCTGCTTGGATCGTTTATGGACCAAGTCCGAGACGTCCGTACCAAAAATTATATGTTTTACCTATTATCTAATTATTTTGAAAAATAAGTTAACATTTGAATCGCATAGTGACCACCAATAACACTACCTCAATTCTTGCATATTCATCTTCGCGGTTTTTCTGCATCAATTCTTTCTTGTTTATTCATCTTCCCGATTTGAGTTTTCTGCATCAAATAATACGTTTCACAAAATTAAATACAATTAATACTCTCATTTAATAAAACCATATCCTGAAAACCGGTGCTAATGAACCGGCGAGTTTTTATCAAAACCAGTAAGCAAAAAATGAACAGATAAAAATAGGACAAACCGGTGTAGAAAAGAATGCTACCTTGACCCAATGGCGCTAGTTTTGAGGAGGGAGTAAACTGCTTTAATTTAACGAATATCCTTTTTTTATAACTGATTTTACATGGATTGTTTCTTCAGCTTCCGATGTGGGATGCAAACTTAATTTTTTTCCCCTTTTTTCCGGTTCTTGCAAGCCTACGAAATTCCTTTTTATTCTATTAAAGTTTTATAATTATGATTAAAGGCGTCAATTTGTGACACGACATGAATCTAACACAACTTTTTTCGGTTATGGTATTGGCTAAAGATGTTCGGGTTCATTTTATGTCGACTTGTCAACCCGATTATATAAATAAGTCAGGTTCTTGTCAAACCTATCAGGTTGATCAGTTTATTTGAAAAAAAACATATTTTATGTTCACATATATAATATAGAATTTTAATATATTTATCTTTTGATTACAAGATTACCAACAATTTTTTTTTAAAAAAAACAAATGAATTATTGATATCATTGAATATATTATGTTTCAATACGATAAAAATAATGAAGATGAAATGAATTATAAACAAGATGGAAAAATAACATATTTAATTGGAGAATGCTTTTGTTTTATTTTGTAAACTAATGTATTTTGCATACTAATTTATAACAAACAAGTCGTTTTATTGGTTCATTTTTCAAACATGATAGACCGGTTGAACCATTTTAAGAACCGGGCAACGTTATAATAAATTTTAAAATAATATTATGATCAAATTATATTATTAATAGTGTGACTCAAACATATTGTAAAGACTAATAAAGGCTGATGCTCACCAAACTTCAATTTTGTCTAAGTATAAGAGACTACAACAGACAAACAACCTTCGGAAGGAAGGAGTTACTCTTCGGAAGCAACATTACTTCCGAAGGGTAACTAACTCCTACTGAAGGCTGTACAAGACAAACACTTCGAAAGATTGATACTTAGAGATAAAACTTCAGAACTTCCGAAGACATAAAGCTTCTGAAGAACTAAAGGCTTCCGAAGACTAACAGCTTCCGAAGATTCTCCTTTGCACCAAAGACAAAGACAAGGACTTCCGAGGATTATCCTCTGACAAAGACTGTAACTGATTACTTTCATAGTACAAAAGGGACTGACACAAGACGTGCTGGTCTGAGTAAAAACAAAAAGAACATACGGATAGTCATACAGCACCTTACTTCCCTTCCTCAGCATTAAATGCAAAAGATCATTTGAAGCCTTGAAGATCAACAACATTAAATGCCTTTTGTATTAGCTAGTCTTTGTAAATTCAATGTCTATATTTGTAATGATTGTAAGTAAGTGTCTTAGCCTGTTAAGACACTCAATATACTAGAATAAGCTTTACTTTATGTATTGTCTAGTATACCCAACTTGTATTCCTACGTGTATACGGTTGTAGCCTTAGCTATATAGCCTCTCATTGTAAACCTATTAAGTGTGCTTGCTTGGTTACACTTGTAATACTTTGAGAGAAATATATCTTTGAGCTTGAATTTACTCTTGTGTTCTTATTGTTATTCAAAAACTATTTGTTCATCATTTGAGTGTTTGTGAGATCCTTCTAACAGACCTTCCGCATCTGTTAGATTGTATTAGAGAAATACTTGTGAAGTGTTGTTTAGGTTAAATAACCCGATCCAACAAGTGGTAGAGCTTTGGCTCTTGAACTTAAGTGACTAACCATCCTTAAGTTACCAGTTTCATTTCTTCTTAAATCTCACTATTACAAAAACTCATATTCTGTGTATTTGTTCAAATGGTTGCTCTTAACAAACACGATACAGAAATTGGTACTCTCAACAAGTCACCAATGTTCACTCCAGAAGACTACGACACTTGGAAAGTTAGAATGGAAGGTTTCATCAGGAACCAGGACATCAAACTTTGGAAGTCAGTTCTTGAAGGACCTTTTATCCCTACTGTTCCTGCTACTGGCGCAGGTGGAGCTCCCGTGCCTAAAGATCCGGCTCTCTATTCTGATGAAGACTACAAAAGAATGGAAGTGGATTCGAAAGAATTGTGGCTTATCCAAATGGCCATTCCAAACTCAATCATACATGCATTCAAGAAATGCAAATCTGCTCAAGAGTTGTGGAACTCTCTACAGCAGAGGTATGAAGGTTTCTGAAGATGCCAAAGAATACAAGAAGGACATCCTGAAGCAGAAGTTTGAGAAATTCTGTCAACAGAACAATGAGAAGATGACTTCTCAATATCTAAGGTATGTACAACTTGTTGACGAGTTGGTTGCTGCAGGTGTCAAAATGGAAAACCAGGATGTGATCAGGAAATTTCTTAGATCACTTTCACATGCTTGGAATATCTATTCTGTTGCCATCAGAAGAACAGAAAATCTAAGGACTTTGAAACTTAGTGAGTTGTTTGGCATACTCAGTGCATACCAGATGGAGATAGATGCTCAGGAACCCAAACCGTTACATGTAAATTCTGGTTTCAGCCGCACTATATGCACCCATCAACAACCCTCCTTACCAGAGTTATCAACCCATATACCACCCTACTTCCACACCCCTTGCCACCTTTACTGAAACCTCAACTCAATCATCTACTCACTTAAATTCTTTCACTAACCCAACTCCACCTCTAACGTCTGGACAAGGAGCTGTCATGGCTGAGGAAACTAACTACTTTCATCTTTGCCAAGAAGACTTAGATGGTATTCATGCAGATGATTTAGAGGATATGGACATCAATTATCAAATGGCCATGATCTCCTATAGAGCAAAGAAGTTCTATCAGAGAACTGACAGGCAGTTCAAAAAGCACAATATGAAAACTGGGTTTGGTCTTGACAAGTCCAAGCTTAAATGCTTCAACTGCCAACAGTTAGGTCACTTTGCCAAAGAGTGCAAGTCCACAGGAACTCAGCCATCAACTTCTGGGGCAACCACAACAAAGACCATCAAGCTCAACAAACAATGCAAACAATGCAAACATTGCAGAGCAAGATTTTGCAGATTGGAGCTTTCAAACTGAGGATGCTTTCATTCCCAACAGTGCATTGATGGCAAATGATTCTACTTCCTCATTCAAGGTAACTGATGACATGTGCACACCTGAATGTTTAGAGAAGTTAAATGTTTTTAAAAGAATAAACTCTCAACTCTGTAATGAACTTGAGTCATTACAAGTAGTCAAGGCAAATTTTTTTGAATGTGAAAGAAATTACAAAGAAAAGATTGAAGAAATGGAAAAGACCATTTCTAGCTTAAAACATGAAGACACTAACAAACAGTGTCAAATTAACAATCTTTTACAAAGATTAACTAGTGCCAAGACTGAGCTTGTATTGGCTGAGTCTCATAGAGACAAATTTTTGAGCCAAGGTGAAAAGTATGAAAAGCTTTTCAGAATGAGCAGCACAACTGAACTGGTAAATAAAAATGGGGCTGGTTTGGGTTATAACAAAGTGGAGCCTCCATCTGCCTACACTCCCATTGTGGATATTAGGTGTAAACCAGTAGTTGACCTTGTGTATGATGAGGAATTGGACATACACAAGGTTGCTCAAACTGATAATTTTTCTGATCTAAATTCAAGTACCACAACATGCTCAGATGAGGATAATATTCCTATTAAACCAGAAAAAGAAAAACTAGCTTTGAAAAGTAATAAAAGAACTAAGAAAACTAAGAAACATCAATCAGTTTTTGTCAAGGCTAAAAAAATTCAAAATGGTGATACCTCCTCAGATGATTATGTTACTTGTCCATTAGACAAGTCCAAAAGGGGTAGGTAAAAAGAAAGAAAGGCCAGTTTTTCAGGAAAACAGGTAAATCATCAAGGTAACAAGTCTGTTGGAACATCCAAACCATCAACTGCTGTGAATCAAAGCTCATCTTCCATCAATCAAAATTAGCATCAACCATTTCTAAACAATCAGACTGTATGTCTGATGTGTGGTAATAAAAATAACTTTGCTGCTGATTGCTTCTACAATCCAAGAAGCATAATGTTTTCTGAGAAACAAGGAAGAGGAAGAAAGGAAAGTTGGAGTATGTCATCTTCTTCTTCGGAAGAACAAGGGAGAAACCCAGTCAAGAAGGGTTTCGGAAAGAAAGTATCGGAAGCAGGCACTTCTGATAATCAGAATAAGAAGGCTTCCGAAAAGAATGTTTCGGAAGATCAGGAAAGAAAGACTTCCGAAGGTAAAAGAACATCAGAAGCACATAACAAGAAGACTTCCTACAAAACAAAGAAATCTTTTTCCTTCGGAAGAAGAAGAACTTCGGAAGTAAAGCCCAACTGGTCAGCAAAAACCAAGTCATCGGAAGGGAAGGAAAAAGGTGCTTCCGATGACTGTCAGAAGAAGCAAACTCTTCCGAAAAACTTAAAAATCAAACATATATGGAAGAAAAAGGAAATAGCTGAACCATCTGTTCAACCACCAGTCCCACCAACAATAAGCACATCATCTGTCCCACCTAAGCTGATGTCAAAGAAATTTACTTACAATGATGCAAATGGAAAACCCAAGACCACATGGGCTTGGGTTCCCATCAGGAACTAATTCACTTCTGGTCATGTGCAGGGACAGCAGGAATCAAAGAGCAACTTGTGGATAGTTGACAGTGGTTGTTCCAGGCACATGACAGGCAATAAGACTCACCTACATAAATATGAACCATTCTTTGGCGGGTCTGTTGCATTTGGAAGTGATTCAGTGGGAGGATACATCACAGGTAGGGGCATAATCACAAATGGCAAGGTAAGCTTTGAGAATGTGCATTTTGTAAAAGAACTTAACTACAATTTACTTAGTGTATCTCAGGTGTGTGATCAAAAGCACAACATGTTGTTTACTGAGCATGAATGCATTGTTCTGAAACCAGGATTTGTGGTTCCAAATGATCAAATTCTGCTCAAAGCTCCAAGAAGAAACAACATGTATATGCTAGACATGAGCACAGCTGCACCTCTCAGTAATATAAGTTGCTTTGTCTCAAAAGCTTCACTTGATGAATCATCTTTTTGGAATAGAAGACTTTGTCATGTAAACCTTAAAAACGTGAATAAACTTGTCAAAAATAATTTAGTAACTGGTTTACCATCAAAGGAATTCATTTGTGTTGATAAATGTGTTGCTTGTTTAAAAGGCAAGCAGCATATGTCATCTCATCATGCCAAAGAGATAAATTCTATAACAACAGTCCTGCATCTGCTTCATATGGACTTGTTTGGCCCCACAAGTGTGAAAAGTCTTGGTAGAAAGTCATATTGCTTGGTAATTACTGATGATTTCTCTCGGTATACCTGGGTATTTTTCTTAAGTACCAAGGATGAAACTGCTGAGACCCTGAAGTCATTCATACTTAGGGTAGAGAATGAAAGTGATCACCATGTAAAAATAATCAGATCAGATCAAGGAACAGAATTCGAAAATCATGTTTTAAATTCTTTTTGTGAATCTAAAGGTATCACAAGACAATTTAGTGCTCCCAGGACTCCACAACAAAATGGTGTTACTGAGAGAAGGAATAGGACACTAATTGAGGCTGTAGGAACCATGTTGTCTGATGCCAAACTGCCAATAACTTTTTGGGCGGAAGCAGTCAATACCGCATGTTATGTCCAAAATAGAGTATTGGTAGTTAAGACACATGGTATGACTCCTTATGAAATTTGGCATAAGAGAAAACCTTTTATTGGATTTCTCAAACCATTTGGATGTCAATGCACTATTTTGAATACTAAAGATCACTTAGCCAAGTTTGCTGAGAAATCAGCAGAGGGCTACTTTGTTGGGTACTCTTCACATGCAAAAGCATATAGAGTATACATCAAAGCTATCAGAATTATTGAAGAGTCTGCAAATGTTCAGTTCAATGAACATACTCTCAATAAGCCTGGAACTTGTCTTGATTGGCTATTTGATCTTGATAGCTTTACATATGCATTTAATCCTATGAGAGAGCATGTTCCAGAATAACAATCAACTACCATAGGCTCCTCCCAGTCCACAAGAGAAGAAGACTTTCGTGTTGAACTGCCAATAGCTTCAAGACAAATCTTGGCAGAATCCACTTCAGCACATAATGATGTGTCTCAGTCTGAGACAGTGAACACATCTCATGTTGTTCCCTTGAGTGAATCTACTTCATTTCCATTGAGTCAAGAAGAAAATGTGAGTCCATTAGCTGTACCAAACACTCTGGAAACTTCTTCTCCCAGAGAAAGTGATCCCACAACAGTCCAATCTCAAAGACCACAAGATATGCCAGAAATCCAACTTGAGGTGGTACTCCCTAACCTTGAGTCAAGCATTCTGAATTTGGCTTCTCCGCTGGATGTAGTTCCAAGAACTAGAATTCATAACACTCATCCAGTTGAGAACATTATTGGTAATGTTGAAGAAGGAGTTAGAACAAGAAGCTCTATGCATGAAGCAAACATATGTTTGTTTTCTTGCTTTCTATCCCAAGTAGAACCAAAGAAAGTTGCTGAGGCATTGAAAGACAACAGTTGGGTAGAAGCCATGCAGTGTCACACCCCAAGCCGGCGGGCTGGATCGACTTTCCCGCCGGGCGGAAGGTTCCCGGGGCGCGATATCATTGAGTGATAATCGAATTGATCAGATTGTTTGCATAGCACATGATATATAATTGAGAAATGTAAACATGACAATGATATAGAATTACAAATTTGAATTACATTGTACATCATAATTTAACTAAGTAAATCTAATCAAAAAGAATCAATGAGTTTATATCTTGAACTGTACAAGATATACAAAAGTGATTCACTGTTTTGTCATTCCAAAAGTATGCAATCAAAAGTAAGCTAGGTCTTCTAAAAGTCCACTAGCTTAGCATTTGCACATATGTATCTAGACCTGTTCGTCACCTGAGAAAACATGCAATTTAAAACAAAGTCAACACTAGGTTGGTGAGTTCATAAGTTTAGTAATTGAAATCATTGAATTGATCATGCACACATCCACAATGTCATACTTGTTACTTGTAATACTTGATTTACCTGTTCCACCCAATGGCCTTTCCTTAGTTACATGTACAAGTAGTGTATCACCTGATTAAGTATGCTTATATATAGGGAATCACGAAAGGGTCAAGCCCAGACGCTATCCCACCACATACCCAGTCAAGTTCCACACCACTTGCGATACAACTAAAGATATCCATTTCCCGTTTGTTCCACGTGTCTGAGATGTATTCGTCTGTTGTATCAATTATAGAATAATATAGTGTGAGGGGTTTAGTTACCAAACCGAAGTATTGATAAACCCTCCATGTATTAAGGGGTTTAGATTAATGTAATCTGTTCCTTGTATTATTCTATATTTGAGGGGGAGGGGTTAACTGTTGTCACACTTTTAAATATTAAGAGTGTTAGTCAACCACTTGTAATTTGCTCTTGAACTATAGTGCATAGAGCCTAAAAGGAATCCATTGAAATCCTCACGTAATCAGCTTTCAATGCATCCGATTTACCTCTACCACTTTGTATGTCTAGTGTCCTCAACGAAATCTATTACTAGTAGTGTAACATGAGAGTAGATCACTTTCTCAACCTACTAGTCAATAGGATTTCCGCTGGATTAATTACCTATCACTGCAAATTAATATCACCATGTGTCGCTTTCCAGAACCTGACTTGAAGTCGCCCTGTCACCGGTCGTACGTTACCGACCATTGAATCAATACGATCAACATACTGCCCTACAAGCTAGAGGTTTGTCAAACCTATGGTACCACTATGCTATCGTCGGTTTAGTCACGTCAAACTAACTGGTCAGCGAATTATAGGGGCTTACATGATCACTTGAACAATTGGCACATGATTGAAGTGATATAATACTACAGGTCAATAGTAATTAATTGTAATTGTGTTCATCTGTATCATTGTTCTCATTGTCATATGTTCTCCATGATATTAACAAAGTTAAATAAGAACTTGTCTTATTTAGTTATGTTAATTATTTGAGTGAATGATATTGTTATCATGAAGTTACATTATCATGATTATCATTCTCTGTTCCTTGTACTCTTGTAATTTGTATTGAATTGCAAAGCTAAGTGTTAAAAGGACTTGTCCCATTACACTTACTTAACTCTAGTATCAAATGTTAATACAAAGATATATAATATCTTTATAACATTCATATGTTTACATGTAATTGTTCCATTGTCTGTTTGTGTGAGAATAATTGAGTGTTATAAGATAAAATCTTATAAATATATTATTCTAATGTAATGATGAATTAATAAGATATATTATCTTGTTCATCTGATTATCCCTGTCATGTCATAATCATACAAGCATGCATACAATGATAAACGATAATAAACAATTAAGTATTATCTAAATCAAAGTATAAGCAATATGTTAACATAAAACTTGAAGTAATTAAAAGTTAAGCATGTTTCTCAGCCCCGAGAGTTTAAAATCAGTAAAGATTAAAGAAAAGGGGCATATGAACTCACCTTGTTGTTGTTGAGGGTTGACTTAGCTTAAACGAGAATGCACGCGCTCTTGTTTATACTTGAGTTTGTTTTCACGATCCTGTATTGATTTCACGTAGTTTGTAATTTGTAAGTATGAATTATAGAAGTTTGTGCGTGTGTACGTGTTAGCCATAAGGTTGGCTAACACTCGTAGGTCTCGGTCACCATTTGGCCCATAGTTTATTTGTTACAGTTTACACTCATACTTGATTAATTTAGGTCATTAATACAACGTGTCCTTATATCGTATTTTAGCTTGACTTATCATTATAATAAGTTCTGAAAAGGTGAAATTCCTTATAGTCTTCTAAGTATGGCACTTAGGTTTTTATATTAAAGTCTTGCACCTTGTCTTTGTATTATTTTGATTGATCATTCAGCTAACACTTTATGATGTAAGATTTCCTCTATGTTATAAGTTTTAGTTATATGGGCTGAATTAGATCGTGGGCCACATCAGTGGGCTTTGGTCCTGGCTACCATAATCTTAGGCCGACTATCCACATGGCTGTTGGGCCTAAGGAAGCCTCATGGGTCTTATGGGCTTTGTGGGCCGAAACAAGAATGCTGGGTTAGGTTAGTCACATGGATCAACTAATTGGGCCAAGTTGGTAGTATGAGGGCCAACTGATGGGTTTTACCCCAACCCAACCATTCTGGGCCTTGATGATGATATTGGGCCGAAACCAGTCATTGGCCCATATGTACATGAGTTCTGGGTCAACCAAGGAATTGGGCCCAATCATTGAATATGTGCCACAATGGGCTAGCGTGAGGGATTTGGGCCGCAAGTTTCCTATGCCACATTGGGCCTGCTTTGTGACCTGTGGGCCTAATATCATGTAAGCGGGCCTGAATCAGTGTGGGCTGTAGGAATTGTGTAGACTACTGCTGTGTTAAACAAACAAGCCACTGTTGGGCCTGGATGTGGCGATATGGGCCGAACAGGTCTGCTTCGTGAATGAAGGTAGTCGATGGGCATCAAGAGAATGTGTGGGTGTGTGTAGACTGAATCATGGAGTTATGGTCGACTAGGATTAGTTATGGCCGAATGGTGTGTCTGGTCCTCACTGAATGAAGAAAGGGTGGCGAAGGTGTATGGTCCGAAAGAGAATGGCTGGCGACTGAAGTTGCATGGGCGAATGAAGTCACCGGCGCATGAGGGTGGTGGTGGTCGAATGGGTAGGCCGAATGAGGTTGCTCGAATGAGAGGTTCGAATGGGGTCATTCGGGCGGTCATACTCACCCTCCCCTCCTTCGGCCGAAAGGGCCATTCGGCAGGTAACAGCCCCGTTCGCCTAGGGTTTCGGACCAGTGGGTAGTCGAACTAGGTGGTGGTGTTCCATGGTGTTAGTACTCAAGAGCTAGGTTTCGAGGGATGAGGGTCGACAAGAACTCGGTTTAGAACCGGTTTAAATGGTGGTGGTCGACCAAGGGTTTAGAAACACTAGTTTTCGTGATGTTTGCAGCAAGATACCTCGAATTTCAGTGAGTTTCTTCTTAGATCGGTTGTACTTTCATGTAGAGGGTGATGAGAGCTTCGTGTAGGTCCAAAGATGGAAGGATTTGGTGAAGAAATGAGGGAGATATGGAAGAAAGAAGGTGAAAAATGGTGGTGGATCTTGAAACCGGGAATAGGTTTTTTGTGTGGGGAAGATGAAGTGAAAATGAGAAAAATGGACTCACTCAAAGTATTTATACCACGAGTGAGTTCGGGTTCGTTTTTGTTGCTCGGCTCGCGTTTTCGTTACGTTTCCGGAACATAACGCGAGTGTTTTACGTGTTTTAAATAGAGTAGTTTTCTTTATTTAATTTTGATGAGTTTCAAAATTGTAAAACATTAAAATGTTTTATTTTCTTAAATTATTTTCGTTCGTGTCGTTTTCGTTTTCGTTTCGTCAGATTGCGTCGCCTTCGCGCGTATTCGTTCGAATCGTCACCCGAACGAACACGACGATGGTTTTGCTTCCTGACTTTGGTTTTCTACTTTTCAGTCATTATTTCAGAATTCCAAACTCACAGATATGTTTGTGTGAATTGTCACTCACGCAAACACACTGTCAGTTCGTTATTCTGAAATAACACTGCATTTGAGTTTGAATTGTGTTTCCTCACTGACGGACTCAACTAAACTTCATGTTTTTACATTGTTTTCGTTCTGATTTGTCGGCCATCTGATTCCTGTCATCTGGGGATATCAGATCGCAACCGACTTGTTTTCGTTGTTTACTTGCGCACTGTTGTTTCTCGTGTTTCGTTGTGTTAACTGTACTTAAGTTTTCACTTAAATACACACAACTATTGTTTCAATTGTATGTTGTACTTACTGTATCTAAGCTTACACTAAAATACGTACAACTGTGTATTGTATTTTGAATTCTGTTAATACGATAACTGTTCATGTACGTGTATTTACACACAGTAAATAGTGAAAGTACACGTACCGTACGGACTTGCCGGATGATCTGGTACTTGATGTTACAGTAATCTGTCACACCCCGAGCCGGCGGGGTTGGATCGGAGTCCCCGTCGGGCGGAAGGTTCCCGAGGCGCGATATCGTGGATGATAATCGTGATGATCAGATTGTTTACACAGCATCAATGTTAAGAATATCTAAAGCACAAGAAACATTTAACTAAAATCTACAAAGTTAAATTACAATATCAATGTCTGATAGTTTAACCAAGTAAACATTTCAAAAGGAATCATAAGTTCACTGTCATGTATGAGTACAAGATCTCAAAAATGATTCACAATGATCAACAAAATATGTGCTTTCCAAAACTACTAGGTCCTCTAACTGAGTATCCTAGCATGCAATCCAAATCCCTAGCTTAATCCTGTTCGTCATCTGAGAAAGCATGAAAATAAAACAAAGTCAACATAATTAAGCGTCTTACCTACACCCACTTCTATGTTAAAAGACTTGATTTCCATAATTTGAAATAAAACCGATTTCCTGGGTTCACCATGTCTTCATGATTCCCCAAAAGCAATTACAGAAATAAAATGTTAAATGTTTAAATGAATAAATAAATAACATTTACATACAACTAAGACATGATGATTGGGCCTTATTTGACTCAATCAATTAGACATAATTGTTGGTGGTTGTCCAAGTTGTAACCTCTCACACGTGACCCATGCCAGGCATAACTCACAAGGAGCATACCTGAACTGCCCGGGATTTTAATGTTTTGCCCATATCAGCTTGACCCTCTGGTCTACTGTATGCGTAGGGACTTTAAGGATATCCTTTGGTGCTTGATCGTTCTTGTTCGTCCTTGATCGTCAATGGTTCTCTTGATTTTTGATATTGATTTCATTTGATCGTTCACGTTATTGCCCGAATAGTCTGACTACTAGAGTCTACTATTTATGAAGGGACTTTATGTGTGTTACACGTGATCTTGATTCCCTATACAACTGACATCCACCTTAACTCAAGTATTAATGATTTCATTAAATTTTAATGATTTCATTATTCAATGATTCACACACATCTATGATTTCTGATTTCTTGAGTTCCTTGATTTGATCTTTTGAATTTCCATGATTTCACAATGATTAATGATTCATGATTAGGATCCTGAGTTTACTGATCACACACTGGATTAGATTCCGTTGCATTTGATCTTTGGATTTGGTTCTTTTGATTTCACTTTGAATTTAGATTCTTGAATTTGAGCTTGATGGACTAAGGGTTTATTTAGAGTTTAGATTTAAAGTATTACTCATAAGAGTAATTTAATTAACTTGATAATTTGATCTGTTCAATAATTACCTAGACAGGAGTCTAGGAGTATCAACAAACATATATATGTAAAACATATAAAAAATAAAAGCATTTAAGTAAACAATTTAATGAAAACAGTTTACGCATGCTTCTCAGCCTCGTGTTTGGAAACAAAAATGTTTAGAAAAGGGGCAATGAACTCACCTGTGTTGCTATGCACTTGAACCACAACAGATAAGCTCTCTTTGATTATTGCCTATGTATCTTTAGCACCTGAGTTGTTTTAAGAGAATTCGAATGCAATGAGTATTTATAATAGACGCGTCTAGGGTTTTGGTCTCGGTGTGCATCTTAGTGTCCTATAATACTAATGCGTTTCTAAGATTCTATATACTTAATCTAACATATTACCCGTAAGTAATCCCTTTATCCCACAATATTAATTACAAATCTTTGGTTAAAATAGTTTTAAGTTAATTCGTTTTAAATAAACCATTTATTTAGAAATCATTTAATTAATTTAATAAAGTCTATAATTTTCTTTTATTGAAAACATCATTTATTTAAGAAAGTCCGATTTACACATGATGGGCTTGGATTAATCTCTTGAATTAACCTCGGCCCAATTACTAGCTTTTGACTTCCAGAGAATTCTTTGATCAAAACTTTGTATAGTCCATCCTAGATAGTTAACATAACTATCTAATGTAGTTATACGTTCTTATGAGTTGTCTAAAGGTTAGTAGTGTTAGTTGTGAGACCAACACCTTATCCTTCGAATATGATTTTGATTCTTACTAACATCCCATGTATATTGAGTTCGAATGATGATCACCATCTTTATCTAAGTAATAAGAATATTTAAAACAACTCTTGTCATTCCATCTCAATTCCACATAATAGATGTGTATTTTAGGGAAACCCTAATATTTTCCCCATCCCATATAATAAAAGAGAGATATGTCTAATATTCGTTTAGTACATCGTTCATATCTTAGACCTTGACATGCATAGTTTTCAAGCTTATCGACTTTGTTTCTACCTTAAGTGAGTTCATTGTTTAGAAGGCCCTAATTGTTTCCATGTGCCCAAACACCATTCGGCCACCTTGCATGCATGTGGACGTGAGACCCCATGCACTCACAATTGTATGTTTTTGACCATGTAACCCTAACCCCTCCCCCTTAGCCGAATCATTGACTGAGTCCTGACCGAATGACATAACCGACTGACTCAGCTGACTGAGACAAGTCCTGTCGAATGGGCTCGGGCGAAGAGAGGTTGGGCGAATGAGTCCAGACCAACCGAATGGGATGTGACCGAATGAGGAGCTCTCAATCGGGGGTCATTCGGCGAATGAAGGTGCAGGTTGGCTAAAGACATTCGGCGAATGAGGTTTCATGCTCAACTAGGCCATTCGGCCGAATGTGGCTAGGCTCATTCGACGAGCTGCCACTCGGCCATTCGGGATTCCAACCAACCGCAGCCATGGTTTTCAAGAGATTCAACCACGGATTTGTATGGAACTTGTTCCTACTTCTTTCTAAGCGTATATTGTGAGGTGTCCCTAAGTTTTTGAGGTGTGTTGGCCGTTTTTCAAGGGTGGTTCGAAACTAGGGTTTTCAAAACCCTCAAACCAAACCAAAAATCGATTTTTACCTTGAATCAAATGGATGTAAGCTCAGATCCCTTGTACTTTCGTGATCTACAAGTGAAGGGGGTCGTTTAGACACCAAAATGGCTCGATTTCATGAAGAAATGATGAAGAAATCTTAGAGAGAGAGTGGTGGGTTCTTAGAGAGAGAAAGTGACGGTGGGTGGGTTTTAGAGAGAGAGAATGAAGAGGTCGAATGAGGAAGGAGACTCATTCCGGGTATTTATACCCCGAGTGCGTTCGGATTCGTTCTGGTCGCTCGGTTTCGCGTAAAAGTGTCGGTTTCGTCTCGTTCTCGTAACGAAACGTCTCGGTTTTAAAATAAATTTAATAAAATTATTTTAGGTTGTGATTCCTAATAAATTAACTAAATATCTTTTATTTATTTTAAATTTTCAAAAATATTTAATTTACAATTCGAAATCGAATCGTACGGTTATCGCGCGTATTCGTTCGGATCGTCATCCGTACGAACACGGCGATAACTATACTTTTCAATATTGTTTTCTAATTATTGGATATTATTCATAACGTTAAACTTCCAGATTTATTCGTACAGATCGTCACCTACACGAATAATCCGTCGGTTTAGCATTCACGTAACAACATCCATATTGTTTTGTTCAGTAAAGCCTCACATACGTTTATACATAATAAAATCCTTAACACATAATCACATGATGGTTCTGTATCGTCAGATAAGTATCTGACTGATGAACCATAATTCTGAACTTTGATTTTCTGAACTGAATCTGAACTGTGCTATGATACATGAATTGACAATGATGTACGAATGATAACTGAAATACGTACCTGATTTACTGTTCATGTACTGTAGAGATCACTGTTCCGGTGACGTTTCCGGCACCGATGTTACAGTCTCCCCTTGTTAGAGAAATTTCGTCCCGAAATTTAAGAATAGTTATCGGGGTGTGTATTTGTCCCTATATTCCAAAATAGACTACATCTTCCCTCAGGGTACCTTTAACTTGATCAGATTTTCCACTCTAATGTCAACGGCTTGCGTTATTCATTGGTTTAACTACTCTGTCTTATCCTTGCTATCCGTAACCTTTGTTAAAACTAAGCTATCTTGTCAATAGTTGATCTACTAAGCTCTGGTTTAGCTGTTCGATTATCTCCTGCCTCAGTCCACAGCTCGGTAGCCGACATATTCCGGTCTTAATGAGCCTTGAATGATGTGCATTCGATGCTGCAATTATGGCTGTTGTTGCAGGAGAATTTGATCATTGGCAATTGAGAGTCCCAATTTCCACCGAAGTTTAACACACAGGTTCTCAACATATCCTCTAGGGTCTGTGTCGTACTTTAGCTTCGACCGTCTGTTGATGGATGGTGAACTATACTCGAATTTAAGTACATCCCTAAAGGTTTCTACGATGTTGGTTAGAACCTTAATGTGAATTAGCTGTCTCTATCTAAAATGTTAGACAATAGTACCCCATGACGTACTACTATCTCGTTGTTGTATAATCCGTCAGTTTATCTATCATGAAATCTCCTGTCTTAGCAAGAAATAGGTAGATTTTGTCAATCGATCATTGATAACCCAAATGGTGTCATGACCACTGGAAGTGCGGGGTAGCTTGGCATCGAAATCCATAGCTGTTTGTTCTCACTTCCAGAGCAGAATTTCAGACTGTCCCAGTAACCCTGACGGTTTCTGGTATTCCGCCATTACTTTCGCACACTTAAGGCATCGACCGACATACTCGACGATGTCTTTCTTCATTCCCGGTCATCAATAAAACCTCTGTAAATTTCGGTACATTTTATCGATACCCGGATGTACTGTTTATCTGACTCGTGTGCCTTTCCAAGAATAAGTCTTCATGATTTACCTATCGCCCTTAAAGTGTTCTTAGGTGACTCTCACAACTCTAGGTCTTGACCGTCAGATCGGGACCCTTGAGTTGCACGTGGTGAATCCTTAGGTTATTTGATTTAACCGTATACCTACTTCACCATCTGTTTACTCTATTCTCCTCTTTAAAAGAGTATTCTGTAAGTCGAAGAGGTCTACCATAAAATATGACAGATCCGTTAAGATAAAGGAAATAATTTATCTTTTCAGTAATCCTATACACATCTCCGAAGTGATGCATATTTACCTTACTCCTACCCCAAAAATCGTGTAACTTATGAGGCTTATTGCAACTGTTGTTACAATCGTTTCTATCCTCAGCCTACCTTTTAATTTGTGACACCTCGTAAATTCCAGGTCAGCAACTTTATTATTTTAATAATAATGTTTATTATTATTTCATACGTGGCACTAGAATAATTGCATTTAGTGTGACACGTGGCACAACAGTCTAAACATACCGATAATTCAGAGAATTATCGCACAACACTCGCACGTGTCTTGAATAACGAACGTTGGTGAACGGATCAAATCGTAACACAAAAACACTGCACTTAGGTTTGGTGAACCTAATTTAGTTAGAACAAAGCCAATGTGTTGAGAAACGATGATCGTATTCGAGAAATACGAAAGATTCGGTTCAAAACAATGAAATTGGGCCTATTGGGCTCAGCCGAGACCCATCGCGGTACGCGATGGGCATACAATTGGGCGTTCGCGGTACGCGAAGCTCAAGCGGGAGAATTTGAATTCTCCGAAAAACGTCGCGGTACGCGACGACCGATCATCTTCAACCATCGCGGTACGCGGCGTGTTTCGGGAACAGAATGATTATTTTAATCATAGCGGTACGCGATGATACTTTTTGGACAGGCTCCGCGGTACGCGACGACCCCAGCACGCCAAATCTTTATTTAACCAAGACTTAATCATTTCTGTCGACCTCCTACGCATTTTCTCGAGTTCCAGGCGACTAGACTCCGCCATTCTCGTCTGCAAACCATCCTCTAACCTCTGGGAAGCCATTTGAAGGCCTTGGAAGCTCCATTGAAGACCTTTGGAAGCTTGGAGTGAGCTAGAAAACACCAAACATCACCTTGCACGAATTGTAGCTGCTGTGGAGGCGATTTTAAAGCTTCTGGAAGATAACTAAATCTGTTCCAACCTCACTTCAGCCTTCTTGAACTCTCTAAGGTAGTTATCTAGCATCATTTTGGGTTTTTAGCACTTGTGCACCCACATGCAAGCCATTTTGGCCACATGCAACACCATCACCACCTTAATCTCGAAATTTTGTGATGATAGATCTATTATATGATGTTGATGCTACTGATTTGATGTTTCTTAGATGATCTATGGTGATTTTTATGTCAAAAGATGATTATTTGTTAATTTTACTATGAAATAGGTATTTTTGACTACATGCATGTATGATCTAAGCTCATTTACATGACATTTGATATGGAGATGTTGTTGGTTATGAGATTTGTTATGATTTGAAAGGCCTAGTATGATTGTAGAGGCCAAGAGTATGATTATTAGTAATGTTACTAATAATGGAAACTTTAATATTACAAATTGTGCATTTTTGATAAAATGACCACATTGGTATGTTTAGATCTATAAGATATGCTTGAAATGATGTTTAAGGGTTATCATGATAGTTATTTGATGCATAGGAATGTCTAGAATAGTCAAAAGAATGATTTCTATAAATGTTACTATAAATAGCAACTTTTTTTGTCACAAGGTTGCAAATGGGTAAAATGAATGATAATGTCTTGAGTCTAACATATTCATTTAGTGATTATATGATGTTATTGGAAGGAATATGTTATTGGAAAACTTGATTTGGTGTTATTTTCATAAGTTACTAAATATAGTAACTTTATTTTGTTAAGTTTATGAATTGTCACATGTTAGTTGCAACAAGCATGATTAATAGATTATTTAAGACTAATATGATGATAATAGATGATGTTGATTGTTAAACTTGTGAAAACATGCTTATTTTAGAAACTTTCCAAATATGGAAACTTTTTACGTGCAAACTATGTTAAACTTACTAAGTGTAACTACGTGCTATGTGATAACATGCTCATTTAGGATAAATATGCATGTTAGAATAATCGGAATATGATTTTACGCATGACTTACCAAATATGGAAACTTTCCTAAAATAGGAACTTACCATAAATAGTAAGTTTCCTCATAGGAATGATGTTGGTATCCGTACACTTCACACGACACTAAAACCGCACGATACACGAACACTTGATCCAAACCGTCACCAACGGGTCGTTAGGTCAAACACGATCGACACGGTCAACTCGACCTACATAACCACTTAGTGTTGTTGAACACTAACACGGTCCGGTGAGACCCACACTTGTGAACACAAACTCATAGTACCTATGTGATATAGGTGACTACTAGCCGGCGAGCTACACTTACTCTCTTTGAGCTAACGCATATCTAAACTCAGGTGAGTTTACGGCCCCACTTTTACTCTTAACTGATTTGCTAAACTATTGGGGTGAGAATATACTGCAACTGTTTTAGATATAGGACTGGCATGTTGTGAAACCATTTCTTTTTGAGTGTAACTATTATCGCATAAAGCCCTCACTTATCCTTACCGTTAATTGTTACGAACGAGTCGTTGTTACGTAGTACTACTGGGTTTGACTAGCCCCACTCGGCAACAACTTTGACTGGAGGTCATAACGAGTGTAATAATCGATGTGAATTGCGAGTTCAGCGATGACTCGCGGAGGCAAATGGAAACAGTCTAGTTTCGGTAAGATGACATGACACACTCACGGATCGTGGATCCAACAACTAAACTTAACATGCCCAGTATATATCTGTTTACTATTTGTGTCCGTCTAAACCTGTGAACTCACCAACTTTCTAGTTGACACTTTTCGCATGTATTCTCAGGTAACTAATGGAGCACACGCTAGGACGCTCACCAGGACACACTAAGGAGTCAAGCTTACATATAGACTCATGTCCTAGGCTTGTGTGCATTTGTTATGTTTTGAAAACAACTTACTTTGTAGTGTCTGATACAATTTACTTTCCGCTGCAAACTTATGTGTATTTTAATATTTAACATTTCCGCTGCATACTATGAGAACTTGTATTGTTTTACAAACTGTGTGAATGTGTAACTCATATAGAGTCATTCTATATGACCATGAGCTAAGATCCTGGCCACGTCACACCCACGTGGACTGACACCACGAGTGGGAATTTGGGGGTGTGACAGACTGGTATCAGAGCCTTGGTTATAGGGAACTAGGTTTGCATATAGTAAACTTAGACTATAGCCACTGCTCTACATTAGACACTACACTAGAACTTGCACACTGATGTTGTTATTATCATTATCTAACTGTTGTTTACTAATATGAGAATTTACAGGATGGCTGACAACAACGGAAACGAGAACAGGAACCCGGGCAAACGCCCAGCCATTGACGATCTGACCGAGGACAGTCGACGTAGGATCGACAGCATAGTAGCTCAGGTAGATGCAGAGATGGAGAGGAGGACCCAGATGTTAGCACGGGAGCGCTACTGGGGGTGGCTGCCTAGCCTCCTACTACAGTGGATAGTGGCTGAGCGGGTACCTACCCCGCGGTACAGAGGTGATACCTCTGAGGGACCACGACTACCGGCACTTGGGATGCCGATGGAGAGAGCCTTCGCGGCTCATGTTGCTGTAACCCGGCGGGAGCTTCGAAGAAACGCCGAGCTGTCCGACGAGGTTCGTGTTCTTCGCGAGAAGAACGATCGCCTGGAAAGGCGAAGCGACCGACTGGAGGAGCAGAACGATCGCTTGGAGGAACAGGTGGAGACATTACGTCTCCAGGTGTCTCAGCTCATGTCTCAGCATGGCCAGATAATTGATGTCATGCAGGAGCATGACCGGCGTATTACTGAGAATCGGACAGATATAGCCGAGACTCAGGCTATGGTACAGGCAAGTGACGCCATGCTTAACGCATGGGCGGCACAGTTTGTCGAGGAGCCGCCAGCTGAGGATGACGGACCACAGTTCGAGGCCGAAGACCTCGAGGAAGGGGAGTTCGACGAGGATCCCGACGAGGATCCGGAGGAGGACGATGACGATGATGGGGACGCAGCTAGTAACATCTCCCATGTCTCCATGGACTCGGATTAGTAGATTTTCCTTATTTTGTATTGTCTTTCCTTTTATCTCATTTTAGCCTAGACGAGCGGGATGTGCTCGGAGAACTCGCATTGTACTTTCTTTTCAAATTATTGTACTTCAAGATTGATATTAATGGAAATTATGCTTCATTATTATTATCTGCTTTATTATTACTACTGTTATTTGAGGCTTTGTTATGATAGCTAACTTGACATTTGACATGACAACAATCCTAACTTTGGCTAACATTTAGCATCTGATGACTAACACTCTAACCTCTCTATATAGAAACATGTCGGGAAGAGGAACCAATGCCCTTCGACTCAAACGCAAGGCCGAAAAGGCACGGATCGACATGATGGTCGAACGAAAATTCAACAAGGTACTCGCAGAGTACGAAGCCAACCGACACGCCAGTGAGACGAGTGGCTCTAACAACGGTACTAACTTTTGCCTAACATGACTAACATAGTATAGGCAGCCTAGACACTAACACGTTGTATTGAACTACGATGCACAGGATCTCATGGGGGAGCGGCAAAGGGATGTTCGTTTAAAGCCTTCCTGAGCTGTCACCCTCACAAGTTCCAAGGTACTGAAGGAGCAGTGGGACTGCTTCGTTGGATCGAGAAGCTGGAGTCAGTTTTCTCCATGGCTGAATGCTCGGATGAGAACCGGGTGAAATACGCCATAGGAACTCTAGAGGGACCAGCTCTCACCTGGTGGAACACCCATGTCCAGACCCTCGGACTGGAGACTGCAAACTCCATTCCATGGGAGAACTTCACCAGAATGCTGCATGAGGAATACTGTCCCCGTGACGAGATCCGGAAGCTTGAGGAGGAATTTTGGGTGCACAAGATGGTGGGATCCGAAATCGAGAAATACTGTACTCGGTTTCATGAACTGTGCAAGCTGTGCCCGGCAATGGTGACGCCGGAGTACAAAAAGATCGAGCAATTCATCAGTGGATTGCCAGAACAGATACAGAGCACGGTGACAGCGGCCGATCACGCCACCATTCAACCATTGATTCGCTTGGCACATAAGTTGACAGACCAGGCAGTAGCTCAGGGGAAACTGCCTAAGAGGGGTGAGCACCTGAAACCCCAGGAAATCAAGCGAAAGTGGGAACCCAGCAATAACCGTACCTTCTCACCACAACAACCAGCTCAACACCGACCCGCACCTGCAAAAGTCTTCACTGCCACCCAACCAAACAATCAGGACAAAGGGGGATATCGGGGCAACAACCCCAAATGCAACAACTGCTCATACCACCATCACGGCCCATGCCGAAGAGTTCGGTGCACCAACTGTGGCAGGAACGGACACCTGGCCAAGGAATGCCGATCAAACCCCAACCCTAACCCCAACAAGGATAATACATTGAAGGGATGCTTTACTTGCGGAAAGCCGGGGCACATGCGCCGAGATTGCCCACAGAACAAGAATGCAGGTAGCAACCCAACAAGGGGGAGGGCATTTGTGATTTGCTCTGGAGAAGCTAAAGACGATCCACATGTCGTCACCGGTACGTTTCTTTTAAATAATGTCTATGCTAGTATATTATTTGATACCGGTGCCGATAGGAGTTTTATCTCTGGCGACTTTAGCAAATTACTTAATATGACACCAACACCACTAGACTATAAGTACACCGTAGAGTTAGCAGACGGCAAGCTGATCGAGACACAATATATCATCAAGGGATGTATTCTGACACTAGCGGACCATCAACTAGTGATTGACCTGATGCCGGTAACTCTCGGGAGCTTCGACGTGGTGATTGGAATGGATTGGCTATCTGCAAACCACGCTGAGATCGTGTGTAACGAGAAGATTGTGCGAATTGCGTTGCCAAGCGGAGAGCAGATCTCAATCCAGGGAGAACGGCGCGGGATACCGTTAAACATCATGTCCTGTATGAAAGCAAGCAAATATCTGAAGAAGGGATACACGGCTATCCTAGCCCTTATCACCGAACAGTCAAAGAAGGAACGGAAGATCGAGGACATTGAGGTTGTTCGTGATTTTCCGGAAGTTTTTCCTGACGATCTACCGGGACTACCACCAGCACGACAAGTGGAGTTCCAGATAGATTTAACCCCCGGAGCAGCACCAATAGCCAAGGCACCATACCGATTGGCTCCTACTGAAATGCAAGAACTATCTAATCAACTGCAAGAGTTGTTAGATAAAGGATTTATCCGACCGAGCTTCTCACCTTGGGGAGCACCGGTCTTATTCGTGAAGAAGAAAGACGGTTCATTCCGTATGTGTATAGACTACCGAGAACTAAACAAGGTAACGATCAAGAATCGATACCCCCTACCACGAATAGACGACCTGTTCGATCAACTACAAGGGTCCAGCTTCTATTCGAAAATCGATCTGAGATCGGGTTACCATCAACTTAGAATACAGGAGGACGATATACCGAAGACGGCCTTCAGGACACGGTACGGACACTATGAATTTCTAGTCATGCCTTTTGGACTGACTAACGCACCGGCAGTATTCATGGATCTCATGAATCGAGTGTGTAAACCGTATCTCGGTAAGTTCGTAATCGTATTTATTGATGACATCTTGATCTACTCGAAGACTCAGGAAGAACATGCCGATCACTTGAGATGTGTCTTAGAACTACTAAAGAAGGAACAACTATACGCAAAATTTTCCAAATGTGATTTCTGGATTCGCGAAGTTCAGTTCCTTGGACACGTAGTAAACGAGAAAGGGATACATGTAGACCCAGCCAAAATCGAGGCAATCAAGAATTGGGCAGCGCCTAAGACTCCAACTGAGGTGCGACAGTTTTTAGGATTGGCCGGGTACTACAGGCGGTTTATTGAGGGATTCTCAAAGATCGCGCAATCATTGACTTCCCTCACACACAAAGACAAGAAATTCGAATGGGGAGAAAAGCAAGACGCTGCTTTCGATCTGTTGAAGCAGAAATTGTGCAGTGCACCAATCTTATCGCTACCAGACGGGTGCGAGGATTTTGTGGTGTACTGTGACGCGTCAAAACAAGGACTCGGTTGTGTGCTGATGCAACGTGAGAAAGTTATAGCCTATGCGTCACGACAATTGAAAGTGCACGAAAAGAACTACACAACTCACGATTTAGAGTTGGGAGCCGTAGTGTTCGCACTGAAAATCTGGCGACACTATCTGTACGGCACCAAGTGCACGATATTCACTGATCATAAGAGTCTACAACACATCTTCGACCAAAAGGAGTTAAATATGAGACAACGCAGATGGGTAGAGCTGATAGGTGATTATGATTGTGCAATCAAATATCATCCCGGTAAAGCTAATGTAGTCGCCGACGCGCTAAGCCGGAAGGAAACAACCAAACGCGTGCGCGCACTACAACTCACCATTCACTCCGAGCTACCAAATCAAATTCGGATCACACAACAAGAAGCGTTGAAAACCGAAAACCTCACTCTCGAAGCCATGAGAGGGATGGACAAGCAAAGGAAACAAAAGGATGACGGAGCTTACTACCTAATGGATCGAATTTGGATTCCACGCTACGGAGATTTGAGAGAAGTAGTGATGGATGAAGCTCACAAGAGTCGATACTCAGTACATCCAGGTTCTGACAAAATGTACCACGATCTAAAGGCAACTTATTGGTGGCCTAACATGAAGTCAGAAATCGCAACGTATGTGAGTAAGTGTCTGACTTGCTCAAAGGTCAAGGTAGAATATCAGAAGCCTTCGGGATTACTCCAACAGCCAGAAATTCCAGTATGGAAATGGGAACAGATTTCCATGGATTTTATCACAAAGCTGCCAAAGACGACAAGTGGTTGCGATACCATCTGGGTTATCGTAGACCGACTTACGAAATCGGCACATTTCCTGCCAATCAAAGAAACTGATAAACTGGAAAAGTTGACCCGAATCTACTTGAAGGAAATCGTATCCAGACACGGAGTCCCGACCTCCATAATATCAGACCGAGACAGCCGTTTCACGGCTCACTTTTGGAAGTCCTTACACAAGGCACTCGGGACGAGGTTGGATATGAGTACTGCTTATCACCCACAGACGGATGGTCAGAGTGAACGAACCATCCAAACTTTGGAGGACATGCTTCGGGCATGTGTAATTGATTTCGTTAACAGCTGGGAGACTCACTTACCTTTAGTGGAGTTCTCGTACAATAACAGCTACCACACTAGCGTTGGAGCTGCACCGTTTGAAGCACTTTACGGGCGTAAATGCAGATCACCACTCTGTTGGGCGGAAGTTGGGGAAAGCCAACTGACCGGACCCGAACTCGTGCATGAAACAACTGAAAAGATCGTACAGATACGCAACAGAATGGCAGCAGCTCGGGATCGACAGGAGAGCTATGCCGACAAAAGGCGCAAACCTTTGGAATTCCAAGTAGGAGACCGAGTACTTCTTAAAGTCTCGCCTTGGAAGGGAGTGATTCGATTCGGGAAACGAGGAAAACTAAACCCTCGTTACATTGGACCTTTCGAGATCACTAGACGGATAGGCCCGGTGGCCTACGAGCTACAACTACCACAGGAGCTAAGTGGCGTGCCCAACGTGTTTCACGTTTCAAACCTCAAGAAGTGTTTGTCAGACGAAACTCTCACAATTCCTTTAGAGGAAATCCAGATCGATGAACAACTGCACTTCATAGAGGAACCGGTGGAAATTATGGACCGGGAACTCAAGAAGTTGAAACATAGTAAGATACCCATTGTAAAAGTTCGATGGAACTCACGACGAGGACCGGAATACACCTGGGAACGTGAGGATCAGATGAAGAAGAAATACCCTCATCTATTCTCCGATCAAATCAACACCGGCACATGAACTGAATTTCGGGACGAAATTCCCAATAACTGGGGGATGATGTGACACCTCGTAAATTCCAGGTCAGCAACTTTATTATTTTAATAATAATGTTTATTATTATTTCATACGTGGCACTAGAATAATTGCATTTAGTGTGACACGTGGCACAACAGTCTAAACATACCGATAATTCAGAGAATTATCGCACAACACTCGCACGTGTCTTGAATAACGAACGTTGGTGAACGGATCAAATCGTAACACAAAAACACTGCACTTAGGTTCGGTGAACCTAATTTAGTTAGAACAAAGCCAATGTGTTGAGAAACGATGATCGTATTCGAGAAATACGAAAGATTCGGTTCAAAACAATGAAATTGGGCCTATTGGGCTCAGCCGAGACCCATCGCGGTACGCGATGGGCATACAATTGGGCGTTCGCGGTACGCGAAGCTCAAGCGGGAGAATTTGAATTCTCCGAAAAACGTCGCGGTACGCGACGACCGATCATCTTCAACCATCGCGGTACGCGGCGTGTTTCGGGAACAGAATGATTATTTTAATCATAGCGGTACGCGATGATACTTTTTGGACAGGCTCCGCGGTACGCGACGACCCCAACACGCCAAATCTTTATTTAACCAAGACTTAATCATTTCTGTCGACCTCCTACGCATTTTCTTGAGTTCCAGGCGACTAGACTCCGCCATTCTCGTCTGCAAACCATCCTCTAACCTCTGGGAAGCCATTTGAAGGCCTTGGAAGCTCCATTGAAGACCTTTGGAAGCTTGGAGTGAGCTAGAAAACACCAAACATCACCTTGCACGAATTGTAGCTGCTGTGGAGGCGATTTTAAAGCTTCTGGAAGATAACTAAATCTGTTCCAACCTCACTTCAGCCTTCTTGAACTCTCTAAGGTAGTTATCTAGCATCATTTTGGGTTTTTAGCACTTGTGCACCCACATGCAAGCCATTTTGGCCACATGCAACACCATCACCACCTTAATCTCGAAATTTTGTGATGATAGATCTATTATATGATGTTGATGCTACTGATTTGATGTTTCTTAGATGATCTATGGTGATTTTTATGTCAAAAGATGATTATTTGTTAATTTTACTATGAAATAGGTATTTTTGACTACATGCATGTATGATCTAAGCTCATTTACATGACATTTGATATGGAGATGTTGTTGGTTATGAGATTTGTTATGATTTGAAAGGCCTAGTATGATTGTAGAGGCCAAGAGTATGATTATTAGTAATGTTACTAATAATGGAAACTTTAATATTACAAATTGTGCATTTTTGATAAAATGACCACATTGGTATGTTTAGATCTATAAGATATGCTTGAAATGATGTTTAAGGGTTATCATGATAGTTATTTGATGCATAGGAATGTCTAGAATAGTCAAAAGAATGATTTCTATAAATGTTACTATAAATAGCAACTTTTTTTGTCACAAGGTTGCAAATGGGTAAAATGAATGATAATGTCTTGAGTCTAACATATTCATTTAGTGATTATATGATGTTATTGGAAGGAATATGTTATTGGAAAACTTGATTTGGTGTTATTTTCATAAGTTACTAAATATAGTAACTTTATTTTGTTAAGTTTATGAATTGTCACATGTTAGTTGCAACAAGCATGATTAATAGATTATTTAGGACTAATATGATGATAATAGATGATGTTGATTGTTAAACTTGTGAAAACATGCTTATTTTAGAAACTTTCCAAATATGGAAACTTTTTACGCGCAAACTATGTTAAACTTACTAAGTGTAACTACGTGCTATGTGATAACATGCTCATTTAGGATAAATATGCATGTTAGAATAATCGGAATATGATTTTACGCATGACTTACCAAATATGGAAACTTTCCTAAAATAGGAACTTACCATAAATAGTAAGTTTCCTCATAGGAATGATGTTGGTATCCGTACACTTCACACGACACTAAAACCGCACGATACACGAACACTTGATCCAAACCGTCACCAACGGGTCGTTAGGTCAAACACGATCGACACGGTCAAACACGGTCAACTCGACCTACATAACCACTTAGTGTTGTTGAACACTAACACGGTCCGGTGAGACCCACACTTGTGAACACAAACTCATAGTACCTATGTGATATAGGTGACTACTAGCCGGCGAGCTACACTTACTCTCTTTGAGCTAACGCATATCTAAACTCAGGTGAGTTTACGGCCCCACTTTTACTCTTAACTGATTTGCTAAACTATTGGGGTGAGAATATACTGCAACTGTTTTAGATATAGGACTGGCATGTTGTGAAACCATTTCTTTTTGAGTGTAACTATTATCGCATAAAGCCCTCACTTATCCTTACCGTTAATTGTTACGAACGAGTCGTTGTTACGTAGTACTACTGGGTTTGACTAGCCCCACTCGGCAACAACTTTGACTGGAGGTCATAACGAGTGTAATAATCGATGTGAATTGCGAGTTCAGCGATGACTCGCGGAGGCAAATGGAAACAGTCTAGTTTCGGTAAGATGACATGACACACTCACGGATCGTGGATCCAACAACTAAACTTAACATGCCCAGTATATATCTGTTTACTATTTGTGTCCGTCTAAACCTGTGAACTCACCAACTTTCTAGTTGACACTTTTCGCATGTATTCTCAGGTAACTAATGGAGCACACGCTAGGACGCTCACCAGGACACACTAAGGAGTCAAGCTTACATATAGACTCATGTCCTAGGCTTGTGTGCATTTGTTATGTTTTGAAAACAACTTACTTTGTAGTGTCTGATACAATTTACTTTCCGCTGCAAACTTATGTGTATTTTAATATTTAACATTTCCGCTGCATACTATGAGAACTTGTATTGTTTTACAAACTGTGTGAATGTGTAACTCATATAGAGTCATTCTATATGACCATGAGCTAAGATCCTGGCCACGTCACACCCACGTGGACTGACACCACGAGTGGGAATTTGGGGGTGTGACATAATTGGAGATTTTATCACATGATTTCTATTTCTTTAATAGCTCCATAATCTTCCTGAAAGGTTGTTCGTGTTCCGTCTTGCTTTTAGAATAATTTAGTATGTCATTCCTAACGAAAATGACAAACTGGTCTAAATACAGTTTGCACACTCGGTTCATGAAGTCCATGAGAACCGTGGGTGCATTCTTCTATCCGAAAGGCATTACCGTAACTTGGAATGCTCATATTTCATTCGGATTATTATCTCTGGCGTATTTTCCTATTACATTCACAACTGATTTTCCCCTGACTTACTTATATAGTTTAGATAAGAATCCAGCACAGTTCTAACATTTATCCTTTCCTAACATCCTTGAATTGGATTCTCAACTTAAATAACTCAAAATTCTAGGAGGTCTAGATAGAAAATGAAAGTTTACCCACTACTTTGACACTTTGAATTTCTACAGCTTTTAGTGTTCTACTCAAATAAGTTTCTCTTCCTAATTACAATATTTAAACTGAAATCAAGAATTTCCCTATCTCTTATTTAATTTTTTAATGCTTACTTAATCTAAAGGTTCCTTAAGTTATTATTCCGATTATCTGATGTGCGACGAACTTACTTACAGTTTTCCTTAGACTTATTGTTCCTATAGTTACAACAGAGTATGCATCACTATTTAGCACGCCAATAATTAATTTAACGCACAAAACAAAATATGCATACCTGTGGGATCATCCCACTCCAAATCTGCCTCAGAAGCTGGTATGGTAACCATTCCCTCAGAACGTGTAGGACCTGTTGAAGAGATCCTCACAGGGCAGTCTCGTGCAATGTGTTCGGACAGTCCGCACACATAGCAATCCTTGCTGTGTCGAGGAAGGGGATATGTAGTGTTTCCAGGATTCTGGTTATGAGTCGGGGGATGATTACAATCATGACTCCAGTGTCCCTTCCTCCCGCAATTTAAGCAATGTTTACACAGTTTATTCTTAGCATGGTGAAGACTGCACGTGGCACATAAAGGAAATTTTCCAGCACTCTGTTTGCATTTCAATTCCATCAAAGATCTGCATGGATGATCCCAATGGTTCGTCTCACCACAATGGATGCATTGTTTGCATGAGATTTTAGCACGGTGATGATAGTGACAGTTAATACAAAGGGGGCTTTTCCCAGCATAACGCTTACGACCCTCTGACTCAGTCACATAGGACATTGTTGTTAATGATAACTAAGCATTTTACCTACCATTCTCTTCTATGATCGTCTGAGATCTGAAACACCCTGTTTAACCGTTTATGTTATCAACCCAAAAATTTTTATGTTTCCCCTAGGTAACAACCTTAATCTCATTAACATCACCTGTATCATCCAGCTCGGTATGCTTATATATAGGGCATACCCCTGAGTCGAGCCTACGACCCGCCCAGACGCCGTCCCACCACATACTAAGCCGCATAGGACGTTGATCTTAATGATAATTAAGCGTCTTACCTATCACTCACTTCTATGTTAAAAGACTTGATTTCCATTATTTGAAATAAAACCGATTTCCTGGGTTCACCATGTCTTCATGATTTCCCAAAAGCAATTACAGAAATAAAATGTTAAATGTTTAAATGAATAAATAAATAACATTTACATACAACTAAGACATGATGATTGGGCCTTATTTGACTCAATCAATTAGACTTAGTTGTTGGTGGTTGTCCAAGTTGTAACCTCTCACACGTGACCCATGCCAGGCATAACTCACAAGGAGTATACCTGAACTGACCGGGATTTTAATGTTTTGCCCTTACAGCTTGACCCAATGGTCTTCTGTACATGCGGGGACTTTAAGGATATCCTTTGATACTTGATCGTTCTTGTTCGTCCTTGATCGTCAATGGTTCTCTTGATTCTTTGATATTGATTTCATTTGATCGTTCACGTTATTGCCCGAATAGTCTGACTACTAGAGTCTACTATTTATGAAGGGACTTTATGTGTGTTACACGTGGTCTTGATTCCCTATACAACTGACATCCACCTTAACTCAAGTATTAATGATTTCATTAAATTTAATGATTTCATTATTCAATGATTCACACACATCTATGATTTCTGATTTCTTGAGTTCCTTGATTTGATCTTTTGAATTTCCATGATTTCATAATGATTAATGATTCAAGATTAGGATCCTGAGTTTACTGATCACACACTGGATTAGATTCCATTGCATTTTATCTTTGGCTTTGGTTCTTTTGATTTCACTTTGAATTTAGGTTCTTGAATTTGAGCTTGATGGACTAAGGGTTTATTTAGAGTTTAGATATAAAGTATTACTCATAAGAGTAATTTAATTAACTTGATAATTTGATCTGTTCAATAATTACCTAGACAGGAGTCTAGCAGTATCAACAAACATATATATGTAAAACATATAATAAATAAAAGCATTTAAGTAAACAATTTAATGAAAACAGTTTACGCATGCTTCTCAGCCCCGCGTTTTAAAACAAAATGTTAGAAAAGGGGCAATGAACTCACCTGTGTTGTTATGTACTTGAACCACAAAAGATATGCGTGCTCTTTGATTGTTGCCTAGGTATCTTAGCACCTGAGTTGTTTTAAGAGAATTCGAATACGATAAGTATCTATAATCGTCGTATCTAGGGTTTTGGTCTCGGTGTGCAGCTAAGTGTCCTATGATACTAATGTGTTTCTAAGATTCTATCTAATTAATCTAACATTTTACCCGTAAGTAAACCCCTTCATCCCGCATTATTAATTACAAGTCTTTAGTTAAAACATTTTAAGTTAAATAATTATTAAGTTGAACATTTATTTAGAAAAATCCTTTATTTTAATTTGAAAACCACTTACGATTTAATTTCTTTATTAAATCATAATTAATTTAAAAGAATGGAATTTACACATGATGGGTTTGGGTTAATCCAATGGGATTAACCTTGGGCCCAGATACTAACCTTTTGATTACCCAATGATTCCTTGATTAAATCGTTGTATAATCCATCCTAGATAGTTCAGATAACTATCTAATGTAATTATATACCCATGAAATGTCTAAGTGTTGGATGTTGGTTATGAAGTCAACATCCTTATTCTTAGTCATTGTTTTGATCCCTAGTGTACTTCTCACATGATATTGATAGCTTAACTTAAGAAAATCCGATTGTATTACTCAAAAAGGACGACTACAACATTCATGTTGTAGTTCCTTCCATGCTTATATAAGTGTTTACATCATAAGTCCATAACACAAGTAATTTACAACTTGGGTTCCTTATTTGAGAACCCTAATTTGTGATGTTTTTCAATGAAATATTGTGTCGTAAACCAACCCATATCTAAGGTTAAGTCCCATTGTCAATAAGATAAAACCTTAGTTTATAATGAAACCATAGTAGCTTCTCCTTTGTTAAGCTCTATGGTTGACCCCTTAGTTAATTGTATGTGATGAACCTTAATAACTCCTCTCATGCACCCCCATGCATGTACCCAAGTATCCTAACCCATGCATGCCAAGGTAACCCAATAAGTTCATGGTTCACTTGATCGGCCGAATAGAAGTTGGGTTGAAACAGGTCAGCCACCTAGCCAAAAGGGGTCCGATCGAATGGCTTGGCCCGAATGAGGCCTGGCCGAATCAATAGGGCCGACCGAGTGAGTGGATTCCATCGAATGTGGTTGGGCCGAATGAGGGCTGCCGAACGTATAGGTAGTCCGGCGAAGGAGTCTGCTTTGGCACAAGGCCATTCGGCGAATAAGGGTGGTGCTGCTTCGGCGGCCATTCGGCGAATGAGGGTGGTGCTGCTTCGGCCGGCCATTCGACCTGTGCACATTCGGCCACCTGATAGTGGTCATTCGGCCAGTCGGGTTGTGCAAGGTGCAGCCGTAGCTTCCGAAGTAATCACTAAGGATTGACATGGTGTTTGTTCTTACTTCATCCTAGATGGTTTGGGTAGTGTTCCCCTATGGTTTCAAGAAGTTCTAGCCGGCCATAAAGGGGTTCGAACTTAGGGTTTTCAAACCCTTAAACCGAACAAAACTTGGATTTTTACCTCGAATCTGTTGGATGGAAGCTCCGATCGGTTGTACTTTCATGATCTACAAGTTACGAGGGTCGTTTTGACACCAAAAACTCACGATTTCATGAAGAAATGAGGGAGAAATCTTAGAGAGAGAGTGAGAAATTCTAGAGAGAGAGAGTTCCGGGTTTGTGTGTAGAGAGAGAAAGAGATGGTGAATAAAAATGAAGAAGATGACTCTTCTAGGATATTTATACCCCGGGTAAGTTCGGGTTCGTTCGGTTTCGCTTGGTTTCGCGTAAAAGTGTCGGTTTCGTTTCGTTCTCGTAACGAAACGTCTCTGTTTTAAAAATGAAGTTAATAAAATTATTTTAGATTGTGATTCCTAATAAATTAACTAAATATCTTTTATTTATTTTTAATTTTCAAAAATATTTAATTTGTTGTTCGAAATCGAATCGTACGGTTATCACGCATATTCGTTCGGATCGTCATCCGTACGAACACGGCGATAACTATACTTTTCAATATTGTTTTCTAATTATTGGATATCATTCAGAACGTTAAACTTCCAGATTTATTCGTACAGATCGTCACCTACACGAATAATCCGTCGGTTTAGCATTCACGTAACAACATCCATATTGTTTTGTTCAGTAAAGCCTCACATACGTTTATACATAATAGAATCCTTAACACATAATCACATGATGGTTTTGTATCGTCAGATAAGTATCTGACTGATGAACCATAATTCTGAGCTTTGATTTTCTGAACTGAATCTGAACTGTGCTATGATACATGAATTGACAATGATGTACGAATGATAACTGAAATACGTACCTGATTTACTGTTCATGTACTGTAGAGATCACTGTTCCGGTGACGTTTCCGGCATTGGTGTTACAGTCTCCCCTTGTTAGAGAAATTTCGTCCCGAAATTTAAGAATACTTATCAGATACGACTTTCTCTGCAACAGTTGGGGATTACCTAAACTCCATGTGATCATTGCATTTCCCAAGTAAGCTTGAGTTTGTGCCTTGAATTCCAATGAGACTTAGCAATCGGAGTACGGCTTCGCCTTAGTTGTTTAACTCAGCGAGGCATACTCTTCGAAGATTTCTAGATAATGTATAAATGTTTGTCCAGTTGAATTTCTTCAACTGATATGACGAGCGATTTGTCATTAAAACAGTTCTTCAAATTTGAGACGTGAAACACGTCGTACACACCACTGAGATCATCTGGTGATCTCAGTCTATATGCTGCAGGACGAATACGTTCAATGATCTCGAACTGTCCTGTGTTTCATGGTGCTTATTTGTCCCTTTATCCTAGAATGGACTACACCTTTCCTTGGGGATACCTTTAGCTTGATATGATTTCCCACTCAAAATGTCAACGGCTTGCGTTATTCATTGGTTTAACTATTCTGTCTTATCCTTGCTATCCGTAACCTTTGTTAAATCAAAGCAATCGTGTCAATAGTTGCTCCACTAAGCTACAGTTTAACTGTTCGATTATCTCCTGTCTCAGTCCAACAGCTCGATAGCCAAAATATTCCGGTCTTAATGAGCCTTGAATGATGTGCATTCAGTGCTACTATTATGGCTGTTGTTGCAGGAGAATTTGATCAATGGCAATTGAGAGTCCCAATTTCCACCAAAGTTTAACACACAGGTTTTCATCATATCCTCTAGGGTCTGTGTCGTACTTTAGCTTCGACCGTCCGTTAATGGATGGTGAGCTGTGCTCGAGTTTAAGTACATCCCTAGAAGTTTCTGCGATGTTGGTTAGAACCTTCATGTGAATTAGTTGTCTCTATCTAAAATGTTAAACAATGATAACCCATGACGTCCTACTATCTCGTTGTTGTATAATCCGTTAGTTTACCTATCGCGAAGTTTTCCTGCGTTAGCAAGAAATGGATAGATTTTTGTCGATCGGTCATTGATGACTCAGAGAGCACTATGACCCATGGAAGCGCGAGGTAGCTGGGTTTCGATATCCATAGCTGTTTGTTCCCACTTCCAGAGCAGAAGTTCAGGCTGTCCCAGTAGCCCTGACGGCTTCTGGTGTTCCGACTTTACTTTCGCACCCTTAAGGCATCGACCGACATACTCGCCGATGTCTTTCTTCATTCCCGGTCATCAATAAAATCTCTGTAAACCTCGGTACATTTTATCGATATCCGGATGTACTGATTATCTGACTCGTGTGCCTTCCCAAGAATAAGTCTTCTTGATTTACCTACTGCCGGAATCCGCCCACTATTTTGGTAGTAGGTATTTCATCCGGTTTATCTCAAACTGTCCTTCTGTTCTACGATCTGACACACTCCTTAAAGTGTTCATAGGTGGCTCTCACAACTCTAGGTCTTGACCGTCAGATCGAGACCCTTGAGTTGCACATGGTGAATCCTTAGGTTATTTGATATAACCGTACACATACTTCACCATCTGTTTAATCTATTCTCCGCTTTGAAAGTGTACATTATACATCGGGGAGATATACCTAAAATACGGCTTTCCTTGGGGATACCTTTAGCTTGATATGATTTCCCACTCAAAATGTCAACGGCTTGCGTTATTCATTGGTTTAACTATTCTGTTTTATCCTTGCTATCCGTAACCTTTGTTAAATCAAAGCAATCGTGTCAATAGTTGCTCCACTAAGCTACGGTTTAACTGTTCGATTATCTCCTGTCTCAATCCAACAGCTCGATAGCCAAAATATTCCGGTCTTAATGAGCCTTGAATGATGTGCATTCAGTGCTACTATTATGGCTGTTGTTGCAGGAGAATTTGATCAATGGCAATTGAGAGTCCCAATTTCCACCAAAGTTTAACACACAGGTTTTCATCATATCCTCTAGGGTCTGTGTCGTACTTTAGCTTCGACCGTCCGTTAATGGATGGTGAGCTGTGCTCGAGTTTAAGTACATCCCTAGAAGTTTCTGCGATGTTGGTTAGAACCTTCATGTGAATTAGTTGTCTCTATCTAAAATGTTAAACAATGATACCCCATGACGTCCTACTATCTCGTTGTTGTATAATCCGTCAGTTTACAAATCGCGAAGTTTTCCTGCGTTAGCAAGAATGCAGGAGGAGCTTCTTCAATTTGAAAGACAAGGTGTTTGGAAGATTTGCCCTTTACCTAAGGGTAAGTATCCAATTGGAACAAAATGGGTTTTCAGAAACAATAAGGATGACAAGGGAGTGGTCATCAAGAATAAGGCAAGGTTGGTTGTTCAGGGGTATACATAGGAAGAAGGCATTGATTATGATGAAGTTTTTGCTCCAGTTGCAAGAATTGAAGCAATCAGAATATTTTTAGCCTTTGCAGCTGCCAAAAACTTCAAGGTTTTTCAAATGGATGTGAAAAGTGCATTCTCGTATGGAAGGATTGATGAGGAGGTGTATGTGTGTCAATCTCCTGGTTTTGAAGATCCAAAGTTTCTTGATCATGTCTGTAAGCTTGATAAGGCTCTATATGGGCTGCATCAAGCTCCCAGAAAATGGTATGAAACTTTGTCTTCGTTTCTATTGGCTAACCACTTCAAGAGAGGAACAATTGATAAGACTCTCTTCTTCAAGAAGTCCGATCAACATATCATGTTAGTACAAATCTATTTTGATGACATTATCTTTGGTTCAACTTATGAATCTCTCTGCAAGGAATTTGAATCATTAATGAAGTCTAAGTTTTAAATGAGTTCAATGGGTGAACTTACCTTCTTTCTTGGACTCCAGGTGAAACAAACTCCTACAAGGATTTTCATTAGTCAATCAAAATATGTCAAGGACATTCTTGAAAGACTCAAACTCACTGATTGCAAGGCTCTAGGTACTCCAATGTCTAAGACAACATCTCTTAGACCTGACCTTGAGGGTGAGGATGTTGATAAACATCAATACAGAGCAATGATTGGTTCTTTGATGTATCTCACAGCAGGCAGGCCTGATATAATGTTTGCAACATGCTTGTGTGCAAGATTTCATGCTAATCCCAAAATTTCACACATGCTTGCTGTGAAAAGAATTTTTAGATACCTTAAAGGAGCACCTGGTCTAGGTTTATGGTATCCTAGAAATAAAGATCTTCAGTTCATGGCTTATACTGACAGTGATTATGGAGGTTGTAACATCAGCAAGAAATCCACATCAGGAGGATGTCAATTTCTTGGATCCAAAATTGTGTCTTGGCAATGCAAGAAACAATCATGTGTTTCTACCTCTACTGCAGAGGCAGAATACATAGCTGCTTCAAGTTGTTGTGCACAAAGTATATGGATTCAAAATCAAATGAAGGATTATGGAGTAGAGCTGTTCAATACTCCTATACAGATAGACAATTCCAGTGCAATCTCCATCACTAATAATCCTGTCAAGCACTCCAAGACCAAGCACATTGATATCAGGTATCACTTTATCAGAGATTGTGCAGAGAAGAAGTTGATTCATCTAGTTAAAGTTGATACATAACACAATTTGGCTGATCTTTTCACCAAGGCATTTGATGAAGGAAGATTCAGGTATTTAATAACAGCCATTGGCATGATTAACTTTGAGTAAATGAATTAATAAGGAATGAATAATTCTTCGGAAGATAAACTTAAAGTATTTTCTGATGAGTAATTACTCTTTACCAAATAGAAAGATAAATAAAGAAGACCTTCTTGCTTTTATTTTGTTCGAAGTGCTCTTTTGGCCTGGCCCGGTCAATACCCAGCCGGGCCTTTTTTTCTTCCTTATGTCGGAAGATGTCACACTTCAGAAGATAACTTTCCTTCTGAAGTATTATACTTCTGATACATTATAACTTCGGAAGCAAAATCTTCTGAATCTTCTATTCAGAAGAAGGTGTCTTCAGAAGAACAATTCTGATGAATTTATCTAATTCTTCGGAAGTAAGTACCTTTCGAAGCACATTCTTGGTCTCATGAATCTCTTCCGATACATAACCTCTCGGAAGAACTTTGTACTTAGAAAATTTTAAATAATAAATGAGCTGTATTCGAAAGACCTTTTTCTGACATCCGGATCTCAAAATTTAACGTGCTTCTATATTAAATGCTGACATCCGAAGGTATAAAAGGTCTCCCGCTCATTCATATTCTCTTTCACCGTTTCATTTTGAATTGCTTTCATCTTCAAATCTAACCTAAAAACCGTCGATCACTAACCTAAAACCGTGGATCGCCATGGCTCTTCGTCCCTTCTAACCTGCTCATAACCTACCGGCGGAGTTATCAGCGGAACATGATGCTGACTTCGCACCGATCATTTCCTTTCTTCAAAGGAGCAGGTATAATTTTGCTCTCACTGTTCAGCCCATGGTGTATGAATCTCATCACCAACAATTTTGGGCTTCCTGTTCAGTCTCTTCATCTCCCAATGGTCGGATTCTTAATGCCATCATTGATGCTCATCCCATATCTATTACAGTGGAGACCATCTGTCGGCATCTTCAACTTCGTGATGTCGGGGGAAGGGTCTCATTCACTAAGGATGAGCTAGCATTGACCTTTAGGTCAATGGGGTACGAAGGTCCTCTTCCTTCAACTACTTATTTGAAGGGTGGAGTGTCCTATAATTATAAGTACCTCATACATTTGTTTTTACACTGCCTTTCCAATAAGACAGGTGGTTGGGATCAAGTTCCCTCTGATTTAGCTTCGGCTATTCATGGATTGGTTTCCAACAAACTCTTTAACTTTTCTGCATTTATTTTCAATAAATTGGTTGACAATATCTCGTCACCAAAGAAGTTTTGTATGTATCCCAGATTTTTGCAGCATATATTTTATAGTGAGTTGGGTTCTATCCTCTCACTAACTGGGAATTCATACAAAATCCCCTTGGTCTCTTCCAAGATTTTTGTACAATTGAAAAAGAAGAGTGCCAAGTTTTTTGGAAACTTCACTCCTCTTCTTCCTTCCATGAAGTTACCAACTCCAGAAGGTGACAGCTCTGGTATACCCACAGATGCTGAACCCACACCTTCCATTTCAGTTCCACATCCCATCACAATCACCTACAAACGCCGCCGAACCCCTGAACAACTTTCTACAGCTGTTCAGGCCCCTTCTTCTGAACCCATAAAGAAAAAGGTGAAAAGAACTGGCAAGGGCACAGTTCCACCTAAGGTGAAAGCCACACTTGTTCTTATTCCACAGGTTCTTCCTCTAGAACCTGTGGCTGCCCTTAACCAGCCTAATAGCCCTCAGAGTATGTCACAAAACACACATGAGAATATTCAAAGGGATGCCCCTATTGTTGAGTCTGCTTCTGATGAAGCAACTCCATTAGATCAGAGACTGTCTCCCAAGTCTCCAGGTTCCTACCACCCCGAAATGCCCCCCCACCCATACTATCACCCAGGCTCAAGGATCCTTTGCTATAGCTATGGAGGAACCACTCTCTCCAACTACCCAAACACTTATGAGAGTGGTGACACAGTTACAAGCCAGGTTCCCTGACCCAGAGCCTACCACTTCAGAGGTTGACCCCAGAAGTACAGAAGGGGTCAATGCAGATGAGGCTGCCACTACTGTTGATCCTAATCAGGATCCTCAGGACAGTGGTACAGGAAATATGGCCTCACCTGCGGCAACCCACACTGGGGAGGACTTCTTTGAAGCCCTTCTCAATGAGGGGAATCCAGGGTGCCGAGAAACCACAACTGGTGGTGTAGTTGCAGGATCTAGGCTCACTACTCCATCGCCCAATGACTCGACTTCTGTGGATGAGGGCAGCAAAACTCAGGAATTGACGGCCACAATTACATCCCTCCAAGCCAGGGTAGCTCACATGGAACCTGAGGTTGCTACCCTGCGGCCGGAGGTCCAAGCCAAGGAGGCAACAATCTTGGACCTTAGGAGGCGCCCCAGTAATCCTTCACCCCTTTCATCCTGATCATGCTACAACTACTTTCATATCCCCTGATGCTACCAAAAAGGGGGAGAATGCACCTTCTGCAGGGTCAGGACCAGCGGTAAGAGAAGAGGAAGTCGCACAGGATGTCAACCCATCCATAGTCACTTTGACTACTGAATGGGATGACTTCTTGGGCACATACTTTCATGACTCTACTACTACTTCATCTTCCTCTTCTTCTGATGCAACAGAGGCTGTCAAAGAGACAGAGCAAGAGCTCACAACCCAAAATGTCTCTATGGAGCCTTAGTCCCCTGTTGGGACTCAACAGTCCCCTTCTGGGACTAAGTCTCCTGCTGAGACTACAGCCCAGGTTGCCGTGGAGGAAACTACTCAAGAAGAACCAATCTCCATGGAACCTGTGTCCCCTTCTAGGACAAAGGCTGTCGAAGACCTCTCCTCCACTCCTGAGCATTCTGTGGATACTGCTAAGGAATTACCCAAGATGGTTGGTCAACTGGAGGAGGCAGTGAATGCTAAGGTTAATTCCGAAGCTGCAGCTGCTTCCGAAGGCCTAGTCATTATTGATGATTCCTCCACAGAGGATCTACTGGCCAATGAACCAATTGGTGAGGCTACAGGATCCATCTCCTCTGGGATAAAAGCATTGGATATAGGAAAAAGGAAACTCACCCTAGAGGAGAAAGCATAGCTAGAGGAGAGGGTACCCAAGAAGAAGAAGGGCCGACCAGACACCTCTCAGGATGAAGAGCGCATTAGACTCTTTGCTCTACTCGAGGAGAAGGGTTATGATTTTGATGAAGTATTGCTCTGGTCTATACCTCAGATGGCTGCCGAGCCGGACAAGGTGCAGCAGCAAGAACAGGAAGCTGTTGCATCCAAAGTCATGGTGAAGCTGACAAAGAGATAGAAGGATAAGGCCTACAGAGACAAGATGAAGGCTTTTCTCCTTGAATATGGCTTTCATGCTCGGCAGCTAGGCCCTATGAAGAACTCAACCTTAGATATGCATGTCAGAGATATCAAGGTTAAAATAGCCAGAGGTGAGTTGCTTCCTATTGAGCAGATACAGGCTCAAAAAGCAAGCCTAATTAGAGGCTTAGGTTTAGGGGGAGGAGTAAGAATAGAGTTTCCCCTCTCTGGTGCAGGGATCAGACAGGGAGAAGAAATCATGTGTTGGGAGGTTACTAAAGCCATGTTCCCCAACATGTTTCCCCAAACCCTAAGGAAGAACAAACATCTCCTCCATCAAGTCCTTCTATGGATAACATGCCAATCTCTTCAGTGATCAAGATCAAGAAGGGTAAACATACTACAAGGAAACAACAACCAACAGACCCTGATCCTGAGAGACAAACCAAGGCTGATGAGAGGAGAACAGAGCCCTCAACAACTGAGGATGCTGGTCCACAGCCCCCTGCAACAATAGGTGCAGCAGTGGGCTCAATTGTGGAAGATCAGCAGGCCAGAGATCAGAGGAGTCAAGCTACTGCTCAAGACAGACCCAGATTAAGAAGAAGAAAGAGAATGGCAAGAAGGAAAAGAGAACATCTTCCATCTCCTCTGACTCTGAGCCAGATTCCCCACCCTCATGTTCAAAAGCCAAACCAGCAGCCTCAATGCCTAAAGAACTTCCAAAACAACCAAAAATTTAATACATTTGATCGCGCATGAAATCCACGTCGATTTGGCAATTGTAATTATTATAAATTGAAAGTATGCGAGAAAAGGTGAACGTGGGCGAAAACCTTGTGCGAAACGGAGTGCTGGATTATCCGGAAATGAAAAACGAAGAAAAATTTCAAAGTATGGAACTTATGGACTCGTCGCGGTACGCGACGGCAAGGTTGAGGGTTCTCGGCGGTACGCGATGGTTCAAAAATATCTGATTTCTCCGAATTTCTTCGCGGTACGCGAAGCTCTTTTTGGCTCCTCGTTGCGGTACGCGACTGGTGAGGCGGTGGAATAGTTTGATCTTCTTCATCAGATTGCATGCAGAAAATTCTATTTCTTATCCTATCGAACTTCAGCCTCTTCCAGAAGAAAAACACACACACTTCATCATCAAATCACCATTCTGAAGCCATCAGAAGTTACCGATCGGACCAAGGAATGTATTTACAAGTTCTGATCGTTATTTTACCGGTCAGATTAGGTAATGATTTGTTTTAACCTTCTAGTTAGATTTTAATTGATTAGATCTTGATTTTGAACGTAATGACATAGTTAGTATTGTTGATTATTTCCTATATGATGGCTAGGATTGATTATAAATGAAGAACATGATGTTCTAACTGTTAAATCCTTGTTTTGATCCGTTGTAATGCCCGGTTTGCATGAAATCACAACTATGATTATAATGGTTTAATCCATTTGATTATGACAATGTAGGTGATTAGTTTGGTTAATCTTTGAAATGCAAAGGTTAAATCTAAGTGTTTCAAACTAATCACAATCATTAACATACTCATTAGAGCGATTATCTTATGTTTATGATAACTGTTAGATTAGTATGTTAGACATGGTTATTAAACCTATTCTAATACTACATTGTGATATTTCATGATATCTGGGCAATCAATGATAGGGATTGATCATTTCTAATACTAGGTCATGTTATTAGTCCTGAAGGCATAATGGTGGACCCAGCTAAAGTAGAAGCAGTAATGAAATGGAATCCTTCGAAAACACCAACGGAAGTTCGTAGCTTTCTTGGATTAGCAGGTTATTACAGAAGATTCATTCAGGATTTCTCTAGGATTGCTACACCGTTGAAAAAATTGACTAGGAAGGAAGTAAAATATGATTGGGGCCCAACTCAAGTCCAAGCTTTTGAAGAATTGAAAACGAAATTAACTGAAGCTCCTATCTTAGCATTACCGGATGGTAATGAAGACATGGTGGTATACTCAGATGCGTCTTACCTGGGCTTGGGTTGTGTACTTATGAAAAGAGGAAAGGTAATAGCATATGCCTCAAGACAATTGAAAACCCATGAAGCTAATTATCCAACACATGATTTAGAATTAGCTGCTGTGGTATTTGCTTTAAAAATTTGGAGGCATTATTTATATGGAGTTAAATGTACAATCTACACAGATCATAAAAGCTTAAAATACTTCTTTGAACAGAAAGACTTGAATATGAGACAAAGAAGATGGCTTGAATTACTCAAAGATTATGACTGTGAAATTTTGTATCACCCGGGCAAGGCCAATGTGGTGGCTGATGCTCTAAGTCGCAAGACCGAACACCCTGCTATACGGGTTAAGTCATACAGTTTGGTAATAACACCAGATTTTCTAAATGAACTCAAGGATGCACAGAAGGAAGGATTAAAGGAAGAAAATGTGAGATTCGAAAGAATCTTTGGTCAAGTTAAAAATCTAGAAGAAAATGAATTTGGTGTTAAGATCCGATTTGGTCGAATGTGGGTTCCATGAAACGGGGACATCAGGTTAAGGATTCTAGACGAAGCACATAAGTCACGTTACTCTATTCATCCTGGTGCAACCAAAATGTATCAAGACCTCCGAAAAGACTATTGGTGGCCAGGTATGAAGTTTAATGTAATGTAGTACGTAAACAAATGTTTGACATGTGCACAAGTAAAAGCTGAACATCAGAAACCCTATGGTTATGTGCAACCTTTAGAAGTCCCAGAATGGAAGTGGGAACACATCACCATGGATTTTATTACTAAATTTCCTCTTACGGCGAAACGTCATGATGCTATTTGGGTGATTGTAGACCGATTAACGAAAAGTGCTCATTTCTTGCCAATACGTGAGACTTATACGTCGGAGAAACTGTCTAAATTATTTGTGAAAGAAATAATTACAAGACATGGAGTATCAGTTTCTATAGTGTCAGATCGTGACACGCGATTTGTTTCAAGATTCTAGAAACAGTTTCATGAATCGATGGGCACAAGACTCAATATCAGCACTCCGTATCATCCTCCGACCGACAGACAGTCTGAAAGGACTATCCAAACTTTAGAGGATATGCTCAGAGCCTGTATTATTGATTTCGGTGGTAGTTGGGATGATCATTTACCACTAGGGGAATTGTCGTACAACAACAGCTACCATGCTAGTATTGGAATGCCACCATACGAGGCGTTGTACGGACGACGTTGTAGAACACCTGTGTGTTGGGGAGGAGTAGGACAGAAAGAACTGGGAAGCAAAGCTGCAGTAGTTGATTTGACTAAAAAGCTTCAACTAGTTAAAGCGCGAATGAAAGCTGCACAGGATCGACAGAAGTCATACGCTGATAAAAGACGAAGACCAATAGAGTTTGAAGTAGGTGATCAAGTACTATTAAAATTTTCACCATGGAAGGGAGTTATTCGATTCAGGAAAAGAGGAAAGCTGAGTCCTAGATTTATTGGACCTTTTCGAATAATGGCACGGGTCGGTAAGGTAGCCTACCGATTAGATCTGCCAGATGAGCTGAGTGGAATTCATCCGACATTTCACGTTTCACATATGAGAAAATGTCTAGCGGATGATGTAGCATATGTGCCTTTAAATGATATTGAATTTGATGAAAGGTTGAACTACATAGAAGAACCAGTTGCAATAGTTGACACGAAAGAAAAACGATTACGTAACAAGACGATTAGACAAGTTAAGGTTCAATGGAAACACCGAAAAGGATCTGAGGCGACATGGGAGACTGAAGACGAGATGAAACGACTCTACCCACATTTGTTTGAAACATAACAGGTTTCGAGGACGAAACCTATTGTAAGGAGGGTAGATTTGTAACAACCAAAAATTTAACACATTTGATCGCGCATGAAATCCACGTCGATTTGGCAATTGTAATTATTATAGATTGAAAGTATGCGAGAAATGGTGAACGTGGGCGAAAACCTTGTGCGAAACAGAGTCCTGGATTATCCGGAAATGAAAAACGAAGAAAAATTTCAAAGTATGGAACTTCTGAACTCGTCGCGATACGCCACGGCAAGGTTGAGGGTTCTCGGCGGTACGCGATGGTTGAAAAATATCTGATTTCTCCGAATTTCTTCACGGTACGCGAAGCTCTTTTTGGCTCCTCGTTGCGGTACGCGACGGGTGAGGCGGTGGAATAGTTTGATCTTCTTCATCAGATTGCATGCAGAAAATTCTATTTCTTATCCTATCGAACTTCAGCCTCTTCCAGACGAAAAACACACACACTTCATCATCAAATCACCATTCTGAAGCCATCAAAAGTTACCGATCGCACCAAGGAACGTATTTACAAGTTCTGATCGTTGTTTTACCCGTCAGATTAGGTAATGATTTGTTTTAACCATCTAGTTCGATTTTAATTGATTAGATCTTGATTTTGAACGTAATGACATAGTTAGGATTGTTGATTATTTCCTAGATGATGGCTAGGATTGATTATAAATGAAGAACATGATGTTCTAACGGTTAAATCCTTGTTTGATCCGTTGTAATGCCCGGTTTGCATGAAATCACAACTATGATTATAATGGTTTAATCCATTTGATTATGACAATGTAGGTGATTAGTTTGGTTAATCTTTGAAATGCAAAGGTTAAATCTAAGTGTTTCAAAATAATCACAATCATTAACATACTCATTAGAACGATTATCTTATGTTTATGATAACTGTCAGATTAGTATGTTAGACATGGTTATTAAACCTATTCTAATACTACATTGTGATATTTCATGATATCTGGGCAATCAATGATAAGGATTAATCATTTCTAAGCCATTAATCTGTCTAGGAACCGTTTTAGCATTATAATCAACAACTTTAACTATTTGATTAATCCGAGATTGTTCTGATTAATTAAGTGTGTTATCAACCTAATATCGGCTTGATGACTTTCAATGCAATGTCTTTGACATTGAACATTCAGAAAGATCTAATCAGTAAGTTAAAACCTAAATAACTTACTAAATATAAACTAATGCAGAATTACTCCATTAGTACCAGTTTGCGAGTAATCCTGCTACCGTGAGTCATCAAGTGAGTTCTTTGTAGCCCTATTTTAAATGTTTTATCGTTTTGGGCTGTTATGCATGTTATAAAGATATTTTATGAAAATGATTGTTTTACCTAACTACAATCAGATAAAAGAATATGTTAAAGTAAAGAATGTCTTCAGGTAAAGAATGTTTTAAGTCTCGACTGCGGTGAAGAATGAAATGATTTTTAAAAGACTCGACCGAGGTCGAGTAGGAAATGTGGTTTTGAAGTCCCGACTACGGTTGGGCAGAATTTGAGCACTGCAGTGCGGTAAAGTGGTTATGTTTATGACGGTTTAAATGATTTAAACCATGTTATGTATGAATGATGTATGTAAAGAAGTCTTGTACCGGTATGAGCTGCCAACTTTGGTTGGTAGGCATAGAGTCTTGTGGAAACACAAGCCTGTCGACTTTGTGTCGCCAGTTCAGTTAAAGAAAACTTATGCATGCATGACTTATCAGCTGCGGGTTGATAGTTATAGAGTCTTGTATTGATACAAGCCTGTCGACTTCAGGTCGTCAGCGTTATAGAGCCTTGTGTTGCACAAGCCTGTTTGACTTCAGGGTCAGCAGTTGACGGTGAAGTTCCTTCACCGTATGAATTATGTTATGATGATAGGTATGTTATGTAATTATGTTATGATGCTATGTATGTTATGCATTTATGATATGAGAACAGGTATGCTATGTATTTAAATTATGTCCTGTGATGACATGAATGAATAAGGAATTTTCTAAGAAATGAACTTAGAACTCACCAGCATAAAGCTGATTTGTTTTACATGTATATCAGGTTGAATAGAATGAGAAAGGAGACGAGGAGGGCTCATGGCATATGTTAAATACTACCCTGGCATAGACTGGCTGTATTATTTAACTGTTAGAAGAGTGGGCTATGTTTAATGTGTGTTTAATATGTGTATCTTATTTATGTAATCACCTTAAATTCCGCTGCTATAGTAATGAAATTATGGTTTAAGGACTATGGGTTTGATGTTTTGCCAACCGAGGGGACTCCCTGGGATCGGAGCCTCTCATGTATCTTCCTTTTTACAACCCTTTGTTTTGTTTTCATCATCTTTCATTTTCATTTTTTTCTTTCATTTTTTTACACACCGCCTTCAACAAATTGCTCACCAATAAATAGGAGTGTTCACTTTCCGGTTTTTATGGTTTTCAAGTGGAATTGCAACCGAACCGTTAACAACGGTTTTTGAACAATGAAAACCAAAACCGAACCATTCAAAATAAAAACCGAACTATACGGTTTGGTTTACGGTTTGAGATTTTGATCCGTTAAAAATTAAATTGAATCAAAACAAACCTTTATAGTTGAACACGGAGTATTTACACCAAGTCCATATTTATTTTTTAAATCTCGAATAAATCAAGAAGAAAATGAAGTCAACATTGAAGAAGAAAATGAAGAGGAGGAAATTAGGCTTGAACCGGTGGTGATAAAGGCAATATCTAATGAAGTCCGTAAAATCTTAAAGGACATGTTACCTGCAGCCAGAATTGAAGCCAAAGGTGAAACTACTATTGAAGGATCTAAGAAAGAGAAAGAGAGAACTGATCGAATGCTCTAACAAAGAAGAAGATGAAGACGAGGTATTGATCATCAATAATAAAGGCAAGGGTTCAAGTACCAAGGGACCCAAAGGATGTGATTACAAGGCTTTTAAAGGGTGCAATCCCCCATTCTTTGATGGTAAGAAAGATGCGGTGGCTACCTGCCATTGGGTTTCGGCTATGGAGGCGGTTATCGCTATCAGTGAATGCCGGGAAGACCAAGCTGTGAAATTTGCATCTCATTCATTTACTGAAGAAGCTCTACATTGGTGGAACACCGTCAAGCAGTCAAAGACCACTACTGATGTGGAGGGCATGAAATGGGAGAACTTGAAGGAATTAGTTATGAAACAATTTTGTCTGAAGAATGAAATTGATAAAATCGAGCGGGAATTTCTGACTTTGAAAGCTGGACGTATGAATCATCGGCAATACACATCAAAATTTAATGAAATGTCAAGATTGGTTCCCCATTTGGTAAACACGGAGGAACGTAGGATGAAGTTATATGTGGAAGGACTACCACCTAGAGTCCGAACACATGTAAAGGCGCATGCTCCCAGAACTTTTGAATCGGCCGTAGAGATTAGCGGTATTGTCTGGATGATGTATTGGAAGCAGAACCATTAAAGGAAGAACCTAAGCAAAAGTGGTCATCTAGATTTAAAAGAAACCAAAATGACAAATCAGGGCCCCCTATGAAAAAGTTTAAAAGGGAAGAATTTGAAACATGCACTAAATGTGGAAGGAAACATGGGAAAGAATGTCGTCTAGGGACTACTTTGTGCTATCGTTGTGGAAAAATTGGACATTTTTCATATAATTGCCCAGGTACGCCAAAGTGTTACAATTGTGGTGGACTCGGTCACGTAAGCAAAGATTGCTTTAAACCAAAGACAATACCTACTGAAGCTAGCAAACCTGAAAGTAGCAAGGGAGGTGAGAAGCAAAAGGCAAAAGCTCGTGCCTTTACTATGACTAAATATCAGGCAGCCAAAGACCCTGATGTGGTGACAGGTACATTCTTGATTAATAATATCCCTGCTTCAGTGCTATTTGATTCTGGTGCAAGTATGAGCTTTATGGCTATTGCTTTTTGTGATAAACTTTGTGCTAATGTTAAAAAGATAGAACATGCCTTTAACATAGAAACTGCACTTGGTAAATCGACTAGAGTAACGGAGGCCATTGAGGATGATTGTTACATTGATATAAAAGGTCATAGATTCCCTGTTAAGTTGTTTGTGATTACGTTAGGAGGTTTCGATGTAGTTTTGGGCATGGATTGGTTGGCCAAACATGAGGCTAACATTGTCTGTATACGAAATATGATTTTCTTAACTGCTCTTAATGGGAGTTCAGTAACGGTTTACGAGGATAAAGTGTTTAACGTGCCTAAAGTCATTTCAATGATTAAGGCAAGTGAATTTATGAGGCAAGGGTGTGGGACTTATCTGGCCTATGTTATCGACAAAGAAGTTAAGGTAAAAGAATTGGAAGACGTACCCGTGGTGTGTAACTTTCTTGATGTTTTTCCTGAGGATTTGCCAGGAATTCCACCTGATCGGGAAATCGAATTCCAAATTGATGTTGTGCCAAGAGCTCAACCTGTCGCCAAGGCACCGTACCGTCTGGCTCCAATAGAGATGAAAGAATTAATGACCCAACTACAAGACCTTCTAGACAAAGGTTTTATACGACCAAGTGTGTCACCTTGGGGTGCACAGTTTTGTTTGTAAAGAAAAAGGACGGAAGCATGAGAATGTGTATTGATTATAGGGAATTAAATAAGCTCACAATAAATAATAAGTATCCGTTACCAAGAATAGACGATCTATTTGACCAATTACAAAGGGCAAGTTGGTTTTCTAAAATAGATCTTAGATCAGGGTATCATCAATTAAAGGTGAGAGAACAAGATATTCCCAAGAAAGCTTTTCGCACACGTTATGGACATTATGAGTTTCTTGTGATGTCTTTCAGGTTAACAAACGCTCCTGTGGCGTTTATGGATTTGATGAATCGGGTGTGTAGACCTATGCTGGACCGATCAGTGATTGTGTTCATTGACGATATTTTAATATACTCAAAGAGCGAAGGTGATCATGCTTGTCATATCCGGGAAGTACTTGAAACGCTAAGAAGAGAAAAGCTTTATGCCAAGTTCTCCAAATGTGCCTTTTGGTTATGAGAAGTGCAGTTCCTAGGTCATGTTATTAGTCCTGAAGGCATAATGGTGGACCCAGCTAAAGTAGAAGCAGTAATGAAATGGAATCTTTCAAAAACACCAACGGAAGTTCGTAGCTTTCTTGGATTAGCAGGTTATTACAGAAGATTCATTCAGGATTTCTCTTGGATTGCTACACCGTTGACAAATTGACTAGGAAGGAAGTAAAATATGATTGGGGCCCAACTCAAGTCCAAGCTTTTGAAGAATTGAAAACGAAATTAACTGAAGCTCCTATCTTAGCATTACCGGATGGTAATGAAGACATGGTGGTATACTCAGATGCGTCTTACCTGGGCTTGGGTTGTGTACTTATGCAAAGAGGAAAGGTAATAGCATATGCCTCAAGACAATTGAAAACCCATGAAGCTAATTATCCAACACATGATTTAGAATTAGCTGCTGTGGTATTTGCTTTAAAAATTTGGAGGCATTATTTATATGGAGTTAAATGTACAATCTACACAGATCATAAAAGCTTAAAATACTTCTTTGAACAGAAAGACTTGAATATGAGACAAAGAAGATGGCTTGAGTTACTCAAAGATTATGACTGTGAAATTTTGTATCACCCGGGCAAGGCCAATGTGGTGGCTGATGTTTTAAGTCGCAAGACCGAACACCCTGCTATACGGGTTGAGTCATACAGTTTGGTAATAATACCAGATTTTCTAAATGAACTCAAGGATGCACAGAAGGAAGGATTAAAGGAAGAAAATGTGGGATTCGAAAGAATCTTTGGTCAAGTTAAAAATCTAGAAGAAAATGAATTTGGTGTTAAGATCCGATTTGGTCGAATGTGGGTTCCACGAAACGGGGACATCAGGTTAAGGATTCTAGACGAAGCACATAAGTCACGTTACTCTATTCATCCTACATTACTCTATTCATCCTGGTGCAACGAAAATGTATCAAGACCTCCGAAAAGACTATTGGTGGCCAGGTATGAAGTTTAATGTAATGTAGTACGTAAACAAATGTTTGACATGTGCACAAGTAAAAGCTCAACATCAGAAACCCTATGGTTATGTGCAACCTTTAGAAGTCCCAGAATGGAAGTGGGAACACATCACCATGGATTTTATTACTAAATTGCCTCTTACGGCGAAACGTCATGATGCTATTTGGGTGATTGTAGACCGATTAACGAAAAGTGCTCATTTCTTGCCAATACGTGAGACTTATACGTCGGAGAAACTGTCTAAATTATTTGTGAAAGAAATAATTACAAGACATGGAATTTCAGTTTCTATAGTGTCAGATCGTGACACGCGATTTGTTTCAAGATTCTAGAAACAGTTTCATGAATCGATGGGCACAAGACTCAATATCAGCACCGCGTATCATCCTCAGACCGACAGACAGTTTGAAACGACTATCCAAACTTTAGAGGATATGCTCAGAGCCTGTATTATTGATTTCGGTGGTAGTTGGGATGATCATTTACCACTAGTGGAATTCTCGTACAACAACAGCTACCATGCTAGTATTGGAATGCCACCATACGAGGCGTTGTACGGACGACGTTGTAGAACACCTGTGTGTTGGGGAGGAGTAGGACAGAAAGAACTGGGAAGCAAAGCTGCAGTAGTTGATTTGACTTAAAAGCTTCAACTAGTTAAAGCGCGAATGAAAGCTGCACAGGATCGACAGAAGTCATACGCTGATAAAAGACGAAGACCAATAGAGTTTGAAGTAGGTGATCAAGTACTATTAAAAGTTTCACCATGGAAGGGAGTTATTCGATTCAGGAAAAGAGGAAAGCTGAGTCCGAGATTTATTGGACCTTTTTGAATAATGGCACGGGTCGGTAAGGTAGCCTACCGATTAGATCTGCCAGATGAGCTGAGTGGAATTCATCCGACATTTCACGTTTCACATATGAGAAAATGTCTAGCGGATGATGTAGCATATGTGCCTTTAAATGATATTGAATTTGATGAAAGGTTGAACTACATAGAAGAACCAGTTGCAATAGTTGACACGAAAGAAAAACGATTACGTAACAAGACGATTAGACAAGTTAAGGTTCAATGGAAACACCGAAAAGGATCTGAGGCGACATGGGAGACTGAAGACGAGATGAAACGACTCTACCCACATTTGTTTGAAACATAACAGATTTCGAGGACGAAACCTATTGTAAGGAGGGTAGATTTGTAACAACCAAAAATTTAACACATTTGATCGCGCATGAAATCCACGTCGATTTGGCAATTGTAATTATTATAGATTGAAAGTATGCGATAAATGGTGAACGTGGGCGAAAACCTTGTGCGAAACAGAGTCCTGGATTATCCGGAAATGAAAAACGAAGAAAAATTTCAAAGTATGGAACTTCTGGACTCATCGCGGTACGCGATGGCAAGGTTGAGGGTTCTCGGCGGTACGCGATGGTTGAAAATATCTGATTTCTCCGAATTTCTTCGCGGTACGCGAAGCTCTTTTTGGCTCCTCGTTGCGGTACGCGACGGGTGAGGCGGTGGAATAGTTTGATCTTCTTCATCAGATTGCATGCAGAAAATTCTATTTCTTATCCTATCAAACTTCAGCCTCTTCCAGACGAAAAACACACACACTTCATCATCAAATCACCATTCTGAAGCCATCAGAAGTTACCGATCGCACCAAGGAACGTATTTACAAGTTCTGATCGTTGTTTTACCCGTCAGATTAGGTAATGATTTGTTTTAACCTTCTAGTTCGATTTTAATTGTTTAGATCTTGATTTTTAACGTAATGACATAGTTAGGATTGTTGATTATTTCCTAGATGATGGCTAGGATTGATTATAAATGAAGAACATGATGTTCTAACGGTTAAATCCTTGTTTTGATCCGTTGTAATGCCCGGTTTGCATGAAATCACAACTATGATTATAATGGTTTAATCCATTTGATTATGACAATGTAGGTGATTAGTTTGGTTAATCTTTGAAATGCAAAGGTTAAATCTAAGTGTTTCAAACTAATCACAATCATTAACATACTCATTAGAACTATTATCTTATGTTTATGATAACTGTCAGATTAGTATGTTAGACATGGTTATTAAACCTATTCTAATACTACATTGTGATATTTCATGATATCTGGGCAATAAATGATAAGGATTGATCATTTCTAAGCCATTAATCTGTCTAGGAACTGTTTTAGCATTATAATCAACAACATTAACTATTTGATTAATCAGAGATTCTTCTGATTAATTAAGTGTGTTATCAACCTAATATCGGCTTGATGACTTTCAAGGCAATGTCTTTGACATTGAAAGTTCAGAAAGATCTAATCAGTAAGTTAAAACCTAAATAACTTATTAAATATAAACTAATGCAGAATTACACCATTAGTACCAGTTTGCGAGTAATCCTGCTACCGTGAGACATCAAGTGAGTTTTTTGTAGCCCTATTTTAAATGTTTTATCATTTTGGGCTGTTATGCATGTTATAAAGCTATTTTATGAAAATGATTGTTTTACATGACTACAATCAGATAAAAGAATATGTTAAAGTAAAGAATGTCTTCAGGTAAAGAATGTTTTAAGTCTCGACTGCGGTAAAGAATGAAATGATTTTTAAAAGACTCGACCGAGGTCGAGTAGGAAATGTGGTTTTGAAGTCCCGACTGCGGTTGGGCAGAATTTGAGCACTGCAGTGCGGTAAAGTGGTTATGTTTATGACGGTTTAAATGATTTAAACCATGTTATGTATGAATGATGTATGTAAAGAAGTCTTGTACCGGTATGAGCTGCCAACTTCGGTTGGTAGGCATAGAGTCTTGTGGAAACACAAGCCTGTCGACTTTGTGTCACCAGTTCAGTTAAAGAAATCTTATGCATGTACGAGTTATCAGCTGTGGGTTGATAGTTATAGAGTCTTGTATTTATACAAGCCTGTCGACTTCGGGTCGTCAACGTTATAGAGCCTTGTGTTGCACAAGCCTGTTTGACTTCAGGGTCAGCAGTTGACGGTCCTTCACCGTATGAATTATGTTATGATGATAGGAATGTTATGTAATTATGTTATGATGCTATGTATGTTATGCATTTATGATATGAGAACAGGTATGCTATGTATTTAAATTATGTCATGTGATGACATGAATGAATAAGGATTTTTCTAAGAAATGAACTTAGAACTCACCAGCATAAAGCTGACTTGTTTTACATGTATATCAGGTTGAATAGAATGAGAAAGGAGACCAGGAGGGCTCATGGCATATGTTGAATACTATCCTGGCATAGACTGGCTGTATTATATAACTGTTAGAAGAGTGGGCTATGTTTTAATGTGTGTTTAATATGTGTATCTTATTTATGTAATCACCTTAAATTCCGCTGCTATAGTAATGAAATTATGGTTTAAGGACTATGGGTTTGATATTTTGCCAACCGAGGGGACTCCCGGGGATCGGAGCCTCTCATGTATCTTCCTTTTTACAACCCTTTGTTTTTTTTCATCATCTTTCATTTTCATTTTTTCTTTCCTTTTTTTACACACCGCCTTCAACAAATTGCTCACCCACAAATAGGAGTGTTCACGGTCCGGTTTTTATGGTTTTTAAGTGGAATTGCAACCGAACCGTTAACAACGGTTTTTGAACAATGAAAACCAAAACCGAACCATTTAAAATAAAAACCGAACTATACGGTTTGGTTTACGGTTTGAGATTTTGATCCGTTAAAAATAAAATTGAATCAAAACAAACCTTTATAGTTGAACACGGAGTATTTACACCAAGTCCATATTTATTTTTTAAATCTTGAATAAATCAAGAATTTAATATGTGCATACACACAAATATAAACATCTATATATGCATATACCGATATATCTATATGTATGTGCATATATCTATATTTATATATACGCGTGAACACACATGTACGGTTCGGTTTTTTATGACCAGTTTTTTATGAAAACCGTGAACCAAACCGTTTATTACGGTTTTAAACTTTTGAAATCGACCGACAAAATGTTTGAAAAAACCAACCGTAAAACCGAACCGATGAACGGTTTCGCGGTTTGAAACCGGACCGTGAACACCCCTACCCACAAAAAAGTCACCGTCATCATAATTGATCTCTAAACTTTAAATCTTCATCCTATGTTTTCGGAGTTATCACTTTCACCTCAATTTTTTGAACATTTTATAAAGTGTTACTTTAACTACCTCATGTTTCTAAAATTCTAATTTACCTCTTTTGTTTCTTGGCTAAAAATAATAATTTCTTACGTGCTTATTTTTATGTAAGATTTAGTATAAATTTGTGTTGACACATGTTTTGATGTAAAAAAATTTCAAAAACAAGTCCGGTCAAATATAGTACGTTTTTGTACCAATTTTTATATATGTTTTATGTTTGTTTACGTTTGAACATAAATTCTTTAGGAGATGGATTGGGTCAAATATATTACGTTTTCATTTGTCGAAATACATTCCGAGTCTTTTACGTTTTGATACAGCCGCAATGCGCGACACGTAGTTTACTAGTATTTAATAAAACGCAATTCAAAACAAAGATAGAAATGAAATATAAGTAATAAAAAGTTATAAGTTTGGTCTAAAACTTTAATCTAAGAAAACCATTTTTTTCAAGAAGAAACCATTAAATTACCAAAAGAAAACGAATAAAACCCCTAAACTTTAAAAAAAATTGAAAATTACCTATATAGATTGTATTGGTGTAAAGAAACCGAGTTGTTTGTAAGTAGTGGTGGAACTTCAACATTTGGAAGGGGATGAAAATTTGCGAGACCCAAAATACATTTTAATTTTGAAGCGAGGGGGGACGAAACTAATATTTATAACAAAAAATAACATTTCAGCTATAAAATTAACACTACGTATGAAATAAAGGAGCTTTGTTAATGCTTGTAAGCTACTCGATGCCTATTTGCTAAAGCACGAATTACGTTGATCATAAACTTGCTTGATCGTAAGCTCGAGACTATATTCTAGCTTATTTAATAAACAAGCTTCACTTAGCTTATTTAAAAAGTTTGAGTAACTTGATTGGAACAAAATGAAAAGTTTGTTACATTTCTATTAAGTTTCCCTTTACGTAAATATAAATATTTACAATCACATAGTAAATGTGATTATATATAATTAGAGCAAAAATAACTCAATATATCTTTTATTATATATATATAAATTAAGAATTATAGATATACAAAAAATGCATGTGTGTAAATAAAATAATTAATATATAGCTCGAAATAGTTTTGAAAATTTGCCTGTTGCTAAATCATCATAAAAGTCCCAAGACTCAACTTTCACATTAATTAAACCGGTTAACCATTAAAGTCCTTTTCTACATGATTAAATCCCTCAACTTTAAACATTTAACAAATATTAAAAAAAATATATTTTGAGATCCGATGGTAAGAGGGGAATCCCACAACTAGAAATAAAGGTTATTTTAGCCTAAAAAAGTTCTAGGTGTGAATGTTAAAAAAAAACAAAGAAACAAAAAGATTTTTATGATGAAGTCCTCAAGGTCTAAACTTTGAGGACTTAATCATCATGTTTGCAAGCATAGAGATTTAAAATCATTCAAATGTAAAGACAAAGGGCGTACATTTCTTGGTTTTAAAAGCTTGTTTTGTGCCTCAAGTTTTGCACGATATTGTCTCCTTCGAAGAATCGCCTTGTACTGTTTTGCATTAACGTATATAGCTTCACCTTGTGCAAAATCAGGAGGAAGTGGGACCAGCGTAGACGTTATGTTCATTCCTTGAAAATGAGGCAGCTGGCAATATGTGTGTAAATAATGAAAATATACCATAGATAAATGACACTTAAATTAGCTAAAAAGACAGTATTTTAAATATGTGGAAATTTGAAGAAGTATGTTCAATTTCTAAATAGAGAATGCAAGAGCTACTTAATTTTTTTAAAAAGGAAGAATAGAAGAAATGATAAATACTTATTTTGTAGCTAAAAGAGAGAATATTGTATTGTATATATCTTAATTACAAGTGTCGGTGGTTTTCCACTTTTACCACCGACATAACTTCTAAATATATATATTGCTCATTGAAAGCTTAACAAATGTTGCTTTTAACGAATTGGTTTCGGCGCTTCTGCCTCTTTTATTCCACGCAGGTTCGAATTTTGTAGGCTTTAAATTTTTTTTAAGCTTCTCTGCTTCTAATTATGTATTTGCTTTTGGAAAATTTATCAAATGCATGACTTGGAGGAGTGGCATTGCGTACAATATTTGGCCTCCTTTCTCCCACCCGTGTTCGAATCTTTCTTACCTTCATACCATTTATTAAGCTTTTATTTTCTACAAATTCTACCCCAAAAACTTTTAAACTTTTTAGGTGTTAAAGGTGGAGCCGGAGCCGAAACTGGTCGTACCCGAACCAGTAGGTACAGGTGGTTGCAGGTTCTCAAAAAAATCGGAACCAGTTTCACCTTTACCCGGCAAAACCCAAACCGAAACCGCCCAAAAACTGGTTAGAACCGCTCAAAAACCGAAACCGGTTATTGACTTTGTTGACCAGGAACCGGTTCAAAAAAAAACCAGTTTGCCCATCTCTACTCCCCGGACCCTACGCAGACTTCTCCAACTCCTAAAATATAATCGTTTCAGTATACATAGTAATAAAAATCGAATTTGTGGGTGTTTCCAGCCGTGTTAACTATAATATATTTCCGTCTATGTTTATGGTGCACTTATCTATGATACATTCTACTTTTATTAAATACGCCTTGGGGTTTCTAATTCTAATTTTTACAATGACATGATATTTTATCTATATTTCGATTGTTGTTGTTTTGCTTAACATTTTTTACAACGATTTAACTTATTAATGATTTTCAAATATATCTGACAATATCTTTTTTTTTAAATATAGAGTTTATTTCCTATATTATATACAATTTACAATAATTTTCTTTCATTAATTTAAAAAAAATATAATCTAATCGTTTGTTATATCGGCTGACGTTGACGTGCTGTTAGTGAAAATGAGACCGAAACTTACTTAATAACATTTCCCATTATATAACTGTTTATTTATATACTTCAATCTCCAGAATCGAGCCGTTGTAACTTTATGCATTTCTTTTATGTATATAGGACGCAATGGAGATAATGAAATTTATAAACGCATCGCACCACGAGATTTCCTTTATATTCTTATAATTTTTCCTTCTAATATTTTTTTAAATTCATATAAAGCAATATACAAGACACAATAATTTTATTATCTATGTTTTAATCATTACAACCGATCAGTTATGAGTTCATATGTTTCTTTTAATAATATCATCATGTTGCAACGCATGAATCTTAACCGAATCAGCCACCGTAGCGTGCGGGTAACTTTTCTAGTTTGTTATATTATGAAAACTACGCCAAAATATTATAAACAAGTACAACAAAAGTGTTCCATTTCAAGATTGTTGCATAAGCCCATTATCTTCTCATATAAGCTAAATAAGATCTATTTTCACAATATTATTCAAGGGCCTGTTTGTGGTTTGCGCATATAATGTATATATGTGTCAGCCTCAAGGGACAGGTAAAATTACACTAACTTTCACATTGTTTTACTTAATTTTTGTGAAAATAATGTTAAAAACGTTGGGTTGGTCGGTTAGTCAGACATCATGAGTCGATAGTCTCATTGGAAGCAACTTCTCTATTCTTATGGGGTACATGTAAGGTTGTCTACATCTTAGTCTTCTCAACCCTACCTTAATTTTGCTAATGATGGGATATACCTAGTACCGAGTACGATGATGATGATTCCACATTTTTATTCACATATATAAGTGGGAACCACTAAACGAAAAGTCAAACAAGGAAAATACAAATAAGACCTAAACATTTTTATTGTATGATCCAATAGAACAATTTGATGGCTAATTATGAAGGTATTTAAAAGACCTATGCTAGAAGAAGAGGCAGAATTATTGTGAAATAATGAGATGAATTATGATGAATTTAAAGATATTGATAAACAAAAAAGAAAAAAAAAAAAGTTTTGTAGTTTTCCTCACCATGGTTTGTGAACCGTAACCATAAGGCGCACACAACCCAAGTGGAATACAAGCCTGAAATGAAATCATGAAAAAAAAAAAACATCACTTAAAAATAAAAAAATTAGCAATTTGTTTGCTTATGAATGGTTATATTTGGATTATGTTTTTAATCTAACAGGTTAAACAAGTAAAAATAACATAAAATTAGCTTATAATTAATCAAGTCAAACAGTTAAGTATTTTGTAAGCATAAAACCTCCCAAGTCATTTTATACAAAATATTAAAATTACTACTATAATAATATAATTTTGGCAAACATAATAGAATCTACTAAAAATTTAAAACTTTGCTAAAAGAAAGCTCGGATCAACCCAACTTTATATAGTTTAATCAATATTAAAAAACACTCATTTTTACATCAATCAATATGACCTGTTTGTTACAAACCCAACCATTTTGACACGTCCGCTTAATCATTATAATTTGTGTAGAATGGACACTAAAACTATACAAAAACTTAAACACTATGTTAAAAAAACTTTGGGTCAACACTGCTCGACCCTTTGTAGTATGTACTAAACACACATCCCCAAATTTGGTCAACCTGTCCATTTTGCCACCTCTACTTAGAACACGTAGCCAAAAAGGTATCCCCTCTAAATTTTGCAGGGGACACAAGACCGCTCACAAACTTGGTATAAATTCATAAATGAAATAACCTCTTATTAAATTGATTTATAAAATATTCAACTTACATATGGCTGTTTATGATCAGGTTGAGTAGCAAAAGCAGATCCCACACTACCTTCTTCATGTGTCGTGAGCTAATTAAAAGAAACAAAATGTTATAAAAAAAACAATGGGCTTATGAATCTACAATTAAACATTATCAGAATATTTCAATAAATAAATGTCAATGACACAAATTTTTGGCAAAGTTGGGCTTAAGCAATTTTGTATGCCAAACACACAATCTCAAAATTTAAAGTCTCCATAACTTTGCCACTAGCAATGACATTGACTAATTTATGAATGGCTTGATTTGGGTATCCTTATTGAAGTTCAAAACAAAATGTATGTTTCTCTAAATTTCATAATATAAGTTATAGCCTTTCAAAATATCATGTTGAATTCTATTCCATATAAAATAAAATAAAATCAGTTATCAAATACTTTACTTAATTTACTATACAATGGATAATTATGATGTATTTAGTGTTACAAAAGAAAAATATGAACTCCTCAATCGATTTACCTCTTATGTGTGTAGATAAATTCAATGGCTTGCCCCATTGCGGTGTATGCATATGATGTATATAAGTGTGGGCCCTCAAGGGGCAAAAGTAAAATTGGTCTAATTTGAACTTTATTTTACTTATTTTGTGAAAATAACATTAAAAACGTTAGGATGGTTTAACTTCAAACAATAACTTAGAGCCGGGACTCCTTTGGAGCAGCCTCTCTATCCCAATTGTGATAGGGGTAAGGTTTGTCTTCATCCTTCACTCATACCCTACTAAAGAGTGAGAATATATTGGATATGTTTGTTTGTTTGTGTGCGTGCATATAATTCAATGGTTTATCCAGAATGTTCAAATAACATTTATTTAAAACTTAAGATTATTAAGTATTAATTGAATTTTCTGTAGCAATAATTAATGAGTTAAGTTATTTATAAAATCTTAAAATGAACAAAAAGGTGGGTGCATGCTGACCCCAACATACAAAATCCCTAAAGATCAACCCTACACCTAAAATCCCATAACAAACAATCACATTTTGGAGAGTATGGTTAACTTCTAATCTTGTATTAAATTTCTTAAACTTATTACTAATAATATTGAAATTTTATTGAACAAATCAACCACTTAAACACTTAAATAGAGAGATTAAATTACCCGATTGAATCGAAAACTTGTTTTCCCGATACTTAGAGCTATCTCCCAGCACTAGCAACTTCAGGATAAGATTGACATGTGGATTGGGTTGATGTTGAATCTTGATCCTGAAACTGAAATTTGAATACCTGTTTGCTTCGTGGTTTGCTGACGTGGCGTCGAAGATCCCTTTTTCAAACTTGAGTTATTGGACAAGGTTGACTGGTCACTGGTCCACAAACGATTCAGCACCAGTCCAACACCACACGATTTACTGTTCCTTTTAAGCAATTCTTGCATGCTTCTAGAACAAATTTATATGAAAATCACGCGTTATATCTGCAGATTACCTGTTGATGATTGTATATTTTTTATTATTTGAATCGAATAAATAAAGGCTGAAAACAGCCGTAGAATCTGATAAAATTATATAAGCAGGATAATGTCAAAAATTAGATGCTTATCTTGTACCAGCATTCCATTAAGAATGGTAAGCATTAAAGAAACATATAATTAGTGTAACTAAAAGCAAATCTAATCACAAATTTATAAAAAAAATAATGAAATGAACATCCATTCTTGATGCCACAACTAAAGAAAGAATCTTCAAGTGAACATAATGATTTAAGAAAAATATCATAATATTAACAATCAAACAATATTTGGGATTTTTTATTAAAAGTACATGGAGTTAAATACAATTTGTAACCATGTGGTTTAATTTATTTCTTACTGGAGGTTACAACCCTTCTTTTTTTATTTTTGCAACTTGTAACCCAGTGTTTTAAAAAGCCTGCAACATGCAGCCATTTAGTTAAAATTAACATAACTCTGTTAGTTTATGAACGGTAAAATTGTAATTTATTGTTTATTATTGAATTAATAGTCTTAAATTTAAATATTGGTAATTATGGGCATGTTATAAATGCAATGAGTAACTTGAAGGGAGGTTTATGAAAAAAAAATTAAATGAATTCCTTGGGTTGATCTTTTGCTTGACTTTTCTAGGCGATTTTCACAGTTTGTAAAGACTAATAAAGGCTGATGTTCACCAAATTTCTATTTTGTCTAAGTACCAGACACTACAGAGACAAACAACCTTCGAAAGGAAGTAGTTACTCTTAATAATAAACAATAAATTACAATTTTCCCCTTCATAAACTAACAGAGTTGTGTTAATTTTAACTGAATGGGTGCATGTTGCAGACTTTTTAAAAACACAGGGTTACAAGTTGCAAAAAATAAAAAAGAAGGGTTGCAACCTCCGGTAAGAAATAAACCACAGACGGGGTTGCAAATTGTATTTAACTCTTTATTTTATTTTTTAATTAATTTTTATTCATTTAATTTTATATAATTTGAGTTTGTAAACTAGTAATAATTTTGAATAAATATTAGTTTTTAATTTTATTTATATAAGTTTGTAATTAATATTTATTCATTTAATTTTTATTGGTTTATTTTTTTATTTATATAAAAAATATAAAAAAAATTAAAAAAAAACTGGTTTTTGAACCGGTTCCACCGGTTACAAAACAGGTTTGAAAAACCGGTTATTGTCCGTTCCTGTATATGGTTGGTGTCTAAACTTCATTTGTCTCTGAGAGGCCCCGAGCCCCTTAGTTGGCAAAACATCAAACCCATAATACTAAACCATAATTACATTATCATAGCAGCGGAATGTAGGGTAACAACATAAATATCATATAGATCTAAACAAACTTTTACACATAACCCACGACTCTATGGTTCTATACATAGCCAGTTTATGCCAGTGTAATCTTCAACGTATGCCATAAGCCTTACTGTCATTCTTCCTCAATACCATTCAACCTGACATTCATGCTAAAACAAGTCAGCTTTCGCTGGTGACTTCCAAGTTAACTTTTCATAAAAATAAAATCTTTAATATACATAAAACATTAGCCTTCACTGCCGACCGAAGTCAACAGTCTCAATCATACTAAACATAAAACATTTCATATACATAACATACATGACATCATAACATCAATCATACAGTGCATAAATGTAGCCTGTCCTGTTGACCGAAGTCAACATGCTATGCATGCATAAGATTTTCTCAGCTGGCGACACACAGTCGGCTGGCCTATTCTTTCACAGGACTTCTGCCTGTTCTTTCACAGGACTTCTGCATGTTCTTTCACAGGACTTCTGCCTGTTCTTTCACAGGACTTCTTAAACCATCAACCGAAATTGACGGCTCATACCGGTACAAGACTTCTTGACATACATCATTCATACATAACATGGTTTAAATCATTTAAACCATCATAATCATAAACCATTATAATCATAAACCATTATCCGCACCGCAGTGCTCAACATTTGCCCAACCGCAGCCGGGACTTCAAAATCACGTTTCCTAATTGACCTCGGCCGAGACTTTTAAAATAATTCATTTCTCAACCGTAGTTGAGTCTTTATAACATCCTTGACATCTCAGCTGAGGTTCTTAAAATCATTTACTTCTCAATTGTAGTTGAGACTTAAAGCATTATTTACTTTAAAACATTCTTTACTTGAAAACATTCTTTACCTGACCTTAATCAGGTTAGTGTCACTTTCATACAATAACTTTACAACTTGAAACATTCTTTACTTTAACATATTCTCTTATCTGACCGTAGCCAGATAAAACAATCATTTACCTAAAATAACTTTATAACATGCATATCAGCCCTAAAACGTTAAAATAGTAAAAGAGGGCTCATAGAACTCACCTGATGTCTTACTGTAGCAAGATCACTCGCAAACTGGTACTAATGGTGTAATTCTGCATTCGTTTACACTTAATAAGTCATTTATGTTTTAACCTACTGATTAGATCTTTCTGAACGTTCAATGTCAAAGACATTGTCTTGAAAGTCATCAAATAGTTACTGTTGTTGATTATAATGCTAAAACAGTTCCTAAACAGATTAATGGCTTAGAAATGATAAATCCTTATAATTGATTACCCAGATATCATGAAATATAACAATGTAGTCTTAGAATAGGTTTAATAACCATGTTTAACATACTAATCTGACTGTTATCATAAACATCAGATAATCGTTCCAATAAGTATGTTAATGATTGTGATTAGTTTGAAACAGTTAGATTTAACCTTTGCATTTCAAAGATTAACCAAACTAATCATCTACATTGTCATAATCAAATGGATTAAACCATTATAACCATAGTTGTGATTTCATGCAAACCGGGCATTACAACGGATCAAAACAAGGATTTAACCGTTAGAACATCGTGTTCTTCATTTCTAATCAATCCTAGCCATCATCTAGGCAATAATCAACAATCCTAACTATGTTATTACGTTCAAAATCAAGATCTAATCAATCAAAATCGCACTAGAAAGTTAAAACGAATCGTTACCTAATCTGACGGAGTTTTGACTGCAAAACAACGATCAGAACTTGTAGATACGATCCCTGGTATGATCGGTGACTTCTAGTGGCTTCAAATTGAAGGTTAGATGGTGCAATTTCGTCTGTAGGGTGAAGAGTGTTCGAGAGATAAATAAAAATAAAACTCTGCGTGCAATCTGATGAAGAAGATCAACTTACTCCACCGCCTCACCCGTCGCGTACCGCGACGAGGAGCCAAATAGAGCTTCGCGTACCGCGACGAAATCCGGAGGAATCTTAGATATTTTTCAACCATCGCGTACCGTGAAGAGTCCTCAACCTCTCCGTCGCGTACCGCGACGAGTCCGGAAGTTCCATACTTTGAAAATTTTCTTCGTTTCGCGATTCCGGACAATCCGTAACTCCGTTTTGCGCACGGTTTTCGCCCACGTTCATTATTTCTCGTGTACTATCAACCTGTAATAATTTCAATTGTCAAGTCAACGTGGATTTCGTACATGATCCAATATGCTAATTTTTCGGTTGTTACAAATCTACCCTCCTTACAATAGGTTTCGTCCTCGAAACCTGTTACGTTTCAAACAAATGTGGGTAGAGTCGTTTCATCTCGTCTTCTGTCTCCCATGTAGCCTCAGATCCCTTTCGATGTTTCCATTGAACCTTAACTTGTCTAATCATCTTGTTACGTAGTAGTTTTTCTTTCGTGTCAACAATTGCAACTGGTTCTTCTATGTAGTTTAGCTTTTCATCAACTTCAATGTCATTTAACGGCACATATGCTACATCATCTGCTAGACATTTTCTCAAATGTGAAACGTGAAATGTTGGATGAATTCCACTCAGTTCATCTGGCAGATCTAATCGATAGGCTAGCTTACCGACCCGTGCCATTATTCGAAAAGGTCCAATAAATCTCGGACTCAGCTTTCCTCTTTTCCTAAATCGAATAATTCCTTTCCATGGTGAAACTTTTAACAGTACTTGATCACCTACTTCAAATTCTATTGGTCTCCGTCTTTTATCAGCATAGGACTTCTGTCGATCCTGTGCAGCTTTCATTCGTGCTTTAACTAGCTGGAGCTTTTCAGTCAAATCAACTACTGCAGCTTTACTTCCCACTTCTTTCTGTCTTACTCCTCCCCAACACACAGGTGTCCTACAACGCCGTCCATACAATGCCTCGTATGGTGGCATCCAATACTAGCATGATAGCTGTTGTTGTACGAGAATTCAACTAGTGGTAAATAATCATCCCAACTACCACCAAAATCAATAATACAAACTCTCAACATATCTTCTAAGGTTTGGATAGTCCTTTCAGACTGTCCATCTGTTTGAGAATGATACGCAGTGCTGATATTAAGTCTTGTGCCCATTGATTCATGAAACTGTTTCCAGAATCTTGAAACGAACCGCGTGTCACAATCTGACACTATAGAAACTGGAACTCCATGTCTGGTAATTATTTCTTTCACAAATAGTTCAGACAATTTCTCCAATGTATAAGTCTCCCGTATAGGCAAGAAATGAGCACTTTTCGTTAACCGGTCTACAATCACCCAAATAGCATCATGACGTTTTGCTGTAAGAGGCAACTTGGTAATAAAATCCATGGTGATGTGTTCCCATTTCCATTCCGGAACTTCTAAAGGTTGCACACAACCATAGGGTTTCTGATGTTCAGCTTTCACTTGCGCACATGTCAAACATTTGTTTACGTACTGCATTACATTAAACTTCATACCTGGCCACCAATAATTCTTTCGGAGGTCTTGGTACATTTTCGTTGCCCCAGGATGAATGGAGTAACGTGACTTATGTGCTTCATCTAGAATCCTTGACCTGATGTCCTCGTTTCGTGGAACCCACATTCGACCAAATCGGATCTTAACACCACATTCATTTTCTTCTAGATTCTTAACTTGACCAAAGATTCTTTCGAATCCAAAATTTTCTTCCTTTAGTCCTTCCTTCTGTGCATCTTTAAGTTCATTCAGGAAATCTGGTGTTATCACCAAACTGTAAGTCTTAATCCGTGTAGCAGAGTGCTCTGTCTTACGACTTAAAGCATCAGCCACAACATTGGCCTTGCCCGAGTGATACAAAATCTCACAGTCATAATCTTTGAGCAGTTCAAGCCATCTTCGTTGTCTCATATTCAAGTCCTTCTGTTCAAAGAAGTATTTTAAACTTTTGTGATCTGTGTAGATTGTACATTTCACTCCATATAAATAATGCCTCCAAATTTTTAAAGCAAATACCACAGCAGCCAATTCCAAATCATGTGTTGGATAATTAGCTTCATGGGTTTTTAATTGTCTTGAGGCATATGCTATTACCTTTCCCCTTTGCATAAGTACACAACCCAAACCCAGATAAGACGCATCTGAGTACACAACCATGTCTTCATTACCATCCGGCAGTGTTAAAATAGGAGCTTCAGTTAATCTCCTTTTCAATTCATCAAAAGCTTGGACCTGAGTTGGACCCCAATCATATTTTACTTCTTTCCTAGTCAATTTTGTCAATGGTGTAGCAATCCTGGAGAAATCCTGGATAAATCTTCTGTAATAACCTGCTAATCCAAGAAAGCTACGAACTTCCGTTGGTGTTTTCGGAGGATTCCATTTCATTACTGCTTCTACTTTAGCTGGGTCCACCATTATGCCTTCTGGACTAATAACATGACCTAAAAATTGTACTTCCCGTAGCCAAAAGGCACATTTAGAGAACTTAGCATAAAGCTTTTCTCTTCTTAGTATTTCAAGAACTTCCCGGATGTGACACGCATGATCACCTTCACTCCTTGAGTATATTAAGATGTCGTCAATGAACACAATCACTGATCGGTCTAACATAGATCTGCACACCCGATTCATCAAATCCATAAACGCCGCAGGAGCGTTTGTTAATCCGAAAGACATCACAAGAAACTCATAGTGTCCATAACGTGTGCGAAACGCTGTCTTCGGAATGTCTTGTTCTCTCACCTTTAGTTGATGATACCCTGATCTGAGATCAATTTTAGAAAACCAACTTGCTCCTTGCAATTGGTCAAACAGATCGTCAATCCTTGGTAACGGATACTTATTCTTTATTGTGAGCTTATTCAATTCCCTATAATCAATACACATTCTCATACTTCCATCCTTTTTCTTTACAAATAACACTGGTGCACCCCAAGGTGACACACTTGGGCGTATAAAACCTTTGTCTAGAAGGTCTTGTAGTTGGGTCATTAATTCTTTCATCTCTGTTGGAGCCAGACGGTACGGTGCCTTGGCGACAGGTTGAGCTCCTGGCACAACATCAATTTGGAATTCGATTTCCCGATCAGGTGGAATTCCTGGCAAATCCTCAGGAAATACATCAGGAAAGTTACACACCACGGGTACGTCTTCCAATTCTTTTACTTTAATTTCTTTATCAATAACATAAGCCAGATAAGCCCCACACCCTCGCCTGTAATCCCCAAGGTTTTCCGTTACGAATTTGAATATCTTAATCATGTTCTGTTTATAATAAAAAGTCCTTTGATGTCCTTGAAGCATTTTATTCATAAATTTATAGGTTTAAATATAAACGTTTACTTCATTAGTGAAGTAATGATAATGATACAAAACATAATTTAAGGTTGTATATAATTCATTTTATAAAAAATTGTAATCCTTTTTAAAACATAACAAGTCATAATAAGTTGTAGTAAATAATAGCATTTTTTTAGTAAATAACCAATTATTAAAGTTATAAATAAATATATAGATATTTGGATGCATAGAAATATTGACGCTATTATTATCTTATAAAAAAAAACATTTTATAAAAAAAAAAACTATAAAGTTTATAGTAGTATATATTTATTACAAACAGAAAGTTTTATAATGTTTTATACACTATTTGCATAAAATAAACTTAAAAAGGATATTATATATGTATAATATGTATGCATACATAATAATCTTGATTATAATAATTCAACCTTTATAAGATTTATATATACGTATATGTGGATGAATAATAGGTGAATAGAAATATATAAAACTTATTAAGTTTTATATAAAGATAATAGTAAAAACATAATTGTAAAGTCTTAAAAGAAATTTCTAACTAACAATCAAACATAACATAAAATGATAAGATATTAAACTAGAAGGGTCAATCTTGTAAACATCCAAAAATCAGAAATGAGTGTTCAGAAGTTGTCAAGCAAAAAGGGGAAAGATGCTAAGACCAGGGACCGAATATGTCAATTCGAAGTTTCCTTTTCTTCTTCTTCCACTGATCCCACGTTCTAAACATGATGGCACCGGATTCTTACCAAATCTCTACCCAAATGCGTTTGAAATCCAAGATACTCACAATCATACGATTCTAACTTAAATGTCGAATCAATCTATACGCGTAATACCATAAATAGACAACTAATCACGCGTAAATCATACCCGTAAACGGTTGGCTCAATTTAACATCAATCGACTAAAAATCATTTCACTAGAATCAAATTAAACAATCAATAATCTCTGCGACCTCTTTCTGATGCAAACGGAAGCAAAATTCCCATGGCAGAACTTCTTAAAATCACGATTGAAGTTGCGGTTGATGAGGATTGTTCTTGAACTCGAACCATCATCAAACTAGAACATTTCAAGGTAAGTAATACCTCATTCTTTTCGTTTCTAAGCATAGAATGAAAGCCCTAACATATCAGGATCTCACGATTACACTGTCGGTGGAATTCGATCGAGTTTAGAATTAGGGTTCATGTCAATTTGGGGCTAAATATTCATGCTTGTATAATATTTGGCCGAATCCAATTTAAGCATGGCATTATACGACCAGCCTCTTCCAAACTGGTTTTGTGCCATCCCACTACATTTCAACATATTTCTTTTATATAAAAAAAAAACTTATTAAAAATTCTAAAATTCATTTTTATAAATTCTGTACAATATCAATTTACATTATACCCAATTTTTATTGAGTTATTTAAAAATTCTGATATTGTTTAAAAACTTTAAACTAAAAGAAATTATTTATTTTACCTTCTGTTAGAATTAAATTGATATATTCTAAATAGAATTTAATAAAAATTTTCTTTTTAAACTTATTTAACTAAATGTAATACTAAAATAAAAGATTTTAAAATCAACGTTTGTTTTAAAAAAATAATAATTAAGAAATAAACTTGTTAACTTTATGTACGATCTTAATAAACATTTAAAAAAAAATAGAATTCAATTGATTTCCTTTGTAAAGTTTATTTAAATTAATTTAAAATCATACTAAAAGATTTAAAAGTCAAAATAAGTTTTAAAAACATTCTGTTAAATATATATATATATATATATATATATATATATATTTAAATATAAGTCAAACTTATTTAAACACTTTAATTATCACTTTAAAATGTGTTACCAAAAACATATTACAATGATTTTTGATTACAAAGGTTTAAATTTTAAAAATATTTGTTTTGAAATCAAGATAATTCAAAATGATTATTTTAAATTTATAAACCTTTAAAAGACTACCTAAAATTTTAAAAAAAAACATATAATTCAAATATGCAAGTTTTGAAATACAAATAAATGAGTAGATGGATGGAAATAAATTCAAATAGCATACTAGAAAATTCAGTGACAAAATAATAAATAAAAGGAATATTTAATATTCTATTTTATTTATTATAAGAATATTATTAAATATTCTTAAACAATAATTATTCATACAAATAATATTGAATAATAAAAAGAATACATTTGATATTCTATTTATTAAATCAATATTATAAGTTAGTTATTTTAAGTATCCATTCAAACATAGATTTATTCAAACTAAGATTTTCATTAGGATTCCATAGTTTTAGGATCCTTGAACTTAAATTATAGGATTTCTAAGACTGGAATTACTCAAATTATAGGTGAGTAGAAAGCCTTACTTCCTCATTGTTTAAATCAAGGACTTGGAACTAGCTAGCATTCTAACAAGTGAGTTTCTTCACACTCCCTTTTACATTTTGTTTTTGGGATGTTACACATGTCTTATCCAAACTTTATTCATTCTATTATTTATTCAATCTATGATGCAAGCCATAGACCTAGTTAGCTTTATGTGTTAGAGGCTAGGCTTATACAACGTGTTGATTTTATGTGTGATTCTATGTGTGTTGCCAGTCAAGCAATCTAGTACTTAGTAGCCTAAGATGGTTAGATGCTATCTTCGCAAAGGCTTTTGCCTTTGTGTGAAAAAGGTGAAAAGTACACCTAGCAAACTCGTTGAATTATAACTGTTAATTTTATAGTATGGCCATGCTAGAATTAACATGTTGTAAGGATACTTGTTTGGACACAAGCAATTGTTATTCATTCATTCATTCATTCAATTTATTCAAACTTGTATTCATGATGTGCTTATGATACATATCTAGTTAGGCTATAGTTTGCATCCTTTTTATACCTATTATTTAAACTTTGTGTGTGAACTCACCAACTATGCAAATAGTTGACAAACTCTATTTTACATGTGTAACAGGATAATGAAGCATGATGAAGACATAAGATAGGCTTAGTGACCTAGTTTAAACATTGAAACAAATGTATAGACTTTTCAACTGTAATTCTTTGATTCAAGTTATGTAATGGTTGTTTATTATTAATGAATGTGGTATTTATTTTTGTAATAATGATGCATTAAATATTGAAACTTATAATAGCACCATGAGCTAATGAACAGTCAAACTCGCGCCCCGACGCATTCCGCCGTCGGTCGGGGTGTGACAGATTGGTATCAGAGCCATGGTTATAGGGATCTAGGTTATTAGAAAATGGTGGCCTAGACTATAACTAAGCTAACCCAAACATGAGTATCTCATGTTAATATTGCTTGTTTATTACTTGCTTATGTGCTATGTGCTATACAGTACTTATTGTGTTATGTTATATATTTGTTACCATAGAGGAAAGCCATAGTTGTTAATATGCCTTGCTTGCATTAGTTAGGAATGCCTTAGTTTAAGATAACTTTTTATCATGAGGATTACTTAGTTTAAGCAATTGTCTTATAATTTGCTTTTAAAAAAAAAAATCTATTCCCAAACCCACATCCACACAAACAATCTTTAGATGGTAGGAATTCAAACTCCTTAGGCTTAATGCCTAATATTATTCCTTAGATGAAATAGGAAGTTCAATGTTGATTTTAAGATTCCGTTAGAATTAAGTATTGCGAGGTGGATATGTACTAACTGGAAGAGTGTAGTACCGTTAGTTAGAATTCCTGTCTAGGAAAGCTATTCGTATAAATCCCCGATGTACTGTGGGACCTGTCTAGCTTTCCTGGGGACTTCTGATGAGAGTACAATCACTTATAGGCCAAAGCATATCATACCAAACACCTTACAAACTAAAATGATTCTAATATGTCACCCGGTATTCAATTTTGAGTACCATTCCTTGTGTTTTCCAAATGATTTACTTGTTTGTGATTTTATTCAATTTTGATTCAAATTCTCATTAGAATTAAGTTTGTTAAGATGAACATGTAGTAACTGGAAGGGTGAATACCGGTAGTTGAGACTCCTGTCTAGGAAAGCAATTCATAATCCCTGACGAGGGACCAGTCTAGCTTACCTGGGGATTCTTAATGAGAGTATTTTACCTATAGGCCAAAGCGTGTTACATTTTGCAAACAAAATTAATTCTAATAATCCAAAAGGTGTCCAGTTGGGTACTACTCCTTAAGATTTTTAATCAAATCAAAATAATTTCAAGTTTTATGATATCATACTTGAGGCTAGTGATGGTGATTCATCACTATGTCTCACAAGATATGATGTCAATTATCTTTGATTTATGATACCTATGTTATGGTTCAAGAATTTGTAACATTATGTCTAATATTTGAGATGGTGATTCATCTCTATATCTAAAGGTCGTGGTGTTACATTTCTTGGATTGATAATGTATATATTATGATTCAAGAACTTCAATATTTCATACTTAAGATGACATTTTCCTTTTGTGAAATAATATATCTATTATGATTCGAGAAAGTTAATAATGTCATACCTAAGATTGTAATGGTGATACATTGCTACATATAAAGGCTATGGTGTTATATTTCTTTGGATTTATGATGTATATGTTATGATTCAATACCTCCATGATTCATATTTGAGGATAGTGATGGTGATTCATTACTATGTCTCACATAATATGGTATCATCTCTCCTTGTTCTGTGTTAACTATGTTATGATTTAACTAACGTTAAACCTAAGATCAGTGAGGGTGATATATCACTAAATCTAAAAGGTTATGGTGTTATTTTTCCTTTATTCATGATGCATATTTTGATTCAAGAAAACAAGTAATATTATACTCAAGAATTATTGATGGTGATTCATCAATAAATATAAAAGGTTATAATATTACATATTTTAATTATCTAAACTCGTGATAGAAAATTTGATGATATGGTTCTTATGATTAGTAACTTGTCACTACATCTATAAAGTTATTATATCACATACCTTATTTTAACCATGACGTCTATGTTATAAATTCACAAACCCACTAGGATATTATGCCTAATAATTCTAACATGTCAGTTGGTATTCAATTCTGAAAAATCCTTCTCTATGTTTCAAACAAGTTATAATGATTTTTGATTTTATTATTTTAACCAAGAAACATTTATTTCTTATTATATTATGTTTAGATTTCAACAGAATGACATAAGGTCGACTTACGAATTGAAGTATGGGTGATTCCATATAAAATTTTAAAACAAGTCCACATGAATCATACTATTGATTTTTAGACAAATCATTCTATATTCACATCTTTAGACAACGATTCAAATATTCCATGTTATTATTAGTTAGCAAACTACCAAAGTCTACATTATCGAATACTTGTGTATTCTACATTATTCGTTTATCCAAAATTCGATCATCTATCAAAATCATACGAGATTTCATTCCAAATTTCCAATGTTGAAAACCTCTATACTCATGTAACACTTAAATGCAAGTCAAAGTCTCCCACACATATTCAAGCTTATCTAAAGTTTCTGTCAGCCTTGGTAGGCGTTTGGTATGCTATCAAAGTAATAGTAGTGTGGTGGGTTGGCTGCGATACACCCTATATATAAGCACTAGTAATACATTGATAGTAGCACCAAAAGCTTGATCAAGGGCTAGAGTAGTCAATTTAACCTATAATTTTGAGTAAAATATCCTAGTCAAACCAATTGTTACTCAATTACTAATACTTGGTGTGTATTCTTACACCAGGTTAAATCAAAGATATCAATAATCACACGAATCATGTTAATGATTCTTAAGGTGAATTATTCTATATTCAAATGTTCAAACAATTTCTCAAAGATTCAGTGATATCATAGATAAGGTTAATGATGAGAAATTATCAAACCTATATAATATCACATACTAGTGTATTCAGTATCATTCGTATATTCAAAATCAATCATTTAGAAATCCATATAACCATGAGATTCGATTGCAAGATTGCAATTGTTAATATCTCTAAACTCATACAATTTCTAAAGATAGTCAAGTATTCAAGCATCTATTCAAATGTAGTTAGGTTTAGGATAGTCTTGGCAGGTAATTGGAATGCTATCAAGGTATTAGTGATGTGGTGGGTTGGCTGCGGTATACCCTATATATAAGCACCACTAATACATTGATAGTAGCACCGAAAGCTTGATCAAGAATAGGATTTGTCAGTTTAATCTACAATTCGAGTGAACCATTCTTCAATCAAGAATAATCTACAAATAAATTATTATACTAAGTTATTGAAATATATTTGTAATTAATCTCATTATGAGTCGAGTCAATTATCGTTAAATTCAAAACCCTCATAACAAGTAAACAAATTGTATACAAATCCGAAAATCCGAGTGCGTCACTAATACTCTAATAGATTAAAGCTCATTATCATTTCAAGTTCTAAAGCAAACTTTAATTTAAAAAATCTCCTAAACTATCATATAGTGTCTAAATATTGAGACACTATCCTATAACTTTAATAATTAAAATTCTAAAATTAAGCCAAGAACCAAAGTTATTGATTTACAAATATATATATATATATATATATATATAAATCAATAACTATGGGTGATAATGAAACCAAAACAAGTTAAAAGAAACAACTAAAAAAAAAAAAAAATTTTTTTGTCAAAATTAATACTAAATAAATTTCGGGACGAAATTCCCTAAAGTAAGGGAGACTGTAATCCCCAAGGTTTTCCGTTACGAATTTGAATATCTTAATCATGTTCTGTTTATAATAAAAAGTCCTTTGATGTCCTTGAAGCATTTTATTCATAAATTTATAGGTTTAAATATAAACGTTTACTTCATTAGTGAAGTAATGATAATGATACAAAACATAATTTAAGGTTGTATATAATTCATTTTATAAAAAATTGTAATCCTTTTTAAAACATAACAAGTCATAATAAGTTGTAGTAAATAATAGCATTTTTTTAGTAAATAACCAATTATTAAAGTTATAAATAAATATATAGATATTTGGATGCATAGAAATATTGACGCTATTATTATCTTATAAAAAAAAACATTTTATAAAAAAAAAAACTATAAAGTTTATAGTAGTATATATTTATTACAAACAGAAAGTTTTATAATGTTTTATACACTATTTGCATAAAATAAACTTAAAAAGGATATTATATATGTATAATATGTATGCATACATAATAATCTTGATTATAATAATTCAACCTTTATAAGATTTATATATACGTATATGTGGATGAATAATAGGTGAATAGAAATATATAAAACTTATTAAGTTTTATATAAAGATAATAGTAAAAACATAATTGTAAAGTCTTAAAAGAAATTTCTAACTAACAATCAAACATAACATAAAATGATAAGATATTAAACTAGAAGGGTCAATCTTGTAAACATCCAAAAATCAGAAATGAGTGTTCAGAAGTTGTCAAGCAAAAAGGGGAAAGATGCTAAGACCAGGGACCGAATATGTCAATTCGAAGTTTCCTTTTCTTCTTCTTCCACTGATCCCACGTTCTAAACATGATGGCACCGGATTCTTACCAAATCTCTACCCAAATGCGTTTGAAATCCAAGATACTCACAATCATACGATTCTAACTTAAATGTCGAATCAATCTATACGCGTAATACCATAAATAGACAACTAATCACGCGTAAATCATACCCGTAAACGGTTGGCTCAATTTAACATCAATCGACTAAAAATCATTTCACTAGAATCAAATTAAACAATCAATAATCTCTGCGACCTCTTTCTGATGCAAACGGAAGCAAAATTCCCATGGCAGAACTTCTTAAAATCACGATTGAAGTTGCGGTTGATGAGGATTGTTCTTGAACTCGAACCATCATCAAACTAGAACATTTCAAGGTAAGTAATACCTCATTCTTTTCGTTTCTAAGCATAGAATGAAAGCCCTAACATATCAGGATCTCACGATTACACTGTCGGTGGAATTCGATCGAGTTTAGAATTAGGGTTCATGTCAATTTGGGGCTAAATATTCATGCTTGTATAATATTTGGCCGAATCCAATTTAAGCATGGCATTATACGACCAGCCTCTTCCAAACTGGTTTTGTGCCATCCCACTACATTTCAACATATTTCTTTTATATAAAAAAAAACTTATTAAAAATTCTAAAATTCATTTTTATAAATTCTGTACAATATCAATTTACATTATACCCAATTTTTATTGAGTTATTTAAAAATTCTGATATTGTTTAAAAACTTTAAACTAAAAGAAATTATTTATTTTACCTTCTGTTAGAATTAAATTGATATATTCTAAATAGAATTTAATAAAAATTTTCTTTTTAAACTTATTTAACTAAATGTAATACTAAAATAAAAGATTTTAAAATCAACGTTTGTTTTAAAAAAATAATAATTAAGAAATAAACTTGTTAACTTTATGTACGATCTTAATAAACATTTAAAAAAAAATAGAATTCAATTGATTTCCTTTGTAAAGTTTATTTAAATTAATTTAAAATCATACTAAAAGATTTAAAAGTCAAAATAAGTTTTAAAAACATTCTGTTAAATATATATATATATATATATATATATATATATATATATATATATATATATATTTAAATATAAGTCAAACTTATTTAAACACTTTAATTATCACTTTAAAATGTGTTACCAAAAACATATTACAATGATTTTTGATTACAAAGGTTTAAATTTTAAAAATATTTGTTTTGAAATCAAGATAATTCAAAATGATTATTTTAAATTTATAAACCTTTAAAAGACTACCTAAAATTTTAAAAAAAAACATATAATTCAAATATGCAAGTTTTGAAATACAAATAAATGAGTAGATGGATGGAAATAAATTCAAATAGCATACTAGAAAATTCAGTGACAAAATAATAAATAAAAGGAATATTTAATATTCTATTTTATTTATTATAAGAATATTATTAAATATTCTTAAACAATAATTATTCATACAAATAATATTGAATAATAAAAAGAATACATTTGATATTCTATTTATTAAATCAATATTATAAGTTAGTTATTTTAAGTATCCATTCAAACATAGATTTATTCAAACTAAGATTTTCATTAGGATTCCATAGTTTTAGGATCCTTGAACTTAAATTATAGGATTTCTAAGACTGGAATTACTCAAATTATAGGTGAGTAGAAAGCCTTACTTCCTCATTGTTTAAATCAAGGACTTGGAACTAGCTAGCATTCTAACAAGTGAGTTTCTTCACACTCCCTTTTACATTTTGTTTTTGGGATGTTACACATGTCTTATCCAAACTTTATTCATTCTATTATTTATTCAATCTATGATGCAAGCCATAGACCTAGTTAGCTTTATGTGTTAGAGGCTAGGCTTATACAACGTGTTGATTTTATGTGTGATTCTATGTGTGTTGCCAGTCAAGCAATCTAGTACTTAGTAGCCTAAGATGGTTAGATGCTATCTTCGCAAAGGCTTTTGCCTTTGTGTGAAAAAGGTGAAAAGTACACCTAGCAAACTCGTTGAATTATAACTGTTAATTTTATAGTATGGCCATGCTAGAATTAACATGTTGTAAGGATACTTGTTTGGACACAAGCAATTGTTATTCATTCATTCATTCATTCAATTTATTCAAACTTGTATTCATGATGTGCTTATGATACATATCTAGTTAGGCTATAGTTTGCATCCTTTTTATACCTATTATTTAAACTTTGTGTGTGAACTCACCAACTATGCAAATAGTTGACAAACTCTATTTTACATGTGTAACAGGATAATGAAGCATGATGAAGACATAAGATAGGCTTAGTGACCTAGTTTAAACATTGAAACAAATGTATAGACTTTTCAACTGTAATTCTTTGATTCAAGTTATGTAATGGTTGTTTATTATTAATGAATGTGGTATTTATTTTTGTAATAATGATGCATTAAATATTGAAACTTATAATAGCACCATGAGCTAATGAACAGTCAAACTCGCGCCCCGACGCATTCCGCCGTCGGTCGGGGTGTGACACTCGCCTCATAAATTCACTTGCCTTAATCATTGAAATAGATTTAGGCGCATTAATCACTTTATCCCCATAAACCGTTACTGAACTCCCATTAAGAGCCGTTAAGAAAATCATATTTCGTCGACAGACAATGTTAGCCTCATGTTTGGCCAACCAATCCATACCCAACACTACATGGAAACCTCCTAACGTAATCACAAATAATTTAACAGGAAATCTATGACCTTCTATATCAATGTAACAATCATCATCAATAGCCTCCGTTACTCTAGTAGATTTACCAAGAGCAGTTTCTATGTTAAATGCATTTTCTATCTTTTTAACATTTGCACACAGTTTATCACAAAAAGCAATAGCCACAAAGCTCATACTTGCACCAGAATCAAATAGAACTGAAGCATAGATATCATTAATCAAGAATGTACCTGTCACCACATCCGGGTCTTTATCTGCCTGATCCTTAGTCATAGTAAAGGCACGAGCTTTTGCCTTTTGCTTCTCACCTCCCTTGCTACTTTCAGGTTTGATGGCTTCAGTAGGCATTATCTTTGGTTTAAAACAATTCCTGCTCACGTGACCGATTCCACCACAATTGTAACATTTTGGCATATTCGGGCAATCATAAGAGAGATGTCCGGTCTTTCCACAACGGTAGCACAAAGTAGTTCCCGTAAGACATTCTCCCCTATGTCTCTTTCCACACTTAGGGCATTTTTCAATTTCTTCCGTTCTAAACCTTTTCATAGGGGGTCCGGATTTGTCATTTCTGTTTCTTTTAAATTTAGGTGACCACTTTTGCTTCGGTTCCTCCTTTGTTGGTTCAGCTTCAACAACATCATCCCAGACAATGCCGCTAATTTCTACGGCTGATTCAAAAGTTCTAGGAGCATGCGCCTTCACATGTGTTCGGACTTTAGGCGGTAGTCCTTCGACATATAACTTCAATCTGCGTTCCTCCGTGTTTACCAAATGAGGAACCAGTCTTGACATTTCATTAAATTTTGACGTATATTGCCGATGGTTCATACGTCCAGCTTTCAAAGTCAGAAATTCCCGCTCGATTTTATCAATTTCATTCTTCGGACAAAAGTGTTTCATAACTAATTCTTTCAATTCCTCCCATTTTAAGCCCTCCACATCATTAGTGGTCTTTGACTGCTTGATGGTGTTCCACCAATGTAGAGCTTCTTCAGTAAATAAATGAGCTGCAAATTTTACAGCTTGGTCTTCCCGGCATTCACTGATAGCGATAACCGCCTCCATAGCCGAAACCCAATGACAGGTGGTCACAGCATCCTTCTTGCCATCAAATGAGGGTGGATTGCATCCTTTGAAGGCCTTGTAATTACAACCCTTCCGTTTCTCTGACGTAGAATCACCGTTCTTAGTTCTGGTGATCACAACTTCCTCTTCTTTGGTGCTCTCCTTAGTTCCTTCAGACTTGTCTTTCAAAGTATCCTTCAGTATTTTTGTAACCAAAGCTGGTAGCTTATCATCCAAAACTTTAGAGACCTCATCAGAAATAGCCTTCACTACGATAGGCTCTAGAGTAAACTCGTCTTCATCTTCCGGTTGCTCATTGTGCTCGTAGTCGTCTTCATTGATGGGTTCTTCATTCTCGATATGTGGTTCTTCAGGTTCCTGTGGTTGCTTACGTGGTCTACCCCTTTGTCCAGCCATTTAACTACCTACGGGATGCAACAATTTGAGAGTCAGTACAAGATTAGTTTAGTACAAAATAAGCTTTGTAAATCGTTAATTACGTTGATCAGGTGTTATTAACCATTTATCCAATTCATAGGCTCTAAACGTTTCCCATCCCGTCACCCCAACGTGCATGACTCTAACTACCTTTCTAACCTTACACCTACGTCTTAACTCGTACATAACATTCAGCTCATGGCATCAAACTACCCTTGACTGGCATTCTTATCATTCTATCCCATTTTCAGTTTAAGTGTAGTCATTAGAGATGACCGGATCCCTCAAACTATGGCTCTGATACCAACTTGAGAGGCCCCGAGCCCCTTAGTTGGCAAAACATCAAACCCATAATACTTAAACCATAATTACATTATCATAGCAGCGGAATGTAGGGTAACAACATAAATATCATATAGATCTAAACAAACTTTTACACATAACCCACGACTCTATGGTTCTATACATAGCCAGTTTATGCCAGGGTAGTCTTCAACGTATGCCATGAGCCTTACTGTCATTCTTCCTCAATACCATTCAACCTGACATGCATGCTAAAACAAGTCAGCTTTCGCTGGTGAGTTCTAAGTTAACTTTTCATAAAAATAAAATCTTTAATATACATAAAACATTAGCCTTCACTGCCGACCGAAGTCAACAGTCTCAATCATACTAAACATAAAACATTTCATATACATAACATACATGACATCATAGCATCAATCATACAGTGCATAAATGTAGCCTGTCCTGTTGACCGAAGTCAACATGCTATGCATGCATAAGATTTCCTCAGCTGGCGACACACAGTCGGCTGGCCTATTCTTTCACAGGACTTCTGCCTGTTCTTTCACAGGACTTCTGCATGTTCTTTCACAGGACTTCTGCCTGTTCTTTCACAGGACTTCTGCCTGTTCTTTCACAGGACTTCTTAAACCATCAACCGAAATTGACGGCTCATACCGGTACAAGACTTCTTGACATACATCATTCATCCATAACATGGTTTAAATCATTTAAACCATCATAATCATAAACCATTATAATCATAAACCATTATAATCATAAACCATTATAATCATAAACCATTATCCGCACCGCAGTGCTCAACATTTGCCCAACCGCAGCCGGGACTTCAAAATCACGTTTCCTAATTGACCTCGGCCGAGACTTTTAAAATAATTCATTTCTCAACCGTAGTTGAGTCTTTATAACATCCTTGACATCTCAGCTGAGGTTCTTAAAATCATTTACTTCTCAATTGTAGTTGAGACTTAAAGCATTATTTACTTTAAAACATTCTTTACTTGAAAACATTCTTTACCTGACCTTAATCAGGTTAGTGTCACTTTCATACAATAACTTTACAACTTGAAACATTCTTTACTTTAACATATTCTCTTATCTGACCGTAGCCAGATAAAACAATCATTTACCTAAAATAACTTTATAACATGCATATCAGCCCTAAAACGTTAAAATAGTAAAAGAGGGCTCATAGAACTCACCTGATGTCTTACTGTAGCAAGATCACTCGCAAACTGGTACTAATGGTGTAATTCTGCATTCGTTTACACTTAATAAGTCATTTATGTTTTAACCTACTGATTAGATCTTTCTGAACGTTCAATGTCAAAGACATTGTCTTGAAAGTCATCAAATAGTTACTGTTGTTGATTATAATGCTAAAACAGTTCCTAAACAGATTAATGGCTTAGAAATGATAAATCCTTATAATTGATTACCCAGATATCATGAAATATCACAATGTAGTCTTAGAATAGGTTTAATAACCATGTTTAACATACTAATCTGACTGTTATCATAAACATCAGATAATCGTTCCAATAAGTATGTTAATGATTGTGATTAGTTTGAAACACTTAGATTTAACATTTGCATTTCAAAGATTAACCAAACTAATCATCTACATTGTCATAATCAAATGGATTAAACCATTATAACCATAGTTGTGATTTCATGCAAACCGGGCATTACAACGGATCAAAACAAGGATTTAACCGTTAAAACATCGTGTTCTTCATTTCTAATCAATCCTAGCCATCATCTAGGCAATAATCAACAATCCTAACTATGTTATTACATTCAAAATCAAGATCTAATCAATCAAAATCGCACTAGAAAGTTAAATCGAATCGTTACTTAATCTGACGGAGTTTTGACTGCAAAACAACGATCAGAACTTGTAGATACGATCCCTGGTATGATCGGTGACTTCTGGTGGCTTCAAATTGAAGGTTAGATGGTGCAATTTCGTCTGTAGGGTGAAGAGAGTTCGAGAGATAAATAAAAATAAAACTCTGCGTGCAATCTGATGAAGAAGATCAACTTACTCCACCGCCTCACCCGTCGCGTACCGCGACGAGGAGCCAAATAGAGCTTTGCGTACCGCGACGAAATCCGAAGGAATCTTAGATATTTTTCAACCATCGCGTACCGCGAAGAGTCCTCAACCTCTCCGTCACGTACCGCGACGAGTCCGGAAGTTCCGTACTTTGAAAATTTTCTTCGTTTCGCGATTCCGGACAATCGTAACTCCGTTTTGCGCACGGTTTTCGCCCACGTTCATTATTTCTCGTGTACTATTAACCTGTAATAATTTCAATTGTCAAGTCAATGTGGATTTCATACATGATCCAATATGCTAATTTTTCGGTTGTTACAGTCTCTTCCGTATTTTGCTACATTTGCTGAGATCTTCAATTCATCCCACCAATATTCTTCATGCTGTTAAGCTCTCATATATAATAGTTTTGAAAGGCTCTTAATTCCTCACAAAACCAAATTCATTGTCCTTTCTTTCTGGCAATCAAAGTATTAGCGATCGTTCCTTCACCTTCATCTTCTTCTCCATACAGATCTCCAACTAATATTAATATATTTTTTTGTTACATTTTTCATTTTTTATAGCGCCAAATATAACTCCTCATGTATTATTAAACTATGTTAGAAACCCATGTATTACATGTGTTTAATAAATCTAGTAATTTGTATGCTAGATATTATATTAATTGTTAATAAGATAATAACTATTGAATGTTTAAAAATAACATATTACAAATACGGATTAAGAATTATAAAATTATATGTTAAGATATTATATAATAGAATTTTCTTATAATTTATTAAGTTTTGATTGATTTATATGATAAGAAGATCTATATGTTTTATATTTAATTGTATAATTTAACTATTTAAAATAATTTATTATTAAAATTTAATATAAAAGATAACTAGTATTTTAAAAGGAGAAAGAGCCGGGAAAATATTTTAGAACTCATGAGAAGATAACAAGTGTCTACATAGCTATTTTTTTATTAGTATAAAGATTAAGAACTTGTATAACATTATGATTACAAACACAAGATTAACCATACATAGAACTTGTTCTAGTCGTCGTTATATATGCTCAATCCAACATCAAAATTTATCATAGTATACGACATATTAATTATTACTCGATATGCAAGAAAAAAAATATAAAATAAAACATGCGACATATTAATTATTACACCATTTTTCTTTTGCAATCGTAAGCATTTTTATTTAACTAATGGGACTACTCTCAACTTTATTACTTATTCAAAGGAATACGAGTAATTACTATTGCGGGTCGAATTGCGGACGTTACCTGTAACATCCTAATATATACTACTATATAATACATATAGGAAGGACAAAAGAGTAATTTACTTAAATCTCTTAAAATTAAGAGTTTTACAACTCTTATAGCATATGGTACAACTTTTTAAATATAATCTAAAAGTTTTTTTTTACTTTTACTTTATCCCACATTGGTAGCTTATAATAATTTATGTTAGATAGAGTGATTATAAAAGAAACCACTCAAAGCAAATTAATCAAATCTTGACATTTTTGGCATATTTGGCCTTTTATGTTTGAAGTTAAAGTTGTTTTTAATTTACTAAGTTAAAAAAATTGTTTTTATTGTGGTTATGACTCAAAAACGAACCATGCAAACATTTAAATCACCAACTTAAGTGTTATGTTTCCGCCGCATCGCGCTGGCATATGACTAGTGTATATATATATCTTTCTATTCTAATAAACAAAAATAAGTTATGCCACATGTCATATTCTCATGCTTTCTTGCCACTTGTCATTTTTCTATAATTTTATTAAATTCTCTATCTTAATTATTAATTAAATACATTCTCTCATATTAAATACTTATAATATTAATGAGTAATAATATTATTTGTCTTTTTACATGCAAAAAAATAGTTTTTAATAAATTAATATCAAATATTTTTATTAAAAAGCAAACTTCAAAAAAACGTTTATAAAATATGAAACTTTCAAAAAATCATTTTTTTAAAGATAGAAAAGTTAGTATTTTTAGAAAATAAAAGTTTAATAAAAAACAATTTTTAAAAATTAAATAAAATTCCCTATAAATCATAGTTTTCAAATACTGGCATTTTTATAAACAAATGATGTTTCTTAAAACAAATTGCTTAAAATTATTATGTTCAACCAAAAGTAATAAAAATGATAGGAAAAATTAAACTTTAGTTATTTATGTTAAATGATATTATCAAATTAAGTTATTTAACTTTAATAATTATATAAATTATACATTGTTTTCTTGATTTGTAACAATTAGTTTTTAATAGAAAAGTAAATGAATTTGTAACACCAATTAGTTCAAAAATATGTATTCTTTCAAAACAAGTAGGACATGTATTATTTCTTTAGTTATTAAAAATTTTAATTATTATTTTATTACTTAAAATACTCATTAATACGTAATCTATTTAATTTTTAACAAATTGTTTATTTTTTTAAAATTTTTATTACTAATTATTTAATGTTTATATTTAATCCGTGTAATACACGGGGTAATAATCTAGTATATAATATATACATACATATAGGTGTTTGTAGATTTATCATTCAAAAATAATATCTAAGTGTGTGTGTGCAATATGTGGTGGACACTAGTTTAAAAAAATAAAAATAAATAAATAAATATATGTTATGTTGAACGTGGCTTTAGGTATCAACACAAGAAAAAAAAATACATACATACATAAAGATATTTTGAGTGAGGCAGTGGAACAAAAATCAAAAGGGGAGGGATAAAGTCATTCGATCAAATACAGAAGAAAAAAAAGAACAGAGAAGGAGAAAGAAGAAAAAAAGAAGAGGGACAAAAATCCGAGCAACGACCCGTAACCTCGAGCTTAGATCGCGAGTCTAGAACCACTTGAGGTAATCACGTTTTCTCATCTTTTAATCTCCAAAGAAGGATGTGATGGGGGTTATGAACTAGGGTTCTAGAAACGTGAAATTGAGTTGAGTTTTGAGTAGTTATTGGATCATAAATTCGTGTATAGTTGTTTTGGTATGTTTTAAACATCCCTTGTTGTATGGATCATTATTTTGCAAAGAACCCAAGTTAGGGTTCATAAGAGTGAGATGAGAAAGATGACTCATTTGAGGTTATTGTTGTTGTCTAAATCTAAAAATATGTATAAAGATGAAATTGAGATGTTTTAGTTGTAGGATTGGGTGAGTCCACACTACAAGTATTTGTTCATTTAGCATATATGTGATTTATTGTTTTGATTGAATTTGATATAAATGGATATGGTTAGTGCGGTTATTGTAGTTTAATGATTTACAAGGTGTGTGAACATTCAACTAGTAATAATGATTAAGTTGATTTACAAGAGTGTAAACAACCATCATAATTTGGAGGTTATGATCTACAATAGTGTAGACATTAAATTGGTAATATGCGTGCTTCAATTCACAAGATATGTGAACATAAGACTTGAAAATCTAATGTAATAGATTCACAAGGCGTGTGAACACAAGATGATTTACAAGAGTGTAGACATCTAATTTCAAAAGTCAAATTGTTTAAGTTTGACTTTTGGTAAATATGATGCACAAGTGGAGTTTTGTGTGCACATATGTGTTTGGTTAAATTATAATGATTTTGTATGAATGGGAGATTTACAGGATGTTGGGTGAAAACGACCCGTTAGTACATCGTGTTGTATGCGATTGAATAATATAACCAAATTAAAGTTGGAAAATCATTAGTGTATTCATATGATGTTATGGAGTACACTTGAGAAAATAGCGGAGTAATCTTAATTAGTTCTAACGAACTAATGGTGAACTCAAATGTGGTGTTTACAGGTACAAAAGAGTCGGGTGAGCGGTGATGGTGATAGGAATCGAACATGAAGGCTCGTATGATGGTTTTAAACTTAATAACCAAACTTGTGTGAACTTTTGTGTAATAAATGTTTTGTGGAGTTTGTAAACATACTTAAACTTTGTTTTAAAATGTGTTAGCAAGTAGTATGTTTATAGATGTGTAAAACACGAAAGTTTTTGCTGGGACCTAAATGAAGTTTATTAAATAATGTTTTAAAATGTCTGGATGAGACATAAAGTGACATGGGGTGTCACAGGTTGGTATCATAGCCAACGATTTGAGAGATTTGAGCGCGTCATGAACACTTAAACTCAAACCATTGAGCTCTTAATAGATGAGAAAGGCCGCTCGATCCGATATCCAATCACAAAGCCGAACTCACCACGTATTATGTATCTGTAATTGTTATAAAAATGTTATGTGACATGGGGATTTGTTATGTTACAAACCAATATTCCTAACTTGTGTGAAATAGTGAACGTAAGGATACGGATATATGGTGCATATCTTGCTATGCCTGGCCAGCTTAGTAACATATACACGATATGAACGTATCTTTAGGAACATTATTTCATATTAGCATATGGAAGATTTGGTAAGATGTTAAAACTGGGTGTATGTGATTGGTTAAAAATCACAATTGTGTCATTATTAGTTAAATAATTGAGTAATTCACAAAAGTGTGAATATTCAATAAAGATAAATAAATATGTAGTGTATAAATCCGTTAAGGATGAGTATGTGGTTTGCAAATATGTTAATATATATGTAAAACTAATGACGTGTTTAAACTATTTCAGCCGAACATAACTCAGGAGGGTTATATCATGAAGAAGAACATCACACCGAACTGCAAGTGATGGTGAGGGAGGAAGTAGCTAAGGCATTTGAAGCTACCTTATCAACTCATATAGATGGAATACAAGCTTCATTGAAAAATTTTATACGTGAAGAGTGTTCAACTCTTAAGGATGAAATAGGTTGGGAGAAACCTTCTAAAAAGGTTACTTATAAAGAGTTTGTGGCTTGTAAGCCAACTGAATTTAAAGGTGAGGTAGATCCACTGTTGAGTCAAAGGTGGATTTCTGACATGGAAAGTACTTTTGAAATATGTCATTGTGATCCGTCTTATGAGGTGATGTTTGCTAGGAACCAATTAAAGGACCGAGCAAAGATTGGTGGGAACTTCTTCGAAAGGAGAAGGGTCGGGATGGTATTAAGGAGTTGACTTGGGGAGCATTTAAGGAATTGTTCCTTAAACGATTATGTCCTCAAGCTGCTATTGATAGAATTACTGAGGAATTCCTAAATATGAGGCACAAGGAGGAGGATATAGACACTAACACTGCAGTGTTCTTTGATAAAGCCAAATTCTGTCCTGATCTTCTTAGAACTGAACGAATGTCGATTAATAGGTACCATAGCACGTTGAATGCTAAGTACCGGGAGTTTTTTATACCATCAAAGTTTGAAACTTTGTCGGAATTGATTGATTGCGCTCGTGAGCGTGAACTGGAGTTAAACAGACAAGAGGACCGTGGAGAAAAACGAAAGATGGAAAAGGATGTGGGATCCTCTAAAAAGGGAAAATTTGCTAATCCACTCAAAAAGTCTAGTTCTCTGAAAGAAGCTATAAATTATTTAACTTGTGGGAAGAAACATGCTGGGGAATGCTATTTCAAATAAGTAGTGTGTTATAAATGTGGCAAGTCGGGGCATCTTGCCTCTCAATGTGCTAGTGCACTCAATCTGTGCTACAATTGTTACAAACCGGGGCACCGAAGAAGTGAGTGTCTAGATTTAAAAGGGGCAGGTCAAGGAGGTACTAGTGGTGGGCCTTTTAAGGCTCAAGGTAATGACAAGAAGGTTGAAATACCCCCACCAAAGGGTAGAGCTTTCAAGATTACTGCAGAGGAGGCCAAAGTCACTTCAGACGTGGTGACATGTACTTTTCATGTTAACTCCTTACCTGCTTATGTATTGTTTGATTCTGGAGCTAGTCGTTCTTTTCTATCTGTGAAGTTTGTGAATCATCATTCATTTGTATTAGCTAAGCTGCCTATTCCACTAGAGGTAGAAATAGCTGATTCCAAGAGTTTCTTAGTATATGACATCTATCATATGTGTAAACTCACCATTGATGGTGAGGATTATGAGGTTGATTTGATTCCAATGATCTTGGGAGAATTTGATGTTGTAATTGGGATGGATTGGTTATCTAAATATGGAGACAACATTGTATGTAACCGCAAGGTTATTCAATTAATATCTCCGGGTGGTTATGAAGTATGCATTCAAGGAGAGAGACGAGATGGAACCGTATTGTGCTCTCTAGCTAAAGCTATGAATTACATGAACCATGGGGGTCAGTCATTCTTAGCTTATGTTCTTGATGCAGAAAAGGAGATAAAGGGACTTAATGATGTTCCAGTGGTTAGGGATTTCCCTGATGTATTTCAAGATGATTTACCGGGAATTCCTTCGGATAGGGAGGTTGAATTTAAAATCGATCTTATTCTTGGGGCTAAGCCCATAGCTAAAGCTCCATATCGTTTGGCACCTTCTGAAATGAAAGAATTAATGACACAATTGCAAGATCTTTTAGATAAAGACTTTATTCGTCCGAGTATCTCCCTGTGGGGTGCACCAGTTCTTTTCGTTAAAAAGAAAGATGGAAGCCTTAGAATGTGTATCGACTATAGAGAGTTGAACAAAGTGACTGTGAAAAACCGATATCCTCTACCTAGAATTGATGATCTTTTTGACCAGTTGCAAGGAGCGTCGTGGTTTTCTAAAATCGATCTTCGCTCGGGTTATCATCAACTCAAGGTTAAAGAGGAAGATATTCCCCAAACTGCTTTCCGTACTTGTTACGATCATTATGAATTTATTGTGATGTCGTTTGGGTTTACTATCGGCGATTCATACAAGATTTTGCAAGAATTGCATCTCCATTGACTAAATTGACAAGGAAAGATGTGAAATGTATTTGGGGTGATGACCAAGAAAAAGCTTTCAATGAACTCAAGTTCAAGCTAACTCAGGCACCGGTATTAACCCTACCAGATGGACCTGATGATTTCGTGGTGTACTCTGATGCATCTTATCTTGGGCTTGGTTGTGTCCTTATGCAAAAGGGCAAAGTGATTGCCTATGCGTCGAGGCAACAGAAAGTTCATGAAGTAAACTATCATATTCATGACCTAGAATTAGCAGCGGTGGTGTTTGCCTTAAAAATTTGGAGGCATTACTTGTATGGTGTGAAATGCACAATTTACACTGATCACAATAGCCTGAAATATTTCTTCATACAAAAGGAATTAAACATGAGGCAAAGACGTTGGTTAGAACTACTCAAGGATTATGATTGTGAAATCCTTTATCATCCGGGAAAAGCCAATGTGGTGGCGGATGCCTTGAGTAGAAAAGAAGAACATGAACCCATTCGAGTTACAGCAGTGAAGATTGTGATTTCCTCTGATTTGGCGGATCAAATTAAAGAAGCTCAAATTGAAGCTTTAAAAGAGGAAAATTGGAAAAGAGACCGAATAAAGGGGCAAGCTCATAATCTGGATGAAGATAGTCGTGGGTTAAAGACAAGATGGGGTAGGGTGTGGATACCTCCCACTTGTTCTTTGAAAACTGATTTGATGGAAGAGGCTCATAAATCAAAATACTCAATTCATCCGGGAGCCACTAAAATGTATCGAGACCTTCGGATAAATTACCGGTGGCCAGGTATGAAACGAGATATTGTTAAATATGTTGAAAAATGTTTAACTGGTTTACAAGTTAAGGCTGAACATCAAAAGCCTTATGGCAAATTACAGCCTTTGGAGATTCCTATGTGGAAATGGGAACACATCACAATGGACCTAATTACTAAACTCCCAAAGACCTGAAAGGGGTATGATACGATTTGGGTCATTGTGGATCGGTTGACTAAAAGTGCTCATTTTATTCTTATTCGTGAATCGTATTCTTCTGAGAAAATGGCGGAAGTGTATGTAAATAGTGTCGCGTCACGGGATACTAGTGACGATTGTGTCCGATCGAGACACACGATTCACTTCTCATTTCTGGAAGAATTTTCAAGAGAAATTAGGCACGAAACTGTTGTTGAGCACGGCGTATCATCCTCAGACTGATGGTCAGAGTGAACGGACTATTCAGACACCGGAGGATATGTTACGAGCGTGTATTATTGATTTTGGAGGTTGTTGGGATGACTATCTACCTCTGGCGGAATTTTCATATAAAAATAGTTATCATTCCGGGGTGGGAATGCCTCCATATGAAATGTTATATGGGAGGCGGTGTCGAACTCCCGTTTGTTGGGGAAAAGTTGGCCCGCGAGTGCTCGAAAATAAAGAGATACTTAATGTTACAAACCAACGAATTGATCAGATACGAGCTCACTTAAAGGCGGCACAAGACCGTCAAAAGTCGTATGCAGATAAACGAAGACGATCGATTGAGTTTCAAGTAGGAGACTTTGTGTTATTAAAGGTTTCCCCTTGGAAGGGTGTGATTCGTTTTCGTAAACGAGGAAAGTTGAGTCCACGATTTATTGGACTGTTTAAAATTATAGCTCGTGTGGGAAATGTTGCTTATCGTTTAGAGCTACCAGAAGAGCTGAAGCTAATTCATAACACTTTTCATGTTTCATATTTACGAAAGTGTTTAGCTGATGAATCCACATACGTTCCATTAGAGGACATTGAGATGGATGACAAACTTAATTACGCAGAAAAGCCGGTTGAAATTCTTGATCATAAAGTGAAGTTACTTCGTAACAAAACCATAGATCAAGTAAAAGTAAAATGGAAGCATAGGAAACGGTCAGAATATACTTGGGAATCGGCGGATGAGATGAAGAAATTTTACCCTTACCTTTTTGCTTAATGTAACGGTTTCGAGGACGAAACCTTAAATAAGGAGGATAGATTTGTAACATCCTAATATATATATATATATATATATATACACACACATACATATAGGTGTTTGTAGATATATCATTCAAAAATAATATCTAAGTGTGTGTGTGCAATATGTGGTGGACTCTAGTTCAAAAAAATAAAAAAATAAATAAATATATGTTATGTTGAACGTGGCTTTAGGTATCAACACAAGAAAAAAAAATACATACACACATAAATATATTTTGAGTGAGGCGGTGGAACAAAAATCAAAAGGGGAGGGATAAGGTCATTCGACCAAATACAGAAGAAAAAAAAGAACAGAGAAGGAGAAAGAAGAAAAAAAGAAGAGGGAGGAAAATCCGAGCAACAACCCGTAACCTCGAGCTTAGATCGCGAGTCTAGGTCGTGAACCACTTGAGGTAATCACATTTTCTCATCTTTTAATCTCCATATAAGGATGTGATGGGGGTTATGAACTAGGGTTCTAGAAACGTGAAATTGGGTTGAGTTTTGAGTAGTTATTGGATCATAAATTCGTGTATAGTTGTTTTGGTATGTTTTAAACATCCCTTGTTGTATGGATCATTATTTTGCAAAGAACCCAAATTAGGGTTCATAAGAGTGAGATGAGAAAGATGACTCATTTGAGGTTATTGTTGTTGTCTAAATCTAAAAATATGTATAAAGATGAAATTGAGATGTTGTAGTTGTCAAAAAACTCATATGATGAGATTAATATGAGTTTAACCTAAATGGGTCATATGGGTTAATTTGATCAAATTAGTATAAAGTTAAAATTCAGATTATCCTAGAAAGATTGAAACCTGAAGGTTGGGTGAAATGTGATCAGTATGAGTAATCATACAAAATATGATAAATATGTTAAACAAATTCGAACGGGTCGGGTGTGTATAGTATGTGAAATATATATATATATACACACACATATATATGTGTGTGTATATATATATTCATGCAAATGTTTATAAACATTTCAAACAAAAGGTTGAACGGATAAAAAAATATATTGACCTCTATAGAGTTTAACAGGAAAACGAGATTTCAATTGAGAGGATAATCAAGCAGGATACTTTACAGATAGAGGTAAGTTACCCGTTTGATTGAACTTGTAGTTGTAGGATTGGGTGAGTCCACACTACAAGTATTTGTGCATTTAGCATATATGTGATTTATTGTTTTGATTGAATTTGATATAAATGGATATGGTTAGTGCGGTTATTGTAGTTTAATGATTTACAAGGTGTGTGAACATTCAACTAGTAATAATGATTAAGTTGATTTACAAGAGTGTAAACAACCATCATAATTTGGAGGTTATGATCTACAAGAGTGTAGACATTAAATTGGTAATATGCAGGCTTCGATTCACAAGATGTGTGAATATAAGACTTGAAAATCTAATGTAATAGATTCACAAGGCGTGTGAACACAAGATGATTTACAAGAGTGTAGACATCTAATTTCAATTGTCAAATTGTTTAAGTTTGACTTTTGGTAAATATGATGCACAAGTGGAGTTTTGTGTGCACATATGTGTTGGGTTAAATTATAATGATTTTGTATGAATGGGAGATTTATAGGATGTTGGGTGAAAACGACCCGTTAGTAAATCGTGTTGTATGCGATTGAATAATATAACCAAATTAAAGTTGGAAAATCATTAGTGTATTCATATGATGTTATGGAGTTCACTTGAGAAAATAGCGGAGTAATCTTACTTAGTTCTAACGAACTAATGGTGAATTCAAATGTGGCATTTACAGGTACAAAGGAGTCGGGTGAGCGGTGATGGTGATCGGAATCGAACATGAAGGCTCGTATGATGGTTTTAAACTTAATAACCAAACTTGTGTGAACTTTTGTGTAATAAATGTTTTGTGGAGTTTGTAAACATACTTAAACTTTGTTTTAAAATGTGTTAGCAAGTAGTATGTTTATATATGTGTAAACCACGAAAGTTTTTGCTGGGACCTAAATGAAGTTTATTAAATAATGTTTTAAAATTTCTGGATGGGACATAAAGTGATGTGGGGTGTCACATTACCTGATAGATGCCCAAATATTACCAGTCTATTTAAATGGTTTTTATTTTATTTGTAATGGATATTAGGATATACAAACAAATTGTAAACACTTTTATTGGGTTATATAATTGTTGGGTCTAGAAAAGTCAAGACCAACGGTTAATTTGGATAGATGGAATGTAAAAAAGAAGTATTATGTATTTATTGATTAGGGAGCAACGAGTCACCGCAAAAGCCACTGAAAAGCTCAAGATTATGAAGACACTCGAGATGACCCGAAGACTTTAGCAAATGATAATACGATTTATTTGTTTATTATTTATTATCATTTGTTGCACTTTATTTATTTTCTAGGGTTTAGGTCATGTGACATATAAATAGAGGATGTTCTCTATTTTGTTAAAATAACACAAACAAGAGAGTGTGTGAGGGTGTGCTTCAATGTAATCTTGAGAGAGCTCTCCCCCATGAACTCCATGGATTCTCTATTCATGGAGTTTGAGAGCATGTGAGGGGTAGGTAATGTAATCTTGTTGACTAATGAATCTTATTTCTTTACATTGTTAGTCGTTACATTACATCTCAGATTCGTTTTTGGTTGTGTTCTTCAACATCTTCACCCATCTTCAAGACTTTCTCTGTTCTTCAACTGCTTAATCTTCACAAATCAGGTAGGTCCTATTCCGCAACCGTTTTTACAATTGGTATCAGAGCCAAGTTCTCGAGAGTATCATTCTAACCATTGATTCTCTCAAACTTGTGCTCAATACCCTGATTTTGTGAATTTTTGTGAAAGTTCTTTGAAGATGTTCTTGTTCTGGGTTCTCCGTTCTTCAATTTATTTGGGTTATATTTTTTTGTGTTTTGATATGGTAAACACAAGTGGGTTTTGACTCTCCCTATTATATGTCAAAACCCCACCCAAATGTGATCCTTATCAGACGAGTTATCAAATTTTTGTTCATTTGATAAAAATGGAGGCGGATGAAAAAATTTTAGGGCAGCTGGGTTTGTTTCAAGAAAGAACATAATGATGATGACGGCGTTCTTGAATTTAGGGTTTTCAAAAGGTTTTATTTGATTGGTTTTCAGAAGCTCACCATGGATATTCTTTAAAATTATTGCTTCCTATGGCTATTGCTTCCTATGGATATTGCTTCCTATGGCTACTGCTTCTGATTGGAAATTGCTTCCTAAGCACAAGTTGCTTCCGAAGCACAATTTGCTTCCGAAGCACAATTTGCTTCCGAAGCACAATTTGCTTCCGATGCACAAATTGCTTCCGAAGCACAATTTGCTTCCGATGCACAATTTGCTTCCGAAGCACAATTTGCTTCCGATGCAAAAGTTGCTTCCTAAGCATAAGTTGCTTCCTAAGCATAATTTGCTTCCGATTGGAAACTACTTCCGAAGCATCTTCTGAAGACATCTCCTTCTGATGAGTGAAGCTTTTTCCGAAATTGAATTACTATTGCTTCCGAGAGTTACTTCCAAAGAGCAGAGGTATTATCGGTATGTAAAGAAGTTAGTTTCTTAAGTGTTAATTTGTGATGTCCAAGTTCTAATGCATCTGCAAATTAATACTTCTGAAGCTAACTAAACTGTTTAAAGAACCAAAGTTTTTGGTATAAATGGAGGTTAGCTTCTTAAGTGCTAATTTATGATGTCCAAGTGCTAATGCATCTATAAATCAGGACTTATGAAGTTAACCAAATATTTCTTAAGTAAAATCATCTCTTGATATGTAATGTCTTATTTCTAAGTGTTAATTTGGATGATGTCCAAGTGCTAATGCATATTCAAATCAACACTTTAAAATTTGACAACATATAATTTTACTTTTGAAACACATTAGCCTTTGGTTCGCTCATTCGATTTCATCATTGGAAGTACTTTACTCCGTGGCATGATAGAGCTGAAACTTATACATCATTAGAAAATCAAAATAAGTTAATGATGTCTATTCTATAAGTCCAATTGGTGTTCCAGATCTGCTGCATGGAACATATTACCGGTTTGCATTGATTGCTTCCGAAGAACACTACTTGTTTTTGAAGACTTGATGGATCTTCACACGTCAGTTATCTATATCATCAATATAGGGGGAGATTGATAGATTAAGTTGATGGCAAGTGTGTTACCAGTGGTTTATCAGTGAAAGCTTATGTTTCATTGATGTGAAGATTTCTTATTCTGCTTTGAAGACTCTTAACTTTCAGATTGTTGGGATATGGTTTTCTTTTAGCTTTGAGCTTGCATTTGTCATATGTTCATTACAAGGATTGGTTGGAGTCCTACACTTGAACCGACATCCTATATTCTTACATCTTTTGGGTTGGGATGAAGATTAAGATTACACTCTATATTCTTCCATTCTTGGTGTTGGGGATGAAGATTGAGATTAGTGAATCGTAGGAGGAGCTTAATCAGAGGGGGAGAAGATAAATGAAGGCCATAGAAGTTCAAGATGTTTGTTTTGGGTTTGAGAAGCGGATAAAGGAAGATTCACTTTGTTTTGCGGTGAAAGAAACATGAATTGCATCTACACAAGTTCAATCTTATTATTCATGTTTGTTTCATCATACTTCTGCATTGGCTTACATTCATCTAACCAAATAGGGTGAGACTGTCACACCCCCACCCCTCGTCACCTCTTGCATGATCTGATGTCACTGAACCGGTTGCGGAAGCATAGTGGTGATGTCTCAGAGGTGAGGGGTGACTTACTTGAACCGATATCATAAGCACACAGATTAACATAAAGTAAATACATTACAAGGATGTCGCAATCACAATTACACTACAGCTACGTTTATTTAATTACAATACTAATTATTCAAGTGCAAATATCCCAAAAGTGCATCCTCACCGGCTATTACTGTTTACCTGCAAAAAGGTTTGAGTTTGAAACGTCAGCACAATGCTGGTGAGTTCGACAGTTCAATTTAAAACAATATGATATGATAAGCATGTTCTCAAAAGTTCAGTTCCGGATAACCATGGGACCCGTATCTAGTTCCTTTCGGACGTCTAGTTCTGTTCTCAAGATATTACCCGTCGGTACATATCTTAGTGCCTCATTGTCTTAATGTCTATCATACCATTAAGAAGTTCTGGAAACAGATAACAAACATTCACACAAGGGGAGATGCAATCCTCCTAGCGAATGGGGTGTCAACCAATAGTACTATCAATGTTTTCTGTTCGGCCACACATGGGTTCACTAGATACAGTTCAAGAATGAGGACTTTTAGTTCCATGATAGAGTTTAGTTCTACAGGCAAAATCCCATGAAATCCCACAAAAGTCACATGAAATCACACAGATATCATTGAGGCATATCATATGTTCAGAAAATAGTTTGCAGAGTTACCCTGATGTTTATAAAACATTAAAGAGAAAAAGGGGTTGTACGAAACTCACCTGGTAGTATAGGTGTAGCAGAGTATCACCAAACTGATAGTACAGAGATGATTCTTTATTTAGTTATATTTAATAAGTTATTTATGTTCTAGTTTACTGATTAGATCTTTCTGAACGTTCAATGTCAAAGACATTGCTTTGTAAGTCATCAAACCGATATTAAGTATTTAATTGATTAATTTGTTATCATATCATACAATGTATGATAATGTAGGAACCTACATTGCATTAGATTCCTAATACAAGGTTGATGACACTCTTGATTAATCAGAATAATCTCAGATTAATCAAATAGTTAATGTTGTTGATTATGATACTATAATAGTTTCTAGATAATTTAATGGCTTAGGAATGATCAATCTTTGTTATTGATTACTCAAATATCATGAAATATCACAATGTAGCATTAGGATAGGTGTAATAACCATGTTTAACATACTAATCTGACTGTTATCATAAGCGTCAGATAATTGTTCCAATGAGTATGTTAATGATTGTGATTAGTTTGAAACGCTTAGATTTAACCTTTGCATTTCAAAGATTAATCAAACTAATCACCTACATTGTCATAATCAAATGGTTTAAACCATTGTAATCATGGGTATGATTTCATGCAAACGGGGCATTACAACGGATCAAAACAAGGATTTAACCGTTAAAACTTCGTGTTCTTCATTTATAATCAATCCTAGCCATCATCTAGGCAATAATCAACAATCCTAACTATCTCATTACGTTCAAAAACAAGATCTAATCAATCAAAATCAAACTAGAAGGTTAAAACGAACCGTTACCTGATCTGACAGATTTCCTGCGGTTAAAACAACGATCAGGCTTGAAAACATGATCCTATGCGCGATCCGGATGATTAGAAGCCTTTAAAATGAATTTAGGATGATAAAAATGAGTTCTTGGACGTCTGGGAACAAGAAACAGTCGAAGAAAATGTGTTTTGATGCTTCCCAGGTGATCTGATCACTTTAACAATTTTTTTGCCGACATAGGGTCCCGGGCGCATCGCCCCGGCTCGGCGTGTGGCCCGGGGCGTACCTCCCCACGTGGGTTTCTTCAAATTTTGAGTTAATCTTCGTTTCGCGATTCCGGGAGCATACGAACTCCGTTTTGCGCACGGTTTTCGCCCACTTTCATCATTTTTCACATACTATCAATCTCTAATAACCAAAATTGCTAAATCCTCGTGGATTTCAATCACGACCAAATGTGCTCACGTCATTAATGCCGAATTTTTCGTACGCAACTGTCACAGAGACTGTTGGGTCTAGTAAAGTCAAGACCAACGGTTAATTTGAATAGATGGAATGTAAACAAGAAGTATTATGTATTTGTTGATTAGGGAGCAACGAGTCACCGCGAAAGCCACTGAAAAGCTCAAGATTATGAAGACACTCGAGATGACCCGAAGACTTTAGCAAATGATAATACGATTTATTTGTTTATTATTTATTATCATTTTTTGCACTTTATTTATTTTCTAGGGTTTGGGTCATGTGACATATAAATAGAGGATGTTCTCTATTTTGTCAAAATAACACAGACAAGAGAGTGTGTGAGGGTGTGCTTCAATGTAATCTTGAGAGAGCTCTCCCCCATGAACTCCATGGATTCTTTATCCATGGAGTTTGAGAGCATGTGAGGGGTAGGTAATGTAATCTTGTTGACTAATGAATCTTATTTCTTTACATTGTTAGTCGTTACATTACATCTCAGATTCGTTTTTGGTTGTGTTCTTCAACATCTTCACCCATCTTCAAGACTTTCTCTGTTCTTCAACTGCTTAATCTTCACAAATCAGGTAGGTCCTATTCCGCAACCGTTTTTACAATAATAGCCTAACAAAATGTCACATTTATTTTCATATATAGGTAACGATATTAATGCTTCCTTAGGGCTGTCATAACGAGTCAGACACGACCCGTTAAGACACGACATGTTAAGAGACGAAACACGTATTGGTTAGACACGAATACGACACAAATTCTTATTGTGTCTCTTTTTTCAAACACGAAAACGACCCGTTAAAAACATGAAATACACGAAATGACCCGTTAAGAAACCTGTTAACGGTTAACACTATAAATGACCTGTTACAACCCGTTAAAGAACCTGTTAAAACCCGTTAAAGAACCTGTTAAGGAACTCGTTAAATAACTATGGTTTAACAATTAGAAATTTTTTGAAGTTAATCGGTTACCCACATATTTTATTATATTATTTTTTTAAAATTTTTAAGTTTTAAACATGTCTTAACAGGTCTTAATGGGGCTTAACGGGTCTTAATGGATCTTAACAGGTCTTAACGGGTCTTAGCGGGCTTTACATGTTTAGACACGAAAATTAAATAGGTCTTAACGTGTTGACCAGTTTTAGACACGAAACATGTTAAGAGAAAACACGAAACATGTTAAAGTCGTGTCGTGTTGTGTTAACGTGTTCGTTTTTGAAATGGCAGCCCTACTTCCTTTAAGTATTATTTTAAATACAATTATTAACAAGTAAATCATATATTAATATACCCAAAAACTATTTGATGTAAAATTAAGATGGTAATGTATCATTTTTTGAATTATTAAATTTAAGTGACCGACCAAATTTGAAAATATCCTTAAATATAAAGGATCAAAAATATAATTTATCCCGCAAAATAAGAAGGTAAGATGCAATTTTTTTTACTAATGTCATAATTTGAAAAATATCATTAACCATAAATGATTAAAGTGTGATTTTCACTATCTTTTTTAAAAGTTTAGTATTTTAAAGTATTTATTTTTTGGTATTCGTGTAAAAACGTCATCTGTTTATAAATATCTTATTGTTTGAAATCTCTGTTTTATATTTTGTTCCATTCTTTTAAAGATTTTTTTTTTGAGAGAAACTTGTTTATTACTAAAAATTGTGATTTAATCTTTCTTGTCATTAAAAATTTTGATTTTAGAAAATTTCATATTTTAGAATTTTTGTAAAGTATGTTTTTTAATAAAAAGAAATTTGATTATGATTTTATTTAAAAACTATTTTTAATATTGAAAAAGTAAATAATATCACTAGTATTATAATTAGTTAATAGAAGAGATAATTATGAACTTATTTAATATGGAAGAAAATTGAGTAATATCATAAAAAGATGATATGTGGCATTATTAGTCTAAAAATGTGACAAGTGGCAAAAAAAATTTTTGTTTATTATAGTAGTAAAATAAAATAAGATTTATTAAAAATCATGAAATATAGTTTCTTAAATTCAATCACAACATCCAAAGATGTGTTAAATAATATAACAACTTGAATGTGCAACATATTTTTATAATATTTAAAACAATATTTAATTTCTGGCAGTTATTTGATAATTTATTTTAAATTAACAAAATAAAATTAATAAAAGTAATTGAGTTGTCAAACATATTATAAATAGCTTAAATTGAAAATTATTTATCATTAAATTTAGTTCTATGCGTAGTATTACAAAATTTTAAATAATATAAGCAGTTACTAAAATTTTAGCTTTAAAATTTGAAGTCAAAATCGTAATTTCTACATCAAAACGAAAAATAATGTAATTGACTATTTTAAAATTTAAAATCCTTCTTGTATGATTGTAAATTGTATTTTTTTCATTAAATGTAATTGACTATTTACAGGTTGATTAACAAAATCGTATTTACTACTGCGGCAACTTTTTTGTCCATTCCGAAACAAGGTGATTCCTAAGAAATAATTTATTATATTTCTTTAGAACAATCATATAACTTTATGCATTATTGCGAATCAAAAACCTTTGCATCATTGTATATTTACTGTTTGATCAACGAAATCCTATTTACACAGTTTTTTTTTTCTAAGTTGCAGGTCAGATGTTCTACCAATTTTTACCTGCAAAGAGGGCCAGTTCTTTATGCAATATGCTTTTTGTATGTCTTATGAGAAAATAAGACAAAAATGACGCACAGGAGAATACGGGCTAAGATTAAGAGAAACAGTCTTTACACATTTGGATGCATAAGACCACCCGTTGACTTAGCAGACGAACCTCATCAATTTCGCTGGCCTGGTTTTTCTCGACATGTCTGTTGTAACTAACCTCATTTACACCAAAAGAAACCACTAAAATACTGCAAGAATTACATATCAACCACAAAGTATAATGTAATTACTTTTTTACCAAAAGCCCTCTTTGAGCAATTTAGACGTGTGGCAAATGTGTATTTCCTCTTAGTTGCATTCCTATCATTGACACCCATTTCACCCTTTTCAGCTTATAGCATGATTGCACCATTAGCTTTTGTTATTGGGCTTAGTATGGCCAAAGAAGTTGAAAATTGGCATCGGTTCATGCTGGACATGAAGGTAAATATGAGGAAAGTTAGGGTTCACAATGGGGAAGGTGTGTACGTTTTCTATAAAACCATAGATGAATATACGGGTTGGGGATGTGGTAAAAGTGGGAAAAGATCAGTTTTTTCCTGCAGATTTACTGTTATTGTCATCAAGTTATGAAGATGGGATTTGTTATGTAGAAACTATGAATTTTAGTTGGTGAGACAAATTTAAAAGTAAAAAGATCTTTGGAATCAACCTTATCTTTAGATGATGATTCTGCTTTCGAAGATTCTAGAGGAACAATAAAATGTGAGAACCCAAATCCGAGTCTCTATACATTTGTTGGGAATTTGGAATACGAACGACAAGTGTACCCGCTTGATCCTATCTCGGTTTAATGTTTTCACTTCAAATCATATAGTTGTATCTACAAACAGGGCTGACTCAAGCTTTGTTGAGGCCCAAAGCAAAAAAAAATATGAGGCCTTTTTGACAAAAAAAAAAAAACTTAACTGCAACAGTGCAGCCGCTAGCGTCCATTCACTAGATCGTTTTTACATGTAATTAGTTTCTAAGTTATGATTAAACAAACAAAGAAACTTACCCAGCATATTTTCACTTTTCAGTAGGGTCTGGGGGAGGATGGACACAAATCTTACACCTATCCCAGTTGGATTAGAGAGGTTGCTCCGAAAAAGTTGTAACAACTAGTACCTAACCAGCCGGCAAGTCCGTACGGTACGTGTACTATCAACAGTAACTATGTGTACATATATGTTTGTGAACAGTACTTGTGTTAACAGAAATCTAAATACAAGAAACAGTTGTACGTATTTTCGTGTAAACTTAAATACTATAAGTACAACATACATTTGAAACATTAGTTGTGTGTATTTAAGTGAAAATCTAAGTACACTTAACACAACAGATCATCAGAAACAACGGTGTTCAAACAATTGACAAGAACAAATCGATTGCGATCTGATATCCATATATGTCAGGAATCAAATGACCGACAATTCAATGTGAAAACAATGTGATAACATGATGTTTAGTTGAGTCCGACAGTAAGGAAATACAATTCAAGTACAATTTACAGTGTTGTTTCAGAATAACTAACTGACAGTGTGTTTGCGTGGGTGACGATTCACACAAACATATCTGTGAGTTTAACGTTCTGAAATAATGACCGGAAAGTAGAAAACAAAAGTCGGAAAGCAAAACCATCGTCGTGTTCGTTCGAATGACTATTCGAACGAATACGCGCGATGGTGACGCGATCTGACGAAACGAAAACGAAACGCAACACGAACGAAAGTAATTTAATAAAATAAAATATTTAACATTTTTACAATTTTGAAGCACATCAAAATAATTAATTAACTTCTTTTTATTTAAAACATTTAAATTACGCGTAACATTTCGGATACGCGACGAAAACGCAAAACCGAGCAACCGAAACAAACCCGAACACCCTCGGGGTATTTAAAGGCTAAGTTAGCCTACTTCTTCCATTTTCACCATCACACTTCTCTCTGGCTTCAATTTTCGGAATCCACATCTCACCACCATATCCAAGCTTCAATCCTTCATAACTCGATCATTTCTCAGCGAAATTCGGTGATTCTTGAACCCAAGCGTAGCTCTTGATGTCCTCTACCTAAAAGTACAAGGGATCTGAAGATTCAACCACTGGAAAATGAGGTATGATGCTGTGAAAATCCACGAAAATAGGGTTTTAGTGTGTTGTTTAAACCCACCCTACCCGGCTAACCCTACCCACCCCTTCTTCGCACCACACACCCTCGAAACTTATTCTGGTACAACCAATGTATGAACAGCCATAGAACCTGGGTATTCGGTGGAGATGATGAGGTTGTAAAGTGCAGGTTCGTGGGAGTGGAGCAAGGGCCGAACCATCATCATCACCAAACGAACCTTCTTGAACTGCAACATGAGAATGGGCGAACCATACCCTTTCAGTTAGCCGAACCTAGCAGGTTGCAGCCATTCACGAACCTTTGGCCAAGTACTAGACGAACCATGCAATGTTCCCGAACATCACTGTAGCCACGAACCTCTGCGCATGCAACGAACCAACATGTTTGCAAATCTGGGCCGAACCTTCCAACTTGAACGAACCTGCTGTGGTGCCGAATCAATTGAGTGCCACGAACCCTTGTCCTACCCGAACCTTCCTCATCGACCTAACTCCAGCGAACCTCAGGATCATTAACATAGCCGAACCTATTAAGGTTCGAGCCACAAGCCGAACCATTCCTGCTGAATTAGCCGAACCCAAAACATGTCGACGAACCTTTGAATGGGGATCGAACCTTTTGTGCTAGTAGCGAACCTTTAAGCTTCACCGAACCTTTGGGTCCTCAACCTTGTTAGCCGAACCATAGTTCTAAACTCCCAATAGGTTCGCTACTTTTGCTCCCCACCGGTTGCAATATCTGCGAAGTTGATGCAAATACCCAATCCCATATTCGGCCCACACCCTAATATCGAATAAGTAAACCACCGAGCCCATTTACATTAACCATAGTGGCCCAATTTAATTACAGCTCAAGGCCTGCTGCGGCCCAAACAGACTCGGCCCAGCCTAAGCACACCGGCCCAAACCTTTCTAATTAGCACAACCAGCCGGCCCAATCCTTTGTTTCGACCCTGGAAAGTTTAACGGGCCCAAAGGGTTATTGTAGGCCCACATTCCTAACCATATAATAAATTGGGCCCAAGGTCCCCTATTTCGGTCAAAGGCGTATGGACTCGGCCCAATCATATCTCCTATTCGGCCCCATGAATTATGAGAGCATCTAATACACAGAACTAGTGACTTAGAACAATATACATGGGATTACAAAACTAATTATTACAATGGTGATAAGATGGTGAACTTATGTATACAACTTCTAAAACAAGGTATTTCCAATACGTTAACAAGTGATTTCAAGTGTTAAGGCAAATAAACAAATGAATATGTAAAATCACAACAAATACACGGGGCCGAATAAGGACAAACGAGACTCACGAGTGTTAACCCCTATTAGGGTTAACACATGCACCTGCACAAATTCCTATAACTTACACTCCTAAGTTACATCCAACATGAAATCGATACAGGATCGTGAAAACAAACTCAAGTTCAATCAATAGCGCATGCATTCTTCGTTTAAGCTAAGTCAACCACTTCATACATAAGGTGAGTTCATATGCCCCTTTTCTTTAATCATTATCTGATTTTAAACTCTCGGGGCTGAGAAACATGTTTACTTTTATTTATTTAAAAGTTTTGTTTAACATGTTACTTATACTTTAATTTAGATAATAATAAACTGTTTATTATCGCTTATCATTGTATGCATGCTTGTATGATCATGAGATAACAGGGAAACTCAGATGAATATGATAATATAATTTCATAATCATCAACACATTTGAATAACATAGTTGTAAGATTTTATCTTACAACACTTAGTTATTCCTACATGAGCAAACATTGAGACAATACATACACAAACAAACAATGAGAACTACTACAGTGAGACATGATGACACTACACAACACATGAATGATTAGAAGATAAAACATATTCTTAATATCATTCCACGTTTAATTGACTAAGTGTGATAAGTCAAGTACTTATAACACTTAGTTACAACTTAAAAACATACTATGCGATAGTATGAACGCATTGGATACACACCGCCTGCGTCACTTAAGGGTAATAAGACTTGTTCTTACTACGGCTTATGGACTACATGGTGAGCATATGGATTTCATTGAATGATAATCATGATAACGTAACTTCATGATAACGAAATCATTCATACATGATTAACATAACGTAATAAGACAAGTTCTTATTCAACTTTGTTAATCACATGGAGAACATTCCCACATGGAGAACAGTGACAACATAGATGTACATCATCCATCGTTACCTGTGGACTAGTAGACTGAGATATTTTTTTTCTATCATGTCATATTGCTAGTAACAGTTTCGATGAAGGCTATGGAAACACACGGTGATAGAGGTAAATCGGATGCATTGTAATCTGATTACGTGAGGATTGCAATGGATTCCTTTTAGGCTCTATGCACTGCAAGTTGTGAACAAATGACAAACAGTTAACTAACACTTTTAATAATTAAAAGTGAAACAATAGTTAACCCACAAACAATAGAATGATACAAGGAACATATTAAGTAAATCTACTATCCTTTCTACATATATGGTTATTAATACTTCGGTTTGATAATTACAACGCTATCATCATATTATTCTATTCATGATATCACAGGTGATCAATAATGAGACAAACATGTGGAATGGGAATGGAAATCAATAGTTGTACTGCAAGTAGTATGGAGTTCTAGTAGTGATGTGGTGGGATGTTGGCTAGGGCTTAGTTCCCTTACATATGCCCTATATATAAGCATCACTACTAGGATAATATAGTACTTGTGATTATAACTATTGAGGAGCCATTGGGAGAACATGTGAAACAGATAACATACAAGGAACATAACATACATTGTGATTGTGCATGTGAATGAATCAAGGTTTTACATTAACATACTTATGAGCTCACCAACCTAGTGTTGACTTTGTTTAAATACATGTTTTTCTCAGGTGATGAACAGGTGTAGCTACTTATATGCACGGACTAGCTAGTGGACTTTTAGAAGACCTAACTACTTTTGATGTTGCATACTTTTGATGACTAAACAATGAATCATCTTTTGTATATCTTGAACAGATACAAGATATAGTTACATTGATTCTTTTGGTAGATTTACTTGATTAAATTATGAACGATACATTGTAATTTAATCTTGTAATTCTATATCATGGATGTGTTAGCATTTCTCATTTATTTATCATGTGCTATGTAAACAATCTGATCATTTGATTATCACTCACGATATCACGCCCCGGGAACCTTCCGCCCGACGGGAAAACACGATCCATTCCCGCCGGCTCGGGGTGTGACAAAAGTCCAGCGCCTGCGTGGCAAAGCCTCCTTTTAGCAATCCGGGACATTCTGCTCTACTTGCCGGCTCATAGTTATCGTTTGACGTTAAATCATCCCAACACTTTTAGCGTTAGTTTCACATAATAAGTAAAATAACGTTTAATTAGTGCAATTTTACTTTGGCCCCTTGATGACCCAACATATATACATTATATGCGTGCACTGCAAATGGGGACGTCTTCCTAAGTTATGATTAACATGTGATATTACATATAATTAATTTCGTCCTGTTTGATCCATTTTATCCGTTAGAGATGAAACATAACTAGAATAACCCACTCATAAGTTAATTGGTTGAAATTGCTGCCTCTACAATTGTTATCATCATGTCATAACTTTTACTATTTTGTTAGTTTTAATTTCTTTTTTTTACTTGTACAGGTGCCTCAATGTATTGATAAATTAGCACAAGCTGGTCTTAAGATATGTGTATTAACAGGCGATAAAATGGAAACCGCAATCAACATAGGGTAATGCCTTTTTATCACTTATTTAAATGGAATATTATGAATTAAAGTTTTTTTTTGATTATTTGTGATGGATGAATTTCATATTTGTCCTTAGAGGGGTCATTTATCATATTATTTATTCAGACTTTTAAATTGCAATATTTGATTTGCGCAGATGCTTTGAAAAGATTATTTTCTTGTTTGGTGCAGATTTGCTTCGCCAAGGCATGAAGCAAATATGTATATCTACAAATGTGGACATGTTAAACCAAGATTCCGAAAGGGTACTTATTATCATTATTAAATAAATTGTTAATTGAAGAGTAAACTACATCAAATAGGAACAAACTTCACATGTTTACTTAAAACAACATTGGTAGTTTAATATGACAACTTTAATGTCATTTCACGTTAAGTACAGCTAGTTTTTTATTTTGTAACTTATCATGAGGTAAAAGGTACAAATATGAATATATGATTATATATGGAAGGTTCCTCTAAAAAGTTCATTTTGCCTAAGAAGGCCAAAAATGACTTTTAAACCGACCCAAACAAACTCCGAATGAACTCATTTCCGTATCATTGGAAGTTTGGAAATGACTTGTCGAACCTTAAACCCTAAATCATAAACCATAATAATAAAATCTAAACTTTCATCCAAACCTTAAACCCTAAAAATAAAGCCTAAAAACGAAAAACCAAGCCTTAAAACCTAGACTTCAAAGCTAAAACCTAAAGGCTAATATTGTATAGTTCGACGAGAGGGTTACAACATTGTCGGAATTAGTTCAATCGAAGTTCGTTTGAGCCGGTTTCGGAGGTTTTAAATATATATATATATATATATATATATAATGCAATTTAGAATGTTAGCTATTAAATTTTGAACTTGAAAATGGATTTTTATAAAATTAATCTTGTTAAAGATTGTCATTTAAGGGATGCAATTAATTCTCAATTTTCTTTTGTTACTGATCAGACTGTAAAGGAGAACATTGTAATGGAAATGACTAATGCATCTCAAATGATTAAGCTTGAAAAGGACCCACATGCTGCATTTGCATTGATTATTGATGGGAAGACTTTAACTTATGCTTTAGAGGAAGACTTAAAACACGAATTCTTGAAGTTAGCAGTTGATTGTGCTTCTGTTATATGTTGTCGTGTTTCTCCTAAGCAAAAGGCAATGGTAAGATCATTTAATAGTTTTGACTGGTAGGGCAATGGGTCATAATTAGGTTTAGGTGAAACGGACCAGGCAGGGTTTTGTTGACCCACACATTTGTTGTTCCATTTTAAGGTCATTCAACATATAGGTGTCAAAAGTGGTGGGTTGGGCAGATCATGTAGCATGTCTAAACAAAATCAGGTCTAAACTAACCAAGTTGGGTTGACTAAAAAAAAGTTTTAACATAGAGGTGGCTGGATATATGTATATATATATGGGAGGGATCATGAGATAAAAAATTTAGCATAAAGGTTGTATGTGTGCTGGTAGTGTGGTGGTTTAAAAAGGGACCGGACAGATTCACAAACAAAATTTTGGTCTTCATTTGAAATGTTATATTCTTAATATTGTTTGGTATTAGGTTACAATGTTGGTGAAAGAAGGCACATGGAAAACGACCTTAGCAATTGGAGATGGTGCAAATGATGTTGGAATGATTCAACAAGCAGATATTGGTGTTGGAATAAGTGGTGTTGAAGGAATGCAGGTTTGTATATGATGCATAAAGCCTTTTTTGGGTCCTAAAAATTGTATTTTTGAAGTTTATTCAAGTGTAAAATTGGTTTTGAGAAGAAAATAGTTTAACAAAAGGTTTTATTACACCAAAATGCAACTTCATTTTCCTCTTTTGTTAATGTATGCGAGGAAAAAAAAACATTTTTCAATTTGCAGTTTTTAACCCGTTATAGTAGGTAAAAAATGGATGTGGCACATCACCACATCAATAAAATGATGCCATATTATAGTTTTTTACCCGAAACATGTTATAGAAGGGTACTTGCATAAAGTTGTAAAAATTTGAAATTATGTTACATTGTCGCGTAATGATTGATGTATTTTTTTGTTTATGCAATTGGCTTCAAAACTTCATGTTATGTGTGCAGGCTGTGATGGCTAGTGATTTTGCTATTGCTCAGTTTCGGTTTTTGGAGAGCCTTCTAGTTGTACATGGTCACTTGTGCTATAAAAGAATTGCTCAAATGGCAAAAAATCCACATGTGACCTTTTACTTTTAGTAAGGGCATTTGTTGGGCCTAGGGATGTAAGTGAGCCTGTTATACACGGAACAATAAAAACTGTTTCTGCCTATTTTTTGTGTTCTTGTCTGGTTTTGTCTGCCCAGGCCGATTAATTCATCCACCCATCTAAATAAAACCCACAAAATGAAATTTTTTTTTTTGTAAATAAAGATGTTGTAGGTTTACTAGGTAGGACCCCTAATCACATCTTTGGTTCTTTACAATGAATAGACTATATAAACGGGTTACAAGAAACTTGATAAAATGGAGAACAAATTCGGACTATTATTTGTTATGTGTGAATATATTGATTATTAATGATGATTCTTTGACACATATTTGCTATTTCTTCTACAAAAACATTGCTTTTGGCTTACATTGTTCTACTTTGAGGCATTGCGTGGGCTTCTCAGGCCAATCAGTGTCTGATGATTGGTATATGCTTTTATTTAACGTTGTTCTTACATCATTTCCTATGATTGCACTTGGTGTTTTCGAACAAGATGTTTCTTTTGAGATCTACTTACATGTTAGTTTTCTGTTCAAAGTAAAATCAAAATGATTTTTAAATTAGAAATCAACCAATTTATGTGAAAAAGGATACACATTTAGCTACAAAAGAAGCTTGTTAAATGGGCCAATCATTTTTAAAGTTACAATGCTCTTAGTTGACATGTTGAGACAATGAACATGGCTTATAACCCGTTTGAACCTCTTTCTTTAATAGTTAGTGTTGTATATTTATCCTATTAGGGTAAATTTGGGTTGAAATTTGGTATTGATCACCTTTTAAACGGGAAAAATTATAAAATTAATTAAAAGGGAAACATGTAAAGTGGGCTCTACCATCTTGAAATTGCTTAATGCTTACAAGTGTTTTTACAACACTCAAATTGCTTTATTAAAGAAAAATGGACCCACTCAGGACGTGGTTAAACTCTTGACCTGATGGTCAACCAGCTTGGGTTACATTCCAAAATGAGTTTGAGCCTACAAACATGTATTTTGATTTTTGAGTGTAGGTTGAATTGTTGAAATGGGTTGAGTCAACACACTCAACACTTTTTTGTTAGCTTTCAAATTGTTCTAAAATAGAACCAATTAGGTAACATTTAACTGTTTCAACTGTTTCTTTTAAAATAAACTAATTATAAATATAATCACAAAAATTATAGCATTTTTATAATAGTTTTCAATTTTTTTAAATAAAGTTATGCACATACTAACTTCTCTAACTTCTTCTAAACCACTGCAGTTTCCAGCATTATACCAACAAGGACCAAAAAACCTATTTTTTTGACTAGTACCGAGTATTCGGGTGAATGGGAAACGGGCTCTATTGTTCCCTAATCGTCTTTTTTCTCAAAATAATAATATTCTATGACCAAGCTTTTCGGACAGGCGGGTAGACGACCGACATGACTGTGTTGGGCACTGCAATGTTCACATGTGTGACTTATGCAGTAAATTGCCAAGTCGTGCTTACAATGAGTCACTTCACCTAGATACAACATTTTTAATCGGTATCAGTATCATTCCATGGTACGTGTTTCTAATATTATACGGGAGGATGCCTCCAGAATATTCTAGAAATGCGTATCGAATCTTTGTGGAAGCACTCGCACCTGCCCCATTGTTTTGGTTGACCACAATTCTGGTGACAGTTGCATGTAACCTCTCCTATTTGGCTCATATTTCTTTCCAGAGATCTTTTAGTCCAATGGATCATCATATCATTCAAGAAATTAAATATTATAAAAAAGACGTTGAGGATCAACATATATAGACCCGCGAAAGATCAAAAGCAAGACAAGAAACAATCGGGTTTACTGCACGAGTTGATGCAAAGATTCGACAGTTCAAACAAATGCTGCAGAAGAAATCGTCCGTTTTGAGTCCTCTGGTTGCTTTGGCTGCAACAAGAACATAACAATTTTTTTTTAAAAAATTTCGTTGGTAATTTTTTGAAGTTTTTAATCATGTTTATAGTTATGTGTTGGGTTTCTGTGTTGTTTTTTCAATTTTTTTATGACGAATCACTGGTTTTTTATTTGTGCTTGATATATAGAGAAGGTATAGTGTTGTCAATTGGTATTTAGACTTTTACAAGAATGATTTTGCAAATTGAAAATGGTATTTTTGACGGTTATGCAATGTTTGTCCTCCAATTCTTTTGGTTTTGACTTGATTATCATTAAAGTAATTAACAACTTATATTAATGTGACAATTGCAATTGAGAAATCACGTCATTGGTGATGTGATCACATTTGATCGTTCTAGAAATCCACGTTGATTTAATGATTGTAATTATTACAGATCGATAGTATGCGAGAAATGATGAACATGGGCGAAAACCATGTGCAAAACGGAGTCCTGGATTGCCCGGAATCGAAAAACGAAGAAAAATTTCTAAGTGTTGAATTTCTGGCCTCGTCGCGGTACGCGAAGGCTAGGTCAAGGGTTCTCCATGATAGGTGATGCTTGAAAATATATGATTTCTTCCGGATTTCTTCACGGTACACGAAGACTTATTTGGCTCTCGTCGCGGTACGCGACGGGTAAGGCGGTGGAATAAGTTGTTTAATTCATCAGAAGTTCATGCAGAAGTATATTTTCTTATCTTCTCGAACATACACTCTCACCAAACGCAATTTCCAGCCAAACTACCATTCAAACTCTATTTTGAAGCCATCAGAAGCCATAGATCGTACCAAGGATCATCTCTACAAGCCCTGATCGTTGTTGTGCAGCCAGATATCCGTCAGATTAGGTAACAGTTCGTTTTAACCTTCCAGTTTGATTTTGATTAATTAGATCTTGATTTTGAACGTAATGACATAGTTAGGATTGTTGATTATTGCCTAGATGATGGCTAGGATTGATTATAAACAAAGAACACGATGTTCTAACGGTTAAATCCTTGTTTTGATCCGTTGTAATGCCCGGTTTGCATGAAATCAAAACAATGGTTATAATAGTTTAAACCATTTGATTATGACAATGTAGGTGATTAGTTTGGTTAATCTTTGAAATGCAAGGTTAAATCCAAGTGTTTCAAACTAATCACAATCATTAACATACTCATTGGAACGATTATCTGATGTTTATGATAACAGTCAAATTAGTATGTTAAACATGGTTATTACACCTATCTTAATGCTATATTGTGATATTTCATGATATTTGGGTAATCAATAACAAGGATTGATCATTCCTAAGCCATTAAACTATCTAGAAGCTGTTACGGCATTATAATCAACAACATTAACTATTTGGTTAATCTTAGATTATTCTGATTAATCAAGAGTATCATCAACTCTGTATTAGGAATCTTATTAAGTGTAGGTTCCTACATTATCATACATTGTATGATATGACATCCAAATAAATAATTAATTACTTAACATCAGTTTGATGACTCTCAAAGCAATGTCTTTGACATTGAACGTTCAGAAAGATCTAATCAGTAAGTTGAAACCTAAATAACTCATTAAACATAAATAAATACATAATCATCTCTTTATTATCAGTTTCAAGATATTCTGCTACTTCTGTATTATCAGGTGAGTTTCGTACAACCCTTTTATTTTTAATCTTTTATAAACATCGGGGAACACTGTTGAACTTTTATTGAACATATGATATGTATCACTGTTATCTGCGTGATTTCATGTGATTGTTGAGAACTTGTGGATTTCATGGGATTTTGCCTGGAGAATAAGAACACTATCACAGTATCAAAAGTCCTCATTTTTGAACTGTATCTAGTAAACCCATGAGGGGCCGAACAGAAAACAATGATAGTACTATCGGCTGACAACCCATTTGCCGGGAGGTACAACTCCCCTTGGTGTAAATGTTTGTTATCTGTTTTTAGACTGCTTAATGTTGTGATAGACATTAAGATAATGATGCATTAAGATGTTACCGATGGGTAGTAGCTTATAGAACAAGAACGTCCGAAAGGAACTAGATACGGGTCCCATGGTTATCTTGAACTGCATATTTTGAGAACTTATAATTACATATCATATCATATTGTGGAACTTGAACAGTATGATCTCACCAGCTTTGTGCTGACGTTTCAAACTTAAACCTTTTTGCAGGGAAACAGTGACCACCGCATGAGGCAACATTTTAAACGTTTGTATCTAAATAATGTAATAAACTTAGGTTATATAATGTAATGTTAATTGTAGTTGCGACATCCTTGTAATGTAATTACTTTAAGTTAATCTGTGTGCTATGATATTGGATCAAGTAAGTCACCCCTCATCTCTGAGACATCACCACTATGCTTCTGTGTCCGTTTCAGTGACATCATCAACAGGTGACGAGAGGTGGGGATGTGACAGGGTGGTATCAGAGCCACATGTTATAGAGAATTAGGTTGACATAGAGACCTAGACTATAACCATAGGCTCGAATAGTGACACAGAGAGCACCGAACATAACTAATGAACAAAACTTGTTTTGAATGAAGCCAGAAAAATCAGGTGGTACGAATTCCAGTTATGAGTGGCCAGCATAACTGAAATTCGCAACATGTGTGCGTTCTAATTTAATTTAACTCAAGCAGAACATAAATAACAATCTTAAAGATGAGTAGTTGCTCTAAGATAGGAAGAGATATCATATCATGTTTATGTTGAATATTATTATTCAATATTTTTTTTTCATGATACTGATAAGAGATTTTTATACGTGATAATTGATGATACGCCTCGCCCTAGTTTGAGCTCAGATTCCGATAAGCATCGTTGGCTACTTTCCAGTCTGTATCACAGGTACCAGCTACGTTATCACCCCATGCACTAATTGCTTCACCCAGACATCCTTAAGCACCGGGTAAGAATGCTTGTGTAGGGAAGAGGTAGAGTTCATCACTTCAGAGGATTCAGGCATGTGATGGACTTCGACACATGTGAGGTCAAGTTCTCAAGACTACCGGTCTTCCCCCACGATGACAACTGACACCGAGAGATGTGCTTAACATTACTCATGAGGTGAGAGAATCCTCCCACCAGGCGGAGCTATGAACACAACTTTAGCAGGTTAGCTAGGATCTAAAGAGTATACGCCATGAGATACAGCGATCCCGTACTATTCTAAAGAACATTGGTACTACCGTATTAGAGATACTTATGTCACACATGTTTCTTATGAAGCAGGTGAATGTTCTAGATATGGTATCATCTTTGAATACCCTGTGTGTGAATGTATGAACTATATATTAATATCAAACTTGTATGAACTATAACTAGATAATGAAAGAGAACTATGTGAGAACATTACTATATGAGAACGTTTTTGTACGAGAACATGAGAACATTTATGTACGAGAACATGAGAACATTTATGTACGAGAACATATCTATTGCCGGCGTGGCAACATATTAAAGACTTGTAGGTGAACATTTTTGTGTGAGAACATTTCGGTGTGAGAACTTATTAGTGTCCTATATGATAACATATCAAAAACATGTGTAACAACATATCTATATCACATTATTGTGAGCTGTGTAACATTTTAACATGTTTTTGAAGTAACAGGACTGAGTATAACTATGAACATTTGTGTGATCTTTGTGTACTGAAAATATGTCTGAACTATATCGATGTAGTTATACTATGATTATTATAATCACATTTCAACATGAATTTTCAGTATCACTGAATATGGTTGAAATTATGCGATTCAAAGGGTTATATCTTTAATGTTCTTGAACTGATCCGAGTTTATCGGCATGTGAGCAGAACAATGGCTCCAAAACTTGGTCGACCAGCCAAGAATGCTGCCAAGAACATTACTAACCTTGAATTGAATCAAGTCCCACCTGTGAACGTAGAATCAAATCCGGATCCATGTATCAATCCAGAAATGAACAGGGATCCACCTGTGAATGTTGAAACGAATATGGTTCCACCTACGGCTGCTAGTGGATCTGAACTAAATGAAGCAACGATAGCTCGAATTGTAAATGAGCAACGGGTGGCAGTTATTCCAGGTATGTTGGCTCAATACTAGCAGAACATAGCTTCTAGCTCACGTGGAAGCCATATAGAGTGCAACATTACTGACAGGAGCACAAAAACTTATACTACCGCTAGTAGGAACATAACAGTTTTAGATTCTCCACCACATGGATGTACATACAACTACTTTGAAACTTATAATCCTCCAGACTTTACTGGCAAGGAAGGAGCTAAGTGGTTGTTAAAATGGATCAAAGAGATGGAAACAAAACTTCAAATCAGTAAGTGCTTAGAAGAGCACAAAGTAACATACGCTATTTCTTCTCTTAAGGACTCGGCTTTGATATGGTGGAATGCCCAAGTAAGATTATTGGGTACGGCCACTGTTAATGTAATGGGCTGGAAGGAGTTTAAAACCCTGATTATTTCAAAATATTGCCCAGCCACTGAAATCATGAAACTACAAGAAGAGTTCTTGAATCTTTCAATGGAGGGTGCAAAGTGTTGGAAATATACGGAACGATTTCATGAACTCACATGTCTATTTCCTGACATGTTTCTTACTGAGCTAGTTTTAGTAGAAAAGTATATTCAAGGTTTGGTTCCTCAAATTCGAGAAATGGTAGCTGCTGCAAAAATTACAACTTTAGAATATACCATTATCTTAGCCAATAGATTTACTGATGAGGCAATAAGAAACGGTACCCTAACAATGATAGATGAGGAAAGTTCTAGCGGTACTAAAATCAAGGCACCTAGTAACACAAGAGGAACAAAAAGGAAGAGGTTTCAGAAAAACAAAACCAAAGCTCCGGCTGAGACTAGCCAAAGCAAACAAATTGTGAAAAAGTATGGCGCGGCTCTTCTGGAAAGGAAAGGATATATTGGGCAGGCGCCCAAATGTAACAAGTGTCCTTATCATCACACAGGACCATGTCCTGAATGTACAAACTGTAATCGAGTCGAACACTATACTAAATACTGTAACTTTCCTGCTTGTCAACCCAACCAAGAACCACGACAAATCACTCAAGCAAACCGGACGTGCTTCAAGTGTGGAAGTCCTGATCATTTTGTGAGAAACTGTCCCAACAATAACACAAAACAAGGCAACCAAAGCTAAAGAAGAACCTTTTAAATAAGTATGAACAAAGCCAATCAGGATGTGAACATTTCTGGTACGTTTCTTCTTAACATAACAACTTGCATGTGTATTTTATATACTGGTAACGCATAATATGATGAATAGTTCCACTTAGTGAATCATTAGCTGATTCATTCAGATGTGAAGTTCCATATATTTGGTTGTTTCTAGCTGCTTGTTGGCTCTCCAAATATGAAGAATCCTGAAAACAACTTAGAAGTGATCACATAAGTGATATGGACATCGTAAAACTAAGTAACAAACAAATGTATATAGTAAATCTTACTCATAACAAAGCAATTAGTAGGTCTGAGATTGTAAAATTAAGTATAGAGTAAATTACTGATTATGTCCTTTAAAAATATAGCAATTTGCTGGTTTCGTCTTTTGAATTCAAAAATTACTAGGGGTGTCCTTATTTTAAAAATTTTGCACTGGTTTTGTCCTTTGTCACTAACCCCGTTAACTTATTCCGTTAAAACCCTCATGTGCCGGTCACATGAGGGGTAAAATGGTCAAATCACACCCTTCTCCTTTGTCAAGAACACAAATGGTGTATTTGCATGTTCTCAAAAATCTCCTTTACTTCTTAACAAAATCATCCTCATCATCCCCATCAAGAACTCAACCTGCACATTCAAAAGCCTCAAATTGGGCGAACCCAGAAGATTGGTTGATGAGCGAACCCAGATCTGAAAGACGGTAAAGTCGGATTCGGCAATACGTTCGATGATCAGCTGTGAGGAAGCAAATGCAAAGGGGTTAGCGGCGATATCTTCCATCTCGCCGGAGATTTCGTTTGTTTCGACAGGGTGAGATGGAGCAAGAGCTTTGGAGACTTGAAGGGCGGAGATGCTCCATGAACGGGAGAGGAATTCCATGGGGTCATTTAAGGTTTACGGTGGCCGGAAAATGATGTGGTTGACAGAGTCCATTGAGAGTGAATGGAATAAAAGAACGGGGTAATGATAGGAAGAGGTGGTGGTGGGGGTGACGGTGGGGAAGACCACCAGAGCAAGATGGGGAATTAGTCGGTTACCCATTTGAGGAACACGTTTATGCTTCAAAATCAAACAATTTATCTTTCAAATCACAAATAACTCACGAAGCAGAGGACACATTTGAAGAGCTACTTGAACAAGCTTTTAAAAACAAACAAATTTTGAAGGAGAAGGAAAAGGATCAGATCTGAAAACCCTAGATGGGAAAGGAGAAGGGTGTGATTTGACCATTTTACCCCTCATGTGACTGGCACATGGGGGTTTTAACGGAATAAGTTAACGGGGTTAGTGACAAAGGACAAAACCAGTGCAAAATTTTCAAAATAAGGCCACCCCTAATAATTTTTGAATTCAAAGGACGAAACTAGCAAATAGCTATATTTTTAAAGAACATGATCAGTAATTTACTCTTAAGTATATAAGGTACTTTTGTCTTCCCCAAATTTTAACGACACTTTCTTCATCAATCATGTTTTTCATTAGACGTTTGCTACCATATCACAAGCCCATTATATTAAAAATGATTGTTTGATTATGACAATTCAAAATCAAATGATAAACTTTCCAAAACACGTACTCACACCCTCATATAACATAATCTCAAGAAAGTGAATATAAACATATTAAGGTGTAAATTGAAGCTCGTTTAATAGATGAGTCTGATCCAAGTTGCCTATATCAAGCTTGAATAGGACTGCAAGCCAAAATGATCATAATATAATTATAAATATTATTATATGTATAATTATAACTAAAATAACAATATAGTATATGTTTTGTTTTCATATAAAATTATAAATATAAAAAAATGATTGCATATATGCAAATAAAATAATTAAATAGTTCATAAATAATAGACAAATTGAACCCATGATTAAAATTTCTCACAAGCCGAGCTCAATCTGTGGATATAAATCTTAAAACGAGCCAAACTTGAACTTAACTTGATTCATTTCCACCAACAAAACCTCAACTTACTCAGTAGGCATTCCATCCTGGAACAGAGACCACACCCTGTGGTAGAATCATCTGTGCATAATTTGATGTAGCTTGCCAGCAAGGACTAGGAACAAATGAAGCTCTAGACATGGATCAATTTGTAATTCCACCTGGGTATGAATGTTTACCTGGACTTATCGGTGATTGTACTGTAGGATAAAGCGGAGAACCACTATATGGGACCATCATACAGATGGTTGAGGGTGGTGAAATTTACAAGTGTTTCCAAATCTGCATTGTCCAGTTCTTAGATAATGACATTCAGGCTCATTCTGCATCAGAGCATTACAAAGTCATTTTAGAAAATCAAACTTTACAAACTTAGTTTTGTGTAAAAATGATAAAATACAAACACTGGTGACTTTAAACTTTTGCTTTTGTTAAAAATAGCACAAATTTTAGAGAAAAAAGCATTCTACCGTTGCTCCAACTAGGTCACGTAACTTTTTAAAAAGGTTTAAGTGTTTAACCACCCGCTCCAGATCCTACTAATAGCATTGCTATAACTGGGAATGGGTATGGTGATTGTTATCCATGATTTTTTTGGGAAAATAGCCAAGAAATTATGTACGTTGGAGTGGCGTGAAATGCCAATTATGTAGAATTTGCATAAAGTCCTGGTTATAGAAAATTGATGACATGGCCTCCTAGTCATCTATTTGAGTAATCTAGATAGAACAATTGTGAAACTTGGTTACATTATATTGACATATACACCGATTTATAATACTGTATCTCCCAAAGTTCTCCATTTAACAAAGATATAAACACTAATGATAGGTGTCATGTGTCAACTAAAAAAAGTACACGGGCTTTGAAAAAAGCAGACCAAAACAGAAAGAGTGACATTTCGCTGAAGACCGATGATTTCTTAAAGAGAAATGATGCATCTTCCTTTATATGTGTCTATCACCACATGGCATCAACCCATGATTTCTAAAAAAATCCTCATACTATCATGGATGAATGTCAAGTGACAATAGGCGAATGAATTGTTTCTATTACTTACAAAAGGGATGACAGATATCAGGAAAGACAATAAAACATTAAGAGCTGCAAATGCAAACCCGGCGAAGTGGATAACCCAAAACATTAAGTGAAACCCGGCCAGCCATGTCTCAAGGATGGTGAAATTTGCATGTTGCTCCAAACTTGCAGGTACCCGTCTTTAAGTAGTACTGGAGTGAACCCAAAAAAATAAAAATATATATATAAATAAAAATATTACTTTACGTGACATGAAGATTTACAAAATGTTGTACAAATTATAGGTACAAACCTGACATTCAGGTTGTCCTGGTCTCTCTGGATATTCTCCTCTCATTTTTGCAGTTGCAATAACCTAAAACCAATAATAGCATGATTAGTTACTAATGAATTTAAATGTCTAGAAAACTTGGTTTTTATAATATATCATGAAGGTGTAAATTATATATGTATCACTACAAGGAAAGGCAACTAATGGGACAAAGGCTGTAGCGACGCCACGTTTTCGTTCCTATAGGTTGAGCTATAGCGACAACATGTCGTCGCTATAGCTTAAAAGCACTTTTTCAGACTTTTTAAGCTATAGCGACCAATTGTCGTTGCTATAGCTCATGGTGAAAAGGCGGGTTTGACCGAAATATTGGCGGTTCTGGAAAAACCTATAGCGACTAAGGGTCGTCACTATAGCTCACAATTATCAAATTTTTTATTTTTTTAATTTCTTTTTATCATATGGAAGACGGTTTAAAAAATGAATTACTTATTGCAACGACCTGTCGTCGCTATAGGTGAGGAAAAGGACAAATGTACTTTTTATTAGTGCATTTAATGTGCACAGTGGTTTCGATGTTTCCCTATAGCGACGACAGGTCGTCGCTATAGGGTTTATATACCCAAAATTTCGCGCAAAACCCATTTTCGCAGAATTCTTCATTTCTCTTGTTCTTCACCATCCTAAGAGGCGATTTTGGGTTTTTATGAGTTTCTAGAGGCGATTTCACGGCTAAGGGGTGATTGAAATCTTCTCATTTGTATAGGTATGTGGTTTTTTGTTGTTTTTTCATTGATTTGCAAGTATTTATGGATTTGTATGATTTTAGGTTTGATTTGGTGCTTGAAGCTTGTTGGATCCTTCTCATTTTTTCGTAGGTATGGTTTTTTTGTGTAATTTTTTATTTTTTTTGTATTAACGTATTTATTAAGAGATTTCTTTTTTTTTTTCATATTTTTTTTGCAATGTATGTGATGATATGAAGTTGATTTTGTGTTGAAGCTTTCTTGGAACTTATTTGACATAGATATGTTGAATTTTCAACTTTAATGTGTGTTTATATATTTTTATTGTTTTGAAATGTTTTGTGTTCATGATGGGATATTAGTATAGTTTTGTTGATGAAACACATTTGTTTGCGTATGTTGTATATTTATGTTTATGTTATGTGTGTATGTTAGAAATCATCAAGTTAAATGATTTGAGCTAAATTAAGATATGAATTGATGTATGTGTGTAAGTCTATGTTTATGTAATGTGTATATGTTTAACTTGTGTTAACTTAAGGTTAGAATTTGTATATGTATTTTTATGTTTGGGTCTTTGTTTGTGGATCTTTGAATATGTTTAGCCATGTGTATGTGTATTTTTGAATTGGGATATAATTAGAATTACAATATGTATTTTGAATATGTTTATAAGTATTTTTGAATATGTTTAGCCATGTTTGTGTATTGTGTATGTTAACAAAGCTTCATTATTGTTTATGTTTATACAAAAGTTTAATGTTTTGAATTGTAAATGTATGATTGTATTATTTAGTTATTGAAACACATTTGTATGCATATGTTTAGGTATGTTGTATGGGTTGTTTATGTTTCATTTGTAACATTGACTTTTTATAAGTATGTTTATGTTTATGTGTTTATAAATTTCATCTAGATATGCAAGTTTAGGTTTATGTGATGAATGAATTTCATTTGTATGCATATGTTTAGGTATGTTGTATGTGTTGTTTCATTTGCATTTGTAACATTGACTTTTTATAAGTATGTTTATGTTTGTGTGTTTATAAATTTCATCTAGATATGCATGTTTAGGTTTATGTGATAAATGAATTTAATTTGTATGCATATGTTTAGGTATGTTGTATGTCTTGTTTATGCTTCATTTGTAACATTGACTTTTTATAATTATGTTTATGTTTATGTGTTTATAAATTTCATCTAGATATGCAAGTTTAGGTTTATGTGATGAATGAATTTCATTTGTATGCATATGTTTAGGTATGTTGTATGTGTTGTTACATTTGCATTTGTAACATTGACTTTTTATAAGTATGTTTATGTTTGTGTGTTTATAAATTTCATCTAGATATGCATGTTTAGGTTTATGTGATAAATGAATTTCATTTGTATGCATATGTTTAGGTATGTTGTATGTCTTGTTTATGTTTCATTTGTGGTATTGACTTTTTATAAGTATGCTTATGTTTACATGTTTATAAATTTCATTTAGATATGCATGTTTAGGTTTATGTGTTGATAACTAACATGGAAGTTGATAAAAGTTGGATAAACTTACGAAACCGAAGATTTGCGGGTTTTTTAAACGGTCTTAAGAAGTTTATGGAGATTGCAAAGAACCATGTCCATGGTGAAGGTAAAGGGTATTGCCCGTGTAAAAGTTGTGCAAATTCTAAACGATCACTCCAGAATTTAGCTACAATTTATGCCCACATACATGACCGTGGTTTTCTACAGTCATATACAACATAGGTATATCATGGTGAGAAATATTCCAATACTTCAGAGATTGAAAGAATGTGGGCTTCGAACGCAGATAATCTGATAGAGATTAGAATTATATTAGTATGTTAGTCATAGTTAGTAGTAGTGGGTTCTAGATAAGGTTAGTTTGGTAATATTAATATTTAGGGTGTTTGTTTGTGGGTTATAAATAGTGGTGAGATTTATGAGTTGGGGAGGAAGAGATTTTATCAAAGGTATTGGCTCCTGCTTGTGCTGTGAGAAGGGTTTTACCCTGGACATCTGATGATGTAATTGTTTCTATTTTCATTAGCAATACAAATCATTTCTCATATCTTCTTCTTCATTGTTTTCATTTCAATTCCTATTATCTATTATATGTGACCAGATTCTTATCAATGGTCCGACCTGCCTCAGACCTACCAATTTCATATTAATTTCATGTAGATTTGAAGAATCGATCACGAAATTCTACGATTCGATCATAAACGTGCGGAATCCGTTTACAATTAGAATTGAATCAACAATGACTGTGACAATCCGGTATTTTCGAATTAACCTCGTTAACTGAAAGTAACGAAATTGTAAATATGAGGCCCAAGGTAGGCCCAATGAGGCCCAAGGTAGGCCCAGTTGTACTTAAGAGGCCCAATTGGATAGAAGGTAGGCCCAATTGTATTTATGAGGCCCAAAAAGATTAATCTAGCCCGATGATATTCCAATTGGCCCAATTATTGACAATTCGGAAATTCGGTTTAACTTCGTTAATCAAAGGCTAAGGAAAATTTTAGGAAATCAAATTGGAAGTATTAGAATTTATCTAAACAAGTTCAAGACATTAAAATTTCAAGTATTAAGCTTGGAATCATCTAAAAATGAGTAATTTTGACTTTTAAGTCAAAATTCGTTTATAGAATTTGGGGGAAATTCGAAATTCATCTTGAACCGTTACAATTAGTCGAATTAAAGATTCAATTAACTTGCAATGATGATGATAATCGGTTATCAGGAGTTAATTAAACCATAATTGTCGAATTAATTGGATTAAATCGTCAATAATGTCGAGACCGTAACCCTTCCATATCAAATTGATATAATACGATCTCAATTCATCAAATTGAAGTTCCAGAAACCTAAATCGGCATTCTCAGAGTCTTCTTCATCTATCAATTTGATTCTATAAGGCACGAGATCAAGAAGTCGAGCAAGGGGCGGCCGAACATCAACCCATTAGTCGATCTCATTCGATTAGCTATCAAATCAAGTAAGTGTGCAATCCTACATCTTCTAACATGGCCGAATAAGGATAATCACATGCTAATTTCAGCTTTTAACATCGGATTAATAGAATTTGATTTCTAGGGTTCTTGTTATGGAACGATTTGGGGGTTTCGTGTTTAAACAGTTTGATAATCGAATTAATGCACATGGTTAGTTTCAGAAGGTGTCGATTAAGAAAAACCACTTATCAATTTTGTGATTTAACAACGAGTGGTATGGATTCAATAACTAGGGTTCTAAGCCTAAACGATTTTGGGGGAAATGATACAGATGGATATAAGAATCGAATTAACTGTTATACACACATTAGGAACAAGGGTATAAAGGAAATCCCTAAGTTAATTTAGTCAAACAACAACGAATTGAAGGACCTTGATTTCTAGGGTTTATCTTATAAACGCGTTTAGGGATTTTTATTTAAATGGCTTCTAAAATCAAATTAATTGGTATCTATAGTTTCAGAAAGGTCCGATTATTGTTAGACCTATGATAATTACATTCGAATGTAACGGATTACATGACTTTGGGTTTTTAGGGTTCATCATACGAACGGGGTTGGGGGTTTAGAATTATATGGATTGTTGTTCGAATTAAATCTCTCAGACAACTTCGGAATTGAAAGTTTTATAAAACCCCTAAAGAATCTCAGTCAAACACAATGTAATTTAGTGAAATTTAATGTTGGGTTTGAGGGTTCAAGTTCGAAACTATACAAGTCACGAATTGGAGTTTTAAGATGAGGATTTATCAAATTAAGGATATGGTTGAGTTCGGTTGGACTACTGGAACCATAACCCTATGATTTCAGATAAGAAAGTGTTCGAATTATGGGTCAATTGGATTGAAATTGCTTCGGCTATGTTTATCAAAGGGAACCGGTTAGGGGGTAATGTTAAAAGAATTTTATTGTGAATCCTAATGCGAAACCCTAGCGGGCCGGAGTGGTAGGATGTGTGTGTTGGGAGTGGAGGGTCACGTGTTCGAATCCGGGATTCCACCGGTTTTTGCCATTTAAACCAACTTTTAGTATTTTGATCATATTTCATTCTTTTTAACTCCGATTCGACTCGTTCGAATTGCGTTAGAACCAGAATTCTATTCCGAATGTTTTAGAATAATAAAATTCATATTTTAGATCGGAAACGAAATCGCGTATAATTACGGTTATTTAAATAAAATCAGATATGATTTTATTTAAACGATTTCAAAGTCACACGTATTTACGTATGCACATTTCTAACACTCTAGCATACGTGTGTTGACACGTATGTGATTTCAAGCACAAAACGACATCTCGAATAACACAACGTTATTGTTTAAACACAGATCCTTCGTAAGAGGATTATCTACGCGAGTTCACGTATTTGATCATTCTGCAACAATCAAAGGTGCGTACACGGCCCCTTTCTTATTTTAACTGTTTTGGGGGAGAAAACATGTGCAACAAACACTTTTAGATACATATCACTTGCATGAGTTAGCTGTTTACATTATGTGACAACATAGCATTTAAAAGTCCTTACACTACGAACCGTTTAGTTTGCCGTAGCGCAAAGCGTGGTAGTTGGAAATAGATCTATTAGGTTTGACAAACCTCACTTGGTAGATGGGATCTACGCAAGTGTTTGACTGACCAAACACACATTACTATTGTTTGTGCTAGACAATAGTGGCAAGGCAAAACATGCGATAGCATGCACTAGTCAGCTTCGGTGTCGACCACTTATGTAAATAGTATATATGACTAGCTATCATGACTATGCAATGTGTGATTATGTTATCTGCAAACTTTATATTCAAACCGTGGTTTCAACATTTGTGAATGCTTAAACCTGTGTTATGCACCAACCTTTGTGTTGACTTGATTTACATGTTTTCTCAGGACGCTAAGGTACACAAGAAAGCAGGCATGGACTAGGAGATCGAGTCGCATGCATGTTTTTACAATTCTATTGTTTAGTTTGATCATTGGGATTTTGGTTTTGTAATTTACATTTTACAACTGTTATTGTTTTAAAACGCTTCCGCAAACATTGAAAACTTTGATATTTAGACCAAAGTATGTTTTGAAATTCATATAGAGGTCTTCGTTATGTCTAATGATCTGAGATCCTGGTTTGTCACGTTCCCAAACGGTATGATTCCGTTAGTTGAAAATTGGGGGTGTGACAATGACAATGTAATAGATCATGAATCTGAATTCTTCATTGATATCCAAGTGTTTACAAACAATAAACGTGAAAATACAACACTTGAACGATCAAAAGAAACAAAGATGAAGAGAGTCTTGATCTTGAGCTTGAGAGAGAATTTGACTTTGTGTGTGTGAATTGTGAGCTCTACCTTCAAGTCCACCACCTTTTCTCTATATATAGGTTTCCAAATGCAAAGGTTCGCCCCATAGGTTCCACTCACGAACCTCCATGTTACACGAACCTTGATAAGGTTCGTGTACCTTTATACTAGCCGAACCTACAAACATGCAAGCTGAACCCTTATTAATTTACAAGCCGAACCTTTAGCTATCAATCATAGCCGAACCTAGAAACCATTAGGTTCGCCAGACAAACCAATAGGTTCGCTGGACGAACCTATACAACAACATAAACATAGGTTCGCCGAACCTTAGCCAAACCTTAGCCGAACCTATTGTCTCTTGATCTTCTAATCATATACAACAGACTATATACAACAAGCAAGGTTCACACAGTAAATTGAGCTTTCACACAGAAAATGCACTAACATACTCCCCCTTGAACCTTGCTGTTGCATGTGTTCAAACTTTGTGTGCATCGGGAATAAACAACATACTCCCCTACAACCTTGCTATCAATATACTCCCCTTCAATTGTAGCTGTTGTATCAAATACTGTTGTGTAGACGACATGAATCTCTTTGTTTCCACTTCACTCTCTCAATTTTAATCTCATTCTCTCTCTCTCTCTCTCTCTCTCCATCTTATATCTTTCTTTTTCAAAGATTCACCTGCTGAGGACTGCAGTGACATCTTCAACACACAGATCTTCATCACCCTTATCACCTGCATCAGTTGATACATAATCAAAAATAAATCTTTTGCTTCACATGTAATCATACTAGATGCCTCATCACAATTCCAATTTCTCTTTGTCACTTATTAATAGTAAATCAATTATAGTGTTTACAAAGAATTAATAAGTCACATCGGATAGTCTAAAAGAAAATAGAAGAAAATTTTTATGAATTTTTCAATGATTTGAATAAACTCCCCCTAAAGCTATGAATTGCAAAATTGTATATCCTAGAATCCTACAAAATTTGTATTCTAACTAAAAAATAAATATGTTTTTGATGAGAAAGATCCAAACATGAGATCATATTGTAATCATACCTCAGCATTACTTGTTGATTATTAATGATATTTATTTAGTCGATGCACAAGCCTAGGACGATTGCCAGTATATGGATCCACTTTAAGTCTTACTACTTGTTGTGAATTTTGATTAATGAAAACCAATCACAAGACTTTGTGTTCCCCACTCACTTGAACACATCCCCGCTTTGTGAAACATCAACCAACAGCGATGCCATTGTAAATTATAAGATCAAATTCTTGCTTAGTTTGATCATGCAAAAATAAAGGAGAATATCTTTTGTGAAATAACAAAGTGTAAAATAAAACAGAATGTTCAAAATCCGATAACAAGATTGATACTTCCGTATGCGCAGATGAAACCAGGATATTGAACCAAAAAATAACTTAAGTTTAAAACCTAGCAATCAGATTGATACTTCCGTATACACATAGAATGCCCAAGTTCTAAACAAACCAAGAAAATAAAAGCAGAATGTCCAAAACATAACAATCAGATCGATACGTAAGTATGCACAGAGAATGTCCATGTTTTGAACTAAAATAAAAGAAAAAAATGAACTCAGAATTTCTTTTGTAAAAGAAACACATGATCAAACTAATATATGTACTAATACAATTAGCAATCACTGAGGCAAATGGCCACGCACTCAAGACAAAGATTGAACACTGTGTTCTAAGTAATGTGTCCCACAAAGAATGATTATGGCATTAGTCTACAGAAATCACAACTAAGTGAAAGACCTACCAACATATCATACTGAGTGCATTGTGATCGCTTTGTATTTGATCTTGTATGAACCAAGTAAACTTCAGAATATTACAATGTACAATCATATCTCAAAGGTCGGATCAATTTCTCAATTTTCTAATTTTATATTGTTTTTGATTTTTTTAAATTTTCTCCCCCTAAAATGCTAAAAATGAAAATATTTTTGATTTTTAGAATTTTATAAATATATAGAAAAATCAAAATTCCTGGAAAATTGACAACCGATATGATTTACCATCTTTGTAAAACATTATGATCAATGTGACTTGAAAACATCAAGAAAATATGACAATGTAATTCCAAACCTGTCAAGTTCTCCAGAATAATATGACAGTTAAAGAATTAGAACGATTTTACCAAATACACGCCAGGAAGTTTCACTATCAATGAGCTTTCCTCCAATTGGTAGGTCCTCTTGAAATCCTCCTGCACACACTCACAAACCATTAGATATCTTTAGTCACCCAAGCCTTCGAGGTGTTGAGTTTTCCATGAAAATCCATATACCGAAATTTAATCCATTTTCCAGTTGAAACTAAAGAAGTTTCCTTTGAAACTTTGTTTGTTTTTGGTATCCACAACTGTTCCTGTTCAAGTGCATTTTTAAGATAATACTTATCTTGAATCACCACATTGTTGTTAAACACCAAATTAGTCATTAAAAGTTTTGAAAGTTTCAACTTTTCTTCATCCGAGGCTTTCACAAGTTCTTCCTTGTTTTGATTTGGCATTTTATGTCTTTTAGGAATGAACTTTGAAACCTCTGTGACACAAGACTTGGCATTACTAACTTGTCCTTGTAACTCACACAGATAAGGACAATTAGCAATGATATGCCCTCTTGTTCCACACTCAAAACATATTCTCCTCTCCACAAACCTAGGAGAATAGTTTTGTACAAACCTTGGTGATTTACCACTGGTGAACCATAAACCAATCTTTGATTACTTGTTGAACCCATATGAGTCAAATGTGACTTCTTATCACTTGACGTGAGAGACTTAAAGTTCAACTTTTCACATCTTGTGGGACTAAGTGAAATCTTGTCTTTGTTCCAAGACTTTGAAGTATCACACTTTGATTCCACTCTGTTTGATGCACATGATGATTTCACAACCCATTTTGATTGAATTTGACGTTTAGGTTTTGAACTTGAAAAACCATTTTGTTTTGAAAAATTCATATTTTCATTCTTTGAAAACCTTTTAATTTCAACCAATGGGGTTTTGAAAGAAACTTTCTTTTTGGATGAGGATGCAGAGTTTGAAACACATGATTTTACATCATCAAAGATATTATTGTGAGAATCATCATAATCCTTATGTACATCCATCAACCCACATCTGTACAATGTCTCCTCATCATATTCCTCAAAAGTACAATCTTCAATGATAGGAGAAAAATTGTCATAAGCACAAATTGGAGACTTTCCCTTATTGAGAGTGTTATCTATTGAAATTTCACTATCACTTGATTTCTCAAAAAGAGGACTTGAAAAAATTATAGAATCATGATGATTCTCCAATTTGTGCATTATTCTGTCAAAGTCCCTTTTTGCTTTGTCCATTTTGATTTTAATTTTATTTACTGCATTTGTCAATTCAACATTTACTTTGCTCAAAATGTCAAGTTTTTGTTCAGAAACACTTTCATTGGCATTTGACTTTGACAAATCATCAGTCAACATTTGAACCTGTAACTTCAAATCTTCAATCTGTTTTGAAGAAAACTTTTCATTTGATTTTAAATCCATGTATGCTTTATTGCAGTTTGATAAGTCACATTTCAAATTTATGTTTTCTTCCTCCAAACTCCAAATTTTTCCCTCAAGATTTAAACATTTAGAGCATGAGAGTTTAAAAAATGTACCTGAACTTACCTCTTTATCTGAAATGGTATGACAATGGTCTTCACTAATGATGGTAGTTGTTTCAGACAAATCATCAGAGGCACCCTCATAAACACTCTCATCCTCTGTTGACACCACTTCAACACTTGAAGGTTCATCCTTTGACTTCAAAACATCATCTTCAAACTTCTTCATCTCACTTGTGATTTCAGAATCATCAAGAATGTGTGTGTCTTCAGTTACATTACATCTCTCATTTACAACTTCATTCATCTGTTTGCTATCTTCAGACATATCAGATTCATCTTCTGTTCCTCCATCAACATCTTTTTCTTTCTCAACAGTCATACTTGCCTTTAACATGTTTCTTTGGTCATCAATCCACGAGAAATCAACAATTTTCACAATCCATTTTTCGTTTCGCCTTATCTCCAATTCCATTTTATCAACCACATCTTTGAAGTTTATTAATGTGACATGATGAATAACTTCTGTTTCCTTCATCCTTTCAACAAAATCACTCCATCGATAAGGTAAGAATTGCGTAAACTTCTCAACGATTTGCCCATCAGTAATATCAAACTGAAAATATTTCAATTCTTGCATAAATGGTAAAAGACGATCATAAGCATCCTTGATCTTCTTTGCAACATGAATATTATATGCAAATTCTAACAAACTCCATTTTGCACATGAATGTGGCATTTGTTCAAAATCAGTCTTTTTAATATCTTCAGAAATGATCACTGAAAACAATTCACACAATTCTCTTTCTTGATTAAATTCAGACATTTGATCTTCATTCAGTTTCAAACATGGTTTCTTGTATTGTTGGTACAATAACTTCTGATAATTATCATCCACTTTGGTAATAAACGTTTATTATGTGGATCTCAGTTCGGATAATTGTCCAAATTGTCCAACACAAGTCCATTGTTAGTCAACCATTCTACGTTCCAGTTCTTGTGTGTCATATTTAACTTTTATGTTCAGAACATCAAAATTTAACCTCTCAAAACAAAACAGCTCAAACCTTGTCTTAACGTCCGAATTAGGTCTTGAAACCTATCCCAAATGATCCGGAAGGCCCAAAATAGGTAAACAAGGTTTATTTGAACTTTTAAAATGGTATATTTCTTGCAAAACTCTTCGAACAAACCTATTAGAGGTTCTCCCAAACCTTTTCACGAACCTTTTGAGGTTTTCACGAACATTTTGAGGTTTTTCACTAACCTATTGAGGTTTTGGCGAACCTAGGAAGGTTTTTGGCGAACCTATGACGTTTTTGGCGAACCTATGACGTTTTTGGCGAACCTAGAGGTTCCCACGAACCTATTTCTCACGAACCTATGTAGGTTCGGCTCTTAGGTTCGTCAAAGGTTCGGCAGATCGCACGACCAGATCTGCAAATCACTAAAATGGCTCTAGAATCTTCTTTTTTGGAGTTAGAAGGCCTATGAGTAGTTAAAATCTTCGTTTTCTCGAGGCGCATCTTTCTATCAGATCAAAACTTGCAAAAACTTGATAATTTTTCGTAGATCTGGCTTTTTGTTGACAAAAACGTGAAGAACTTCAAGAACACCTCCAAGATGATGAATTTTCTGATCAAATTACTTGAGATTGATGTCCAAATAGTCGTAGAATCGAGCCTAATGCTCTGATACCACTGTAGATTTGAAGAATCGATCACGAAATTCTACGATTCGATCAGAAACGTGCGGAATCCGTTTACAACTAGATTTGAATCAACAATGACAATGTAATAGATCATGAATCTAAATTTTTCAATATCATTCAAGTGTTTACAACAATCAAACGTGAAATACACAACACTTGAATACAAGAAAGGCACAAAAGATGAAGAGAATCTTGATCTTGAGCTTGAGAGAGAATTTGACTTTGTGTGTGTGAATTGTAAGCTCTACCTTTAAGTCCACCACCTTTTCTCTATATATAGGTTTCCAAATGCAAAGGTTCGCCCCATAGGTTCCACTCACGAACCTCCATGTTACACGAACCTTGATAAGGTTCGCGTACCTTTATACTAGCCGAACCTACAAACATGCAAGCCGAACCCTTATTGATTTACAAGCCGAACCTTTAGCTATCAATCATAGCCGAACCTAGAAACCATTAGGTTCGCCAGACAAACCAATAGGTTCGCTGGACGAACCTATACAACAACATAAACATAGGTTCGCCGAACCTTTGCCAAACCTTAGCCGAACCTATTGTCTCTTGATCTTCTAATCATATACAACAGACTATAAACAACAAGCAAGGTTCACACAGTAAATTGAGCTTTCACACAGAAAATGCACTAACATTTCATCATTGCTGGACTTAATCGCAGGCGTCGTCCATCACTGTCGATCGATTTCATCTCAATTTACTCGTTGTTCGATCTACTCGCTGGCGTCGCTCACCAATTTGTGCCGATTTCAGATGTTGTCGGCTGATTTTCAACCTTCGTAGTCCAACTAATCGTTGATTGCAGGTTTCGACAATTTCAATATCATGTACGTGTTTCTGATTTGATTCAATTTGAATTCTATCAATTCACGTTCATCTTTTGCCGTTTCTTTGCAACCTTCCAATTTTGATTTCGATTTCATCTGTCCATTTCATCGCCGTTCTCCACCCACAATTCAATTTAGATTTCATCTGTCAATTTCGTCACCGTCATCGTTTCCGAAATTCAGAAATCGTCAATTAATTTTCCACGGAAGTCAGATCCAGCAATTTCAGAAATCGTCAAGTGTTCGCTCGTTCGTCATCCAACTGTCACTCGCGTAATGGATACTCGCAATTAGAACTTTCGATTGGACATGCACGAACAATAGATTAAGCAATTGCAAGCTGATGTGGCTGAGATCAAGCAATTGGTGATGGCCGATCATTCCGAATCCTCTGAATTTCGTAAGATGATGACTGATTGGATGAAACAATTCGAGAAACGACCTGAGGATTCATCAGGCTTAGGCAGTGGTCCCAAATCACTGATCCTTTGTTCTCCTATTCATCTACCTCCCCCAGTGGATTCTTCATCACCACCATTTCCTTGGAAGGTTCGGAGGGTCAAACTTCCAGACTTTTCCGGATTCGATCCTCAGGGGTGGATTAAAAAAGCGAATCTATATTTTGATATAAACGGTACGCCCGATGAACTGAGGTTGAAATTGGCACAAATTAGTATGCAAGGAGTGGCCCAACATTGGTTTACAGTTGTTACTCATGTGTATGAATCTCTTTCCTGGTTTGAATTTCAATCGAAAATGATGCAACGATTTAGTGGTTTAGAGATTCACCATCCTTATGAGCAATTAGCTACTATCCAATAGTCGGATTCGATTTATGATGATATTGATGATTTCATAGCCGGCAAGGATGTAGAGGGTACGTTGCACCATGATTCCGTCGTTGCTTCAGGGATGAAAGTCACCCACGAAGAGCATTCGGTTATGCTGCAAGACCTTTCAACAACTCATTCAAACAAGGGTGCTCTCAAGTTATGGTTATTCGATTTACATTCTTCTACCCCTGAGTTGGGACATGTTTTTCATCATGATCGAGTAGCTCGATATCTTTCACGTTTGGATTGGAAAGGACGTAAGAAGAAACGGATTTGTTTGCGTTGGGGGAATAGATATGGGCCAGCTCACAAGCGTCCGGAAGGCAAGACACTTGAAGCACGACATGATCAATGATTAACTCCCAAGTCTTGAGGACAAGGCTTTTAAATAAGGGGGAGTAATGATAGAGATTAGAATTATATTAGTATGTTAGTCATAGTTAGTAGTAGTGGGTTCTAGATAAGGGTAGTTTGGTAATATTAATATTTAGGGTGTTTGTTTGTGGGTTATAAATAGTGGTGAGATTTATGAGTTGGGGAGGAAGAGATTTTATCAAAGGTATTGGCTCCTGCTTGTGCAGTGAGAAGGGTTTTACCCTGGACATCTGATGATGTAATTGTTTCTATTTTCATTAGGAATACAAATCATTTCTCATATCTTCTTCTTCATTGTTTTCATTTCAATTCCTATTATCTATTATATGTGATCAGATTCTTATCATAATCCTCCATTAACAAATAATGAGATGTTTGATACACTTGATGATGTCATTGGTGAGCAGAATACATATGACGAAAATGTAAATGAGTATGGAGATGGCTTAGACACGGAGTTTGACGCATTATTTAAGGAGCTTAATACCGAGCTATACCCTAGTTGTAATTGGATGTCTTCCCTAAACTTTTTGGCAAAATTAATGCATATTAAAGTTATTAATAAATGGACTGATAGTTCCTTTGACCAACTTTTAGAGTTTTTAAGAGTTGCATTCCCGAAAGAAAATAAGTATCCAGCCTCCCATTATGAAGCTAAGAAGAAACTGAGAAAAATTGGTTTAGGATATCAGTCTATATATGCTTGCATTAATGATTGCGCTCTATTCTGGAAAGAGAATTCTCTTATGCAAAATTGTCCAGTTTGTAATGAGAGCAGATGTGTTGACAAAAACACAAAGGGAAAGAAAGTAGCACAAAAAGTATTGCGTTACTTTCCTTTAACTTCACGTCTTCGACGAAGGTTTAGTTCTAGATTCACCGCGAAAGATATGATATGGCATAATACCGGACGCTCAACAGTATGATGCGTCATCCGGTTGATGGGAAGGCATGGCAAGAATTTGATAACAGATATCCTAATTTTGCTAAGGAACCCAGGAACGTTCGTTTGGGTTTGGCTGCAGATGGCTTTAATCCATTTGGTAACATGAGTCAGACTTACAATATGTAGCCGGTGGTGTTGACAACATACAATACACCGCCTTGGTTATGTATGAAAGAGTCTTCTTTCATGTTAACTTTGCTAATTCCTGACCCTAAATCTCCTGGAAAGGATATTGATGTTTTCTTAAGGCCTTTGGTGGATGAATAGAAAACGTTGTGGACTGATGGAGTACTAATGAGAGATGCACACACGAAACCATATTCATAATGCGTGCGGCCCTTTTGTTGACTATTAATGATTATCTTGCCCGTAGTAGCTTGTCTGGATGGAGTGGTCAAGGTTATAAAGCATGTTCTACTTGTAACGAAGACACACCCTCGTGCTCTATAACTAACAAGATAGCTTTTGTTGGTCATAGACGATTTTTGACTAAAAATCATAAATTAAGGGAAATTTGTTGTTTAATGGCCAAAAGGAGACCAGTGATCCTCCTAAATAGTTAAGTAATGCAAAAATATTAAAACAATTACAAGGCCTTCCCATTCGTGTTCCGGGTAAACATCCAAGTCATGGAGGTGTGAAAAGAAAGCGAGCTGCATCAAGTTGAATTGGAGCAAAAAAAGTATCTTCTTTGAGTTAGATTATTGGTCTTCCCTTCTTTTAAAACACAATCTTAATGTTATGCACGTGGAGAAAAATGTGTGTGAAAGTTTGTTGGGTATTTCACTAATGAATGAAAAATCAAAAGACACGCCTAAAGCAAGACAAGACTTGGAGAAGATGGGTATTCAAAAAATCTTTGGCTAACTAAGAATAACAACAAGTTTTACCAACCACATGCCCCTTACTCTTTCACACCTACAGATCGAGAACGTTTTTGTAAGTTTATTAGAGGAGTGAGACTACCCGATGGTTTGGTTCGAACTTTAAAAACAAGGTGCTTCCTAATAATTCAAATATAATCGGGTTAAAGTCTCATGATTATCACATCTTAATGCAACGGTTGTTGCCAATAGGTGTACAAGGATGTTTACCCCCAAATGTTTCAACAACAACAATTGATCTTTGCACTGTGTTTCAAAAAATTTGTGCACGATCACTTGATGTGAAAGACATGGAGAAAGCTCATAAAGATGTGATCAAGATACTATGTAATTTGGAGTTGAAATATCCTCCAACGTTTTTTTACATAATTGTTCATTTAGTTATTCATTTGCCTGAAGAGGCTATTCTTGGTGGGCCTGTGTATTTGAGATGGATGTATCCCTTTGAAAGATACATGAAGAAGCTAAAGGCATATGTTAGAAATAAAGCCAGACCTGAAGGATCAATAGTAGAGGGCTATGTTGCACATGAAGCATTGACCTTCTGTTCTATGTATCTTGAAGGTATGCAAACCAAATTCAACCGTCCTGATAGAAACGCAGATGCTGACATTCCCAAGAGACATCTTCATATTTTTTCATCACAATGCCGCCCAATTTCAAAGAAGAAAATAATATCAGTTTCTGAAGATGTTAGAAAATCATTGGAATGGTTTGTATTAAGCAACTGCGATGAAATTAAAGACTACAAATCGTAAGCGTATTTATTTACTTGGTTAATTTTCATATTAGTTTCTTTAGTAAAATAATCTATAATGTATGTTAATTGTATAGTGAATTTGAATCTGAATTTCCTGGACGTGATCTAAAAACGAGATTCTCTTCATGGTTTCGATATAAATCAAATATGTCATCGTCGTCGTCATCATTGTCCGTGGAGTTGTCCAATGAATTAAAGTCATTAGCACATGGCCCATTGAATGCATATATGTACACGGCTTGTATAGTCAACGGTGTTAGATTTGTAGTACACAGTCGTGATGTCCGTCGCCCTACTCAGAATAGTGGTGTTGTTACAATAGGAGAAGATGGTACTCACTTTTATGGTCAACTAGAGGAGATTATAGAGTTGAACTATGTAAATAGTTACTCAGTTGTAGTATTTCGTTGTAAATGGTTCAACACATCGGGTAAACGTTTTGTTAAGAAGAATAATATTATTGCAATTGATATTAGCCGTGAATGGTTTGTTAACGAGCAATACATTTTAGCTACACAAGCTAAAAAAGTGTTTTATCTCCAAGATCCTTCTCGAACAACCGGTAATTGGAGGGTTGTAGAAAATGTTCATCATCGAAAACTTTGGGATCATCCAAGTATGAGTGGGGTTCATGAAGTAGATATATTATACGACAACCAATCATCTGATTATAACTTAGTTGTTAATGATGAGTTGAATGCCTCGCAAGAAACTCAAGATTTTTGTGACTTAGTAGTCGACTTAGGCCCGTTGCCTATGAGGGCACCTTTAGATGAAGGTGTGGACGATCAGATTTTCATTGATGATGATGAAGTAGAATACGATGATGAAGAGGAAGAAGAAGATGATGAAGAAGATGAAGATGAGGAATATGAAGATGTTGATGATGATGAAATAGACAAACATTATTGCAGTGACGATTCCGAATAAATGTATGATAGTTATTTACATTTGTTATAATTGTTTACATTTTTTGCTATTTCATTGTTGTATTTCTTGTAAATTGTTAATATCGTTAATATTGTATTGTTGCATTTGTTAAAATTGTTAACATTTATTTGCTTTTGTCCAAGGAATGGCGGATGTTGCCGGCATGGCGGTGACGGAGGTGATGAACCTCCACATAGGCATCCTTATAGGGTGCCAACCAGCTGCGAATTCTGTAAGTTTCTAGTATAATATATTTTTAATCTCCTTGAACATATTATTCAATTTGGTAACTTTTAATTTCATGTGTTAATGTAGCTAAACCAAGCAAACGAAGATCCTATGGAAAAAACTTAAACTTATACGACAAATTTCAAAAGAATGGAAGCAGACCACTTCCAATTGAGTTTGATTACTCATCCAACCTATACAGAGCTGTTGGAGAAAATTATCAGCTGTTTATACGGTTGATATCTAATGAAGTTGACAGACATGCCCCATTCCATTATCGGAGCCGGCAGGAGGTTCCGGGAGATGTCAAGATGTCTATTCTGACCACTCTCCATGTTAGTATACTTACTAATGTTCTTTGTATACTGGCTTCATAATTTTGGCTATTTTCTAATCATATCAACTTTTATAGCATTACTTTGATCTGGCACAATATCACAATACCGATGATGTGTTGCAAAACACATCTGGTTTTCTATTTGTTTTTAATTAATTTGTGTACAGTTTTAGTCAGTTTTAGAGTCGATTGATGCTGGCTCTTCAAAAATCCAAAAATTGTTTCTTGCAGGTAATAAACATGCTATTTTGGCACAAAAGATCAAGAAATAGAGCTCCCGGTTGGTCGAGAACAAATCCAAGACACAAGAAGATAAATTCTGGAAAAATACCTTGTCGCGTATCGCGACAACATCTTGAAACCCTGTCGCGTAGCGCGAAAGGTAGAAAATGTCTGTTTTGCCCTTTTAATGATTGCGGGTTTGACCCGACTAATTTGTCGGGTAGTGAGGGCTGTCGCGTAGCGCGAAGGGTTCTTGGAGGCCTGTCGCGTAGCGCGACAGGGTTAGTTTTTCAGAATTTCGACTTTTATGTTTTTGAAACGGCTGGAGGAGAGAGGATTCGATTTTTGGACGATCAGAGACGACTGGGGAGGCGACTAGAAGCAAGGATACAAGATTGGAGTCGAGTTTGACCATCGGGAAGGCCTAAGCGAGTGATCCGAAGGGTGTAACGTGATCGGTTCTTCTTTCTTTTTTTTTATTCTCCTTTTACTGATGTTTGAGATGTGTTTTAACATTGATTATTACTATTTACTTAGTATGATTCGTGGCTAAACATTCTAGACCACCTAGGGTTTTACGAATATGCATGTTTGATATTGATAACGATTGATTGTGGAACAAGTTTGGATTTTTAATGGTTTAACGATTTGGTTTGAATTCTTGGATGTGGATGAATGTTTATGATGTTTGTGATTGAGTTGTTGTTTCCTCATATGCTTTGGCGAATGTCTTTCGTGTAATGAGCATGTGTTAGGTCATTTACTTTGTGTTTATGATTTGTGGATGCGTTACTAGACGTAGTAATTCATAGGAGCAATAATTAGGTCACAAATGATTTAAATGTTTAACCAAATTCAACAGCCGTGAGGTGAGGAGTTGTTAGCATGTCTTGCATGTTTGAAAACTAGTTAAAGTCATTGTGAAAAGACTAAGATTAGGTTAAAAAAAAACATTGTCTTGTATGTTAAGTCCAAGATGAATTTCCTTATTGTCCTTACATTTGATGTATTGAAACTATCATTTCCGTGAGGAAGATGGTTTTTCGGACATACCATTAATGGGTTGGTTAACTTGTGAGAGTAATTAACATAAACCGGTGCTTAAAATACTTGTAGGCATTTTAGTTGAAATCTTTAAAAAGGGTTAAAGAATCTCTAATCTGTTAATGAGTTAATATTCAAAGATCCCGGTTCCATAACAAGTTCCATAATCAATCTAAACATTTGAAACATGTATAAAGTAAACCCTAGGTAGTCTTTTCATCATTATTAAATTCTAGTTGAACTTTCTCATTTGAGCTTTGATTTGTTTTCAGAATCTTATTAGTTTCAGTTTAATTTGTTAATTATAAAACCCCCCTTTTAAAACAATCATTTTAATTCAAGTCTTTTGTGTAGATAAGTCCTTGATTTTATTTTGCACTTTCTATAGGAGTCTGTGGGTTCGATATCCGGACTTGCTTTTATGTACTATTTCTCGATAGGTTCACTTGCCTGTTAGTAGTTTAGTTTAGGGAGTCTATAGTATTACTTAGTGTCTAGGTTAGTTTTTATTTTTGTTAAGTTTTAATTGAACTCCTTTGCACACATCAAGTTTTTGGCGCCGTTGCCGGGGACTTCTTAGTCGATTGTGCAGTCTAGCCTTGAGTCTTATTTGTGCATATTTGTTTTAGTTTTAGTTTTACTTTACTTTATTTTATTTCTTTTAATTTATTTTTAATTGTTTGCAGGTTTGGTAGTGTATGCCACACCTACGTTCACACGGACCGCCACCTGAGCTTTCTTTGCCTTTAAGGAGCGATTCGCGGGACTTCTCTGAGGGTTCTACGAGCGAGGTAAGTGCTTCTACTCCAGTTTCTGCAGATTTTTCTGAGCACACACCACCATCTTCTTCTAGTTCTTCCACCCATTCTAGTCCACGTTTGCACTTTATTCCACCTATGGCTGAGCGTCGCACGGTTCACCAGCAGGCCACTGCTGGATTCACGGGACTTAATAATCCCATCACTGTGCCAAATATCACGAATGAAAATTCGTGGCAGATTCCTTCATACGTCATGACGGCCATTAACAACACTCAGTTTAATGGCCGGGATGATGAGGATGCACCAGCCCATATAGCTCGCCTCACTCGCATCTGTGGTACCTTCAATCTTCAAGGTGCCACTGAAGATGCCATTTTCTTGCAGCTATTTCCTTTTTCTCTTGCGGGTCGGGCAGCCACTTGGCTTGATTCGCATGCACCCGGATCTTTCACTACTTGGGGCAGTCTTAGGGATGCGTTCCTTAAGAAATACTTTCCACCTGCCAAGGCAGCTCGCCTTCGTGATGAGATCCACTCTTTTCGTATGGCACCCGATGAGCCATATTATCTTGCTTGGGAGAGATTCCAGAATTTGCTTAGCAGATGCTCCCAGCATGGTCTCTCTGATTGGGCCCTTGTAGAGAAATTCTACAATGGTCTAACTTATGAGACCCGGGCTCGTTTTGACACTTCTGCGGGTGGTCATCTTATGGGAAAGAGAGATGTTGCTGAGTGTACTGATATGTTTGAGAGCTTTGCTCAGGCTGAGTATGAGCAGAGGTCTGCTAATAGGAATTCAAATCCTATTTCTAGTTCTTCCTCTTCCACTAGAGGAGTTCACCACGTTAATGTGGATACTAGTGTGCCAGCTGCTCTCGAGGCTTTGTTGAGGGATGTGAAGGAGTTGAAGATGAAGGTGGATAGGTGTGAGATTTGTAGGGGTGGCCATGCCACATCTGAGTGTTTGGTGGTCAACCAGGAGCAAGTTGACTATCTTAGGGGTCAAGGTAGGGGTAACACGAACCCTTTCAACAATTCCTACAATCAAAATTGGAGGAACCACCCAAATTTTAATTGGCGCTCTTCCGGTCATCCCCCTGGTTTCCAATCTGGGTCTTCTCATAACCAGGGGCAGGGTCATTCTTCGGTTAGTCATCCGAGTCATACACCGGGGGCGGGTAGCAGTAGTAGTGGTGGTAGTTCTGGGGGTAGCATGAGTAAGATTGAGGAGTTATTGACCCAGTTGGTTGCTAAGGATGCTAATACTCAGAAAACCCTTGCTGAGCATGAAATTCTTTTGAAAAACCAACAATCTGCTTTTCTTGATCTTCAAAGATCTGTTGGTGATATTGCTAAGCGTTTGGATGAGAGGCCCCAAGGCCAATTTTCGGGCAGCACTCAGCCTAATCCAAATGCTCATGTGAAAGTAGTGACTACTAGGAGTGGTCGAGTGGGTGTGAGTGTAGAACCACCGGTTGAGGTAGATGATGAGGAACCGGTGGATGAGGAGATTGAGATGGAGACTCCTGGGGGGGTACACATGAGGCCAGTCCCAGCAAGTACAGTACCGACCAGTGAATCTCCCGTAGTGGTCCCGGTTGAGAAGAAACCGGTTGAGGTTAGGCCGAGTCCTAGATCATTCACGACTTCCTTACCCTGCTCGCTTAGCTCACCAAAAGCATGCTAAGGAGTATGGTCATTTTCTTGACATGTTCAAACAGTTGAAGATCAATCTTCCTTTTATCGAGGCTCTTCAGCATATGCCCAAGTATGCCAAATTACTTAAGGATTTGTTGAAGAGAAAGGAGAGGTTAGGGGAACTTTCTAATGTTCCATTGAGTGGGGGATGTTCTGCGGTGATTCTGAACAAGCTACCGGAGAAATTGACAGATCCTGGGATCTTTACGATCCCATGTTTGTTTGGTAGTGACACTCAGAGGCACGCGTTGGCAGATTCAGGTGCTAGCATCAATTTGATGCCCTATTCATTTTATGAAAAGCTAGCACTTGGTGAACTTATGCCTACACGCATGACATTGTCCCTTGCTGACAGAACGGTCAAGTGTCCACGGGGTATTGTTGAGAACTTATTGGTGAAGGTGGACAAATTTGTATTCCCCGTGGACTTTGTGATTCTTGATATGGAGGCCGATGAGAGTGTGCCTATCATTCTAGGCCGTCCTTTCTTGAGGACCGCTAAGGCTGTCATTGATGTGTTTGATGGGAAGCTCACTCTTAGAGTGGGTGATGAGACTGTCACATTTGAGGTTGTGAAGTCTATGAGGCATCCTGGTGATCATGATGACTTTAGTGACCCATGTCATTCTGTGTACTTCATAAATTATTTCATGTCAAACGTAGATAGGTGTCTTGAGTATGTGTGCGGTGCTGATTTGGTAGTTGAGAGGAGTGAGGAGGAGTGTGAGATTGATGATGAGGGTGTTGGTGTCATTTCTGAGGTGTTAGAGATAGATGAGTTGAGGGAGGAGAGTAAGAAGCCCTCTGTTGAGTCACCACCCACCCTAGAGCTTAAGGTTTTACCCTCACACTTAGAGTATGCATTTCTAGGAGAGGATTCCACTTTACCTGTTGTCATTTCATCTAGGTTAAGTGAGGAGGAGAAGAAGAGATTGCTAGATGTGCTGAGGTTGTATAAGGGGGCTATTGCTTGGAGACTCTTTGATATCCAAGGCATTAGTCCTGCTTATTGCACACATAGGATACTCATGGAGGATGAGTATAAGCCGGTAGTCCAACCTCAGAGGCGGTTAAATCCTAATATGCAAGAGGTTGTGAAGAAAGAGGTGTTGAAGTTGATGGATGCCGGTTTGATCTATCCTATCTCGGATTCATCGTGGGTGAGTCCTACTCAGGTTGTCCCTAAAAAGGGGGGGATGACAGTCGTCACGAATGAGAAAAATGAGCTCATTCCTTCTCGCACGGTCACGGGGTGGCGAGTTTGCATCGACTATAGGAAACTTAACGATGCCACCAGGAAGGATCACTTTCCCCTTCCTTTCATTGACCAGATGTTGGAGAGATTGGCGGGACAGCAGTTCTATTGCTTCTTAGATGGTTTTTCTGGGTATTTCCAGATCCCCATTGCACCGGAGGATCAGGAAAAGACCACATTCACATGCCCTTATGGCACCTATGCTTACCGTCGCATGCCATTCGGGTTATGCAATGCTCCTGCCACATTTCAAAGGTGCATGGTAGCCATCTTTCAAGACATGATTGAATCATCCATGGAAGTGTTTATGGATGACTTCTCAATTTATGGTGACTCATTTGATCAGTGCTTGGTGAATCTTGAGAGGATGTTGAAGAGGTGTGTAGAGACTAAGTTGATGCTTAATTGGGAGAAGTGTCACTTCATGGTGACCGAGGGGATAGTTCTAGGTCATAAGATTTCGAGAGTGGGGATTGAGGTAGACCAAGCTAAGATAGAAACTATAAGTAAACTCCCACCGCCTTCAAGTGTTAAAGCCATTAGGAGTTTTCTTGATCACGCGGGTTTTTATAGGCGATTCATTAAGGATTTCTCCAAAATCACTAGGCCTATGACCCATCTTCTAGAGAAAGACACCCCATTCGTTTTTGATGAGGAATGCATGAAGGCATTCAAATTTTTGAAGGAGAGGCTTGTGAGTGCTCCTATTTTGGTTGCCCCCGATTGGAGTTTGCCCTTTGAACTCATGTGTGATGCTAGTGACCAAGCCGTTGGGGCGGTTTTGGGGCAAAGAAGAGAGAAGCATTTTCACCCGATATATTATGCTAGCAAAACTCTCAATGATGCTCAAGAGAACTACACTACCACCGAGAAGGAGCTTCTTGCGGTAGTGTTTGCTTTTGACAAATTCCGGTCTTACCTTGTGCTTTCAAAGACCACCGTCTTCACCGATCACTCGGCTTTGAGGTTTCTTTTTGCAAAGAAAGATGCAAAGCCTCGTCTTATTAGGTGGATTCTTTTGTTGTCGGAATTTGACATTGAGATCAAAGATAAGAAAGGGGCTGAAAATGTGGCGGCCGATCATCTCTCCCGGTTGGAGGACCCGAAGAGGAGTGAGATTCGTGAGGAGGAGATTGGTGATAGGTTCCCTCACGAGATGATCGACTTTGTTGAGGCGGAGAAGCAAGGAATGCCATGGTTCACCGACTTGGCAAATTTCCTTGGTCATGGAGTAGTGATTGAAGGGATGACTTCTCAACAAAAGAAGAAGTTCTTTAGAGATGCGGGTAAGTATGTTTGGGATGACCCGTATCTCTATCGTGTGGGAGGTGATAGGATTCTTAGGAGGTGTGTGAGTAGAAAGGAGGGCCTAGACATTCTAAGGCATTGTCATGAAGGCTTGACGGGTGGACATCATGGACATCATTCCACCGCCCAAAAGGTCTTCGATTGTGGATTTTATTGGCCTTCGGTGGTGAAGGATGCACTTGAGTTTGTGAAGAAGTGTGATCCTTGCCAACGCACCGGGAATATCTCCTCTAAAGATGAGATGCCTCAAAACCCAATTCAAGTGTTAGAGGTTTTTGATGTTTGGGGCATCGATTTTGTTGGACCTTTCCCTTTGTCCAAAGGGAATAGGTATATACTCGTGGCCATAGATTATGTCTCAAAGTGGGTAGAGGCCCAAGCCTTACCTACAAATGATTCCCGAGTAGTTCTCAAGTTCCTTAAGAAGTTGTTTAGTAGGTTTGGAACTCCTAGAGCTTTAATAAGTGACCGTGGCACGCACTTTTGTAACACCATGTTAGAAAAGGCACTACAACGCTACGGTGTCACTTATCGTTTAGCAACCGCTTACCATCCTCAAACAAGTGGTCAAGTGGAGAATGCAAACCGAGGCGTGAAAAGGATACTTGAGAAGACCGTAGGGAAGAGTCGGAAAGATTGGTCCGACAAATTAGACGATGCGTTGTGGGCGTTTAGAACGGCTTACAAGACACCTTTAGGAACCACCCCGTACATGGTCGTCTATGGCAAAGCATGCCATCTTCCCGTTGAATTGGAACATAGAGCTCTGTGGGCTCTAAAGACGGTCAACCTTGATCTTACCGAGGCAGGTAGGAAGAGGTATTTCCAAATTCATGAGTTAGAAGCCCTTCGTGATGCAGTTTATGCACGTTCATTGAGTACTAAAGAGAAAACCAAATCATTTCATGATAGGAAGTTGAAGGGTTTGAAGGAATTTAAGAAGGGAGATCGGGTTTTACTTTACAATTCCCGATTGAAATTGTTTGGAGGGAAGTTGAAGTCCAAGTGGACGGGTCCATATGTGGTTGAAGAGGTGTTTCCATATGGAACCGTTGAGTTGCAAAATGAAGTTGATGGGAACACTTGGAAAGTGAACGGTCATCGATTGAAACATTACATCAGAGGACCGATTGATGAGAATGAGGAGGGGGAAGAGATCCTCCTAGAGAAACCCGAATGAAGAAAATTTTGAAGGGTTCTTGGGATGAAACCCAAGTGTAGAGTGTGTAAAGGGTAGGTTTTAGAGTTTTTGAATCATTTTTAGTGTGTTTTCGTATTTATTTTCCGTTTTTCGTTTGCGTTTTTGTGTGTTTTCTTAAGTTTTGCAGGTGTTTAATCATTTTGATGCAAGAAAGATGGATTTGAGCTACCAGGTATGTATACTTTACCTTAGAATTGATTTTAGGTGTTTGGGAAGGAAAAATGAGGTGAAAATTTGGCTAAGGCATGAAAATAAAAGAAACTCTCTGGAAATTTGACCCCGTCGCGTCACGCGACCCCCTCAGGCCCAGCTGTCGCGCTACACTACAGATCTGGTCAAAGACGCGGGTCAACAAGTTGTCGCGATACGCGACAACATTCTTGTTACCTGTCGCGATACGCGACACGAGCCCATATCAGTTTTTACCTTTTTCAAGCCCTAGATCTCGAATTTTAACCCCATTTCATCTTCTCAAGACCGTCGACCACCTCCCCTTCACCACCATTTTCACTTTCCACCACCATTTTCTACCAATTTCACCACCAAAAATCATCAACCATCATCCCTAACATCTATTTCACCTATTTCTTCCAACCCATTTCACCCTTTCAACACCTTCATCCACCATTGACGGGTCCAAGCAAGAACACGAGGGATTTGCTTCAAAGCTTCAATTTTTCTTCTTATTCTCGTCGTGTAAGTCGATTCTAAGGTAATGTGATGAACCATTTACAATTTTTCTTGCATTTTGATGAATTTTGTCAATTTTAGTTTTAGCCTAGTTTTAAATTTTTAGTTATTGAAGGTTTTGTGTTGATTTTAGTTTAGTGTTAGTATAGTTAGGCTTGTTGAATGCTTCTAGTTGCCTTGTTATAGTTGAATTTGTTGTTGGATGTCAAATGACCATAGATTGTAGTTTGGGAAAAAAAAACTTAAGGTTTGAAAATGGTTCTTTTGGTCTTGGCAGGTTAAACAAACTGGTTTTAACAATGAAATTTGCCATGATAATGTCTATTTAAGATGAAAAATCAGTTTGTGGGATGGTTTGTTTACGGGTTTGTTCTTGGAACATTAAACGGTATTGTTGTGTAACCGCAAATGAAATGCTATACGGTTACAAATTCTTGGTTTCCTTACTAACTTGGCAGCTTGTGTCTGATTTTGATGTTGTTTCAGGATGTCTGGAGCAAGTTCATCAGGTGCAGGTGGGAAAAGAAGAAGAGGCCCTGTTCCAAGGCCACGGGGAGAACCCAGTTCCCCAGTTCAACCACAAAGGGATGAAAGAACGATCAAATATCTCGAACCTGAGCGGATACCAGTCATCAAAACAAGAAGATTGAAAGACCACACCCTCCTAATGTTTGAAATGGGCACTTTCGAGAGTGACAGGCTTGATAGGTTTGTATCATTAGAACTCTTGCACCATAGAAACATAAATTGGGAATAAGTTGACCAGTTAGGCCAAAGAGATAGGTTGGAAAGGCTTTTAGGGCCCAAGTGGAGGCGAGTTTTGGCGTGTGATTGGCCTCAATATAAGGAACTGACCATAGAGTTTCACTCAACCTTTATGTATGATGATTCGGAGTTTGAGTCTTTGGATGCTATTTCCTTTTCATTGGGGAGGCGGGTTTATGAGATGTCCATTCCACAGTTTGCTGTTGTTTGTGGGTTTTACACTAAGGACGAGGTTCTATCCCCAGATTTTGTACAGGCATTGAGGGGAGCCACCAAGAGGGACAGAGATTTCTGTCTTTCTGAGGTGGATTTGAGTGAGTTCTGGGCCACGATTGATGATGCCCCGTTTTCCACCAGTATGCTTGAATCGAACATCAGAGATCCTTTGTTGAGATATATTCATAGGGTTCTAGCATGTACTGTAGTGGGTAGGAGTTCAGGAGAGGAAAAAGTCAACTGGATTGACCTTTTCTGCTTATATTGTATGGTGACTGGAAGAGAGGCGAATGTGGCATGCGTGTTGGCCACATCTTTAGCTAGAGCTAGGAGAGGGGGAGGACGAGCTAGACTGGATATGGGCCCATACATATACCGGATGGCGGAATATTTAGGAGTTTTTGAAAGATATCGTCCTGACCTAATGATCCTAGGATTGTTGACCACACCGATAGACCTGAGGGATTTACAGAGAGCTGGGATTGTTGAGAGGGATAACCCACCGAGATGGGCTGGATTTATGGTTGGGCCTCATGTGATGCCTCCACAGGGGACACCTGCAGCAGAGGCAGTGATGGGCTCGATCCCAACTCACAGACAGAGGCATGTTTTTAGGAGAGACTTTCCCCCGAGGCAGTATCCACTTAGGGAGCCCATCCCTGATCCACTTACATTGGAATCTTTATGTCACAGGATGGATGGGTACCACGATCTGTACCGAGACCGGAGGGACCATGATCAGAGGAGACAGGAGGACGCTATGAGGTATTTGATGACTTCACTTAACATCAACATACCAGAGTTTTACAGGGCCCCTGAAGAGCATGATGGTGGAGACGATGACGAGTAGGTGTGGAGAGGTTTGAGCTGGATGGTTGGATGCATTTGTGTATGCTGTTTGAACATTTGTATCTTCTGACATTTGTGACTGGGTTGGCTATGGGTTGGTAGATTTTAAACTTATTTTGGTTGTGGTTGATTACTGTTTTTCAGAACTCATGGTTATTTATCTTGATCTTTGTGGTGCTTGTTTTATTTGGTTGTTTATGGCTTGTGAAGCAATTTTTGTAGAGTGAAGAACTTTTGTGGAAAGACTGGCACATGACAGTCTTCTTCTTAACCAGCTAAGTCATTTTCCTTTTTAACTTTCTTTATTTTCTTAGTTTTATTTTGGGTTTCCTTTTTCTCTACATTGGGGACAATGTATAGTTTAAGTGTGGGGATGGGAAATTTAGTTTAGTTAACTTATTTTAGTTAATTTTTTTTAGTTTAGTAATTTTTGCTTTATTAGTAATTTTTGAGTCAAAATTTTCGCTTTACATCTCTAGCTTAGTTCTTTTTAGTCCTTGTTTAGAGTTGGTTGCAAAAAGTATGATGGGAAATGATAGAAAAGTTGGGTTTTGTGGTTTTATTCATGGTTAACTTGTTGGTTTGGGTTTTATGCTTTGATTATGGGATGTGTAGGTAGGCTCAACTGGTTGTTTTGGTCCTGTAAGATTGGTATAATTTTACTAAAATGCATGAATTTCATGGGAAACACCTTGGGGATTTGGAATTAATGAAACTGTTTTCTAGTTATTGAGGAATTTTTGCATAATAACAAATGAGAGTTTTGAAAATCTGATTTTTTGATTGGCACATAAGTACTCTTTTTATGAGAATAAATCCGAGTCTTATGGCGCCTCCATTTCACCAAATAAGCTGAGTAAAAAGAAAAAAAAGAAAAGAAAAGAAGTTGGACGAGAAACTTATGTGTCACACGCCGGGTTGCAGCCTGGTTGAAACACCACTAAGCTAAGTTCAATAAAAAAAAATTTGAATAAAAGAAAAATGCTCACGCTTTCATCTGATTCCATCATGAAAAATCTGATTTGAGAAATTTCTTGTTTGTTTATATGTAAGGATGACTTGAAAGCTAGAATCCAGGATTGATTTGGTTTTAATTTCCTAAGTGTGGGTCTAATGAAATGAAATGTAGAACATAAACATAATGGACCATGACTAAGGGACTGGGAAAACCAGTATAAGTTTAATAGGATAACAATACTTGCAATCTTTTTCAAGGCATTTAATTTTAAATTAATAAGTTTAATTGTGTAGAAACCATTTTATACAACTGTGATCCCAGATTTTTGCATAGATCTTTTCCAAGGACGAAAAAGAGATAAGTGTGGGGATGTGATGTGTTGCAAAACACATCTGTTTTTCTATTTGTTTTTAATTAATTTGTGTACAGTTTTAGTCAGTTTTAGAGTCGATTGATGTTGGTTCTTCACAAATCCAAAAATTGTTTCTTGCAGGTAATAAACATGCTATTTTGGCACAAAAAATCAAGAAATAGAGCTCCCGGTTGGTCAAGAACAAATCCAAGACACAAGAAGATAAATTCTGGAAAAATACCTTGTCGCGTATCGCGACAACATCTTGAAACCCTGTAGCATAGCGCGACAGGTAGAAAATGTCTATTTTGCCCTTTTAATGATTGCGGGTTTGACCCGACTAATTTGTCGGGTAGTGAGGGCTGTCGCGTAGCGCGAAGGGTTCTTGGAGGCCTGTCGCGTAGCGCGACAGGGTTAGTTTTTCAGAATTTCGACTTTTATGTTTTTGAAACGGCTGGAGGCGAGAGGATTCGATTTTTGGACGATCAGAGATGACTGGGGAGGCGACTAGAAGCAAGGATACAAGATTGGAGTCTAGTTTGACCATCGTGAAGCCCTAAGCGAGTGATCCGAAGGGTGTAACGTGATCGGTTCTTCTTTCTTTTTTTTTATTCTCCTTTTACTGATGTTTGAGATGTGTTTTAACATTGATTATTACTGTTTACTTAGTATGATTCGTGGCTAAACATTCTAGACCACCTAGGGTTTTACGAATATGCATGTTTGATATTGATAACGATTGATTGTGGAACAAGTTTGGATTTTTAATGGTTTAATGATTTGGTTTGAATTCTTGGATGTGGATGAATGTTTATGATGTTTGTGATTGAGTTGTTGTTTCCTCATATGCTTTGGCGAATGTCTTTCGTGTAATGAGCATGTGTTAGGTCATTTACTTTGTGTTTATGATTTGTGGATGCGTTACTAGACGTAGTAATTCATAGGAGCAATAATTAGGTCACAAATGATTTAAATGTTTAACCAAATTCAACAGCCGTGAGGTGAGGAGTTGTTAGCATGTCTTGCATGTTTGAAAACTAGTTAAAGTCTTTGTGAAAAGACTAAGATTAGGTTAAAAAAAAAACATAGTCTTGTATGTTAAGTCCAAGATGAATTTCCTTATTGTCCTTACATTTGATGTATTGAAACTATCATTTCCGTGAGGAAGATGGTTTTTCGGACATACCATTAATGGGTTGGTTAACTTGTGAGAGTAATTAACATAAACCGGTGCTTAAAATACTTGTAGGCATTTTAGTTGAAATCTTTAAAAAGGGTTAAAGAATCTCTAATCTGTTAATGAGTTAATATTCAAAGATCCCGGTTCCATAACAAGTTCCATAATCAATCTAAACATTTCAAACATGTATAAAGTAAACCCTAGGTAGTCTTTTCATCATTATTAAATTCTAGTTGAACTTTCTCATTTGAGCTTTGATTTGTTTTCAGAATCTTATTAGTTTCAGTTTAATTAGTTAATTATAAAACCCCCCTTTTAAAACAATCATTTTAATTCAAGTCTTTTGTGTAGATAAGTCCTTGATTTTATTTTGCACTTTCTATAGGAGTCTGTGGGTTCGATATCCGGACTTGCTTTTCTGTACTATTTCTCGATAGGTTCACTTGCCTGTTAGTAGTTTAGTTTAGGGAGTCTAGAGTATTACTTAGTGTCTAGGTTAGTTTTGATTTTTGTTAAGTTTTAATTGAACTACTTTGCACACATCAACCGAATACTGGGATGGAATCAAGCTTGGTATTCAAGCTGACTCTGCGAACCGGTATAAAGACCGGAAAGCAAAGCTAAAGAAGCACTTTGACAAAGAAGGAGGATATGACAACACAGCAAGAGCCAAGCAGAATCCTCCTAAGGGCATGGAACCGGAAGCGTGGGTGCAGGTTATTGATGGGTTGTTTACAACTTCTACATACAAAAACAGATATTTGAAGAATACAGCTAATAGATCAAAACAGTTGTATGGAAGTTATCACATGTCACACCCCCATCTCTCGTCACCTGTTGATGATGTCACTGAAACGGTCGCGGAAGCATAGTGGTGACAATCATTTATGAGAATAGATGTGGATATTTTGCTTTCATTCGATCTTCACTTTCCCAGGTATACTCTGGTCCACGTTGCGAGTTCCATCGCACTTTAACGATTGGTATGCGACTACGTTTTAGCACTTTCATTTCTCGATCCATTACCTCTATTGGTTCTTCACTGAACTGAAGTTTTTCATCAATATGAATCTCTTCTAGAGGTACGATCAATGATTCATCAGTTAGGCACTTCTTCAGATTGGATACATGAAAGACATCATGGATGTTACTAAGTTCAGGAGGTAACTCAAGTCTGTAGGCTACTCATCCAATTTGTTCAATAATTTTGAATGGTCCTACAAACCTTGGTGAAAGCTTACCTCTCTTTCCAAATCTGAAAATGCCCTTCCAGGGTGAAACTTTCAACATCACTCTATCACCTATTTGAAATTCTATTTGTCTACGACGATTATCAACATAACTCTTTTGACGATCGCGAGCAGCTTTAATTCGTTCTTGAATGAGTGCGATCTTATCAGTTGTTTCTTGAATAAATTCTGGGCCTATTATTTGACTCTCACCTACCTCTGACCAACAGATAGGTGATCTACACTTGCGTCCATAAAGTGCTTCAAATGGAGTGCATTGAATACTGGTATGGTAGCTGTTATTGTATGAAAATTCAACAAGTGGAAGATGAATATCCCAGCTACCTCCAAAATCAATAACACAGCTTTTAAGTATGTCTTCAAGAGTTTGATTTATTCGCTCAGTTTGTCCATCCGTCTGTGGATGATAAGCTGTGCTCATATTTATTTGTGTGCCCATAGCATTCTGAAGAGTTTGCCAAAATCGTGACATAAATCGACTATCTCTGTCAGAAATGATAGAGATGGGTACTCCGTGTCGAGATATAATCTCATTAACATAGAGTTTAGTGAGGCTATCCATTGAATAATCCTCTCGGATGGGTAAGAAATGCGCAGATTTAGTAAGGCGATCAACGATAACCCATATAGAGTCATGATTACGTGATGTTCTGGGTAATTTAGTGATGAAATCCATAGAGATCTGATCCCATTTCCACATGGGAATCTCAGGTTGTTGTAATAACCCAGAAGGTCGTTGATGTTCAGCCTTAACTTTGAGACATGTTAGCCATCGATCCACGTATTCAGCTATATGTTTCTTCATTCCAGGCCACCAGTAAAAATCTCTAAGATCTTTATACATTTTATCAGCGCCAGGGTGAATAGAATACCTGGATTTGTGCGCCTCATCCAAGATAATTGTTCGAGAGTTACCGAATAAAGGAACCCAAATTCGGCTTTTGAAATACAATACTCCCTCAGTCTTGACTTCAAGTTTCTTGTCTAATCCTCTTAATTCCTCAGCAGGATAATTCGTTGCTTGTAAAGCTTGCTGCTGAGCTTCTTTAATCTGAGGAATTAGACTGGTTTGAATAGTCATTCCTAACGCTTTCACACGTAAAAGTTTGACTCGTTCCTTGCGACTTAAGGCATCGGCTACGACATTCGCTTTACCCGGGTGATAACGAATTTCACAGTCATAGTCGTTTAGAAGTTCTACCCACTGCCTCTGTCGCATGTTCAACATTTTCTGATCCAGAATGTGCTGAAGACTTTTGTGATCAGTGTATATAATACACTTGGTTCCATATAAATAATGTCTCCAAATCTTGAGTGCAAACACCACTGCACCAAGTTCTAGATCATGTGTGGTATAATTCTTATCGTGTATCTTCAGTTGTCGAAAAGCATAAGCAATTACTTTGTCATTCTGCATTAAAACACACCCAAGACCTTGACGCGAGGCATCACAGTATACTGACAAATTATCAATACATTCTGGTAATGCCAAGATCGGTGCATTGTAGAGTTTATGTTTTAACAGTTGGAATGCCTCCTCCTGATGGAAATCCCATATAAAAGGTTGATTCTTTTGGGTCAATGTGGTGAGTGGCAAGGCTATTTTTGAGAAATTCTTAATGAATCGGCGACAATAACCTGCCAACCCCAAGAATTGACGTATTTCAGTCGGGGTTCGTGGTGTCTCCCATTGTTTCACCTCTTGAATCTTACTGGGATCCACTTGAATACCGTTCTCATTTACAACATTGTAACACCCGAAAATTTAGCATCTTAATGATAAACGTGCGAGATTTCGGTAACTGTTTATGTTCAAAGAATTGCGTTGTCAAAGAAATAAGCACATTTGATCGTGCTTGAAATCCACGACGATTTGACAATCGATATTATTACAGGATGATAGTACGTGAGAAATGGTGAACGTGGGCGAAAACCGTGCGTGAAACGGAGTTACGGATTGTCCGGAATCGTGAAACGAAGAAAAATTTCAAAGTATTGTACTTTTGGACTCGTCGCGATACGCGACGGATATTTGAGGATCCTTCGCGGTACGCGATGGACCAAAAATATCTGAGATTCTCCGGATTTCTTCGCGGTACGCGAAGCTCTATTTGGCCCCTCGTCGCGGTACGCGATGAGTGAGGCGGTGCAGTGGATTGATATTCTTCATCAGATTAACGCAGAGTTTAAAATTTTATTTCATACTCGATTATATTCGCTCAAGAACACCACCAGACGAGTTTTTCATCATCCAAACTCAAATCTGAAGCCATCAGAAGTCACCGATCATACCAGGGATCGTATCTACAAGTTCTGATCATTGTTTTGCAGTCAAAACTTCGTCCGGAGAGGTAACGATTCATCCTAACCTTCTAGACTGATAATGAATGATTAAATCTTGTTTCTGAACGTGATAATATAGTTAGGGTTGTTGATTATTGCCTAGATGATGGCTAGGATTGATTTTAAATGAAGAACTCGAACTGTTAATGGGAAAATCCTTGTTTTGGAGTCGTTGTAATGCCCGGTTTGCATGGAATCATAACAATGGTTATAATGGTTTAGACCATTTGATTATGACAAGGTAGATGATTAGTTTGATTAATTTTGATATGCAAGATTAAATCCAAGTGTTTCAAACTAATCACAATCAATAACAAGGATTGATCAGTTCCAAGCCATTAATCTGTCTAGGAACATGTTTTAGCATGATAATCAACAACATTAACTTCTTGATATGTTTTGACATTGGACGTTCAGAAAGATTTAATCAGGCAGTTAATATGTAAATAACATATTAAACGTAAACCTATGCAGAGTTATACCATTAGCACCAGTTGTGAGTGATCTCACGACCGTGAGACATCAGGTGAGTTCTAGACGCCCTATTTTCACATTTAATGTTTTGGGCTGGCATACATGCTTAACATTATGTTCATGATGTTATGTGTTTAAGATAATGATAAATGAATAATGATATGCCATGAATATGTATGTGGGTTAACGTGTTAATATGATTTGTAAATATGACATGCTAAGTATGATATGTTCATATTAGTAAGACATGATGATGAGCAGTATGATAACACGCTATGAGGATAATTACAGATGTTAAGCTATGATGAAATCCTAAGCTGCTAGGATGAAGGCATGAAGTATGATATGATATGTGCTTTGCTGCTAGGGCATAATGCTAGGATGATAAGATGCTAGTATGACAAGTTTATGACTGCCAGAATATATAATCTGATGATATGATGAAATGATACTGGCATGATATAATATGATGGTTCCTATATTATATCAAGACAAAGTGATGATATTATGATGATAAGAGACTAGCATGAAATGTTATGATGTTATGTTGAATACGATGGATGATGTTATGATGCTAGTATGCTATGAATGAGGAATAAGTGATGTGCCTATACGTGTTATAGGAAAGTGTATGAATGAGAGTCAACCACGACTACAACTGGGTATGATGAAACATATAATGTTTATAACGAATGAGGATATGTGCTAACGTATCATATATGATGAACGAATGATGTCCCTATATGTGATATGGGATATGAATGAATGATGACGCTCCCGTACTTGTTACGGGAGATGAATGACGTTGCTCCCATATTCGTATGGGATGAATGATGTTGTTTCCGTACTTGTTACGGATAAGTATGGTAGCTCCAGTACTTGTTACTGGGTAAGTATGGTTGTTCCTGTACTTGTTACGGGATGATTATGACGTAGCTCCCATATACGCGTTATGGGGTAAGGATGGTAGCTCCAGTATGTGTTACTGGGTAAGTATGGTAGCTCCGGTACTTGTTACTGGGTAAGTATGGTAGCTCCAGTAATTGTTACTGGGTAAGTATGGAGTCTTATGCCGGTATAAGCCCACTGTTAAGACAGTGGTTATGATCAAAACTATGGTTTTGATAAGGTAAAGGAATGTGTGTTACGGTTACGTATATGTGATGTATGATCTGTCAACTTCGGTTGATAGTGTTAAAGAAATCTTATACATGTATGAGTTATCAGCTGCGGGTTGATAGTTATAGAATCTTGTGCTGCACAAGTCTGTCTGACTTTAGGTCAGCAGTTGACGGCGAATTCCTTCACCGTATGAATGATGTTATGAGGATATATATATATATATATGTTATGTAGGTATGCTATGAGGAAAGGCATGTTATGTGTTTAAGATATACCATGTGACGATGTTGTATGTTAAGTATATTTTAACTTAACAAAACGTTTATGATGTCTTATGAAAACTAGAACTCACCAGCGTAAGCTGACTTGATTTAGCATGTATGTCAGGTTAAGCTTGGGTCAGAGAAGGCATGGAGCTCAGGCATCAAGATAAAGAATCCGATGGTGTTGGCAATCGTTTATGTATTAATTCAGACATGTAATTATGTTTGATATGATGTTTAAGTTCCGCTGCATGTTTATGAAAGTTTTTAGTTTAAGGGCTATGTGTTATGACGAGACCAACGTACGTGGGATCGCCCGGAATCGGGGCCTCACAAGTTGGTATCAGAGCCATAGTTTGAGAGATCTTGGCGTCCCAAATGCCAAGACTTAAACTGAAAATGGGATTAAGTGATGCGGATTGCCAACCATGGATGAACGGATGCCATGAGCTGAATGTTATGTATGAGTTAAGATGTATGTGTAAGGTTAGAAAGGTTGTTAGTGTCATGCACGTTGAGGAGATGGGATGGGAAACGTTTAGAGCCTATGAGTTGGGTAAATGGTTAATAACACCTGATCAACGTCATTAACGATTTACAAAGCTTATTTCGTGCTAAACTGATTCTGTACTGACTACTCAATTGTTGCATTATGTAGATAGTTAGATGGCCGGACAAGAGGGTAGGCCACGTAAGCAACCACAGAAACCTGAAGAACCACATGTCGAGACCGAGAAACCGGTCAACGAAGGAGAAAGCGAGCACAGTGAGCCACCAGAAGACGAAGAAGAGTTCACGCTAGAGCCGATTGTGGTAAAGGCTATTTCTGATGAAGTTTGCAAAATCATGGATGAGAAAATGCCGGCAATGATTGCTAAGGCACTGAAGGATGTTCTAAAAGACAAGTCTGAAGGAACCAAGGAAAGCACCAAGGGAGATGATGAAATTGTGATCATCGAAAATAAAAGCGGTGATTCTACGTCAGGGAAAGTGAAGGGTTGTGACTACAAGGTCTTCAAAGGATGTAACCCACCGACCTTCGATGGAAAGAAGGATGCTGTTGCCACTTGTCACTGGATATCTGCGATGGAGGCTGTTATCTCTATCAGTGAATGCCGAGTTGATCAAGCTGTCAAGTTTGCAGCCCATTCATTTACGGAGGAAGCTCTACATTGGTGGAACACCATTAAGCAGTCCAAGTCTGCAGCTGATATGGAGAAAATGACTTGGGATGATCTCAAGGAGCTGGTTACTAAACAGTTCTGTCCCAAAAATGAGTTGGATAAAGTAGAACGAGAGTTTCTGGTTCTGAAAGCTGGAAGTATGAATCATCGACAGTATACATCAAAATTCAATGAAATGGCAAGATTAGTTCCTCACTTGATTGGTTCTGAGGAACGCAGGGTGAAACTGTATATGGAGGGTTTGCCTTCAAAGGTGCGGATTCATGTGAAGGCCAATGCTCCCAATACCTTTGACTCCACGGTGGAACTCAGCGGTATTGTATGGGATGATGTGATGGCTGATGAGCCAATACAAGAGGAAACAAAGATGAAAGAATCCTTCGGGACTAAGAGGGGTCGAACAGACCAACAAAAGTTCTCAAGCAAGAAATTGAAGCGAGAGGAGATGAGCCGATGCAACAAGTGTGGGAAAAACCACACGGGACAGTGCCTGTTAGGCACTAACTTATGCTTCAGGTGCGGAAAGACGGGACATTTTTCTAACAGTTGCACGAATGTTACTCGATGTTTTAATTGCAATGGGTTAGGACACATGTCCAAGGATTGCAAGAAACCACGGGCGGATGCTTCGGGCTCGGGTAAGAAAGAGGATAAAGGGAAAGGAAAAGTAGAAGGCTAAAGCACGAGCCTTCACGTTGGACCCGGACGTGGTCACAGGTACCTTTTCTATCAACAATATTACTGATTTTGTATTGTTTGATTTTGGTGCCATTATAAGTTTTGTGTCTTTTACTTTCTGTGATGGGTTGTCTGGGAAGGTTAAGAAGATAAATCGGGTATTTGATGTAGAAACGGATATTGGTAAGATGATCAGGGTGACTGAGGCTATAGATGATTGTTATGTTGAGATAGGAGGTCATAAGTTCCCGGTACGATTGTTTCTTATAACCTTGGGAGGTTTCAATGTAGTCTTGGGTATGGACTGGTTAGCCAAATATGAGGCTAACATTGTATGTCAACGAAGGATGATATGTTTACGTGCGATGGATGGAAGCTCCATGACGGTTTATGGTGATAAAGCGATGTATGCGCCGAAGATCATTTCGATGATCAAGGCTGATGTTATGATGAGGCGAGGGGGTGCAGCCTACTTGGCCTATGTGATTGAGGAACATACGGATATGAGCATGATTGATGATGTACCCGTGGTGCGTAACTTCCTTGATGTATTCCTTGAGGAATTGCCTGGATTATCACCGGAACGGGAAATTGAGTTCCAAATCAACTTAGTGTCGGGGGCGCAACCCGTTGCCAAAACACCTTACCGTTCAGCTCCCATCGAAATGAAGGAAATGATGGCCCAGCTACAAGAACTCCTTGATAAATGTTTTATATGATCGAGTGTCTCTCCTTGGGGAGCCCGGTGCTGTTTGTGAAGAAGAATGATGGTAGCATGCGAATGTGCATCGACTACAGGGAACTGAATAAGTTGACCGTAAAGAACAGGTATCCTTTACCTAGAATTGATTATTTGTTCGATCAATTTCAAGGTACAAGCTGGTTCTCAAAGATAGATCCCCGATCTGGTTACCATCAGTTGAAAGTTCGAGAGCAGGATATTCTAAAGACTGTTTTCCGTACACGTTATGGACACTACGAGTTTCTCATTATGTCATTTGGATTGATGAATGCTCCTACAGCATTTATGGATTTGATGAACAGAGTATGTCAACCGATGCTGGACCGATCGGTGATAGTGTTTATGGATGATATTTTGATTTATTCAAAGAACGAGGGAGACCATGTTTGCCACATACGTGAGGTATTGGAGATCCTGAGGAAAGAGAAACTTTATGCTAAATTCTCCAAATGTGTTTTCTGGTTACGAGAGTTACAATTTCTGGGTCACGTGGTGAACCCAGAAGGCATTATGGTAGATCTAGCTAAAGTTGAAACGGTTATGAAATGGAGCCTTTCGAAGTCACCTACGGAAGTACACAGTTTTCTTGGTTTGGCCGGTTACTATCGAAGATTTACTCAAGACTTCTCCAAGATAGCGACACCATTGACGAAGCTCCTGAAGAAAGATGTAAAGTACGAATGGGGCCCGAACCAAGAACAAGCGTTCACAGTGCTAAAGGAGAAACTTACCCAAGCTCCTGTTTTAGCACTGCCAAATGGAGATGATGATCTTGTTGTATATGCTGGTGCATAACGACATAGCTTATGCTTCACGCCAGAATCTCTGGACGAAACTTAAGCAGGCGCAACAGGAAGGATTGAAAGAAGAGAATGTGAGTTTTAAACATGTCTTCGGACAAATCAAGAACTTGGAATACGAGATGAAACGACTCTACCCACATTTGTTTGAAACGTAACAGGTTTCGAGGACGAAACCTATTGTAAGGAGGGTAGATTTGTAACACCCGAAAATTTAGCATCTTAATGATAAACGTGCGAGATTTCGGTAACTGTTTATGTTCAAAGAATTGCGTTGTCAAAGAAATAAGCACATTTGATCGTGCTTGAAATCCACGACGATTTGACAATCGATATTATTACAGGATGATAGTACGTGAGAAATGGTGAACGTGGGCGAAAACCGTGCGCGAAACGGAGTTACGGATTGTCCGGAATCGTGAAACGAAGAAAAATTTCAAAGTATTGTACTTTTGGACTCGTCGCGATACGCGACGGATATTTGAGGATCCTTCGCGGTACGCGATGGACCAAAAATATCTGAGATTCTCCGGATTTCTTCGCGGTACGCGAAGCTCTATTTGGCCCCTCGTCGCGGTACGCGATGAGTGAGGCGGTGCAGTGGATTGATATTCTTCATCAGATTAACGCAGAGTTTAAAATTTTATTTCATACTCGATTATATTCGCTCAAGAACACCACCAGACGAGTTTTTCATCATCCAAACTCAAATCTGAAGCCATCAGAAGTCACCGATCATACCAGGGATCGTATCTACAAGTTCTGATCATTGTTTTGCAGTCAAAACTTCGTCCGGAGAGGTAACGATTCATCCTAACCTTCTAGACTGATAATGAATGATTAAATCTTGTTTCTGAACGTGATAATATAGTTAGGGTTGTTGATTATTGCCTAGATGATGGCTAGGATTGATTTTAAATGAAGAACTCGAACTGTTAATGGGAAAATCCTTGTTTTGGAGTCGTTGTAATGCCCGGTTTGCATGGAATCATAACAATGGTTATAATGGTTTAGACCATTTGATTATGACAAGGTAGATGATTAGTTTGATTAATTTTGATATGCAAGATTAAATCCAAGTGTTTCAAACTAATCACAATCAATAACAAGGATTGATCAGTTCCAAGCCATTAATCTGTCTAGGAACATGTTTTAGCATGATAATCAACAACATTAACTTCTTGATATGTTTTGACATTGGACGTTCAGAAAGATTTAATCAGGCAGTTAATATGTAAATAACATATTAAACGTAAACCTATGCAGAGTTATACCATTAGCACCAGTTGTGAGTGATCTCACGACCGTGAGACATCAGGTGAGTTCTAGACGCCCTATTTTCACATTTAATGTTTTGGGCTGGCATACATGCTTAACATTATGTTCATGATGTTATGTGTTTAAGATAATGATAAATGAATAATGATATGCCATGAATATGTATGTGGGTTAACGTGTTAATATGATTTGTAAATAATGACATGCTAAGTATGATATGTTCATATTAGTAAGACATGATGATGAGCAGTATGATAACACGCTATGAGGATAATTACAGATGTTAAGCTATGATGAAATCCTAAGCTGCTAGGATGAAGGCATGAAGTATGATATGATATGTGCTTTGCTGCTAGGGCATAATGCTAGGATGATAAGATGCTAGTATGACAAGTTTATGACTGCCAGAATATATAATCTGATGATATGATGAAATGATACTGGCATGATATAATATGATGGTTCCTATATTATATCAAGACAAAGTGATGATATTATGATGATAAGAGACTAGCATGAAATGTTATGATGTTATGTTGAATACGATGGATGATGTTATGATGCTAGTATGCTATGAATGAGGAATAAGTGATGTGCCTATACGTGTTATAGGAAAGTGTATGAATGAGAGTCAACCACGACTATAACTGGGTATGATGAAACATATAATGTTTATAACGAATGAGGATATGTGCTAACGTATCATATATGATGAACGAATGATGTCCCTATATGTGATATGGGATATGAATGAATGATGACGCTCCCGTACTTGTTACGGGAGATGAATGACGTTGCTCCCATATTCGTATGGGATGAATGATGTTGTTTCCGTACTTGTTACGGATAAGTATGGTAGCTCCAGTACTTGTTACTGGGTAAGTATGGTTGTTCCTGTACTTGTTACGGGATGATTATGACGTAGCTCCCATATACGCGTTATGGGGTAAGGATGGTAGCTCCAGTATGTGTTACTGGGTAAGTATGGTAGCTCCGGTACTTGTTACTGGGTAAGTATGGTAGCTCCAGTAATTGTTACTGGGTAAGTATGGAGTCTTATGCCGGTATAAGCCCACTGTTAAGACAGTGGTTATGATCAAAACTATGGTTTTGATAAGGTAAAGGAATGTGTGTTACGGTTACGTATATGTGATGTATGATCTGTCAACTTCGGTTGATAGTGTTAAAGAAATCTTATACATGTATGAGTTATCAGCTGCGGGTTGATAGTTATAGAATCTTGTGCTGCACAAGTCTGTCTGACTTTAGGTCAGCAGTTGACGGCGAAATTCCTTCACCGTATGAATGATGTTATGAGGATATATATATATATATATATGTTATGTAGGTATGCTATGAGGAAAGGCATGTTATGTGTTTAAGATATACCATGTGACGATGTTGTATGTTAAGTATATTTTAACTTAACAAAACGTTTATGATGTCTTATGAAAACTAGAACTCACCAGCGTAAGCTGACTTGATTTAGCATGTATGTCAGGTTAAGCTTGGGTCAGAGAAGGCATGGAGCTCAGGCATCAAGATAAAGAATCCGATGGTGTTGGCAATCGTTTATGTATTAATTCAGACATGTAATTATGTTTGATATGATGTTTAAGTTCCGCTGCATGTTTATGAAAGTTTTTAGTTTAAGGGCTATGTGTTATGACGAGACCAACGTACGTGGGATCGCCCGGAATCGGGGCCTCACAAACATGCCCAAGAAATTGAACTTCTCGTAACCAAAATTCACACTTGGAGAATTTGGCATATAGCTGTTCATGTGCTAGAAGTTCTAATATGAGTTTCAAGTGTTGGGCATGTTCTTGTTGATTTCGAGAATAAATAAGAATGTCATCAATAAACACAATCACGAACTTATCTAGATAAGGTCTACATACTCGATTCATTAGATCCATGAAAACTTCAGATGCATTTATTAAACCAAACGACATTACTAAAAATTCGTAATGTCCGTATCGGGTTCGGAAAGCAGTTTTTGGAACATCATCGTCATGGATTCGCAACTGATGGTATCCGGATCTCAAATCAATTTTTGAGAAATATGTAGCACCTTGCAATTGATCAAACAGATCATCGATACGAGGTAGTGGATAACGGTTCTTGATTCTTATTTTATTGAGTTCCCTGTAGTCAATGCACATCCTGAATGAACCATCCTTCTTTTTCACAAAAAGAATTGGTGCTCCCCAGGGTTAGAAACTAGGTCTGATAAAATCTTTGCCTAGAAGTTCCTGTAATTGACCTGAAAGTTCTTGCATTTCTGATGGCGCAAGCCGATACGGGGCTTTAGCAACAGGTGCTGCACCTGGGATCAAGTCAATACGAAATTCAACCTGCCTCATTGTGGGTAATCCTGATATGTCCTCAGGAAATACTTCAGGAAAATCTTTGACTACTGGGATGTCTGTGATATGTTTGGGTGGAGAATTGTGCTCAGTCACGTGTGCCAGGAAAGCATACCAGCCTTTCCTTAAGAATTTCTGAGCTCGCATACAAGATATAATACCAAGTTTTCTACCAGCTCGTTCTCCTTGAACTATGAGTGTATTATTATCAGATAATGGAATACGGATCACCTTGTTTTGACAGACAACTTCCGCTTGGTTATCAGAAAGCCAATCCATGCCAACAACGACATCAAAGCTCCCAAGCTCAATAGGTAGTAAATTGATATTAAAAAGGTGATCATTCAAATTCAAGGAACATCCTTGAATAACACTGTTAGTTTTAATCAACTTGCCATTGGCAAGTTCAATGACATAAGGAGTTTCTAGATCTACTGTAGGCAATGAAAGTAATGATGCAAATTCAGGAGAAATAAAACTCTTATCTGCTCCTGTATCAAACAACACTGATGCATATAAATTATTGAGAAGAAACGTACCAGTAACAATATTTGCATCATGCCTTGCCTCGGCTGCACCAATCTGAAAAGCTCTCCCTTTAGCTTCATTTCCCGGATTGGTGTTATTGTTTGGACAGTTTCGCATAAGATGGTCAGGACTTCCACACTTGAAGCATGACCGATTTGTTTTAGTAGTTTGTCATGGTGCTTGATTTGGTTGAGAAGCAGGCAAATTACAGTATCTGGTGTAGTGTCCAACCCTATTACAGTTGGCACAAACAGGACACGGTCCTGTATGATGATATGGACACTTGTTGCATTTGGGCACCTGCCCAGTATAAGTTTTTTTCTCAGGAATAGTAGCACCGTAGTTTTTCACAGTTGGCCTGCTCTGGCTAGTCTCAGCCGGAGCTTTCGCCTTGGTTTTGCCAAACCACTTTCGTTTGGTACCTTTAGAAACATTCGAGGTACCGACATCACTACGGCCCAAAGCCGTCTGAGTTTTTGTTGACAACGTACAACTCCTTACCGCCTCATCGGTAAGCTTAGTGGTTAACATAATTGTTCGTTTGAGGGTTGTGGGTTCAGCTGCCGTCACCATTCCCCGAATCTAGGGAACCAACCCTTTGATGTACTTCTCAATCAAAGCTGCTTCCGTTGTAACATATTGGGAAGTAAACAAGTGAGTTCATGAAAACGATCGGTATAAGCTAGACAATCAGCACCGATCATTGAATGATTCCAAAATTCCTCCTGGAGCTTTTGGATTTTAGTAATTGGGCAGTACTCTGACATAATCAGAGTTTTAAATTCGTTCCAGCCCATCGAGTCGACTGTAACTGTGCCCAGAGTTTTTGCCTAGGTATTCCACCAGGTTAAAGCTGATTCTTTCAGAGAACAGGCAGCATAAGACACCTTATGCTCCTCCAAACATTGGCTAATTTTAAGTTTGGTTTCCATCTCCTCAATCCACCTTAAAAGACCATCCGCTCCTTCCTTGCCTGTGAAAGTAGGAGGGTTGCAGGAAGCAAAATACTTATAAGTACATCCCTGTCGTGGTGGATCAGGAGCAATTGTAGTTGTACCGATGGTCTGATGAGTTTCTACGTGCCCACCAGTAGCGTTATGTTCTGCATGATCATGATTCCCACCAGAACCCACAGTGATATGAGGTTGGTGTTGTGTTAATACACCACAAGCTAATAGCTGTTCTCGAACAATTCGAGCTATCATAGCTTCATTTGATTCGGCTCCACTTGCACCAGCAGGTGGAACAGTGTTTGTCTCCAGATTTCCGGGTGGAACCATGTTCACTTCCGGATTAACACGTGGATCCAGATTCAATTCTACGTTCATAGGCGGAACTTGTTCCGGTTTAGGGTTAACATTATTCCTGCCAGCTTTCTTGGCTGGTCGACCTCGTTTCGGAGCCATCGTTCTGCTCACATGCAGACAAACTCAGGTCAGTTCAAGAATAATAAATAAATAGCCCTTGTTCAATCACATTAATTCAATCATGTTCAGTTACTCTGAAAATTTTATGTTGAAATGTGATTATAAGAGGATATACTATAACTACATTGATATAGTTCAGATATGTTCTCAACATATGATAATCATACAGATATTTGTAGTCATACTTAGTCCTGTTATCTCAAAATGTGTTATAGCATCACATAGCACACGTCATTATGATACCAATACCGATATGTCACTGTTCACAGGAAATACACATCTTTCGTTTTTGAAATATTATTATACAGGACTTTGATATGTGTTACACAATCAATAGGTAAGTTACCACACAAGGTATTTACGATATACCACACAAGGTATTTTACGAGATAGCACACAAGCTATTTTACGAGATAGCACCAAGCTATTTTACGAGATAGCACCAAGCTATTTTACGAGATAGCACCAAGCTACTTTACGAAATAGCACACAAGCTATTTTACGAGATCAGAATACCTCACCAGGTATTTTATGATAACAGAATACCTCACTAGGTATTTCAGAGAACAGAATACCTCATCAGGTATTTTACGAGGATAGAATACCTCACTAGGTATTTTACGAGGACAGAATACCTCACAAGGTATTTTACGAGGACAGAATACCTCACTAGGTATTTTACGAGGACAGAATACCTCACCAGGTATTTTACGAGGATAGAATACCTCACTAGGTATTTTACAAGGACAGAATACCTCACCAGGTATTTTACGATGATAGAATACCTCACTTGGTATTTTACGAGGACAGAATACCTCACCAGGTATTTTACGAGGATAGAATACCCCACTAGGTATTTTACGAGGATAGAATACCTTACTAGGTATTTTAGAGAGTATAGTCATTAGATAAGTTCTTACAGTTCTGATTATATTTCACACAAATTTGTTATGAAAATATAGTTCACTCATCACACACATGGCTCATTACACAGATAGATATACAAAAGCAACCATTTTATTATACTACCATAATATTATACATCACAAAGTTTTGTTACAACCACAACTAATTTATACAAATTGCCAAGAAAAAGACATTACAACTACATACTACCTTCCATTCTCAAACTATCCGCACGCTGGTGATGATATTTACAATGAGGGTCCCCAAAATGACCTCCAGAACATACTTATCGTATAAAATACGATAAGCAAGAAAATATCATGGCTACAACTGCCATGATCACGGCCAGGACTACCATCCTGGTCTCTAAGCTAACCGCCCTAAACCAAAATACAAACTCTCTCACCTGCTCTATACCTGCTCTCACTAACTCCACCTGCTGTCAAAATGCAGCAACAATCCTCTGTCTCCACGTCCTGCAAAGACGCTCCTCCACGGTCGTCCTCCAGGCCTGGGTGTCAGTACCCATAACATTCACCTGCTCCATAAGAGTCAGGTGTGAGGTGAGGATCTCCAGTACGGTAGCACGAGTATCCTCAAGGGTAGTATGATGTTGGTGTAGGTCCTGTCTCAGGCCCTGCAGGTCTTGGGAGACCTGCTGCATCTGGGCCCGCAGCTCGGCTTGGTGGGAGGATTCTCCCACCTCGTGAACAACCTGAGGCTCATCCCACGGAGCCATCTGGTGTCGTGGAGGTAGCCCAGTGGTCTTGCGGGCCTGTCCCCGCATCCGTCGCATCCCGTCCCAAACGGGAACTCTCTGTGGAGAGGAGCTCTGCCTCCTCTCAGCAGGGGCATCAACCAGGGGTGAGTGGGAAGGAACAGGTCCAATGGGGGATGCTGGCGGTGGTGGTGTAGCTGGCACTTGAGGACCAGCCTGAGACGCCTCTGATGATGCCTGTGATGGTACGGCATCTGAACTTGAACCGGAACTATCGCTAGGAGTGTCGTCCAAAATGACGTAGGGAAATCTCTGGTAAATATAATGCTCTCCTGGATTCGCCATTGCTGTACAAACAAAATTTCTAGATCAGTATCATGAGATAAATATTGAACAATAATATTCAACACAAACATGATATGATATCTCTTCCTATCTCAAAGCAACTACTCATCCTTAAGATTGTTATTATTCTGCTTGAATTAAATTAAACTAGAATGCACACATGTTGCAAATTTCAGTTATGCTAGCCACTCATAATTGGAATTTGTACCACCTGATTATCCTGGCTTAATTCAACACAAGTTTTGTTCGTTTGTTATGTTCGGTGCTCTCTGTGTCACTATACAAGCCTATGGTTATAGTTTAGGTTTCTAAGTCAACCTAATTCTCTATAACATGTGTCTCTGATACCACCCTGTCACACCCCCATCTCTCGTCACCTGTTGATGATGTCACTCAAACGGTCGCGGAAGCATAGTGGTGATGTCTCAGAGATGAGGGGTGACTTACTTGATCCGATATCACAAGCACACAGATTAACTTAGGATAATTACATTACATGGTTCGTTATTACCATTCACATTACAATATTATCTTATTCAGTTACAAGTTTGTGAAGTGCAGTCTCACCGGAATCACTGTCTACCTGCAAAAATGTTTGATTTGAAAACGTCAGCACAAAGCTGGTGAGTTCGTAAATTTTAGTAATTAAACAATATGATATGCAAAATTTCAAGATATACAGTTCAGATAACCATGGGACCCGTATCTAGTTCCTTTCGGACAGTTTTACGTTTTACGAAGATACTACCCGTCGGTAAATATCTTAATGCCTCATTATCTTAATGTCTATCACTAACATTAAGAAAGTGTTTCGGAAACAGGTAACAAACATTCACACCAGGGGAGATGCAATCCTCCCAACAAATGGGTTGTTAGCCAATAGTACTATCAATACTTCTTGTTCGGTCCCACATGGGTTCACTAGATACAGTTTCAAAGAATGAGGGCTTTTGATACTGTGATAGAGATACTAACGGCAAAATCCCATGAAATCACACAAAAGTCACATGAAATCACAAAGATAACAGTGATACATATCATATGTTCAGAAATTGATTTACAGAAATTCCCCGATATTTGTAAAATACTAAAATGAAAAGGGGTTGTACGAAACTCACCTGATAATACAGAGGTAGCAGAATATCTCAAAACTGATAATAGAGGGAGGATTCTGCATTTATTTATGTTTAATGAGTTATTTAGGTTTTAACTTACTGATTAAATCTTTCTGAACGTTCAATGTCTAAGACATTGCTTTGAAAGTCATCAAACCGATACTGAGTATTTAATTAGTTATTTTAATATCATATCATACAATGTATGATAATGTAGGAACCTACCTTGAATTAGATTCCTAATACAGAGTTGATGATACTCTTGATTAATCAGAATAATCTAAGATTAACCAAATAGTAAATGTTGTTGATTATAATGCCGTAACCGTTTCTAGATAGTTTAATGGCTTAAGAATGATCAATCCTTGTTATTGATTACCCAAATATCATGAAATATCACAATGTAGCATTAGAATAGGTTTAATAACCATATTTAACATACTAATCTGACTGTTATTATAAACATCAGATAATCACTCCAATGAGTATGTTAATGATTGTGATTATGTCACACCCCCAATTTTCAACTAACGGAATCATACCGTTTGGGACGTGACAAACCAGGATCTCAGATCATTAGACATAACGAAGACCTCTATATGATTTTCAAACATACTTTGGTCTTAATTAGTAAAATCAAAGTTTAACATTGCGGAAGCGTTTGAAAACTAATAATAGAAAGTAACTATTGCATAACCATAAATACAATGTTCAATGTATTAAATCAACAACTAAAGTAAACTGTATGCATGAGCTAACTCAACGTCCTAGTCCCTGCTTGTCCTTGCTTGTGCCTTAGTGTCCTGAGAAAACATGTAAATCAAGTCAACACAAAGGTTGGTGCATACACAGGTTTAAGCATTCACAAATGTTGAAACCACAGTTTGAATAAAAAGTTTGCAGATATCATAATCACACATGCATAGTCATGATAGCTAGTCATTTGTACTATTTACATAAGTGGTCGACACCGAAGCTGACGATTGCCATGCTATAGCATGTTTTTGCCTTGCCACTATTGTCTAGCTCAAACAATAGTAATGTGTGTTTGGTCAGTCAAACACCTGCGTAGATCCCATCTACCAAGTGAGGTTTGTCAAACCTAATAGATCTATTTCCAACTACCACGCTTTGCGCTACGGCAAACTAAACGGTTCGAAGTGTAAGGACTTGTAAATGCTATGTTGTCACAAAATGTAAACAGCTAACTCATGCAAGTGATATGTATCTAAAAATGTTTGTTGCACATGTTTTCTCCCCCAAACAGTTAAAATAAGAAAGGGGCCGTGTACGCACCTTTGATTGTTGCAGAATGATCAAATACATGAACTCGCGTAGATAATCCTCTTACGAAGGATCTGTGTTTAAACAATAACGTTGTGTTATTCGAAATGTCGTTTTGTGCTTGGAATCACATACGTGTCAACACACGTATGTTAGAGTGTTAGAAATGTGCATACGTGAACATGCGTGACTTTGAAATCGTTTAATAAAATCATATCATCGCTTATGATTTTATTTAAACAAACGTAATTATACGCGATTTCGTTTTCGGGTTAAAATATAAATTTTATTATTATATTTTGTTCGGGATTTCGTTACGGTTCCAACGCAACTTGAACGGGTCAAAACGGAGTTAAAATAAGCGTGTTATGACCAAAATACTAAAAATTGATTTAAATACCAAAAACTGTTGGAGCTCGGTTTCGAACCCTTGACCTCCAACCCAACATACACACACTCTACCATCTCCTCTAATCAGATTTCCTTAATAGGTCTTGGTTTTAAATTGTGTTAAGTCCAATAGGCCCACTAATCCCATTGTTAAACATAACCGAAACAAAAGACTCAAATTGAGGCCCAATTCGAACTCCACTAAGATTAAAACTATAGGGCTTTGTTTCTATGGGTACAAACGAGTTCATCAATGTGTTTAATTTGATGTATTACATAAAAATTCCAGCCCAATTCGGTTTAAACATATTCAAACTCGAGTTCACTAAATCCCGCATCAAATCAATCGAATTGATGATCAATAGGTTCTTGATTCATAGGGTTTTCATCTAATAATGAATTTCGAAGCTATCAGTAAGGTTTAATTTGATTTTTAATCTAGTTTACAATAAAATCCCCAAAACGTTTATGTTAAAGAACCCTAATAACCAAATTCTTGTGATTCGATATTAGAACTTCGAATTATGATGTGTTTATGCTTAGTCGGCCTCATCTGAAACTGATGATAACAATCAATTCGATTTTCGAACTCTTTTGAATAGAAAACCCCAAAACGTTTTCTAGTTAGAACCCTAGAAATCAAAATCCTTCAATTCCTTGTTTTTTGATAAAACTAACTTAGGGATTTCGTTATAAAGACATTTTCGAAGCTTTCTGTATAGGTTAATTTAGTTTTTAAACTCTTTTAAGTAAAAACCCCCAAATGGTTCTTCGTGATGAACCCTAGAACTCGAATTCGTTTAATTCGATATTGTTTGACAAAATTGTGTTAGGGATTTGCTTATTCGGCCTATTTAGGTTGTGTTGAAGTAGATTTTTACCTGATTTAACTTCGAATTGATGTATTTCAACTTGTGACTTGACTTTCGGCCGACTCCCTATCGAAATCTTCTTCCAAGGCTTCTGGAATAGAATTGTTGTATGCCACAGGTCCTGATAGTGCCGAATAAGGTCTAGAAAACTTCAATTGTGAGAATTATGGTTGAATTATATGGTTTTCATAACCTTTAGTAACGGTTTTGAGTTAATAGGTTATTAACTTGCTTTAATTCAATGCTTAATGACTAATAACGCACCATAGTTGTTAATAATCATCAATGTGTTGATGATTCAGATTTAATTCAGCTATTTACTGATAATCATGCCCATTTCGGTTTCAATTTGGTGCTTACATCGAATTTTGACTTCTCAAAGTCAAAATTGACATTTTTATGTAATTACAATTTCAATATTCATGGTTTATATAATCAGAGACTGATTTTTATTAACTTTTGTCTTTCTAATTTGATATAGTTTACTCGAATTTTGACTTCTAAAGTCAAACTTGTGTATTTCCTATATTTACATGATAAATCTTTATAATTTAAGTGCTCAAGATCATATCTCACTTGATTCTAATCCCTTAGAATTGATTTTTCTCGATTACATAACATCTCGGTTTATTCTAGAGTTAATGGGGTTAATCCGAATTACCGCATTGTCGCTAATTGGGCCACTTGAAACTTTGTTGGGCTAGATTAATCCTTTTTACATCATAAAATACAATTGGGCCTACTTATGTCCCTTTGGGCCTCATAACCTACAATTGGGCCTATCTTGGGCCTCATTGGCCTCATTGGGCCTACCTTGGCCTTATTGGGCTCATTGGGCCTACCTTGGCCTTATTGGGCCTTCCTATTTGTGATTTCGTTATTTTCAGTTAACGAGGTTAATTCGAAAAGTCGGAGTGTCACATCATCCCCTTGTTGAAGGAATTTTCGTCCCGAAAATTAGTAAATGTTAGGAGTAGTTAGGAAACTACTTACGAGTTTAAATCGTACGTGATAGTGTGGTTTGATCATTCCGTGTGCTTGTGTGTACTCACACACAAAATCTAATACTTGCAACATCACAACTAAGTGTGATCGTTCAATGTGACTGTTTGTGTGTACACTAGTTAGTTCACCTAACTGTGACTGTTTGTGTTTGATCATACTGTGCTGTGTAACCTCACACATATTGAGTGTCTGTAACTGTTTGTACTATACAACCCCGCACATAGCAAAATGTGTGTAACTAATCATGCATGTACTACCATAACATATAACATACGAAATGTAGCACATAAAATGTATGAAATGTAATGTAGCACAAATGTTTGCAATAAAACCAATTGAATAAAGTGTTTTAGCACAAATGTTTGTAACAAAACCAATTGAATAAAGTGTTTGTGCTTACAGTTTGAATTTTGCAGTGTTGATGTGTGAAACATCACGTCATCCCCTTGTTGAAGGAAATTTCGTCCCGAAATTTAACGTGCGCTCTCAGTGTTTGTAGTTGCTGTTTTGAACAGATGAGGATACTTTTTCATCATTTGGTCTTCCCGTTCCCATGTGAATTCAGGACCACGTCTTGAATTCCACCGGACTTTGACTATTGGAATCTTGCTTTGCTTAAGTTGTTTGACCTCTCGATCCATGATTTCTGCTGGTTCTTCAATGAATCGTAAGTGTTCATCCCCTTGTATTTCTTCCAATGGTACAATCAATGTCTCATCAGAAAGACATTTCTTTAAGTTCGATACATGGAAGACATCATGAACTCCACTGAGTTCATCCGGTAGTTTTAGTTGATACGCAACCGGACCAATCCTTTTCAGGATCTCAAAAGGTCCTACGTAACGTGGACTAAGCTTTCCAAGGTGATACCTTTAGAAGAACCCGGTCTCCTACTTGAAATTCCAATGGCTTACGACGTTTGTCAGCATAACTCTTCTGTCGATCCCGAGCCGCTGCCATACGGTTCCGGATTTGAACTATCTTCTCTGTCGTCTCGTGTACAAGTTCAGGACCTGTAATCTGACTGTCACCAATTTCAGCCCAACAAACTGGTGAACGACATTTACGACCATACAAAGCTTCAAACGGTGCTGCCTGAATACTTGTATGATAACTATTGTTGTAAGAGAATTCCACTAACGGTAAGTGGTTTTCCCAGCTATCACCAAAGTCAATTACACAAGCTCGTAACATATCTTCGAGCGTTTGAATCGTACGTTCACTCTGACCGTCGGTCTGTGGATGATAGGCGGTACTCATATCCAAACGAGTCCCCAATGACTTATGAGGTGACTTCCAAAAGTTTGAAGTAAATCGATCATCCCGATCTGATATGATGGAAATTGGCACGCCATGTCGTGCTACCACTTCCTTGATGTAAATGCGAGTTAATTTCTCCATCTTGTCGGTTTCCTTGATTGCTAAGAAATGTGCAAATTTTGTTAATCGATCGACAATTACCCATATCGTATCACAACCACTCGGTGTACGGGGTAACTTAGTAATGAAGTCCATCGAAATCTGTTCCCATTTCCACATCGGTATTTCTGGTTGTTGCAGTAAACCAGATGGCTTCTGATATTCAACTGTGACTTTCGAACAAGTCAAACATTTGCTAACGTACTTAGCAATGTCAGCTTTCATGTGAGGCCACCAATATAGTGCCTTCAAATCATGATACATCTTGTCTGATCCCGGATGGACTGAATACCTAGACTTGTGTGCTTCATCCATCACGAGTTCCCTTAAACCTCCATACAAAGGTATCCACAGTCGGTTAATGGAATAACGAATTCCATCAGGTTTAACATCCAGTTGTTCTTCCATTCCTCGTAAGGATTCCTGTACCAAGTTTTCCTTTTTCAAAGCCTCAAGCTGAGCACTGCGTACCTTGTCAGGTAAGTCAGTATGTATCGTCATCATAAGTGCACGAACCCGTCTTGTTGAAGTGTCTTTTCTACTTAAAGCATCAGCTACCACATTAGCTTTTCCCGGGTGATATTTAATCACGCATTCGTAATCGTTCAACAACTCAACCCATCGTCGTTGTCTCATATTAAGCTCCTTCTGATCAAAGATATGTTGCAAACTCTTATGATCAGTGTAAATAGTACACTTAGTTCCATACAAGTAATGCCTCCAAATCTTCAAAGCAAAAACCACTGCTCCTAACTCCAAGTCATGAGTAGTGTAATTCTTTTCGTGTGGTCGTAGTTGCCTTGAAGCATAAGCAATCACTTTATCACGTTGCATCAACACACATCCCAAACCCTGTGCAGATGCATCACAATACACCACAAAATCTTCCGTCCCTTCCGGTAAGGACAGAATCGGTGCGCTGCAGAGTTTCTGTTTCAATAACTGAAATGCAGCTTCCTCTTTATCCGTCCAGTTATACTTCGTTCCCTTGTGCGTAAGAGCTGTAAGTGGTTGAGCGATCTTTGAAAATCCCTCAATGAATCGTCTGTAGTAACCCGCCAAACCAAGGAATTGTCGTACCTCGGTAGGGGTCTTTGGTGCTTCCCAGTTCTTAATCGCTTCAATCTTTGCTGGATCAACATGTATGCCCTTTTCATTGACTATATGACCCAGAAATTGTACTTCTCGCATCCAGAAATCACATTTCGAGAACTTAGCGTACAATTGTTCTTGTTTCAGTAATTCTAGTAGCAATCGAAGATGTTCCGCGTGCTCCTCCTCAGTCTGAGAATAGATGAGAATGTCATCAATGAAAACAATGACAAACTTATCAAGATAAGGTTTACAAACACGATTCATGAGATCCATGAATACTGCTGGAGCGTTTGTCAACCCAAATGGCATGACCAAGAACTCATAATGGCCATAGCGCGTTCTGAATGCTGTCTTCGGAATATCCTCCTCCTGGACTCTTAGTTGATGATAACCTGATCTAAGATCAATCTTCGAGTAGTAACTCGAACCTTGCAACTGATCGAGCAGATCGTCAATTCTGGGTAACGGATACCGGTTTTTGATAGTAACCTTGTTAAGTTCCCGGTAATCGATACACATACGGAAAGTCCCGTCCTTCTTCTTAACAAGCAAAACTGGAGCTCCCCACGGTGAAAAACTAGGTCGTATAAAGCCCTTATCCAACAACTCTTGCAGTTGTGTAGATAGCTCTTGCATTTCAGATGATGCAAGTCAATAAGGCGCCCTAGCTATCGGTGCTGCATCTGGTGTAAGATCGATTCGAGATTCCACCTGTCTGATAGGCGGTAATCCCGGTAAGTCTTCTGGAAATACTTCTGGAAATTCCCAAACTATTGGAATGTCTTCTATCTTCTTCTCAACTACCGGCTTCTCAGTTATAAGTGTTATAACTACCGTATGACCTTTACGCAGACATTTGTGTGCTTTCACACAAGATATGAGACGCAATGGCGTACTGCTCTTCTCGCCTTGTATATACACTGTCTCTCCATGCGGAAGAGGTATACGAACGATCTTTTCATGGCACACTATTTCAGCCTGGTTTTTGGATAACCAGTCCATGCCAATGACTACATCAAAACTGCCTAATGCGATAGGCATAAGGTCTATGTCCAGTGTTTGACCCATCAAGTCTAGGACACAGCCTTTGAGAATATAATCTACTATGATTAACTTGCCATCAGCTAGTTCTACAGTGTATTCAACCTCTAATGGTGTTAAGGTTATGGCAATATTCCACTAAATTCATTAGATCTAAATCTCATTTATGTTCCAGTATCCAACAACATAGGTCATAACATTTGTTTGTCACATATGTACTTGCAGTGAGGCCGAGCTTTTCTCTATGCTTTTTATGATCATGAAGGCTTGTCCCCTCAGACCATTGTTTTCATTCCTTTTGTTGTTACTACCAGTGCGGTTCAATTGAAATGCCCTGGCTTCTTGCATCCAAAGCATCCTTTGAGTGTTTCTTGTTGTTGTTGTGGTCATTGAGAACTCTGCTCAGTAGACACATGAAATCAGATTTCGTTCTTCATTTGATATGGAATCTTTACAGATGTTTGCAAGTTGATGTTTTGACATACATTTGAAGTTATCCAGGTGAAGTGCAAAATCTCACTATGAGTGTTTCTCAAACACAGAGTAACCAGAACTACGGCTGGAAATTTGATGAATGTTATGTTATAATCCCGATATGTTAACTGAATTCGTTACCACCACCAGAATGAAGGATATGCGGATATTATATGTGTTTCGAAAAATAGGCTCACAATAGAATTTTCCAGAATTCATGCGTACCTGTAAATTCACGATTACGTTGCGCACCATGATCGTCAATTTACCTTACATAAGGATTCTAGTTCCTCCTACCTTGAGCTATTTGGTTTTGTGGGATTCAGAGTTTATTCAGGACATCAAGACTCAGACAATAGTCACATGATGTATGATTGGATAGTCTATCCAAAGAATTACTTAGGATAGTTACTTGAGTTGAATGCTAATATAGGATCTAGTGTAGATCCTTCGAGAATAGTTATTCGGCTTGAATGTGTTTTTCTTATGTAGTCTGATGTCGAGACACTCATTGTGTGAGTGTTAATGTAGTTGTTTGAAGTTGACCACCTTACAGTCATTGTATCTCCCATAAATTCCCAAGTTGGTAGTTAACTCACAATAGAGGTCACCAGTGTTTTCATATAATGTAATTTGCCTTTACGTATGTACCGGTAATGGAAATCTTTCCCACACGATCATTCTAGTTCTTCTTAACTCGAGTGATATTGTCCGTTTGGTGGCATTTCAAGTGTAACAAGACGTTAGGTTTGAATTCTCATCTTACAGTTGATGAGTTCAGAATGTGGTTCTTGTAAACCGTATATGTAGAAGTACCAAGAGTTTCAAGAATGTTGTTGAGGAGTTAGAATGGAAATTGATGTTTTCCTATCAAGGCTGAAGCACAACCTTATTAACTGTCGTAAGTGTTGTAACGAGTGACAAATCATTTGTCAAAACTAGAAGGTTAGTGGAACTAGTAGATATAGTCCCGAACTAAGGAATGGTATTGTCTGAGTTATTGAGTTTATTTCATCTGCTGACTCATTGAGTGAGCCATAGGGCCTATTTCATCCCCTAACTTGTTCAAGTGAGCCTTAGTGATCTATTTCATTCATTGACTTGTTTGAGTGAGTCGTAGGGCCTAATTCATCCCTTGACTTGTTTTAGTGAGTCATAGAGCCTATTTCATCCCTTGACTTGTTTTAGTGAGTCACAGAGCCTATTTCATCTCCTGACTGGTCTTAGTGAGTCAAAGAGCCTATTTCATCACTTGACTGGTTTTAGTGAGTCAAAGAGCCTATTTCATCCCTTGACTGGTTTTAGTGAGTCAAAGAGCCTATTTCATCCCTTGACTTGTTTTTGTGAATCATTGAATCTATTTCATCCTTATAGTAATCCAGTGATCTTTGTAGCTGCCTCTCACATGTTGTGAATCTCCCGATTCATACGTGCAACAAAAGCTGCAAATGCTTGCCCTAGTGAGTATCCCAGAGTAGGTAATGTCCTACTAGTAGTAGTGTCAGGAGTAGGTGGCGGAAGTACTCGCTTCTCACGCACCCAACTGTGAATGAGATCATGGATCCAATGCCAATACTGGCTGTTCTCCCTCGGTCGTTTGTGTATCTCCTCATCGTAGTGAATCGTGTCATCCATTGGCTTAAGTTGCCTCTTCTTGGATGCTGGTGATGATGCAACTTAACGTTCTATATCACTAGTAAATGTGGATGGTGATGTCATGTATGCTACATAATATTATATGTACAAGCTATGCAAACTATCGTGTAAGCAAGTGTGTCTAATGTCTAACAATTATAGTCTAGATCTACGAATGCAAACCTAATTCGCTATAACCAATGTCTCTGATACCAATCTGTCACACCCCCAATTTTCAACTAACGGAATCATACTGTTTGGGACGTGACAAACCAGGATCTCAGATCATTAGACATAACGAAGACCTCTATATGATTTTCAAACATACTTTGGTCTTAATTAGTAAAATCAAAGTTTAACATTGCGGAAGCGTTTGAAAACTAATAATAGAAAGTAACTATTGCATAACCATAAATACAATGTTCAATGTATTAAATCAACAACTAAAGTAAACTGTATGCATGAGACTCAACGTCCTAGTCCCTGCTTGTCCTTGCTTGTGCCTTAGTGTCTTGAGAAAACATGTAAATCAAGTCAACACAAAGGTTGGTGCATACACAGGTTTAAGCATTCACAAATGTTGAAACCACAGTTTGAATAAAAAGTTTGCAGATATCATAATCACACATGCATAGTCATGATAGCTAGTCATTTGTACTATTTACATAAGTGGTCGACACCGAAGCTGACGATTGCCATGCTATAGCATGTTTTTGCCTTGCCACTATTGTCTAGCACAAACAATAGTAATGTGTGTTTGGTCAGTCAAACACCTGCGTAGATCCCATCTACCAAGTGAGGTTTGTCAAACCTAATAGATCTATTTCCAACTACCACGCTTTGCGCTACGGCAAACTAAACGGTTCGAAGTGTAAGGACTTGTAAATGCTATGTTGTCACAAAATGTAAACAGCTAACTCATGCAAGTGATATGTATCTAAAAATGTTTGTTGCACATGTTTTCTCCCCCAAACAGTTAAAATAAGAAAGGGGTCGTGTACGCACCTTTGATTGTTGCAGAATGATCAAATACGTGAACTCGCGTAGATAATCCTCTTACGAAGGATCTGTGTTTAAACAATAACGTTGTGTTATTCGAAATGTCGTTTTGTGCTTGGAATCACATACGTGTCAACACACGTATGTTAGAGTGTTAGAAATGTGCATACGTGAACATGCGTGACTTTGAAATCGTTTAATAAAATCATATCATCGCTTATGATTTTATTTAAACAAACGTAATTATACGCGATTTCGTTTTCGGGTTAAAATATAAATTTTATTATTATATTTTGTTCGGGATTTCGTTACGGTTCCAACGCAACTTGAACGGGTCAAAACGGAGTTAAAATAAGCGAGTTATGACCAAAATACTAAAAATTGATTTAAATACCAAAAACTGTTGGAGCTCGGTTTCGAACCCTTGACCTCCAACCCAACATACACACACTCTACCATCTCCTCTAATCAGATTTCCTTAATAGGTCTTGGTTTTAATTTGTGTTAAGTCCAATAGGCCCACTAATCCCATTGTTAAACATAACCGAAACAAAAGACTCAAATTGAGGCCCAATTCGAACTCCACTAAGATTAAAACTATAGGGCTTTGTTTCTATGGGTACAAACGAGTTCATCAATGTGTTTAATTTGATGTATTACATAAAAATTCCAGCCCAATTCGGTTTAAACATATTCAAACTCGAGTTCACTAAATCCCGCATCAAATCAATCGAATTGATGATCAATAGGTTCTTGATTCATAGGGTTTTCATCTAATAATGAATTTCGAAGCTATCAGTAAGGTTTAATTTGATTTTTAATCTAGTTTACAATAAAATCCCCAAAACGTTTATGTTAAAGAACCCTAATAACCAAATTCTTGTGATTCGATATTAGAACTTCGAATTATGATGTGTTTATGCTTAGTCGGCCTCATCTGAAACTGATGATAACAATCAATTCGATTTTCGAACTCTTTTGAATAGAAAACCCCAAAACGTTTTCTAGTTAGAACCCTAGAAATCAAAATCCTTCAATTCCTTGTTTTTTGATAAAACTAACTTAGGGATTTCGTTATAAAGACATTTTCGAAGCTTTCTGTATAGGTTAATTAAGTTTTTAAACTCTTTTAAGTAAAAACCCCCAAATGGTTCTTCGTGATGAACCCTAGAACTCGAATTCGTTTAATTCGATATTGTTTGACAAAATTGTGTTAGGGATTTGCTTATTCGGCCTATTTAGGTTGTGTTGAAGTAGATTTTTACTTGATTTAACTTCGAATTGATGTATTTCAACTTGTGACTTGACTTTCGGCCGACTCCCTATCGAAATCTTCTTCCAAGGCTTCTGGAATAGAATTGTTGTATGCCACAGGTCCTGATAGTGCCGAATAAGGTCTAGAAAACTTCAATTGTGAGAATTATGGTTGAATTATATGGTTTTCATAACCTTTAGTAACGGTTTTGAGTTAATAGGTTATTAACTTGCTTTAATTCAATGCTTAATGACTAATAACGCACCATAGTTGTTAATAATCATCAATGTGTTGATGATTCAGATTTAATTCAGCTATTACTGATAATCATGCCCATTTCGGTTTCAATTTGGTGCTTACATCGAATTTTGACTTCTCAAAGTCAAAATTGACATTTTTATGTAATTACAATTTCAATATTCATGGTTTATATAATCAGAGACTGATTTTTATTAACTTTTGTCTTTCTAATTTGATATAGTTTACTCGAATTTTGACTTCTAAAGTCAAACTTGTGTATTTCCTATATTTACAGGATAAATCTTTATAATTTAAGTGCTCAAGATCATATCTCACTTGATTCTAATCCCTTAGAATTGATTTTTCTCGATTACATAACATCTCGGTTTATTCTAGAGTTAATGGGGTTAATCCGAATTACCGCATTGTCGCTAATTGGGCCACTTGAAACTTTGTTGGGCTAGATTAATCCTTTTTACATCATAAAATACAATTGGGCCTACTTATGTCCCTTTGGGCCTCATAACCTACAATTGGGCCTATCTTGGGCCTCATTGGCCTCATTGGGCCTACCTTGGCCTTATTGGGCTCATTGGGCCAACCTTGGCCTTATTGGGCCTTCCTATTTGTGATTTCGTTATTTTCAGTTAACGAGGTTAATTCGAAAAGTCGGATTGTCACAGATTAGTTTGAAACACTTAGATTTAACCTTTGCATTTCAAAGATTTATCAAACTAATCACCTACATTTTCATAATCAAATGGTTTAAACCACTATAATCAGCGGTATGATTTCATGCAAACCGGGCATTACAACGGATCAAAACAAGGATTTAACCGTTAAAACACCCTGTTCTTTGTTTATAATCAATCCTAGCCATCATCTAGGCAATAATCAACAATCCTAACTATGTCATTACGTTCAAAATCAAGATCTAATCAAGCAAAATCAAACTAGAAGGTTAAAAACGAATCATTGCCTAATCAGACGGAGTTTTAACTGTAGAACAACGATCAAAACTTGTAAACACGATCCTGGTGCGTTCCACGCGATCAAAAGGCTTTGAAAATGAGTTTAGATGGTATTTTGGCCGGATTTTTGTCTGTGATGGTGGTTATGTTCGAGAAGAAGAAGATAATAATCTTCTACATGCAATTCTGATGAAGTAGTCAACTTTTTCCACCGCTTCACCCGTCGCGTACCGCGAAGAGGAGCCAAAGGAGGCTTCGCGTACGGCAAAGAAATTTGGAGGAATCTCAGATATTTTGGTCCATCGCGTAGCGCCGAGAACCCTTAAACCAGCCTCAGCGTACCGCGACGAGTCCATGAATTCAATACTTAGAAAATTTTCTTCGTTTTTCAATTCCGGACAATCCAGGACTCCGTTTTGCACACGGTTTTCACCCACGTTCATCGTTTCTCGCATACTATCGATCTGTAATAATTACAATCATTAAATGAACGTGGATTTCTAGAACGATCAAATGTGATCCCGTCATCAATGACGTGATTTCTTAACTACAATTGTCACATCACGGGACCCAATCATACGCTCAGAGACGTTATGATGAGGTTATAATTTAGTGTTATCAAAATATGTATTAATTCTTATTTGATATCTTAATAATAATATTTTTCATTGTTTAAAGGTCAAGGAGGGTGGTGTGCCTCAGCATGTGGAAGGTTGGAGAGACATTCATTTTAAGGGAAGCTCGGGATGGTACAACCAATTAGCCGAGCAACATTGGGTAAGTAATAGATGTTCACTAGTATTATATTTTACTCAATTAAACTTGATTTGAAAGTTGCCCTTTGATATATAGGATGTGTGAACATGAATTGTTAGATATTTGTTGATTGAATTGGGAATTCTGGATATAATTGGGAATTGTTAATATAATTGAGATTTGTATTTGAATTAGGATTTGTTGCCATTTATTATACATTTTGGGTAGTCATTTTACAGCAGTTATGCTGACGGATTTTTTTAAAACATTTAACATATGTTTGTCTTGTGTTTTTAATGTAGGAGAATATTACTGATGAGTTAAACAAAGCAAAATCAACATCCGATGGTGATGACACACCGATGCATGAAGTAGAAGTGTTGGTCAGCGGCGTGGGCATGTAAGGGGTGTTGGTAGAACTGTTAAAAGTATAACCCCAAACCTGCCTCCACACATGTATGTACCTGCAGCAAACGAGCTTCAACAACAACTTGCTGAAGCAAATGCTCGTTGGGGGGAGCAACAACGCATCAACGAGATGATGCAACAACAAATCAACAAGTTGATGTCAATGCAAGGAGGCCAAGGCTCTTGCTCTTTCTACTATCTCGGATTTGAAACAAATTAAGAAAAAAATCAAGATCAAGAGGAAGAGGAAGATGAAGATGAAGATGAAGATGAAAGTGAATAGATGAAGTTGTGGACTTTAAAACATTTATAACTTTGTTATGCTTGGTTGGTTGATTGGTTGATAAACAAACTTAAACTTGTTATGCTTGGTTGTTTGGTTAACTGTTAGATTTGGATGTAAACATATGAATGTGAATGTATTTTGATGTTTGAGATGATAAAGTCTTATTTGCAGCAGGTTAAAACTGCCATTGGTTGTTTAAACATGTTAAAAACTGGAAAATTCAGAAAACAAAAAAAATTGAAATTTTTTTGTAGAGCTATAGCGACGACATGTCATCGCTATAGATCAAAGTTTGACTTTTTGGCTTTGATCTATAGCCCTATCTTTGACTTTTTGACCATTGTTTATAGAGACCAAATGTCGTCGCTATAGGTAATTTCGAAAAAGTTTTTTCTTTTTTTTTAATTGATAGACAGAATAAAAATAAATTAAAAAGAAAATGTGTCAGAACTCTGTAGCGACGACACGTGTAGCGACGACTTTCCTTGGCAATAGCAACTAACCTATAGCAACGACCAGGAAGCGAAGACCTGTCGTCGCTACAACCTATAGCGATGATTTTTCGGGGCTATTGCGATGACTTTTGTTGTCGCTATAGGTGGCTTTCCTTGTAGTGTATGTCCATACACACGTGTGTATTTAAGGATATAATCTTAATTTAATACGTGGATATGGGCTTCATATAAGTAATTTTTGTTTCAAATTGCAAATGTGATTTCATGCAATTGGTCCCAAAATCCATTGTGCGATAAGTGAAGCGAGCACATCATGTACTCAATGTGCTATTAAAAAATAATAAAGACATATTTCAACTTTTTCTAGCTTATAAACACCAAAATAAGTCTTTTATTTATGTGTGTACAAGTATTTTATGAATGAAATACAAGTAAGCTATGCTGGAACTCGCTGAACAACTTAACAGCTCAATGTGCATGTGATACAACTAACGAGAAGAGGGAAGTATTACATAAGCCTCCTATTTTACAATTAGATTTGGAGGAAGAGAGTGAGGTATGTATGAGTTTGTTATGAGTGGGGCTCCTCTTTTATGGAGAGAAAAATTGAGAAACATATCATCACTTTGTAATTTCCTTTGATTATCAATAGAATTTCAATCCTATTTCGTTATTGTGAGTGTGTTTGTGTTTGAATTCCTATCAGATTTGTGTGACAATAGGGTTTTCTTTTGCAACCAAGAGGCCAAATAGGAGTTGTGCAGGTATAGTTTTGAGGAGTCTCGTGAACTGGTTCCTTGTGAGGAGCATAGATTTGTTGGATTAGATGTTTAAGCCATAACTATAATTGATAGCAGCACAGTCCTTTTGGGTTGCCCTCAAGATTCGAATAAGTAGAATTGATAAACGAGAACGAAATTTCTCTTAAGAAAAATTGTCCCACATCGGTGGGATAGGAAAACTAAATTTTTCTTTGGGAATTTCGTCCCACATTGGTGGATTAGAGAAACCATGGAGGATATCCAAGGCTATAAATATAGTCTTAGGGATTAATTCTTAATTGCTCATTCTTGGCTTGAGTATTCGCCTCCTTCTTTCTTTCTCTTGGGAGAACTCTTCTAGAGTTCATCCACACATAGTTTATTTTTCTACTCGTTCGAGTCGTTGGGTGTGATTCCATTAGAGGCACGACGTTTGTGGTGCTTGCTTCCAAGAGATCCGTCGGGATAAATATAGTTGTTTACTATAACAACTAAAAGGTATGTAATTCTATTTTCTTCTCTAGTAATTATTGTTATTTACTAGGGTATTAGGATTATCGGTTTTATGTTCTTAGTTATAGGTCCAATAGTGAAAACATAGATCCTGTTTTAGGTTGCATGCTCACTTAAATGTTTAAGTTAGTCTGTGATACCTGAAACCCATCAGTGGTATCAGAGCGTTAGGCTCGTTTTCAATTGTATTTGCTATAATTGTTGAATTGTTTAAAAAATTAAAATTTTTCGTTTGTAACTTGCTACTTGTCCACTCTCACCCACCGCTTCCTTGACTAGTGGAGGGTCGTTAGCCGAACGGGTTTGATAGGACTATATTAATTCTCATTAAAGGTATAATGATAATAAAAGTAACTAAATTTTGTTAAAATCCCAATCTTAGTTACTTTAGGAAAAATGTGAAATTGTATGCTAACCCATGAAATTGCACATTAAACTTTATAAGTCGTTAGTGGAGCATGTGTGGCTAACCAGCACACTAATAGGGACTAATAAAGAGATGTAATGGGTATCTTATAAATTATCATTGTTGATGGAGCGTGTGTGGTTTACCAGCACATCAATTGAGATGATAAATGACACTAAGGTTACCAAGCACATTTGCATGGTTATTCACATCTTGTTTGTGATCCTCGGTATCCCAGTCACAAATGGAAGAGCATAATCTGAGATTAAACATGCCACTGAATAGTTTCAGTGATTCTCAAAAGACATACCTATATGAAATTTACAATTAGATTACGGCATCCCTTTTCTAAGTTGTAAATGTCATAGTTGGATTATATAGCCTTGATATTTCAATTTTGAGTTGTTACATTAAAGGTTATTGTTAATTTTATTTTTCTAACTCAATCTACCCTTCCTTCTTTTTTTTTTTAAAAGAAATGTCGGTTCCTAACGATGCTTCTGGTTCCTCCTCCTCAAATCATAACTTTGCTCTGTTGAACATCTGCTCAAAAGTGACCTTAGATGGCACCAACTACAACGACTGGATGCGCAACATCAAAATGGCCCTTCGTTTCGAGGACAAGGAGTATGTCCTTGACAAAGAGCTTATTGAAATTGACGAAGAGAGGGCCACTCCTGAAGAATTAGCCGCCTATAAGAAGCATTACATGGATGCAACAAAAGTTGCTTGCATCATGGTTGCTACTATGACTCCTGAATTGCAAAAATTCTATGAGGATTACTGGCCGTACGAGATGAACAAGGACCTTATGGAAAAGTACCATAAGCGAGCTCGTCAAGAAAAGTACGAGATAGTAAAGTCCCTCATATCAAGCAAGATGAAAGACGGAGAGTCTGTCAGCACCCACGTGCAAAGAATGCAACGATACGTGGAACGCCTTTTGAGGCTAAATGTGCATATTGATGATGACTTGGCTATTGATATAGTCTTGAACTCTTTGCCAAGTTGTTATGATCAGTTCATCTTGACCTATCATTTGAACAACAATGAGACCACATTGGCTCAATTGCACAACCTCCTAAGGACAGCTGAAACAGGGATGAAGGGAAAAAGTGTTGACCCCGCTCCAGCTAGTACTACCGTTTTGGCCATTGGTCAGGGAAAGGGGAAGAAGAGGAAAGGCCCTCCCAAACAAAACTGGAAAGCAAAGTCTCATGTAAAATCCAGTTCTGATATTACCCCTGTCTCTGATCCCAAAGAGGCCACTTGCTTCTATTGAAATGATAAAGGACATTGGAAACGAAGCTGCCCAAAGTATCTGCAAGATTTAAAGGAAGGCAAAGTAAAGCCATCTACTTCAGGTATATACACTATTTCGTCTATTGACACATCATCTTCAAATTCTTGGGTCCTTGATACAGGATGTGGATTCCACATTTGCTCTGTTTTGCAGGGACTAAGAAAAAGTGAGGATGTGGAGCATGGTAGAATGAACTTGATCATGGGGAATAGGCGATCTTCACCTGTCACCAAGATTGGAGTTTATAGTCTAGTGCTTAGTAATGGTGTTAATTTGGATTTATTGAATTGTTGCTACTCGTCAGAAATGACACGAAACATTGTTTCTTTTCATGCATTGTTTAAACAAGGTTTTAGATATTCTTTTAATGATGAGAATGGTTCTATTTCTGCTTATAAAAATGGCATTTTTTATTTTGAAGCTTTACCTTGTAATGGTGTGTATGAAACTGTGATGTGTGTAGACAACTTAGGCAATGGTGTATTTCAAATTGATTCGTCTAATGGTGTAGACAAAGCGTGCTTGTGGCACTGTCGTCTTGGACACATTAACAAGAAACGCATGGCTCAACTCCAAAAGGATGGGGTGTTGGAATCATTTGACCTAAGGACGGATGATACATGCGAATCTTGTCTTTTGGGTAAGATGACAAAATCACCTTTCACTGGGTTTTGTGAAAGAGGTGAAGGTTTGTTGGATCTCATACACACAGATGTGTGTGGACCTTTCAGATCAACCACAAGGGATGCTAATCGATTCTATGTGACTTTTACTGATGATTATAGCAGATATGGTTATATCTACTTAATAAAGCATAAGTCGGAAACCTTTGAAAAGTTCAAAGAGTTTAAGCAAGAAGTCGAGAATCAATTAGGCAGGAAGATAAAGATGCTTCGATCAGATAGAGGCGGAGAGTATCTTAGTATCGAGTTCCATGACTATCTTAAGGAATGTGGAATAGTTTCACAATTGACACCTCCTAGGACACCACAACTTAATGGTGTGGCTGAGAGACGCAATCGAACCTTATTAGACATGGTACGTTCCATGATGAGTCGAGCTTCACTTCCAATATCATTTTGGGGGTATGCCTTAGAGACTGCAGCCCACATTCTTAATCTTGTTCCAACAAAGAAGGTTGCCAAAACACCTCACGAAATGTGGACAGGAAAAGTTCCTTCGTTAGCACATATTAAGGTTTGGGGTTGTGAAGTTTTCGTTAGGCGAGAAACTCACGACAAGCTTGAACCTCGTAGTGAGCGTTGTGTTTTCATCGGCTATCCACAGAAGTCATTTGGATATTTGTTCTACAAACCTAGTGAGAACGTGGTTTTTGTAGCACGAAGAGGAGTCTTTCGAGAGAGAGAACTCATATGCAAAGAGGACAGTGGGAGCACCATTGATCTTGAAGAGATTCAAGAATCAGCCGATGAAGGAACCTCTGAAACCGCTACGGTTCAACAAGATGAAGAGATTTCAGTTGAACCCATTGACACTTCATTACCTCTTAGGCGTTCTAGTAGAGTCGGCAAACCAACTGAGTTCTATGGTTTCCATATAACTGCAGATGAAGACACGTTTATCAGTGACAATACACTGGTAAATTTGGATGAGCCGACAAACTACAAGGAAGCCATGGCAGGCTCTGAGGCGGCCAAATGGAAAGAGGCAATGGACAGCGAGATCAAGTCCATGTATGACAACCAAGTTTGGAATTTGGTAGATCAACAACCTGGTCGGAAGACAGTTGGTTGTAAATGGATCTTCAAGAAGAAAATCGACATGGATGGTAATGTAAGCACATTCAAGGCATGGTTGGTGGCGAAGGGCTTTACTCAAACCCCAGGGATTGACTATGATGAGACCTTCTCACCAGTGGCTAAGATCAAGTCTATTAGGATAATGCTAGCCATAGCTGCGTTTCATGACTATGAAATTTGGCAGATGGATGTCAAAACTGCTTTCCTAAACGGGAAGCTGGCTGAGGATGTTTATATGAGTCAGCCAGAAGGTTTTGTGGATGCAAAGTTTCCTAATAAAGTGTGCAAGCTTGAGAAATCCATCTATGGATTAAAACAAGCGTCTCGCAGATGGAATCTTTGCTTTGATGAGAAAGTCAAAGAGTTTGGTTTCTCTAGAAGTGAGGATGAGTCTTGTGTATATGTCAAAGCTAGTGGGAGCATAGTCGCCTTCCTGGTATTGTATGTCGATGACATACTTCTTATAGGAAATGACATTCCAACTTTGCAAGATGTTAAGTCTTGGCTTGGAAAGTGTTTCTCTATGAAGGAGCTAGGAGAGGCTGCCTATATTCTAGGAATAAGAATTTTAAGGGATAGGAGTAAGAGGCTAATTGGACTTAATCAGAGTACCTACTTGGATAAAGTACTGAAACGTTTCTGTATGGAGAATTCCAAGAAAGGAGAACTGCCCATTCAGAGTAATACCAAAATGAGTAAGACTCAAAGTCCGAGTACAGATGAAGAGATAGCAGAAATGAGTAGAATTCCGTATGCTTCCGCTGTTGGTTCTATCATGTATGCTATGACATGTACTCGTCCTGATGTGTCTTTTGCTTTAAGCATGACTAGTCGTTATCAGGGAAATCCAGGTAAAGCTCATTGGGTAGCGGTTAAGAATATTCTCAAGTATCTGCGAAGAACTAAGGACTGGGTCCTAGTACTTGGTGGCTGTGATACATTGAGAGTAACTGGGTATAGTGACGCCAGCTTTCAAACAGATAGAGACAACTTTCGTTCCCAATCTGGCTGGGTCTTTACCTTAAATGGAGGAGCAGTTACTTGGAAAAGTTCCAAGCAAGACACAGTGGCTGATTCTACTTGTGAATCAGAGTACATAGCGGCAAGCGAAGCATCAAAGGAGGCAATTTGGTTGAAAAACTTCATCAAAGATCTTGGAGTTGTGCCAACCATTGAGGAGCCAGTGGAAATTTTCTGTGATAATGAAGGAGCGGTTGCATTGACAAAAGAACCAAGAGATCATGGCAGATCTAGACATATTGACAGAAAATACCATTTTATCCGACACAAGATAGAAGAAGGTCACATTGTAGTGAAGAGGGTGTCATCTGAAGAGAATCCTGCAGATCCACTCACAAAGGGTCTGAGTAGGGTTAAACACAATCAGCATGCTAGGAGCATTGGTCTGAGAGATGATGTTAGTTTCAGTAGTTAGATAGTTAGTTTGAAACTTATAACAAAGTAAATGTGATTTGACTTTTGGTGATTAAATAATAGAGAATTATTTATGAGTTTGTTTACTACCTTTTGTCAAACATTTATTATTGTGTTTCATTTTGCATGTTTTTACTTCCCGAATAATTTGATTATTCGAATTCCGCAGTCAATCATACTTTTGGAAGTAAGTAGTGAATAAAGACTGTCATGAATGGAGTTGTGGATTGTCTAAAGAGTTGTTAGACATGGCAATGTGTTGCTGCAATGTTCATGAGTACTTTGAAATAGAGATTTAAGTATTGGATTAACCCACGCTCAGAGAATTACTTCATGGAATTTATCACGAGTAATTCTGAGACGATAAAATTATATAATCTTTAAATGGAGATATATGAGTTGTGGTTTACAAGTCGGTTGTGCGTTGATAATGTGTAAACACATCAGTAACTTGATGTTATAAAACATGTTGTTGTGCATGATTTGATGAGTAAATGGTGCAAGCATATAAGTCAAAGTTTATTCGTTCCCTTTGCCCTAATAGGAAAGGCGATATCTTTGGGCCCCTCGGTGATTTGATGTTGACATATAGTGTCGGGCCCGACCAGGACTAAATTGATGTGTTCATTTAGAAGTTCTATGTCATTACAAATCAGAAATCGAGAAACAAAGTACTGGATAATGAGATTGATTATGTTCCATGTCTCATGTTCAAATGATATCTTGTAGAACGAAGGATTATATGATCACTTATCTTAGGACACGTAACTGATTAGATCAGAGTTTTACAATGGCTTTTGGAGGCTACAATTTGCTGATCAATTAGGAAGTTATTTTGGCAATAATAGTTATTGGACTTATCCAAGTGGGAGACTGTTGGATTAGATGTTTAAGCCATAACTATAATTGATAGCAGCACAGTCCTTTCGGGTTGCCCTCAAGATTCGAATAAGTAGAATTGATAAACGAGAACGAAATTTCTCTTAAGAAAAATTGTCCCACATCGGTGGGATAGGAAAACTAAATTTTTCTTTGGGAATTTCGTCCCACATTGGTGGATTAGAGAAACCATGGAGGATATCCAAGGCTATAAATATAGTCTTAGGGATTAATTCTTAATTGCTCATTCTTGGCTTGAGTATTCGCCTCCTTCTTTCTTTCTCTTGGGAGAACTCTTCTAGAGTTCATCCACACATAGTTTATTTTTCTACTCGTTCGAGTCGTTGGGTGTGATTCCATTAGAGGCACGACGTTTGTGGTGCTTGCTTCCAAGAGATCCGTCGGGATAAATATAGTTGTTTACTATAACAACTAAAAGGTATGTAATTCTATTTTCTTCTCTAGTAATTATTGTTATTTACTAGGGTATTAGGATTATCGGTTTTATGTTCTTAGTTATAGGTCCAATAGTGAAAACATAGATCCTGTTTTAGGTTGCATGCTCACTTAAATGTTTAAGTTAGTCTGTGATACCTGAAACCCATCAAGATTGTGGTTCCTCCTCCATTTGGTTAAAAAGGGCTAAGGTGATATCAAGGCCATCCCATTCTTGAAAGTGTAAGTATTGAGAAAGCGGTCATGTTTTGCTCTACAGTCGTACTGCCATGGCAGACCTAGTAATATGTGGCACGCGTCCATTAAAAGGACTCAGTGTACTTATTACCAATTGAGAACAGTACCAAACACTGATGAGTAACTTTGAGAAGATTGCCCTTTTTGAGCCACGTAAGTTGGTATGGATTGAGATGGTCTTGTAGTGGTAGGTTGAGTTTGTCTACCATGGATGTTGCTACAATGTTTTCACAACTCCCGCCGTCAGTGATAACGGTACAAACCGTACCCATGGACGTACACTTTGTTCTAGAAAATGTTGTTACAGGACCATTATGTGTCATCGGATGGAGTGGCTAAAGAAGTGTTTAAGATTCGTTGAATAACAATTGCTTCACCCTTATCGGGGTAAAGAATATCCGAATCTTCAATGTCTTCTTCATCTATATCATACGTGGGTGTGGGGTCATCAACAAAAGCAAGAATTTGTTTATTTGGGCAATCACGTTTAAGATGACCAAGTCCTTGACACTTAAAACAACGAAGGGCGGTGTTACCGGACCTAGGTAGAATTATCGTAGGAGGGATAGGTATGGGTTTCAGTGGGGTGTTTTGTGGCTGTGATGATACGGACGCATGGGGTGTGAAAATTTTGGACTCCGAGTATTGTTTTATGTCTGATTCAAGAGTTGTTTCTTCACCTGTAAGGATAATCGGCAAACGTCAGTAAAGGACCCCTATTGTTGCAACTAAACTACATCAGAAATATCAGACCGGAGTGCTCCTAAAAAGCGTGCGATAACCTGTTCATCCTCGGTTACTCCACAGCGCATAGGCATGCATTCAAGTCTTGCAATAAATTCCTCAACAGACAAGAATTGTTGGTGAAGATTATGATAGTCTAAAAAGGAGGTTTGGCGGTGATTGACCAGAAGAACTTAGACCATAGCAACCGTTTCATGGTGTCCCATGATTCTATTTTAGATTTGTCCTCTCGTTGGCATTGTTTATGGACATGCTCCCACCATAAGGACGTGTATTTTTTAACGAACCTGTAGATCGGGTATCAACCATAATGCCTGCATTTTGTGTGCTTCTTTAAACATTGCATTGAACAATTTGAACCGTTCTCGTAATGCACTCTTGGAAACTCTGGCCAAAAAACTTCCACCCATGTATAATCCTTCATCTCTTAAACAATACACACCAGTCCATGTTGCCCATTGGTACCTTATTGCAGCTTTCCTGAATTTTCCTTTAAGCTTCTCCTTAAATACTCATCACCAATCATTTCTCCTAGTTCAGGTGATCCTGTGATATTTTGAACAATGTAATGAATGTTGTTCATGATGAACACACAGGACAAGATGCCGTCTTTATAGTGTTTGGATCTGCCTTTTAAGTTAAATTGTAATATGATGATTATCCAGATTAGATGGAGCGCTGGTAACGATTTGCCTTGATGATCAGTAAAATCCATGTCTGGAGTAGTTAAATCATTGGAGTGTCAAGAGCCCATTGCAGGTACAAAGACTACCAATTCCCCTAGGGTTTGTTTGTAATTTGAAATAAAGATTAAACAAACAAACTTACCCAGTATATTCCACTTTTCAGTAGGGTCTGGGGGGAAGGATGGACACAAACCTTACCCCTATCCCAGCTAGGATAGAGAGGCTGCTCCGAAGGAGTCCCCGGCTCAAAGTTATCGTTTGAAATTGATCATCCCAACATTTTTAACGTTATTTTCACAAAATAAGTAAAATAACGTTAAAATTAGTGTAATTTTACTTTGGCCCCTTAAGGGCCAACACAGATATACATAATATGTGTGCACCGCAAATGGGGCGTAAAATATTAATTTAATCGCTAGAAGGGTTTATTTTGAAACGTCCAACCTTTCTTTAATTTAAGTTATCTCTTTTGATTAAGTTTACCTTTTCTTTTCTTTTGTTTTGTTATTTATTTCATGTTTATCTCTTTGTTCTTCTATTTAGTTGGTTGTAATCAAAAGGTTGGATGTTGAACCTACGTAGAAAAACTTCAACAGATTTACAGTCTGTTGCTTTTGACCACTCGGCCAGAGTATTATTGAATAAACAAAATTACAAATCTCCTTCGGTTGGCCGAGTGCTTGCATCTTTGCGTTTGTGAGTCATTGTTCTTCTGAAATAAAGACTATGTAGTTAGTAACATACCGTGTCAACGGATGAATTGTTCCTCCGGGATCTGGAACTTTTGACGGTTCATGGAGAACGACATTTTTGAATTCCAAAAGCATTCCTCTAGCAGCCTCCACGAGCCTGGTGACAATCTCAGTCACCTGATCCCTAATTGATTCCAATGCTTTCGATTCAAAAAGTGTGTCGATATCAGGCATCAAATCTAAAAGTGTGTCCTGTAAATCCAAAGTTTTTAACAGTTTTTAGGTGACAAACTCCCGCTTATAATTACAGCTTCAGCAAAACTAAAGAGCTGGATCGCCGGTGCTTTAACCATTTCCATGAAACACACCTCGCCAGCATCTGTTCCTAACATAGTTATCGATAGCGAATAGCGGTAAATAGCGACAAGCTACCTATATGCTATGTAGCGAATAGCGATAAATAGCGACCGCTATTTCGTATTTAGCGATTAAATAAAAAAATCAATAAAATATTTTTAGTAATATAAAGAAAACAAATAAACCAATTAAATGAAGTTTATGGTAAGTTTTTATCAAAATTATAACTTTAAGTGTTAATAAAGGTAAATTTTAACATAATTTTAACTCTTAACTCTAATAATACATAAGCTTTCAAATAATCAAGTTTCAACAAATATCAATTGCTATTTTTAAAGAGAAAAAACATAATAAAAAAAATGAAGTTATGAACTGTTTACTGTTCATATATTGAACTGATTAATATATGAAGTTCATAGTTTCATACCCTTCACAGTTCACTGGTTCAAACTTCAATCGATTGTTCTTTATCGGAAATTGGCTCCAATTCCTCTTTAAGTTGTCGTCTTCCTCACTTGTCGGCTGAAATCAGAATCAAATTCGAGTCTCTCGGTCGTCTTCCTCAGTCGTTTCCTTCTCGGCCATCATCTTCCTCAGTCGTCGGAAACCAGGTGTCCAGCAATTAGCCCAATCGGCGGCGGCTGAAGCTTGTTCGCTAATCGCACCAGTCGTTCTCCTCCTCTATTCGACTATTTAGGGTGTAATTTCGAAGGACGCATCAGGTATTTAAAAAGTAAAAATAAACACGCGGTCGCTACTCGCGCTTTCTTCCTGCTAAACCCTAATAGCGGGTCATTGCCGCTTCGCCACATAGCGCATTATAGCGGTCGCTATAGCCGCTATCGATAAGCTTGGTTCCTAAATCCTGGAAGATTAGCTGGCTGAGTCTTTTCTCGCTAGCAAATAAAACCCTAACGCAAAGTTTCACGAAACGTATCCACTTCCCGATCTTCGCCGCCAAGGCTTCCCATTCGAGGCTTTCGATATCACCGATGCTCAATATCTCAACACCGAGCTTCTTAAAGCTGGCGTCGACGACAGACTTTCGTACACTACCATACATGGTTTAAAAAACGGTATGAGGCGGCGCCTCACAACATTTTAAGAAACATGCGCCTCACTGGGCTGAGGCGGTATAGATGGGCTTGATGCGGTTTGGTAATTAGAGGCGCCTCACAAGTCACAACATTCCAAGTTTTTTGTGTTTTAAACACTTTGTCCTTTTTACGTTTATTGAATTTGATGTTGGATACGCCCCATTTGTGGTGCATGCATATGATGTATATATGTGTGAGCCCTTAAGGGGCAAAAGTAAAAATGCACTATTTTTAACGTTATTTCAATTATTTTGTGAAAATAGCGTTAAAATCATTGGGATTATTAACTTCAAACGATAATTTTGAGCCGGGGACTCTTTCGGAGCAGTCTCTCTATCCCAATTGGGATAGGGGTAAGGTTTGTATCTATCTTTCCCCCCAGACCCTACTGAAAAGTGGGAATATACTGGGTAAGGTTGTTGTTGTTGAATTTGATGTTGGAATTAGTTATAAAAGTTCTTTAACTGATGTTTAGTATTTTTTTTTAATAGATAAATTATAAAAATATTTATTTATTTACTTCCGCCTCAAACTTCCGCCTCGTTTCGCCTTGAGGCGTACGCCTCGAGGCACGATTCCGTAGAAAATATGTTGCAAAAAAATACTACAGGTGACGAAAGACTTGGGATACATACATAACTTCTTTGGTGACGAAAGATTGTCAGCCAAGTTATTGAGAATAAAAGCGAAAAAATTAAACAGTTGATTGGAAATCAAGCCATGAATAGCCGAAGCTAAATCAGAGGGGACTTGATCCCAACCACCTGTCTAATTAGATAAACAGTGAAGAAAAACATGTATAAGGTACTTATAATTATAGGACACTCTACCCTTCAAATAGGTTTTTGAAGTAAGAGGACCTTCGTACCCCAATGACCTGAAGGTCGATGCTACCTCATCCCTTGTAAATGAGACCCTTCCCCCGACATCATTGAGATGAAGATGCCGATAGATGGTTTCCACAGAAATGGAGATGGGATGAGCATCAATGGTATCTACAAGAGTTCTACCATTGGAAGATGAAGCAATAGAACAAGATCACCAAAATTGTTGGTGATGAGACTCATACACCACAGGTTTGACGGTGAGAGCAAAATTGTACCTGCTCCTTGTGAGAAAGGAGATGATGGGTGCGAAGTCAGCGTCATTGTCGGCTGAAAGTTCCGCAGCCAAGTTATGAGCAGGTCGAAAGGCAAAGGATTCCTTGGCGATTGGAGAGGATTTAGGGTTAATTTCAGAGAGAAAGGGAAATGCATTTTAAAAATGGAACGGTGAGAGAAAATGGAATGAGCGGGAGACCTTATATACCTTCGGATGTCAGCATTTAATATGGAGAAAAATTAAATTTTGACATCCGAAGTGTCAGAAAAAGGTCTTCCGATACAGCTGTTGGGCATTAGAATTCTCACAGGTTCAGAAAGGGCAAGTAGCTTCCGAAGATGTTGCTATCGGAAGGAGTTCATCAGATCAGAAGATGTTCTTTGGAAGATAGTCACTTCCGATGTATATTTAAATAATGTTAAATATAACATCGGAAGCACTTGCTTCTGAAGATTCAGAAGAGTTTATCAGATGGAAGTGTTGATGAGTATTGTCAGAAGATTAAACTTCCGAAGGCAAAGTCAATTTATCAGAAAAGAAATACTTCAGAAGAAATTTTGTCTTCTGAAGTGTGATTGCTTCCGACTCAAGGAATAAAGAATACTTCCGAAGACTTAAACTATCTTCTGAAGAGTAACTAATCATCATAAGATAATTTAAGTTTATCTTCCAAAGGATTGTTCACTTCTTGTTATGAATTCATTTATTCAAAATTAATCATACCAATGGCTGTTATTAGGTACCTGAATCTTCCTTCATCAAAAGCCTTGGTGAAGAGATCTGGTTGTGTTCTGTATCAACTTTGACTAAATGAATTAACTTCTTTTCTGCAAATCTCTGATGAAGTGATATCTAATGTCAATGTGCTTGGTCTTGGAGTGCTTGACAGGATTGTTGGTGATGAAGATTGCACTTGATTTGTCAATTTGTATAGGAGTTTTGAACAGTTCTACTCCGTAATCTTTCATTTGATTATGAATCCAAATGACTTGTGCACAGCAGCTAGAAGCAGCAATGTACTCAGCTTCTGCAGTAGAGGTAGACACATTGGACTGCTTCTTGCATTGCCATGATACTATTCTGGACCCAAGAAATTGACATCCTCCTGATGTGGATTTCTTGCTGATGTTGCAACCTCCATAATCACTGTCAGTGTAGGCCATGAACTGAAAATCTGCATTTCTAGGATACCACAATCCTAGACTTGGTGCTCCTTTGAGGTATCTAAAAATTCTTTTCACAGCAAACATGTGTGAACTCTTGGGATTGGCCTGAAATCTTGCGCACAAACAGGTTGCAAACATGATGTCAGACCTGCTTGCTGTGAGATACATCAAAGAGCCTACCATTGCTCTGTATTGGTGTTGATCAACATCCTCCCCCTCAAGGTCAGGGCCTAAGGATGTTGTCTTAGACATTGGAGTACCCAAAGCTTTGCAATCTGTGAAGTTGAATCTTTCAAGAATATCCTTTACATATTTGATTGATTAATGAAAATTCCTGTGGGAGTTTGTTTCACTTGTAGTCCAAGAAAGAAAGTGAGTTCTCCCATTGATCTCATTTCAAATTTGGACTTCATCAGTGATTCAAAATCCTTGCAGAGAGATTTATTAGTGGAACCAAAAATAATGTCATCAACATAAATTTGAACAAGCATATTGTGTTGATTGGAATTCTTGAAGAAAAGAGTCTTGTCGATTGTCCCTCTTTTGAAGTTGTTGGCCAACAGGAAAGAAGATAGAGTTTCATACCATTTTCTGGGAGCCTGATGCAGCCCATATAGAGCTTTATGAAGCTTACATACATGATGAGGAAACTTTGGATCTTCAAATCCAGGTGGCTGACACACATATACTTCCTCATCAATCTTTCCATACCAGAAGGCACTTTTAACATCCATTTGTAAAACTTTGAAGTTCTTAGTAGCTGCAAATGCTAGAAATATTCTGATTGCTTCATGCATGGAGCTTCTTATTCTTGTTCCTTCCTCAACATTTCCAATGATATTCTCAACTAGATGAGTGTTATGAATGCGAGTTCTTGGGATCACATCCAGCTGGGAATTCAAATCCAGGTTGCTTGGCTCAAGGTTTGGAAGTACAACCTCAAGCTAGATTTCTGGCAGATCTTGAGGTCTCTGATGTTGGTCACACACCTGTGATACACTCAGCAAATTATAGTTCAATTCTTTCACAAAATGCACATTTTCAAATCTTACCTTGCCATTTGTGCTTGTGCCCCTACCTGTGATATAACCACCCACTGGATCACTTCCAAATACAACAGACCCTCCAAAGAATGGTTCATATTTGTGTAGATGGGTCTTGTTGCCTGTCATGTGCCTAGAACATCCACTGTCAATAATCCACAAGTTGCTTTTTGATTCTTGCTATCCCTGTACATGATTAGAAGTGAGTTAGTTTCTAATGGGAACCCAAGCCCATGTGGTCTTGGGTTTTCCATTTTCATCATTATAAGAAAATTTCTTTGAAATCATCTTTGGTGGAACAGATGATGAGTTTGCTTGTAGGACAGTTGGTTGAACTGTTGGTTCAGATGTTTCCTTCTTCTTCCAGACTTTCTTGACTTTTGGAGTGGTCGGAAGAGCTTGCTTCTTCTGGCAACTATCGGAAGCAACTTTTTCCTTCTCTTTCGATGGTTTGGTTTTTGCCTTCGAGTAGGGCTTATCTTCTGATGTTCTTCTTCTTCCGAAGAGATGAGATTTCTTGTGTTTGTCGGAAGCATTCTTGACATGTGCTTCTGATGCTTTCTTTGCTTCGGAAGACTTCCTGCCTTTTCTTTTCATATTGTCAGAAGTACCTGCTTCCGATGGCTTCTTTTGTTGCTTGACTGACCTGTTTCTTCCGGAAGAAGATTGTTCTTCTGAAGAAACAGATGATTTGCTCCATCTTGTCAGGTGGCTTCCCTTTTCTTGTGATCTTGAATGTGTTCTTCTTCTTGGATTGTAGTAACATTCAGAGCATAATGATCTGTGTCTCCACACATCAGACACATTGGTTGAACATTTGTTGATTTCTTAAGCTTCCCTCTTTTGGAGGAAGCTGAGCTATTCTTCACAGAGCCTGATTGTTCTGACTTGGGGGTACCAACAGGACTTTTGGTTGGATGGTTTACCTGAACGTTGAATACACTGGCTTTTTAATCTTTTGATCTAGCCCTTTTTGACTTGTCAGATGGACAAGTGACATAGTCATTTGAAGATGTACTTCCGGTATGTACATATTTAGCCTTTACAAAAGATTGTGTGTTTTTACTGTTTTTCTTTTGTTTAGAATCTGTTTTTACTTTTTCAAAATTTTTAGGAATGTCATCTTCAGATGTAAAAGATGATTGAGTAGGGCTAGATTCAGGCAAATCATTTTCTTGTTGAATTTTGTGTATGTCCAAAATTTCATCATACACAAGGCTAGCTTCTGGATTGCATCGAACCTCCACCATTGGAGTATAAGCAGATGGAGGTTCCACCTTGTTATAACCAACCCAGTACCCTTTTTCTTGACCAGCTCACGTATCTCAGTCATTTTGAGAAGTTTCTCAAACTTCTCACCTTAATTGAGAAACTTGTCTTTGTAAGCTTCCGCCGATACAAGTTCAGTTTTGACAGTTGTTAACCTTTCTAAAAGATTGTTTATTTGACACTGCGTATTTGTTTCCTCATGTTTTAAACTGGAGATAGTCTTTTCTAACTCCTCAATCTTTTCTTTATAATTTCTTTTAGCTTCAAAAAAATTTGTCTAAAGAACTTGTATTGACTCAAGCTCATTACAAACTTGAGCATTAAAATGTTTGTAAGCATTTAACTTTTCTAAACACTCAGGGGTACATATATCATCAGTTACCTTGTATGAAGAAGTGGAGTCATTGGCCATCAAGGCATTATTTGAGATGGATGCATCTTCAGCTTGAAAGCTCCAATCTGAAAAGTCGTGCTGTTATGCAATGTTTGCACTGTTGGAGGAGCTTGGTGCTTTATGGTTTGGCTGACCAGAGGTTGAAGGTTGAGAACTTGAAGACTTGCAATCTCTAGCAAAGTGCCCCAGCTGTTGACAATTGAAGCATTTGAGTTTAGACTTGTCTAAGCCAAACCCGGTTTTCATGTTATGCTTCCTAAACTATCTACCACTTCTCTGATAGAACTTCTTTGCCGTGTAAGAAATCATGGCCATCTGGTAATTGATGTCCATTTCTTCAAGATCATTAGCAGGGATTCCATCTAAATCCTCCTGACATAGATGAAAATAATTGGTCTCTTCAGCCATGAAAGCTCCCTGGCTTGAGGTAAGCAGTGGAGTTGAGCTTGTGAATGGATTTGAATGGGAGGTTGATGGAGTTGGGGTTTCTGGAAAGGTGGCAATAGGTGTGGAAATTGAGTGGTAGATGGGTGGATAGTTTTGAAAGGGAGGATTGTGGATAGAAGCATATAACGTGGCTGAACCTGATGGAACAGATGTATGTTTGGGTTCCTGGGCATCAATCTCCATTTGGTATGCACTGAGTATACCAAATAACTCTCCCAGCTTCAGGGTTCTAAGATTTTCTGTTCTATGAATAGCAACAGAATATATATTCTAGGCATGAGGAAGTGATCTCAGAAACTTCCTGATGACATCTTGGTTCTCCATCTTCACTTCTGCAGCAACCACCTTGTCAACTAATTGAACATGCCTCTAATACTAAGAAGCCATCTTCTCATTGTTTCCTTGGCGGAAGTTCTAAAACTTCTGCTTTAGCATGTCCTTCTGGTTCTCCTTCACATCATCTGACCCCTCATACATATGTTGTTTGCACAGCTCTTTGGTAGACTTGCATTTCTTGAATGCATGTATGATAGAGTTTGGGATCGTCATTTGAATCAGCTATAGTTCCTTAGAGTCCACCTCCATCTTTTTGTAGTCTTCATCCGAGTACAAAGATGGATCTTTTGGCACGGGTGCTCCATCAGTACCTGCAGCAGCAATAGTTGGGATGAATGGTCCCTCAAGAACTGACTTCCAGAGCTTGAAGTCCTGATTCCTGATAAAACCCTCCATCCTAACCTTCCATGTACCATAGTCATCCGGAGTGAACATGGAGGTTTGTTGAGAGTACCATTCTCAGTGTCGTGCTTGCTGATGGTGGTTATTTTGACTTAGAGGTAGCTTGAAAAACAAAGACTTGTAGAAGATAAACAATTGGTAACTTAAGAATGGTTAGTTGCTTAAGTTAAAGAGCCAAAGCTCTGATGCCACTTGTTGGATCAGGTTGTGTAACTTACACAACACTTACACAAGTTATCTTCTACAAAGTTGATAGATGCGGAAATTCTATCAACTGGATTTGTAAAACAGATTGAAACAAAATACATAAAGCAATTATAAATTAAAGGTCAAAGTATATTGCATTGAACTGTTAAGTTTTACAACACTCAGCTCAAGCACTCACTAGTCCTTTGCTAACTAACAAGTGAACGTATTTATACTAAGACCTACAGTTGTATCTTCGTAGGGATACAAGGCTGGACAAAATACTAGAAACAAACTAATGCTAAAACTAGTATCTGTTATGGACTTGACAGGCTAAGCCATATTAATTACAATTAATACAAAAGACACCTTTGACTTTTACAATAAATGGCTACACTACAAAAGGCATTAATATCTTGTTATCCTCTATGGTTCTGACAGATCTTCTTTGCTGCTGACTATCACAAGAATGTCTTCTTTATTAGTCTTCATGAGAGAAAGCAGCTCTGATTATTTTTACAAGTGTATAGAATCTTTGTCAGCACCAAGTCTTCGAAAATCCTTGTATTCGGAAGCTGTTGAGCACTTGATCGGAAGCTTTTGTCTTCAGAAGCTTTGATTCTTTGAAGCTTTAAGTGTTAGGTGTTAAGGGCTGAGGAGGTCATCGGAAGCTTCACTCTTCTGTATAGCATTCGGCAGGAGTGAGTTATCCTTCGGAAGTAATGTTTCTTCCGAAGGTTAACTCCTTCCTTCCGAAGGCTGTTAGTCAAGAGAGTTTGGTGAGCAACGACCTTTATTGGTCTTAGAGTTTTGTTTTACTTAAAATAAAAAACAAAAAATTTCGAATGCATGTGTATATAGGTGTGTGTGTGTGTATTAACTTTCAAAAATTTCAATAATTTATAACACGTTTATTTTTTATTTTTTTTGTTCTTGATACCAAAAGTCACATAAAATCATATATTTTATTACTTTTTAAGCTTATGATACCAAAAAAACATATGATTTTTACTAAATTTAAAGATTTTTATATGTAATTTTAAATGTTAAGTATTGTAGTATTTCAAATATTTTAGTACAGATACAATATTTTGGTTAATTTTTTATAAGCATAATTTTAGGTGTAGGTAGAAAAACCGAAAAAAAAAACCCAAACCGAATCCGAACGGGTATAAAAATCAAAAAACTAGAATTTCGGTTTTGGGTTTGGACTAGGCAAAAAAACGACCCAAACCGATACATGCACACCCCTACTTTTGGTCCCTAGGTTTTATAAATTAATCATATGGTCTCAAACCTTAAACATTTGTAACACATACAGTCCTTAAGTCGCCAAATTGTTCTCACATAATGACTATATGTGTTACAAATGTTTAAAGTGTAGGACCATATGGGTAATTTATAAAACATAGGGATTATGAGTGAAATCTTATCAAACTACAAGGATCTTCTTAGTAATTTACTCTTTTTAATGTTAATATATGAAAAAATCTTTTTTAATTTAAAAATGTAAAAAATATATATAACGTAAGATGCATTTAATTAATAGAAGAAATATACAAGAAATCAAAGTTTAGAGGTGTTCTAAATATGTCATGTATTCTTATATACCTTGATTTATTATAACAGGTAGATTTGCAAGACGGATTAAAACCGTTGACTCAATCGTTTTATTATTTATTTAATTTACAGAGGCGAGAGGTGATCAAACCTTAACCGTTAACTGAAATTAACCTCTAACCGAATTGTTTCCGAACCGAATTGTTTCCGAACCGAATTAACTAATAATCAAAAATAACTGACGGTTATCGATAAGCTTTTTTGATTAACCAAAGAATTGGTTATGTTTATGGTTAAGGGTGTCTCAAAACCGAACCAAACAGGTACAATCTTTTGTCTCTTTGTTAATTGTTTGGTTGATTTTTGATATAATGAGCCCATTATATACTGCTTGTCGATGTTATTGCATCACGTGTTTTTAGGGTTGTTCAATTTTCGAAAATGTCTTGAAAAAATCGAAATTCGATTCAATTTCGATTCGAAAAACACCAAGTCGAAATCTGACTCAAATTTTCATATTTGAATTCGATTCGATTCGGATTATAATATCCAATTTCGAATTTCATGTTTTTAATTCGATTTGAAATTCGAATTTAAATTATTTATATATTTTTATTTTATATATACAAGTAGTTACGATATTTAAAAATTAGGTTTTTTAGTTAGATGATTTAGTTATAAAAATTAAAACCTATTCCACAAATGTCAATTTAATTATAAAATACCCATAAATTTAGAACTTTTAAATACCCTAAGCCTAAACATCCACAACAAAAACGTCTATCGTGAAGCTAGAATTTTTATGTTTGTGAAGTTCTAAAAATTGAACATTTTGGTTGTTAATTTCTAATATTTTGATTATTTGCCACTTTATGTTTTTTTGTATATTATTATGAACTTTTATCATTTTATTAGTTTGAATGATATATCTAATATCACAACTTAGATGTTGATTATTTGATATTTAGATGTTTAAGGTTTTGATTATTTGATATTTTGAATATATAAAGATAGCAAGTATAAACAATTTTTTAATTCGAATTCTAATCGAATTCAAATCGAATTTTGAATTTGACAACGCATTCGAATTTCGAATTCAAATTGGTTTATTCGAATTTATTTAGAACTAGGTTAATACCCCGTTTATTACACAGGTTAAATAAAAAAATAAAAAAAAAGTGAATAATAATATGATTAATAGTTTATATAGTTTAATACATAAATAATAAAATAATAATATTATTTATTGAAACACTAAGTTTATTATAGTTTGTTTTTTGAATATTTCGTTTTAAAAACAATATTGAATATTTTATATTTCATAATAATTTGGATTTTAAAAAAATGTACCCTTTTAAAATTAATATATTTTTCAATGCTTTAAAAACCTTTTTTAATATAAAAATGTATAAAAATATCTTTAATATTTAATGTTTAATATTATTGAATATATGTGTGCATTTAATAGGAGAGAGATGCGAGAAATTTTTTTATAAGAATAGTATAGAAAAGTGACATGTGTCACATTTTATTTTGATTTATTAATATAGATAGACTCGAATCGAATTCGAATGCTGTTAAAAAATTCAAAATTCGAAATCATTCGATTCGAAATATTCGAGTTATTCGAAATTCGATTCGATGAACCATTATACGCGTCTTTTGGTTATTAAACCGAAATTAGAGTCGAGTTGTGGGTTAATATTTTTTTAAGAAAAAACGACTAACCCGGCGCGACTAACCCGAAATTCGATTGGATTGACCCTATCAACACCCCTACGTCTATGATTTTGCAATGTTTATTGCTATAACACTAATGTTCTTAAAAAAGAGTTTATATAATTTATAATTCGTTCGAGTATAGGAGCATTTTTTTCCTTCGTGTCCCAAGCACTTAAATTATTAGGATTGGCCCTAGTTTTGGTTGCAGTGCACACAGATATAGGCAATGGCGAATCTATATAGTGAGGTGAGGGTTCATTGGAACCCACCGCGTTTCGAATCATTAGCAAGATATTTTTTCGAAAGGTTTAAAAGGTAGGATGAACACGTTAATATTTTAAGGGGGAATACTTGCTGTATTTTTCCCTAACATTTTTCCAACTTGAATAGATTAAGTGATCTTGTTAGATACTTTTCGATAATCAATGCTTCGACTTCTATGGAATCGTGTTAAACTCACTTTTCGACATTAATATTTCTTCCCAAATTTCGTTTAGATTTTGGGCCAAGAAGGGGCGCTGCTCCCTTGACCCTTGCCCGCTAACTGGCCAGTACCACCAAGGGTTTTGCCCCTTGGACCCAGCTCTGAAATTCTTAATGAGTGTCCATTCTGCATTTTTGAACTATTTAATGACGATGTTTTTTTAATTATTGACTTAATATATTGCACATTGATTACTGATGAACATTACAAGATTCAAACTGTCAAACCGACCCGAAAGTTTTTATGTTCGGCTCTATCTGATTGAAGCGTCTGAAAATAGTGAACCCACTGAAAAAATTCCACCAGAAGATATAGGAGTCATTTTCTTTATTCATTTTGCATCAGCACAACACATATAGAAACCACTGAAAAAATTCCACCAGAAGATATATGAGCCATTTTCTTCATTCATTTTGCATCTGCATACCCAGCAACACAACCGACCCGAAAGTTTTTATGTTCGGCTCTATCTGATTGAAGCGTCTGAAAATAGTGAACCCATTGAAAAAATTCCACTAGAAGATATAGGAGCCATTTTCTTCATTCATTTTGCTTCAGCATACCCAGCAACACATACAGTACCATGTTGGGGTGTCGAAAATACTCGAACCTGACCCGCACCCAAACAGGTCGGGTTATTCTGGTCAAAAATGTTAGTCGAGTTATTTGGGTCAACCCGATTAACCCGAACTGTTAATAAGGTTGGGTTTCGGGTATATTTTTAAAAGTTACTCGGGTTTCGAGTCAACCCGAATAAAAATGATTTTTATTTTTTTATTTATATTAATTATTATATGTAAGATATATTTAACTTTTTATCAAAATATGACAATGACTATTAATCAATTATATATGAAAAATAAATTGTTTACATATTTTTCATTGAATTATATGTTTGCAAAATGAATTATTTGCAGAAATTTAAAATTAGACAAGATAATAGCAAACAAATATCAATCTGACTAACCCGACTGACCCGAACCCGTTTAACCCGAGCGTTATTCGGGTCGGGTTGTAGGTTAATATTTTTTTAGGGAAGACCTGATTAACCCGAAAACCAATCGGGTCACTACTACCATGTGCTTTCAATGTGCAATGTCTTGCATGTAAGGGTGTTTAGGGTCCGATTTGTATGGTTTTAGGTGGAACCGTAAATCAAACCGTTAATAACGTTTTTAAATAATAAAAACCATAACCGAATCGTTAAAAGTAAAACCGAACCGAACCATTATCAATGGTTTGGTTCCGGTTTGGGCTTTTGAGCATGAACCATTATACGATTTAAAAAGGGCTAATTACACCAAACCCAAATATATTTTTTACATAAACCAAATCCATAATAGGTTTCACAAAATAAAATACAATTAATACCCTCATTCAATAAAACCGTAGCCACCAGCCCTCTAGATAAGAGGTTAACAAAATCTGCCATCTCTAGCCGCTGGCCTCACCGGCTTAAAATAGCCTGAAAACGGTGCTAAATGAACCGGCGAGTGACCCAAAAGCGCTAGCTTTGTGGAGGGAGTCAACTGTTTTAATTTAAGGGATATACCTTTCTATAACTGATTTTACATTATTTGTTTCTTCAGCTTTTGATTTCGGATGTAAATTAAAAATTAAAAAATTAAAAAAAAAAAAAAACAATCTCATTTCTTCTTTTCTTGCAAGCCATTCTATTTAAGTTTTTATGATTACGATGATACAATTGATGGACTTGAGGAATGGAGGATTAGCCGTTGAACTATTAAAAAAAGTTAATTAATTATTTTAAAATATATATAAACCATGCAAATTCAAAAATTGTAATTAGAATAGAATTCGGACATAAATATTTATTACAAAATATATACAGAAACAAAAATATATCAAGTATTTAAAGTTGACTCGTCTAACCTCAATGCTTTTCATGATCTATTTGAACCTTGATAGGCCTTATAATATGTCAGTAGGTTATTTAGGTTAGAGAGAGTCATAATAATCATATTTTTGTGAAAGTCATGCTTGTGAAGAATGATAAACCAAGGATTTTTGTGATATGTTAGTGGGTTGTTTATGTTTAGTGTATATATATACATATACAAATAAATTGTATATAAAATAAATCATATTTTATTGTGAACGACACAAAATGTCCTCAAACACTATATAATTAGAAGTCTCATTCACCCACGTCCAACTTAAAATAAACTTACAAATATTGAGTTTAATGTAAGTAAGACCCACAAAACAGAATAAAAAATAACTAAAATGAATAGGACCTAGTTATTTTACATTATGAATCAATCGGGTTATTAAAACAATTTGATGACTAACTAGAGCCTTTGCAATAAGGAGATAGTGAGCAGGGGCGGCCCTGAGAATTGACGTGCCCAGGACGAGCCAGAAAAAAAAGGCTCCCTAGCGAATTCAAATATTAAAATGGAGGTGCTCAAAAAACCAAAAAACCGTTTAATACCGTAAAACGAAATGTATTCATAACTGAAAAAATCGAACCAAATTCTGAATTTAGTTTTCGTTATGGTTCTAGCTGTATCCAAATTCCGAATTCGGTTTTCGGTTCGGTACCTAACAATATCCAAATTTCGATTTTTAATTCAAATTTTTTTATAAATTTGGTTTGTTTGGTTAACCGATTAAACCGAATTCAAATTTAAATTTATTATCTTATTAATAATATATAAGATTAAATTCGGATTACTCGGTTGAATTCGGTTTATTCAGATCGGTTTATTAAGTTTTTAATCGTTTTATTCGATTGAATTCGGTTTATTTGGATCAATTTATTCGACGTTTAAGCGTTTTATTTGGCTTTCAATCTGTTTATTTGGTTTTAACCGAAATTAGAACCGAACAACTTCTCGAATTCGGTTCGATTTTTGACAGGAAAAAAATTGAAAACCGATTAAACCAGACCGAATAAACCGTTAACCGAACCAATGGACATATTTAGTTTAAAAGCCATGCAAGTAACTTTCTATACATTAAAAAAAATAACTTTTTTCACCCATTAAATAATGTGTTTATAAATGTTTTTTTAGTTCGATTCGCATTATTAATTCTTATTTGAATGAAAATCTGTATATACGCATATATAAAAATTTTGTGCCCCCTAAAAAATGGGCCCTGGACGGGGGCGAGGTTTGCCCCTCCCCCGGGCCGCCCATGATAGTGAGCCCTCTTGACGAATGATATGGTGCTGTGGGGCACATTCTCCTCGAACAACGCATTACGTTGCCTCATTTGTGGGACGTTTTTATGATGTTTCTCGGGATAAACGCCCACGAAAGAACTTTATGGGTCCTGTTGATTGCTATTTAAAACACTTGTGCTAAAAAAAGGCAACATAAGTGAGAAAGAACAAGATAAATTATAATAATTAAAAGATATTGCTAAACACAAAAAAATAAAAGAAGGTTTAGTAATATGCTCCCCATATTTTGTCACATGAAGACTTCACTCTCTTTTTTTTACAGCCAAACCGGGAAGACGAATATGCAAGAATTGAAGTCGCTGGTGGGAAAGCTTTTCAATGAATGAGCATAATGTGTTGATGAGTTTATTTCTAAAGATTGACCATATAGTCAACATATGACATGTGTGCGTCTTTGGTGCCTCATCTATATGTATGTAGTCTTTGTCAAAGGATTTGGGGTCGAATCTTGATCATTTTCTTCAGGACGCATGGACAGTTCTAAAACTGTTCAAATAGCTTGTAACTTGAAACTCAAACCTCGCTCTAAAATGACTCATTTACTAACCAAGTCGGCTCTGCTTGGATCGTTTATGAACCAAGTTCAAGACGTTGATACCAAAAACTATATGTTTTACGTATTATTTAATTATCTTGAAAAATAAGTTAACATTTGAATCGCAAAGTGACCACCAATAACACTACCTCAATTCTTGCATATTTATCTCCGCGGTTTTTCTGCATCAATTCTTTCTTGCGTATTCATCTTCCCGATTTCAGTTTTCTGCATCAAATAATACGTTTCACAAAATAAAACACAATTAACACCATCAATTAATACCATCATTTTAATAAAACCATCGCCTAAAAGACGGTGCTAATGAACCGGCGAGTTTTTATCGGCAAAAAATAAGAATGAACAGAAGGAAACAACACGAACCGGTGTTGTGAATAATGCTAACTTCACCCAATGGCCCTGGCTTAGAGGATTGAAGGAGTCAGTTTTTTATTTATCGTATATCCTTTTTTTTATAACTGATTTTACATTGTTTCTTCAGATTTCGATGTGGGATGTAAATTAAAAAATAAAAACAAATCTCCTTTTTTCAGTTCTTGCAAGCCTACGTAATTCCTTTTAATTATATTAATTTGTTAGACTGTTGGGTGTGCCAAGGCACCCCACTCACTCCACGTATGCGCCACGTAGGCGCCACATAAGCACTCACCACAACCACTCACCCCACCATTTTGGTGGAAATGCCCCATTACCCCACTCACTCCACGTCATCATCCCTTTTTTAAACTTTTATATATATATATGTGTGTGTGTGAGTCTGTGTGTGTGTAGAGAGAGAGAAAGAGAGAGAAAGTGAATGTGTGTGTGTGTAGAGAGAGAGAAATGCCCCATTGCCGTTGCCACGAGACCACGAGACCACGCCGTTGTTCTACTCACCGTGAGCCAATCACGCCCCAATCACGCCCCAAGGGGGGCGGTGTGCCACGCCCAGAAACGCCCCACCCACGCCCACTCCTGGGGCACACCGGAGGGTCTTATGAGTATGATTTGGGGTGTGAATATTTGATATGACATAAATTTAACACGAACTTTTGTGTAATGGTTTTGACTAAATATGTAGGGTTCATTTCAGGTCGAACCCGCAACCTAATTATATAAACAAGTCAGGTTCAGGTCAAACCTATCGGTTGGCGAGTTGTCCCATTTATTTAAAAAAATATATATTTTGTAAAGAAAATTGAAGACAAACTGGCATGCATTCTTGTGTATGTGGATGATTTAATACTAAAAGTTGATGTTCAAGAAGAAATAGATTATTAGATTTGCTCAAAACAATTCTAAGCATAACCGATTGCAACATTTCTTGGGCATGGAATTGAATTACACTGAAGATGGTATATTACATCAGAATAAGTACACGTCTGATATGTTGTTCAAGTTCAATATGCAGTCGTGCAAGCCTGTAGTGACACCTATGGATAGGTGTACTCGGTTACCATGGGAGGCCCTGAGAAGGGGCACCCGACCTCCGTCTAGAGCCTATTTTTGAAGGGCACCAAAATTTTTAAAATCGTTTTTAAATTATATATATTTACGTATATCTACAAATACAAAACTGAAAAAACACAAATTTATAATTCAATAGGGGCCTTTTTTTCTTAGTACGTACGGGGTACGTAAATTCTCAGGACCGCCCATGTCGGTTACATGATGCTGGTGAAGGAAGAAAACTTGATGACCCAACAGATTATCGAAAGGTTATAGGGATCTTGATTTACTGACATTGACAAGGCCTGACATCTCTTTTGTAGTTGGGTTTCTTAGTCGGTTTATGCAGGATCCAAGGAAACCTCATATGATAGCTGTTAAGGGGATGTTGAAGTATATAAAGGCCACTGTTGGAGAAGGGACGTATTTCAGAAAACAGCAAGGATCCAAAGTTATATGGATATTGTGATGCTGATATATTATGGTTCAAGTTATTTGGATGAAAGAAGGTCCATAACTGGGTACATTTAATAAATAATTTTTATTGGATAATTATTTATTGTTAATTATTTTATTTATTTGGCATTTCAAATAGAATTGGGTCGGATCACAAAAAATTGTTAAAAATAAATTAAACCACAAATACATAATAAAATTTCGCTTCATTGATTACGATGATATGATAAAATTATTTTTTTACATGATTCAAAAGAATACTATTTAAATTTATAAATGAAATATTGAAAGAAGGTAATGTTTTAGTTTTCTTTTAAAAATATGTTTAACATCGCTTTAATAAACAAATTATACACAAATCCACTAATTTTTTATCATGGTAATATTTTTCAACTTACACAATAATCATTCAATCTATAAATGTGATGTAAAAGAAAACGATGTATATTAGTAAGTTATTATTATAGTCTATTTTTAGGAGTGCACCAAACATGAATTTTGAACATCAAATTCAATCACTTAAATTACAAATTGTGTCTTATTACTTATTTTAAGTGTGCTATGACTAATTAGATATTTAATTTAATCAAATTATTAATTGTTAATTGAGTTTCATCACAGCTAATGCATATTTCGTTATTTAAGTATTATTTTTTTGGCTTTAAAATAATTTTAAATTGAGCTTTACTGGGTTCATCAAATTTTCATGGGGATTGGAAACAAAATTTCTTGGGGTCGGTCGAGATTGGATCATATATACAACATTGAAAATCAAAAGTTCTTGGAGGTCGGTCGAACCCCGTAACACCTTATTGGGTACACCCCTACAATTACATGTACGGGCCAAGCACAATCTCATGGTGTAGCAAGCTGTTATAATATCAAAGCAAACTGATACAGTCGATAGCATTATAATCAACACAAGACCCCTATCAATTATAACAATGATATCATCTTAAATTTGTAGGTTAGGTGGTAAATGATATGTTTGTCTAAGTTAACCATAATAGTGCACATAAATACATAAATATAGACAAACTTTATATTTGAGTGAAGTAGGTAAATGTGAGGCCCCATTCCTGGAGACCCCACGTAGGTTGGTTTCGTCATAACATATAGCTCTTTAAACTAAAACCTTTCATAATCAAGCAGCGGAAATGTGAACATAGTTTGATAAACAGAGTACAATAAAGTGTCTGTATCAAAAACATATTGAATTGCCAAAACCATCGGATACACTATCTTGATGCCCGAGCTCCATGCCTTCTCTGACCATAGCTTAATCTGACATACATGCTAAATCAAGTATGCTTACGCTGGTGAGTTCTAGTTTTCGTAAAGCATCATAAACGTTTTGTTAAGTTAAAATATACTTAACACAAAACATCATCACATAACATAACATAATCTTATTCATAACATACATATCTTCACATGATATAGCTCAAACACATAACATACCTTTCCTCATAATGTACCTACATAACATATATATCCTCATAATATCATTCATACGGTGAAGGAATTTCGCCGTCAACTGCTGACCTAAAGTCAAACAGGCATGTGCGTCATAAGACTCTATAACTATCAACCCGCAGCTGATAACTCATGCATGCATAAGATTTCTTTAACTATCAACCGAAGTTGACAGCTCCTACCGGTACAAAACTTCTTTACATAAATGATTCATACATCACTTATACGTAATCATAACACACATTCATTTACATCACCAAAACCGTTGTCATCATCATATCCACTGTCTTTAATTAACAGTGGGCTTATACCGGCATAAGACTCCATACTTACCCAATAACAAATACTGGAACTACCATACTTACCCAGTAACAAGTACTGGAGCTACCATACTTACCCAGTAACAAGTACTGGAGCTACCATACTTACCCAGTAACAAGTACTGGAGCTACCATACTTACCCAGTAACAAGTACTGGAGCAACCCTCATTCATCATGATATGATATGCTAGCACTATATCATCATTTAACATAACATTGTAACGTTATCCTAATAACATAGGATAACTCATAACAGGCTATGCTAGTATCATACACACGTCATGCTAGTCTCTTATTATCATGACATCATCACATTGTCCTAATATCGTAGGAACTGTCATATTATGTCATGCCAGTATCATTTCATCATACCATCATAACATCCTAGCAATGAATATATATCACGCTATCATCATATCATCAGATCATACATTCAGGCATTCATGAACTTTTCATACTAGCATCTTATCGTCATAGCCTTATGCCCTAGCAGCAAAGGCACATATCGTATCATAACATCTCATGCTAGCATCTTTATCACCATATCATCACTTACATGTTACAATAGAATCTATTCCTCGTATTCTGCATCATACCTTCATCCTAGCAACCTAGGATCCTATCGTAGCTTAACATCTGTAATTCTAATCATATCGTGTTCTCATACATCTCATCATTATGACTTACTAATATGCACTCATCTTACTTAGCATATCTTCATACTCAAATCATGTTAACACATAAACACGCATACATAGTCATGGCATATCATTATCCATTAATCATCATCTTAAGCACATATCAGCATGAACAATACATTAAGCATGTATGCCAGCCCAAAACATTAAACATAAAAATAGGGAGTCTAGAACTCACCTGATGTCTCATGGTAGCCAGATCACTCACAACTGGTGCTAATGGTATAGTCCTGCATTGGTTTACGTATAATATGTTATATACGTTTTAACATGCTGATTAAATCTTTCTGAACGTCCAATGTCAAAGACATTGCCTTGATAGTCATCAAATAGTTAATGTTGTTGATTATCATGCTTAAACAGGTTCCTAGACAGATTAATGGCTTAGAACTGATCAATCCTTGTTATTGATTACCCAGATATCATGGAATATCACAAGGTAATATTAGAATAGGTTTAATAACCATGTTTCACATACTGATCTGCCTGTTATCATAAACATCAGATACCCATTCCAGTGAGTATGTTAATTATTGTGATTAGTTTAAAACACTTAGAATTAACCTTGCATGTCAAAATTAATCAAACTAATCACCTACCTTGTCATAATCAAATGGTCTAAACTATTATAACCATTGTTATGATTTCATGCAAACGGGGCATTACAACGGCTCAAAACAAGGATTTACCCATTACCAGTTCGAGTTCTTCACTTATAATCAATCCTAGCCATTATCTAGGAAATAATCAACAACCCTAACTATATCATCGCGTTCAAAACAAGATTTAATCAATCATTACCAATCCAGAAGGTTAGAATGAACCATTACCTAATCCGACGGAGTTCTGCGGTTAAAAAGACGATCCGGGCTTGCAGAAACGTTCCCTGGTTCGGTCTAAACCTTGAGAAACCTTCAAAATTGATGTTTTGATGGATTGGATGCTGATTTTGTGTGTTTGAGGTCGAAATCATCGAAGATAAGGAAGAGATAAGCATTTTGGATGAAAAACTGCCTTTTTAAGCCCAAGTTGCGATTGGGTGACGTCAGGCGCATCGCCCCAAGCCGGACAGGGAGCTGGGGCGTACCGCGCGGGTTACTGGCGGCCAAACTTCCTTCGTGGACTTCGGGCGCATCGCCCCATATGGATGAGTGGCTCGGGGCGTACCGCCCCAGGCAACTTTGTCCACTTTTCGATTTTTTTCCTTCGTTTCGCGTTTCCGGACAATCCGTAACTCCGTTTCGCGCACGGTTTTCGCCCACGTTCACCATTTCTCGCATACTATCATCCTGTAACAATTTTGTTTGTCAATTCTACATGGATTTCAAGCACGATCAAATGTGCTAAATTTTCGGCTGTTACAAATCTACCCTCCTTACAATAGGTTTCGTCCTCGAAACCTGTTACGTCTCAAATAATGTGGGTAGATTTGTTTCATCTCGTCTTCCAAGTTCATGACTTGTCCGAAGACATGTTCAAAACTCACATTCTCTTCTTTCAATCCTTCCTGTTGCGCCTGCTTGAGTTCGTCCAGAGAGTCTAGCGTAAAGCATAAGCTATGTCATGATGCATCAGCATACAAAACAAGATCATCATTTCCATCCGACAGTGCTAAGACAGGAGCTTGGGTAAGTTTCTCCTTTAGCACTGTGAACGCTTGTTCTTGGTTCAGGCCGCATTCGTACTTTACATCTTTCTTCGTGAGCTTCGTTAGTGGTGTCGCTATCTTGGAGAAGTCTTGAATAAATCTCCGATAGTAACCGGCCAAACCAAGAAAACTGCGTACTTCCGTAGGTGACTTCGGAGGGCTCCATCTCATAACCGTTTCAACTTTAGCTAGATCTACCATAATGCCTTCTGGGTTCACCACGTGACCCAGAAATTGTAACTCTCGTAACCAGAAAACGCATTTGGAGAATTTAGCATAAAGTTTCTCTTTCCTCAGGATCTCCAATACCTCACGTATGTGGCAAGCATGGTCTCCCTCGTTCTTTGAATAATTCAAAATATCATCAATAATACTATCATCGATCGGTCCAACATCGGTTGACATACTCTGTTCATCAAATTCCATAAATGCTGCAGGAGCATTCGTCCATCCAAATGACATAACGAGAAACTCGTAATGTCCATAACGTGTTCGGAAGGCAGTCTTTGAAATATCCTGCTCTCGAATCTTCAACTGATGGTAACCGGATCGGAGATCTATCTTAGAGAACCAGCTCGCACCTGGCAATTGATCGAACAAGTCATCAATTCTAGGTAAAGGATACCTGTTCTTTAAGGTCAACTTATTCAGTTCCCTGTAGTCGATGCATATTCGCATGCTACCATCTTTCTTCTTCACAAACAGCACCGGTGCTCCCCAAGGAGAGACACTCGGTCGTATGACACCTTTATCAAGGAGTTCTTGTAGCTGGGCCATCATTTCTTTCATTTCGGTTGGAGCTAAACGGTAAGGTGTTTTGGCAACGGGTTGCGCCCCCGGCACTAAGTCGATTTGGAACTCAATTTCCCGTTCCGGTGGTAATTCAGGCAATTCCTCAAGGAATACATCAAGGAAGTTACGCACCACGGGTACATCATCAATCGTCCTCATATCCGTACGTTCCTCAATCACATAGGCCAAGTAGGCTACACACCCTCGCCTCATCATAACATCAGCCTTGATCATCGAAATGATCTTCGGCGCATACATCGCTTATCACCATAAATCATTACGGAACTCCCATCCATCGCACATACACATATCAACTTACGTCGACATACAATGTTAGCTTCGTATTTGGCTAACCAGTCCATACCCAAGACTACATTGAAACCTCTCAAGGTTATAAAAAAAAACAATTATACTGGGAACTTATGACCTCCTATCTTAACATAACAACCATCTATAGCCTCAGTCAACCTGGTCATCTTACCAATCGCCGTTTCTACATCAAGTACCCGATTTATCTTCTTAACCTTCCCAGACAACCCATCTTAGAAAGTAGAAGATACAAAACTTATACTGGCACCATAATCAAACAATACAGAAGCAGTAATATTGTTGATAGAAAAGGTACCTGTGACCACGTCCGGGTCCTCAACAACATCATCCCTTGACAACGTGAAGGCTCGTGCTTTAGCCTTCTGCTTTTCCTTTCCCTTTATCCTCTTTCTTACCCGAGCCCGAAGCATTGGCCCGTGGTTTCTTGCAATCCTTGGACATGTGTCCTAACCCATTGCAGTTAAAACATCGAGTAACATTCGGGCAACTGTTAAAAAAATGTCCCGTCTTTCCGCACCTGAAGCATAAATTGGTGCCTAACAGGCACTGTCCCGTGTGGTTTTTCCCACACTTGTTGCATCGACTCATCTCCTCTCACTTCACTTTCTTGCTTGAGAACTTTTGTTGGTCTGTTCGACCCCTCTTAGTCCCGGAGGATTCTTTACTCTTGGCTTCTTCTTTGGCTGGTTCAACTAACATAACATCGTCCCAAACTATTCCACTGAGCTCCACAGTGGAATCATAAGTCTTGGGAGCATTCGCCTTCACATGAATCCGAACCTTGGGAGGCAAACCCTCCATGTACAACCTCACCCTGCGTTCCTCGGTAGCAACCAAGTGAGGAACAAGTCTAGCCATCTCGTTAAACCTCGACGTGTACTGACGGTGGTTCAGACTCCCAGCTTTCAGAACCAGAAACTCCCTTTCAACCTTATCGAGTTCATTCTTGGGGCAGAACTGTTTAGTGACCAGTTCCTTGAGATCATCCCAGGTCATCTTCTCCATATCGGCTGCAGCCTTGGACTGCTTAATGGTGTTCCACCAGTGAAGTGCCTCCTCAACAAAAGAGTGAGCTGCAAATTTGACAGCTTGGTCAACTCGGCATTCACTGATGGAGATAACAGCCTCCATAGGAGATATCCAGTGGCAGGTGGCCACATCATCCTTCTTACCATCGAAGGTCGGTGGGTTGCATCCTTTGAAGGACTTGTAATCACAGCCCTTTAGTTTCCCAGTCATGGAGTCACCGCTCTTTGTCTCGATGATCACCACTTCTTCATCTCCCTTGGAGCTTTCCTTGGTCCCCTCAGACTTTTCCTTCAATGCATCCTTTAACGCCTTAGCAATCATTGCCGGCATCTTTTCATCCATGATCTTGCAGACCTCATCAGAAATGACCTTTACTACAATAGGCTCTAGCGTGAATTCCCCTTCGTCTTCCGGTTGCTCACTGGTCTCGTTTTCTCCGTCATTGTCGGGTTCTTCAGTCTCGACATGTGGTTCTTCAGCTTCCTGTGGCTTCTTTCGCGGTCTACCCTTTTGTCCGACCATCTAACTATCTACATAGTGCAACAATTGATGAGTCAGTATAGACTCAGTTTAGCACGAAATAAGCTTTGTAAATCGTTAATGACGTTGATCAGGTGTTATTAACCATTTACCCAACTCATAGGCTCTAAACGTTTCCCATCCCATCTCCTCAACGTGCATGACACTAACTGTAACAACCACAAATAAAACAGGTACTTATTTCCCAAAAAAAAAAAAAAATTAAACTACTTTAGAACAAGGGTCATTAAAACAAAACCTTGGCAATATATTTTTCTATATACAATAATTTAAGCATACATATAAACATATATATATATACACGTAGGAATACAAAACCTTGAAATATACGTATAGATAATTACACAACATATACGTAAATATGGTACTCAAAGACAACCCAAAAATAATCACTTCAAATTACCCGTCAAGCTTGTATTTAACCAAACTATTTCACAACCTAATCTTGTACAAACACTATCATTATACTTAAAAATTTTAGACCTCTCACCCTTACAAAATGTGAGCCGATCCCACATAAAAAAAAAACGAAACACAACGTGACAAGATATAATATCTTTTCACTCTTCCTAGCAACTTTTCTTTTTCTTTCTTTTTCATTTTCGTTGGTCAACAAAGATGGTACAAGAAAGCACTACTCATAGTACAAACTACAATCCTTTTTGCAGCTACTCCTGCTGCCACCCTCAACAACTCTCATCAACAAAAGCAATACCCTCTTTTTCAGCCATACTTGCGTCTCCAGGTTCCTATAAAGATGTCACACCAGTCATTTCTTGGTTAAACTTTCCATTTCATTTGAACTAAACCACCTTAAGTGAGCCATATTCATCCCAACAATATGGATTTCCTGGTTACCACTCTTAACACAGCCCCAAGGACGGCTATAAATAGCAACCCAAGGGATATGCAAGACACCACAACACAACCTTTCCCTCCTTCAAACTCTCGATAGAAGCAACTCTATTCCATTGCTTCTCTCGGCTGAAAGCAAAAACAACTCCAACCCTTTTCCTTCCTCTCTCAAATCCATCGGCCACTTAGCACTTAAAAACCTTCAGCCCTCTTAATTCTCACGTAGCAGCCTCAACAGAAGCTGGAAGTCAGCAGCAAACGGAGAAGAAGAACCACTCGGCAACAAACTCGTAACCACCAGCAGCTCAATCCTTCGACAACAGCAGCAGCTGGGAACTCGAACCACTTCACTGGACGTGCTTCAGAAGAACTCGGAATCTGTCTTAAATCCTTGCTTGCTTAAGGTTAGTTCTAAATCGTTAACTAGCGAGAAACGTTCTCGGGAGAACGAAACTTACTAACACCGAATGAGAATCAACAACCAGAAAACTTTTAAACAAACTTTCTGTTAAGAGTTTTTAGAAGCTTGGATAAATCTAACTAACAAACTTGAAAGTCTATAACGATAAGTGAGAACAAGGGATGTGCAATGTAAAACGTTTGGGAGTAAAACAAAAGATTTGAAAGAAGTTACTCGAACCAGCACCTGTAAACAAAATGAAGTTTAACCAACCATGCACTAAAAACATAAATCACAAATGGTTATGTTAATAAACAAGAAAGCATATATTTAAACACCTATATGGTTAAAGGAGGTTAATTAACTAATAAATATTGATTACAACTTTGTATAAAGGCTGTTCAGAAAATAAGTATGGAGATGGCACCTATATTTACGTAAATATATGCATGCAAATACTGTCAAGTCCATACTTAGTCTACATGAAGTAGAAAGCCACGTACAAAGCTGATAGGTGTAAACATTATGAGGGGCTATGTAAAAAAAAATGATGATCACTTAAAATAATAATCTATATACATGAGGTGGCAAAATTATAAAGAAACAAGGTTTTGATACATACAATCATATTTTTGTAAAAAGGAAGAGATATAATAAACAATGAAATAAATTAACAAGAGGAGTAGAAAAGACAATAATAAAAGGGGTATAGTCTTATGACACCAAAAAATATTGACAAATAATAATAATAATAATAATAATAATAATAATAATAATAATAAAATAATAAATAAATGATTAAGTAAAATAAAATAAATGTTTATTAATATAATGTTGAGTGATGTCATATGTCCCCTATCTAAATTTGGGCAAAATAAATAAAAGTCATCAAATTTAACTCTAAATAAAACTAAGACCTAAAATCAATAAACACTAAGACCGGAATATATTTCGATATCATAAGGGTTATTCCACGAATCTCATAAAGAGCCATACTTTTGTAGGGCCCAAGAAGGACACTGAACCCTAAACTCGCGGTTACTTGGAACTCTTGATCAGTACTCAAAGTGAGTTTCGTAGCCCCCTTTTTATTTAAATATTTATACTCTTCGGGGTGAAATACTTGCTATCTTACTTATTCATACGTGTTTATTAAAATGATACTTGTTTGAATGTTTATTTTATGAGTACTTATTTCAAAGTCCCCATTGATATATATATATATGTATGAATGTATGTATTATGTCGGTAATTCCACAACTATTTAGCTCAATTGACGAGCCGTGGATTAATATGGATAGTGCTATCGGGCTGACGACCCCATTCATTTCGAGATTTTGGTCGCACCAAATCTTTCCCAAGTGCCTGGGCTTAAATGAATGTATATTTCCATTTACTATATATTTGATTGATTGTTGGCATTATGGGGCGAAAAGTCATAGGTTTGGTTGTGGGCTCATGGTTAAGTAATCATTCACTTGTGCTAATTTTAATTTAAACATTATATGGATAAATTTTATAAATACTTTTCTTCAACATTTTATCGAGTCATAAACCTACGGACTCACCAACTATTTTAGTTGACCCTTTTTATGCATGTATTTCAGGAAATAACTAAGCTTGGAATATGCATGCTCTTTTGTGATACAACCGAAGATTCGGAAAATATTGTTTTGATAGTTAGGCAATATGAAGAATCTTTATATGTTGTATTTATTTTGGAATATTGTAACTGACATTATGTATCGTTTATGGACCATGAATGCATGCTAGTAGTTTCTTTAAACACAATGCGTTCAGAGATCCGATTTCGTAACACCCTCGTGTTTCCGCTCTAGTGGGGGTGTGACAGATTGGTATCAGAGCCATTGGTTATAGGGAATTAGGTTTTTCTCTTAGGGAAACCTAGACTATGACCTTTAGCTTATCCTAGGACTTATGTGCAATTACGTGATATATAACGATTAATTGTCTTTAGCTACGAAATAAGAGTGCTGTATATGTGTATAGAAGATGCCGCCAAAAAGGAGAGGGAGGAAACCGAAGCAAACTACCGAAGATGAAAATGCAAATCCTGAAAACACAAGTCTCAGCTCCAATGACATTGCTAAAATAGTGGATAAGCGTATCGAAGCTGCCATACCTAAAATCATTGTTCAAGTAAATTCAACAACAGGGAACAAGACCAATAATAACGGCGGTCACAACGGCTCTGCAAGCAACAATGTAGACCTTGGAGAGGGAACTGTCAACAAGGGGTGCACCTACAAAACCTTTGTAGCATGTAAACCTAAGGAGTTTTATGGAAATGATGGAGCCATTGGAGTTTTGAAGTGGCTTGAGAAAATGGAGGCAGTCCTTCGCATCAGTGACTGTCTTCCTAGCCAAAAGGTGAAGTATGCTGTGTGTTCACTCCAAGGTAAAGCCTTAACTTGGTGGAACACTCAGATTCAAGCTCGTGGAATCGAGGAAGCTGAGGCACTAGGATGGAGTGAATTCAAGACATTGATCACTGAAGAATACTGCCCTATTAATGAACTGCAAAAGTTAGAAGCTGAGTTTTGGAATCTCTCTATGGTTGGTGCTGAGATACAAGCATACACCAATCGGTTTCATGAGTTGTCATGCTTACTTCCACACATGGTTAACTCGGAAGCCGAGAAGGTGGAAAGGTATGTCTGGGGTTTGGCACCTCAAATTCGAGGCTTGGTCACTTCCTCTCGACCAACCACATTGAAAAGTGCCATCCTCCTGGCGGGACAATTGACTGATGAGATGATCAGAACTGGAACACTGACAAAGAAAGGTGCAGGGGAAAAGCGAAAGTTTGAGAGCTCACGCCCGGCAAACGTACCAAGCAAGAAGACCACAACTGCCCGCAACTATGGGGCAGCCACACATGAAAAGAAACCACCTCCACCATCAAAATGCAACAAGTGTAACTTGTACCACCAAGGGGAATGTCCCATCTGCTCACAATGTAAGAAGACAGGACACTTTGCCCGAAACTGCCGAAGCAATCAAAGGGTTTGTTATGAGTGTGGGAGTTTTGAACACTTGAGAAATATGTGTCCAAAATTACAGCGCGGACCAACAAATGGAGGCAATCAGGGTAGGGGAAGAGCTTTCGTTCTTGGAGCAAAGGAAGCTCGTCACGATCCCAACGTTGTGACAGGTACATATCTTATCAATAATAACTATGCATCTGTTTTATTCGATACGGGAGCTGATAAGTGCTTTATATCCCCTGAATTTGAATGCTTGATCGCACAAAAACCTATTTCTTTAAATGAACCCTACATAATTGAATTGGCCAACGGAAAATTGTTGAAAGCTCAAACAATCCTTAAAGGATGCAAAATAAGTTTAGAGAATCACTCGTTCGACATTGACCTTATTCCAATTCAACTTGGAAGCTTTGATGTAGTCGTAGGGATGGATTGGTTATCTAAAAACCAAGCCGAGATCAAGTGTTTCGATAAAATTATTCGCATTCCGCTCCCGGATGACGAAATACTAGAAATCAAAGGTGAAACTCCCGAAAGAAGTTTTCACATCATATCATCCATGAAAGCCCAAAAATATCTAAGGAAGGAGTACCAAGCATTCTTAGCTCATGTGAAGGTAAAGGAGATTAAAGAGAGGAAGATTGATGATATACCAGTTGTTAGAGACTTCCCTGAAGTCTTTCCGGAAGACCTTCCTGGTTTACCACCTGTTCGACAAGTCGAGTTTCGCATCGACTTAGTCCCTGGAGCCGCACCGGTTGCCAGATCTCCTTATCGTTTAGCACCATCTGAGATGCAGGAGTTATCCAATCAATTACAAGAACTATTGGATCGAGGATTCATTAGACCAAGTTTCTCTCCTTGGGGAGCACCGGTGCTGTTCGTGAAAAAGAAGGACGGTACATTTCGAATGTGTATTGATTACAGAGAACTGAACAAAGTGACGATCAAGAACCGTTATCCTCTTCCCCGTATTGATGATTTATTCGACCAATTACAAGGGTCAACTTATTTTTCAAAGATTGACCTTCGGTCGGGTTACCATCAACTACGTATTCAAGAGGAAGACATTCCTAAAACGGCTTTCCGAACTCGGTACGGGCACTACGAATTCCTAGTAATGCCTTTTGGGCTGACTAATGCCCCTGCCGTGTTCATGGACTTAATGAATCGAGTCTGCAAGCCATACCTCGATAAATTTGTGATTGTATTCATTGATGATATATTAATCTATTCTCAAAATCAACAAGACCACGAACAACACTTAAGGTTGGTTTTGGAGCTACTCGCTAAGGAAAAGTTGTACGCTAAACTTTCCAAATGCGAGTTCTGGCTAAGAGAAGTTCACTTTCTCGGTCATGTAATTAATCAAAAAGGAATTCACGTGGACCCAAGCAAGATAGAAGCAGTAAAACAATGGGAAGCCCCAAAGACCCCAACGGAGATTCGACAGTTCTTAGGGTTGGCTGGTTATTACCGAAGATTTATCGAAAATTTTTCCAAGATAGCCCAACCCTAACCGCTCTGACACAGAAGGATAGAAAATATGATTGGGGAAAAGAACAGGAGGATGCCTTCCAACTGCTAAAACATAAGTTGTGCAATGCACCTATCCTATCTCTCCCGGAGGGTACCGATAACTTTGTTGTATTCTGTGACGCATCGCACCAAGGTCTTGGTTGTGTGCTAATGCAAAAAGACAAGGTTATTGCGTACGCCTCTCGACAACTCAAGGTTCATGAAAAGAATTACACCACTCATGATCTTGAGTTAGGAGCAGTCATTTTTGCACTAAAAATATGGAGACATTACCTATATGGTACAAAGTGTCTCATCTATACCGATCACAAAAGTCTGCAATACATTCTTGACCAGAAAATGTTCAATATGCGACAAAGGCGATGGGTAGAATTATTAAACGATTACGACTGTGAAATCCGTTACCATCTAGGCAAGGCCAACGTAGTTGCGGATGCATTGAGTAGAAAGGAAAGAGTCAAGCCCATACGCGTACAAGCTCTGGGAATGACAATTCAAACGACTCTTAAGACCCAAATTCTGAATGCACAACAAGAGGTCTTAAGAAACAAAGAGTTAAAAAATGAACTGTTATGTGGAGCAGAGAAAAAGCTAGAACCAAAAGATGATGAGGTGCTGTATTTTCAAGAAAGAATATGGGTCCCTGATCTGAACCGTTTGCGGGAATTAATCTTTGATGAAGCCCATAAGTCTAAGTACTCGATTCATCCTGGTGCCGACAAAATGTACAAAGATCTCAAAGAATTCTATTGGTGGCCTGGGATGAAAAAGGATATTGCTGAATATGTTGGAAAGTGTTTAACATGCTCTAAAGTCAAGGCCGAACACCAGAAGCCTTCAGGTTTGTTACAACAACCAGAAATCCCTCAGTGGAAATGGGAACAAATTTCTATGAATTTTATAACCAAGCTTCCACGTACCTCGAGTGGTCATGACTCCATATGGGTTATAGTTGATCGCTTGACAAAATCTGCCCATTTTCTGCCAATTAGAGAGGATTACAAGATGGAGAAATTGGCTCGACTCTACATTAATGAAGTTGTAACCCGACATGGAGTGCCTATCTCGATTATATCTGATAGAGACAGTCGATTCACCTCTCGATTTTGGCAATCCTTGCAAAAATCAATGGGAACACGTTTAGATCTGAGCACTGCTTATCACCCTCAGACCGATGGTCAAACAGAAAGAACAATTCAGACCTTAGAGGATATGCTTAGATGTTGCGTGGTAGACTTTGGTGGAAATTGGGATGCTCACCTTCCATTAATTGAATTCTCTTACAATAATAGTTATCACACGAGCATCCAATGTGCTCCATTTGAAGCCTTGTATGGCAGAAAATGTCGGTCACCAGTTTGCTGGGCCGAAATTGGGGAAAGTCAATTAATTGGGCCACAGATAATTCAAGAAACAACCGACAAAATCGCACAAATAAAAGAAAGGATCAAGGCCGCCAGAGACCGACAAAAGAGCTACGCCGATCACCGGAGGAAGCCACTAGAGTTTTCAATTGGTGATAAAGTGATGTTGAAAGTGTCTTCGTGGAAAGGCGTGGTGCGATTTGGCAAAAAGGGAAAACTGGCACCAAGATACGTTGGACCTTTTGAAATCCTCGATAGGATTGGTCCTGTAGCTTATAAACTTAAATTACCCCAAGAACTCGGTGGGGTGCATGACGTATTCCACGTGTCAAATCTTAAGAAGTGTTTATCGGATGAATCATTAATAATCCCTCTTGATGAAGTTCGGCTTGATGACAAGCTACACTTTATCGAAGAACCCATTGAAATTATGGATCGTGAAATGAAAAAGTTAAAGAGAAGTCGAATACCGATTGTTAAAGTTAGATGGAACTCTAAACGAGGTCCTGAGTATACATGGGAACGAGAGGATCAAATAAAATTAATATATCCTCATCTATTTCCAAATGTGCCTTCTCCTGACCGTACGTAACTAAATTTCGGGACGAAATTCTCATAACCGGGGGAGACTGTAACAACCACAAATAAAACAGGTACTTATTTCCCAAAAAAAAAAAAAAATTAAACTACTTTAGAACAAGGGTCATTAAAACAAAACCTTGGCAATATATTTTTCTATATACAATAATTTAAGCATACATATAAACATATATATATACACGTAGGAATACAAAACCTTGAAATATACGTATAGATAATTACACAACATATACGTAAATATGGTACTCAAAGACAACCCAAAAATAATCACTTCAAATTACCCGTCAAGCTTGTATTTAACCAAACTATTTCACAACCTAATCTTGTACAAACACTATCATTATACTTAAAAATTTTAGACCTCTCACCCTTACAAAATGTGAGCCGATCCCACATAAAAAAAAAACGAAACACAACGTGACAAGATATAATATCTTTTCACTCTTCCTAGCAACTTTTCTTTTTCTTTCTTTTTCATTTTCGTTGGTCAACAAAGATGGTACAAGAAAGCACTACTCATAGTACAAACTACAATCCTTTTTGCAGCTACTCCTGCTGCCACCCTCAACAACTCTCATCAACAAAAGCAATACCCTCTTTTTCAGCCATACTTGCGTCTCCAGGTTCCTATAAAGATGTCACACCAGTCATTTCTTGGTTAAACTTTCCATTTCATTTGAACTAAACCACCTTAAGTGAGCCATATTCATCCCAACAATATGGATTTCCTGGTTACCACTCTTAACACAGCCCCAAGGACGGCTATAAATAGCAACCCAAGGGATATGCAAGACACCACAACACAACCTTTCCCTCCTTCAAACTCTCGATAGAAGCAACTCTATTCCATTGCTTCTCTCGGCTGAAAGCAAAAACAACTCCAACCCTTTTCCTTCCTCTCTCAAATCCATCGGCCACTTAGCACTTAAAAACCTTCAGCCCTCTTAATTCTCACGTAGCAGCCTCAACAGAAGCTGGAAGTCAGCAGCAAACGGAGAAGAAGAACCACTCGGCAACAAACTCGTAACCACCAGCAGCTCAATCCTTCGACAACAGCAGCAGCTGGGAACTCGAACCACTTCACTGGACGTGCTTCAGAAGAACTCGGAATCTGTCTTAAATCCTTGCTTGCTTAAGGTTAGTTCTAAATCGTTAACTAGCGAGAAACGTTCTCGGGAGAACGAAACTTACTAACACCGAATGAGAATCAACAACCAGAAAACTTTTAAACAAACTTTCTGTTAAGAGTTTTTAGAAGCTTGGATAAATCTAACTAACAAACTTGAAAGTCTATAACGATAAGTGAGAACAAGGGATGTGCAATGTAAAACGTTTGGGAGTAAAACAAAAGATTTGAAAGAAGTTACTCGAACCAGCACCTGTAAACAAAATGAAGTTTAACCAACCATGCACTAAAAACATAAATCACAAATGGTTATGTTAATAAACAAGAAAGCATATATTTAAACACCTATATGGTTAAAGGAGGTTAATTAACTAATAAATATTGATTACAACTTTGTATAAAGGCTGTTCAGAAAATAAGTATGGAGATGGCACCTATATTTACGTAAATATATGCATGCAAATACTGTCAAGTCCATACTTAGTCTACATGAAGTAGAAAGCCACGTACAAAGCTGATAGGTGTAAACATTATGAGGGGCTATGTAAAAAAAAATGATGATCACTTAAAATAATAATCTATATACATGAGGTGGCAAAATTATAAAGAAACAAGGTTTTGATACATACAATCATATTTTTGTAAAAAGGAAGAGATATAATAAACAATGAAATAAATTAACAAGAGGAGTAGAAAAGACAATAATAAAAGGGGTATAGTCTTATGACACCAAAAAATATTGACAAATAATAATAATAATAATAATAATAATAATAATAATAATAATAAAATAAATAAATAAATGATTAAGTAAAATAAAATAAATGTTTATTAATATAATGTTGAGTGATGTCATATGTCCCCTATCTAAATTTGGGCAAAATAAATAAAAGTCATCAAATTTAACTCTAAATAAAACTAAGACCTAAAATCAATAAACACTAAGACCGGAATATATTTCGATATCATAAGGGTTATTCCACGAATCTCATAAAGAGCCATACTTTTGTAGGGCCCAAGAAGGACACTGAACCCTAAACTCGCGGTTACTTGGAACTCTTGATCAGTACTCAAAGTGAGTTTCGTAGCCCCCTTTTTATTTAAATATTTATACTCTTCGGGGTGAAATACTTGCTATCTTACTTATTCATACGTGTTTATTAAAATGATACTTGTTTGAATGTTTATTTTATGAGTACTTATTTCAAAGTCCCCATTGATATATATATATATGTATGAATGTATGTATTATGTCGGTAATTCCACAACTATTTAGCTCAATTGACGAGCCGTGGATTAATATGGATAGTGCTATCGGGCTGACGACCCCATTCATTTCGAGATTTTGGTCGCACCAAATCTTTCCCAAGTGCCTGGGCTTAAATGAATGTATATTTCCATTTACTATATATTTGATTGATTGTTGGCATTATGGGGCGAAAAGTCATAGGTTTGGTTGTGGGCTCATGGTTAAGTAATCATTCACTTGTGCTAATTTTAATTTAAACATTATATGGATAAATTTTATAAATACTTTTCTTCAACATTTTATCGAGTCATAAACCTACGGACTCACCAACTATTTTAGTTGACCCTTTTTATGCATGTATTTCAGGAAATAACTAAGCTTGGAATATGCATGCTCTTTTGTGATACAACCGAAGATTCGGAAAATATTGTTTTGATAGTTAGGCAATATGAAGAATCTTTATATGTTGTATTTATTTTGGAATATTGTAACTGACATTATGTATCGTTTATGGACCATGAATGCATGCTAGTAGTTTCTTTAAACACAATGCGTTCAGAGATCCGATTTCGTAACACCCTCGTGTTTCCGCTCTAGTGGGGGTGTGACACTAACTATCTTTCTAACCTTGCACCTACATTTTAACTCATACATAACATTCATACATAACATTCAGCTCGTGGCATCCGTTCATCCGTGGTTGGCAATCCGCATCACTTAATCCCATTTTCAGTTTAAGTTTTGGCATTTGGGATGCCAAGATCTCTCAAACTATGGCTCTGATACCAACTTGTGAGGCCCCATTCCTGGAGACCCCACGTAGGTTGGTTTTGTCATAACACATAGCTCTTTAAACTAAAAACTTTCATAATCAAGCAGCGGAAATGTGAACATAGTTTGATAAACAGAGTACAATAAAGTGTCTGTATCAAAAACATATTGAATTGCCAAAACCATCGGATACACTATCTTGATGCTCGAGCTCCATGCCTTCTCTGACCATAGCTTAATCTGACATACATGCTAAATCAAGTCAGCTTACACTGGTGAGTTCTAGTTTTCGTAAAGCATCATAATTTTGTTAATTTAAAATATACTTAACACAAAACATCATCACATAACATAACATAATCTTATTCATAACATACATATCTTCACATGACATAGCTCAAACACATAACATACCTTTCCTCATAACGTACCTACATAACATATATATCCTCATAATATCATTCATACGGTGAAGGAATTTCGCCGTCAACTGCTGACCTAAAGTCAAACAGGCTTGTGCGTCACAAGACTCTATAACTATCAACCCGCAGCTGATAACTCATGCATGCATAAGATTTCTTTAACTATCAACCGAAGTTGACAGCTCATACCGGTACAAAACTTCTTTACATAAATCATTCATACATCACTTATACGTAATCATAACACACATTCATTTACATCACCAAAACCGTTGTCCTCATCATATCCACTATCTTTAACAGTGGGCTTATACCGGCATAAGACTCCATACTTACCCAATAACAAATACTGGAGCTACCATACTTACCCAGTAACAAGTACTGGAGCTACCATACTTACCCAGTAACAAGTACTGGAGCTACCATACTTACCCAGTAACAAGTACTGGAGCTACCATAAGCTACCATACTTACCCAGTAACAAGTACTGGAGCTACCATACTTACCCAGTATCAAGTACTGGAGCTACCATACTTACCCAGTAACAAGTACTGGAGCAACCCTCATTCATCATGATATGATATGCTAGCACTATATCATCATTTAACATAACATCGTAACGTTATCCTAATAACATAGGATAACTCATAACAGGCTATGCTAGTATCATACACACGTCATGCTAGTCTCTTATTATCATGACATCATCACATTGTCCTAATATCGTAGGAACTGTCATATTATGTCATGCCAGTATCATTTCATCATACCATCATAACATCCTAGCAATGAATATATATCATGCTATCATCATATCATCAGATCATACATTCAGGCATTCATGAACTTTTCATACTAGCATCTTATCGTCATAGCCTTATGCCCTAGCAGCAAAGGCACATATCGTATCATAACATCTCATGCTAGCATCTTTATCACCATATCATCACTTACATGTTACAATAGAATCTATTCCTCGTATTCTACATCATACCTTCATCCTATCAACCTAGGATCCCATCGTAGCTTAACATCTGTAATTCTAATCATATCGTGTTCTCATACATCTCATCATTATGACTTACTAATATGCACTCATCTTACTTAGCATATCTTCATACTCAAATCATGTTAACAGATAAACACGCATACATAGTCATGGCATATCATTATCCATTAATCATCATCTTAAGCACATATCAGCATGAACAATACATTAAGCATGTATGCCAGCCCAAAACATTAAACATAAAAATAGGGCGTCTAGAACTCACCTGATGTCTCACGGTAGCGAGATCACTCACATCTGGTGCTAATGGTATAGTCCTGCATTGGTTTACGTATAATATGTTATATACGTTTTAACATGCTGATTAAATCTTTCTGAACGTCCAATGTCAAAGACATTGCCTTGATAGTCGTCAAATAGTTAATGTTGTTGATTATCATGCTAAAACAGGTTCTTAGACAGATTAATGGCTTAGAACTGATCAATCCTTGTTATTGATTACCCACTTGAGCTATTATTGTTTGAAAAGCTCACTGCTGCACTGTTATCACAATAAATCTTCATCGGCCTTTGTATGGAATTTACTACTTTGAGTCCCTTAATCAGATTTCTTAAGAGCATCGTATGAATGATAAACTATGGTGAGCATATCACTAAACCTTCTTTTAAGTTTTGTGTTTAGCAAGATCTTTTAATTACTATAATCTATCTGGGTCTTTTTCACTTATGTTGCCTTATCTTTTAGCACAAGTGTTCAAAATACCATTTAAGGGGACCCACAAAGTTCATCCGTGGACGTTTATCCCAAGAAACATCACCACAAAAACGCCTCACAAATGAGGCAACGTAATGCGTATTCTGAGGAGAATGTGCCCTGATTATTCAAATATATGAATAGGACCTAATTATCTTACATTATGAATCAATTTGGTGGGTCACAATGTAAATCATCGGATTGTTCTACCAACTAGATTGCTTGAGAATGTAAGATAATTAGGTCCTATTCATATTAGTGAACTTTGCATTTTGTTTGATGGGTCATACTTACATTAAACTGAATAGGTGAGGTAGCATTAATTTATGTTTATATTAAATTGGGTGTGGGTGGTTAATTTACACTTTTAATTATATAGTGTTTTAGGACATTTTGTGTCTTATACAATAAAATATGATGTATTTTTATCAATATACAATTTATTTTGCGCGTGTGTGTATATACTTTTGGTTTGTGTACTATAAACAACCCATTAACATATTACAAGACTCATTAGTTTAGCATTTTTTACATGCATGTCTTTAACAAAAATACGATTATTACGGTAGACGAGTTATAATAATATATTCATTAGTGGTATCATCATAATCATAAAAACTTAATAGAATAAAAACTGAATTAATAGGGTTGCAAGAATATGTAACAAGATTGTTTTTTTTTTTTTAATTTTTTTTATTTTTAATTCACATCCCAAATCAAAAGCTGAAAAGACAAACAATGTAAAAGTAGTTATAAAAAGGTATATCCCTTAAATTAAAACGGTTGACTCCCTCCACAAAGCTAGCACTTTGGGTCACTCGCCAGTTCATTTAGCATCGTTTTCAGGCTATTTTTAAGCCGGTAAGGCCAGTGGCTAGAGATGGCAAATTTTGTTAACCTCTTATCTAGAGGGCTGGTGTATTTTATTTTGTTAAACCTATTATGGATTTGGTTTATGTTAAAGCATGATTGCATCATTAAAAAAATATTTGAGCTTGGTGTAATTAGACCGTTTTGAATCGTAAAATGGTTCGTGCTCAAAAGCCCAAACTGGAACCAAACTATTGATAATGATTCGGTTTGGTTTTTATTTTAACGATTCGGTTTTGATTTTTATTATTTAAAAACTGTTATTAACACTTTGATTCATGGTTCCACCCTAAAACCATATAAGTCGGACCGTAAACCGCCTTACCTGCGAGGCATTGCACATTGAAAGCACATGGTACTATATGGGTTGCAGGCTATGCATATTCAGAATGAAAGAAGAGAACGGCTTCTATATCTGTGTGCACCGCAACCAAAACAATTGTAAGTAATTCAAACCAAAGCACAATTTTAGCTACAACAAATTAAAACACTCTCAACACTAGGTTTATTCACCCCACGTGTTACGGCGGTTTATTACAGAATACTCCCGATATCAGGTATTATATATTATTTGTAGAAACATAAGTTGCATAGCAAAATCAAATCTCTTATCACGGACTTTATACAAGTTTTTCATAAAAACATAAAATCATACAAAATACTCACAAATATGTTATAAAATAATAGAAAATTTTCTCATGAAATCCGTCTTATAAATCGTTTAAATTAAAAGAAACCCCCTATTTATGTATAATAAAGGCTATGAAAAAAGATTTCAAAGATTCGAGCCTTTTTTGCCAAGGTTAACGGGTTAACGCTATAAGGGAGGGTTAACAATGGAACCATCCCCTATATATATATATATATATATATATATATATATATATATATATATATATATATATATCTAGATCAATTCTTATTAGACTATTGTTGCATCTTATTTCTTTATATATCTATATATCAAATTGTATGAGATCTCACCAACTATGCAAATAGCTGACCAAATCTTATTTTACATGTGTAACATGTTAGATAGCATGGATGAAGACACATCTACAAATACTTGGACCTAGATAATATTAATTAACCAATGTTGTGTATTTTGAAGCTGTTTATGTAAATTGTGGATTGAATGTTATGTTAAATTGAATGAATTTGTATTATGAATTAAATTGGAATGATAAAAATTGAAACTTACAAAGGAGCACAATGAGATTTTGGACAATTACAAACCACACCTCGACGTATTCCACCGTTGGTTGGGTGTGACATCGCGGCTGCCCTTATACTCTGACTCTCGCCCGTAAGTTCTCAATTGTTGTCTCAGGCATCGGGCCCACACTGACGCTATCGCCATGGTCGGTGGCCATAAATTTGAATTTTTTTCGAGCGTCAGCTTGAATGGCGCCAAACCTACTTTATAGGCGCCCGGACCTGGTACACGGGCGTCCATAGCTGGTTAATAGGCGTCTACTTTTATGTTTTAAATTTAACCTTATAGGCTTCACATAGGTGTCCACCCATGAGCCCAAACTGTTATGTTTTTAATTGATTTTTAAGCGGGAAAGTTTACGTGCGTAGCCCGTTTGCATAAAGGCGCCCAACTTTTAAAAAATATATATTTTGCGAAAGTTTGTTTAAATTAAATTTTCTTCAATGTATAAACAATACAGTTCTCAACCAACCAATAAACCTTCGAAATGGATACTTTCAAATGGAGAATTTCAAAAAGCAACAGTGAAAGATCGAATAATCAGTAATCTAAGAACCATGGTGAAAGTATCCAACCAAATGGGCGAACAACAACAGAAGGAGCAAAAAAAATGAGAATGGGCTATTCCAGGCGACGAGTCAGAGAACCGGTCGAATGACGTTCTTGAGTTTTGTAACACGTGCGAATGGCCATTTTGTTAGTCAGTTGTGTTCTTCACAAATGAAAAGCTTGACAAAAAATTTTTGGGGTACTTTGCTCAGATACTGCTGTAACGGACACTTATATTCAAATGTTATATCTTTTAAACCTTTTGTTTTAAATTATTTCATTAAATTTAATAAAGTATTTATTTTAGATTATAATTTTTAACAGCACATTGAAGGATGTATTGGCAGACTATTCAAATGGAGATCTAGAGAAGTTCAAAAGAATCCATCCTTAAATTTGCGATGGACAATTTTACCACCATCGTTTGTTAATTTTTTGTTAGACTCGTGTAGCAAAAATGCTACAAAGTTTGCTAATGGCAAATATACCATTCTCTTCTTTTGTTGATGTTGATTATGTGTATTTCTGTCACACCCCCAAATTCCCACTCGTGGAGTCAGTCCACGTGGGTGTGACGTGGCCAGGATCACAGCTCATTGGTTATATAGAACGACTCTATATGAGTTCACAATCAAACAGTTTTGCAGAATAATATAAGTTTCAAAAATACGCAACGGAATATGTTTAAAATACCATAGCATAAATAAGTTGCAGCGGAAAAGTTAAGATTACACAGCGGAATGTAAATTGTTTAAGACATTACATAGATTAAAATGTTTTAAAACAAATCCAATGCATACAAGCCTAAGACACGAGTCTATATGCGAGCCAGACTCCTTAGTGCTTCCTTGTGCGCATCCTAGCGTGTGCTCCATTTAGTTACCTGAGAATACATGCGAAAAGTGTCAACTAAAAAGTTGGTGAGTTCACAGGTTTAGATAGACTGAAAAGTAAACAGGTATATACTGGGCATGTTAAGTTTAGTTGTAGATCTACGATCCGTGGAGTGTGTCTGTTCATCTTACCGAAACTCGACTGTTCCCGTTTGCCTCCACGGGTCATCGCTGAACCCGACATCAACATCGAAATTACACTCGTTATGACCTCCAGTCAACATTGGTGCCGAGTGGTGCTAGTCAAGCCCAGTAGTACTACGTAATTACGACTCGTTTGTTATACAACTAACGGTAAGGATAAGTGAGGACTTTAAGCGATAATAGTTACACTCGAAAATGGTTTTCACAACATACCAGTCATATATCTAAAACAGTTGCATAGTATTCTCACCCCAAAGTTAAGTAAAACAGTTAAAGAGTAAAGTGGGGCTGTAAACTCACCTGAGTTTGTGAAATGCGTTCTTAACAGAAATCGAGTAGCTCGCCGGCTAGCAGTCACCTATATCACATAGGTGTTGTAAGTTTGTGTCTCATACACGTGGGCCTCACAGGACCGTGTTAGTGTTTAACAACTCTAAGTTGTTATGTGGGTCGTGTTGACCATGTTTGACCTAACGACCCGTTGGTGACGGTTCTTGGATCATGTGATCGTGTGACGTACGGTTTAGTGTCGTGTGATGTGCACGGATACCAAAGTCACTTTCGTGAGGAAACTTACTATTTATAGTAAGTTTCTATTTTAGGAAAATTTCCAAATTAGGCAAGTCATGCAATAAATCATAATCCGATTATTCTATCATGCATTTTTATCCTAAATGAGCATGTTATCACAAGGCACATAGTTACACATAGCCGATTAAGCATGTTTTGCGCGTAAAAGTTTCTATTTATAGCAATTCATGGCAAAACGCGCATTCCAATCATTCTAGAACATAATATCACTTATCATCATCATAACTAACTTAACTAAGCATGTTAATCATTTAACATTTATCAATATCAACATTCTTAGCATCTTCGTAACATAAAGTTTCTATTTATAGCAATATTCATGAATATCCTACTTCTAGCAATTTTAACCCTTCAAATATATCGGTAACATCATAAAACATACTTCCAAGCATAAATCAAAGTTTTAATCACATGCATGTGGTTACAAACTCGACTATTTAGATACTTGCACAAATAAAGTTACTATTTATAGTAACATCGATAAAAATCACCTTTTTAACCATCCCAACAATCACAATGCATCCAATAGCCATCATACTACTTCTAAATATCATTTTTTAACACAACTTATAGATCTAAACATGCAAAGATGACCATTTCATCAAAAATACATACTTTGTAACATTAAAGTTACTATATTTAGCAATAATCCCCAAATGGCCATTTCTTGACATAATCATTCATTATAACCATGTAGAATATCTCAAATATCATTTGTAACAACATTTTAATATCACAAATCATGTAAATCATACTAGATCACACATGCATGTTGTCCAAAGTACCTATTTCATAATAAAATCGACAAGTAATCATTGAAATCAATCAAGATCATCATGGATCGCCACAATATCATCAAATCAGTAACAATAACATCAAATAACAGATCTAATATCACAAAATTTCGTGGGTTAAGTGGTGATGGTGTTGCATGTGGCCAAAATGGCTTGCATGAGTGTTTTCTAGTAATTTTGTGACTAGATTGGATAGGGAAACCACCTTACAAGGCTCTAGATGGCTTCCTCTGATGAGATTTGGCTGTAACAGAAGGTTCTTGGTCGAGAAAGGGATTTTTAGTCGAGAGAAATAGAGTAGGAGGTGCCAGAATGATTAACTTTGGTTTTATAAAGATTTCTGCGATTATAGGCTCGTCGCGTACCGCGATGCCTGCCAAAAAGCATCGTCGCGTAGCGTGACGATTAAAATAATCATTCGGTTCCCGAAACACGCCGCGTATCGCGATGGTGGAAGATGATCAGTCATCGCGTACCGCGATGGATTTCGGAGAATTCAAATTCTCCCGCCCAGGCTTCGCGTACCGCGAAGGCCCAATTGGGTGCCCATCGCGTATCGCGATGGGTCTCGGCTGAGCCCAATAAGCCCAATTTCATAGTTTGAACCGATTTTCGCGAATTTCTCGATTACGATCACCATTTCTCGACATGTGAGCATTGTTCTACATAACTTAGGTTCCCGGAACCTAATGTGCAGTGAAAGTGTACTGTGGTTTGATCCGTTCACCAACGTTCATCATTCAAGACACGTGCGGGTGTTGTGCGATAATTCCTCGAATTATCGGTGTGATTGGACTGTCGTGCCACGTGTCACACTAAATACTAATCATTCTGGTGCCACGTATGAAATAATAATACACATTATTGTTAAAATAAAATGAATGCTGACCTGGAAATTGCGAGGTGTCACATCATCCCCCAGTTAATAGGAATTTCGTCCCGAAATTTAGTTCGTGTTGCTCGTGTTAGCCTGGTCAGAGAATAAGTTATGGTATTTCTTTTTCATCTGGTCTTCTCGTTCCCAGGTGTATTCTGGTCCGCGTCGTAAGTTCCATCGCACCTTAACTGTTGGTATGCGACTAAGTTTCAACTTCTTGATTTCCCGGTCCATAATTTCCACCGTTCCTCAACGAAGTGAAGTTGTTCATCAATCTGGATTTCCTCTAAAGGAATTGCGAGCATTTCATCTGATAAGCACTTCTTGAGGTTCGATACATGGAATACATTATGCACGCTACTCAACTCTTGTGGTAGCTGTAGCTCGTAGGCCACAGGGCCTATCCGTTTGGTGATTTCGAATGGTCCGATATAACGAGGGTTTAACTTTCCCCGCTTTCCGAATCGGATCACTCGTTTCCAAGGCGAGACTTTAAGAAGTACTCGATCTCCTACTTGGAATTCCAAAGGCTTGCGCCTTTTGTCGGCATAGCTCTTCTATCGATCCCGAGCTGCTGCCATTCTGTTACGTATTTGCACGATCTTTTCTGTTGTTTCGTGCACCAGCTCAGGTCCGGTCAGTTGGCTTTCGCCAACTTCTGCCCAACACAGTGGTGATCTGCACTTACATCCGTAAAGTGCTTCAAACGGTGCAGCTCCAATGCTTGTGTGATAGCTATTATTGTAGGAGAATTCTACCAAAGGTAGGTGGGTCTCCCAGCTGTTTCCGAAGTCGATTACGCATGCCCGAAGCGTATCCTCCAAAGTCTGGATGGTTCTTTCACTCTGACCATCCGTTTGTGGGTGATAAGCAGTGCTCATATCCAACCTCGTCCCAAGTGCCTCATGTAAGGACTTCCAAAAATGCACCGTAAAACGGCTTTCTCGGTCAGATATTATCGAGACTGGGACTCCGTGTCTGGAAACGATTTCCTTCAAGTAAATTCGGGTTAGCTTTTCCAACTTATCAGTTTCCTCAATCGGTAGGAAGTGTGCTGATTTAGTGAGTCGGTCTATGATAACCCAGATGGTATCGCAGCCACCTGTCGTATTCGGTAGCTTGGTGATAAAATCCATGGAAATCTGTTCCCATTTCCATACTGGAATTTCTGGTTGTTGAAGTAGACCTGACGGTTTCTGATATTTGACCTTCACCTTAGAGCAAGTCAGACACTTACTCACATAAGTCGCAATTTCCGACTTCATGTTAGGCCACTAGTATGTTGTCTTCAGGTCGTGGTACATTTTGTCAGAGCCGGGATGCACTGAGTATCGGCTCTTGTGAGCTTCATCCATCACTACTTCTCTCAATCCCCCGTAGTGTGGAATCCAAATCCGATCCATCAGATAGTAAGCACCATCATCTTTCTGTTTCATTTGTTTATCCATACCCCGCATGGCTTCGAGAGTCAGATTTTCCTTTTTCAAAGCTTCTTGTTGTGAAACTCGGATCTGATTGGGTAGCTCAGAGTGTATGGTGAGTTGTAGTGCACGTACGCGTTTGGTTGTTTCTTTCCTGCTTAACGCATCAGCCACCACGTTGGCTTTTCCGGGATGATACTTGATTGCACAATCATAATCACCTATCAGTTCGACCCATCTGCGTTGTCTCATGTTTAATTCTTTCTGGTCGAAAATGTGCTGTAGGCTCTTATGATCGGTGAATATGGTGCACTTGGTGCCGTACACATAGTGTCGCCAGATCTTCAGTGCGAACACTACGGCTCCCAACTCCAAATCATGTGTTGTGTAATTCTTTTTGTGCACTTTGAGTTGTCGTGACGCATAAGCTATGACCTTCTCGCGTTGCATTAACACACAACCGAGTCCTTGTTTCGACGCATCACAATAAACCACAAAATCTTCGCATCCGTCTGGTAGTGATAAGATCAGTGCGCTGCATAACTTCTGTTTCAATAGGTCGAAAGCAGCTTCTTGCTTTTCTCCCCATTCAAACTTCTTGTCTTTGTGCGTAAGGGACGTCAATGATTGTGCGATCTTCGAGAATCCTTCGATAAATTGCCTGTAGTACCCGGCCAATCCCAGAAACTGCCGCACCTTAGTCGGAGTCTTGGGTGCTGTCCAGTTATTGATTGCCTCAATCTTGGCTGGGTCTACGTGTATTCCTTTCTCTTTCACTACATGTCCAAGAAACTGAACTTCGCGAATCCAAAAGTCGCATTTGGAAAATTTCGCGTATAGTTGTTCCTTCTTCAGTAGTTCCAAGACACGTCTTAAATGGTCGGCATGTTTTTCTTGACTCTTGGAATAGATCAGGATGTCGTCAATAAATACGATTACGAACTTATCGAGATACGGTTTACACACCCGATTCATGAGATCCATGAATACTGCCGGTGCGTTGGTTAGCCCAAAAGGCATAACCAGAAACTCATAGTGTCCGTACCGTGTTCTGAAGGATGTCTTCGGTATATCCTCCTCTTGTATTCTTAGTTGGTGGTAACCGGATCTTAAATCGATCTTCGAATAGTAGCTCGACCCTTGCAGTTAGTCAAACAGATCATCTACTCGAGGTAAAGGGTATCGATTCTTGATCGTTACCTTATTCAGTTCCCGGTAGTAGATGCACATTCGGAATGATCCGTCCTTTTTCTTCACAAACAAGACCGGTGCTCCCCAAGGTGAGAAGCTCGGTCGGATAAATCCTTTATCTAACAACTCTTGCAGTTGATTAGATAGTTCCTGCATTTCTGTAGGAGCCAATCGGTATGGCGCCTTAGCTATCGGTGCTGCTCCTGGCGTTAAATCGATCTGGAAATCCACTTGTCGCGGTGGTGGTAGTCCTGGTAGGTCGTCTGGAAATACTTCTGAAAAATCGCGAACGACAGCGATGTCTTCGATCTTCCGCTCCTTCTTTGGTTGTTTTGTGATGAGGGCCATGATAGCAGTGTATCCTTTCATCAGGTACTTGCTTGCCTTCATGCGGGACATGATGTTTAGCGTATTCTGCGCCGTTCTCCCTGGATTGAGATCTTCTCTCCACTTGGAAACGCAATTCGTACAATCTTCTCGTTACACACAATCTCAGCATGGTTTGCAGATAGCCAATCCATTCCAATCACCACGTCGAAGCTTCGAGAGTTACCGGCATTAATTCAATCGCCAGTTGGTGGTCTGCTAGCATCAAGACACACCCTTTGATGACATGCTGCGTCTCGATCAGTTTACCGTCCGCTAACTCTACGGTATACTTATGGTCTAGTGGTGTTGGGGTCATATTAAGCAATCTCATCCACCACTTGCTCTCGCATGTGGTCCAACTGTCCGCGAAGATGCTGGTTATCCTCTCGGAGAGCCCTGATCTCCTCGTCTCGCTCACGTGCCCAACGAGCTTCCCGAGCAGTCCTAGAAACAAGGGCTGCGAAAGCCCGCTCAGAGGACACTCCCAGTGCCGGTAGTCGGTGTGCCCGATCATCATCAGTAATAACACGTTGAGGAGGCACCCTCTCCTCAACAATCCAGTCCCACACCATGAATGGGTACCAGGTCCATGACCTAGCGCGCTTAGTGATACGCGCCTGCTCGGCCATCTCAGCATCCACCTGAGACATGATGTCCCGAACACGCTGTCGGCTCTCGTCCGTCAGCTCGTTCTCCGTGGGTCGCTTCCCCGAATTACGCCTCATATCCTCGTTGTTGTCAGACATCCTGTAATCCTCAAATCAGTAAGTAATAGTTAACAAAGATAACAGTAGCATCAATGTAAAAAAATTTCTAAGTGTAGTGTCTAGTGTAGAGCAGTGGCTATAGTCTAAGTTTACTATATGCAAACCTAGTTCTCTATAACCAAGGCTCTGATACCAGTCTGTCACACCCCCAAATTCCCACTCGTCGAGTCAGTCCACGTGGGTGTGACGTGGCCAGGATCACAGCTCATTGGTCATATAGAACGACTCTATATGAGTTCACAATCAAACAGTTTTGTAGAATAATATAAGTTTCAAAAATACGTAGCGGAATATGTTTAAAATACCATAGCATAAATAAGTTGCAGCGAAAAAGTTAAGATTACACAGCGGAATGTAAATTGTTTAAAACACTACATAGATTAAAATGTTTTAAAACAAATCCAATGCACACAAGCCTAAGACACGAGTCTATATGCGAGCCAGACTCCTTAGTGCTTCCTTGTGCGCATCCTAGCGTGTGCTCCATTTAGTTACATGAGAATACATGCGAAAAGTATCACCGAAAAAGTTGTGGATCTACGATCCGTGGAGTGTGTCTGTTCATCTTACCGAAACTCAACTGTTCCCGTTTGCCTCCGCGGGTCATCGCTGAACCCGACATCAACATCGAAATTACACTCGTTATGACCTCCAGTCAACATTGGTGCCGAGTGGGGCTAGTCAAGCCTAGTAGTACTACGTAATTACGACTCGTTTGTTGTACAACTAACGGTAAGGATAAGTGAGGACTTTAAGCGATAATAGTTACACTCGAAAATGGTTTTCACAACATACCCGTCATATATCTAAAACAGTTGCATAGTATTCTCACCCCAAAGTTAAGTAAAACAGTTAAAGAGTAAAGTGGGGCTGTAAACTCACCTGAGTTTGTGAAATGCGTTCTTAACAGAAATCGAGTAGCTCGCCGGCTAGCAGTCACCTATATCACATAGGTGTTGTAAGTTTGTGTCTCATACACGTGGGCATCACAGGACCGTGTTAGTGTTTAACAACTCTAAGTTGTTATGTGGGTCGTGTTGACCATGTTTGACCTAACGACCCGTTGGTGACGGTTCTTGGATCATGTGATCGTGTGACGTACGGTTTAGTGTCGTGTGATGTGCACGGATACCAAAGTCACTTTCGTGAGGAAACTTACTATTTATAGTAAGTTTCTATTTTAGGAAAATTTCCAAATTAGTCAAGTCATGCAATAAATCATAATCCGATTATTCTATCATGCATTTTTATCCTAAATGAGCATGTTATCACAAGGCACATAGTTACACATAGCCGATTAAGCATGTTTTGCGCGTAAAAGTTTCTATTTATAGCAATTCATGGCAAAACGCGCATTCCAATCATTCTAGAACATAATATCACTTATCATAATCATAACTAACTTAACTAAGCATGTTAATCATTTAACATTTATCAATATCAACATTCTTAGCATCTTCGTAACATAAAGTTTCTATTTATAGCAATATTCATGAATATCCTACTTCTAGCAATTTTAACCCTTCAAATATATCGGTAACATCATAAAACATACTTCCAAGCATAAATCAAAGTTTTAATCACATGCATGTGGTTAGAAACTCTACTATTTAGATACTTGCTCAAATAAAGTTACTATTTATAGTAACATCGATAAAAATCACCTTTTTAACCATCCAACAATCACAATGCATCCAATAGCCATCATACTACTTCTATATATCATTTTTTAACACAACTTATAGATCTAAACATGCAAAGATGACCATTTCATCAAAAATACATACTTTGTAACATTAAAGTTACTATATTTAGCAATAATCCCCAAATGGCCATTTCTTGACATAATCATTCATTATAACCATGTAGAATATCTCAAATATCATTTATAACAACATTTTAATATCACAAATCATGTAAATCATACTAGATCACACATGCATGTTGTCCAAAGTACCTATTTCATAATAAAATCGACAAGTAATCATTGAAATCAATCAAGATCATCATGGATTGCCGCAATATCATCAAATCAGTAACAATAACATCAAATAACAGATCTAATATCACAAAATTTCGTGGGTTAAGTGGTTATGGTGATGCATGTGGCCAAAATGGCTTGCATGAGTGTTTTCTAGTGATTTTGTGACTAGATTGGATAGGGAAACCACCTTACAAGGCTCTGAACCAACAAAATAGAACTTGTGCAGCTCGGGAGTAGCTCTAGAAGGCTGGGAATCGTTCCAATGCAGAGAAGGAAGATGCTAGGATGTTCTTGGAGCTTCCACAACTCTTCAGCCTTCAACAATGGCCTTCAAAAGAGCTCTAGATGGCTTCCTCTGATGAGAATTGGCTGTAACAGAAGGTTCTTGGTCGAGAAAGGGATTTTCAGTCGAGAGAAATAGAGTAGGAGGTGCCAGAATGATTAACTTTGGTTTTATAAAGATTTATGCGATTATAGGCTCGTCGCGTACTGCGATGCCTGCCAAAAAGCATCGTCGCGTAGCGCGACGATTAAAATAATCATTCGGTTCCCGAAACACGCCGCGTATCGCGATGGTGGAAGATGATCGGTCGTCGCGTACCGCGATGGATTTCGGAGAATTCAAATTCTCCCGCCCAGGCTTCGCGTACCGCGAAGGCCCAATTGGGTGCCCATCGTGTATCGCGATGGGTCTCGGCTGAGCCCAATAAGCCCAATTTCATAGTTTGAACCGATTTTCGCGAATTTCTCGATTACGATCATCGTTTCTCGACATGTGAGCATTGTTCTACATAACTTAGGTTCCCGGAACCTAATGTGCAGTGAAAGTGTACTGTGGTTTGATCCGTTCACCAACGTTCGTCATTCAAGACACGTGCGGGTGTTGTGCGATAATTCCTCAAATTATCGGTGTGTTTGGACTATTGTGCGACGTGTCACACTAAATACTAATCATTCTGGTGCCACGTATGAAATTATAATACACATTATTGTTAAAATAAAATGAATGCTGACCTGGAAATTGCGAGGTGTCACAATTTCTCATAGTGTTTCCAACATCAGGACTAGAATTTTCTCAAAGTTGATTTGAACACTCAAGAACTAGTTATATATGAGAACAAACGATTGACCGATGAAGAATAAAGATCAAACTTTGATCCGATATTGATTAAGATTGCAGCTTATTTTACAACCTTATTGGTGAACATTCGTTAATGGAAAGCTACAAGAGGTCCGCAAAGATGTATAACATTTGGAATGAATGATGATTTTATCAGGCCTCCGAATGAATTATATGGAATGAAGTTGTTTATGTTTGCATTCTGATAGAACATTTAGTAACAGGAAAACACATTAATTTGGGTTTAAATTTTTTTCCATCTCTTATGAGAATTCATGGCCGAATAAATTTATTTCTTGCGCTGTTTACCGCGTATTGATAATCAAAAAAGAATATAATTATCTTGTGTTCATGCTTATTAATGAATTTTTCTTCTTATTATTTCATAAATATCTGTGAAAATTTTTGAACATAAACAAAAATGAAATAACAAGTACAAAAATAATATTTTAAAACTTAACAACATAAACAAAATAACTAATTACTGTAGCTAGAATCCACATAATGTTCATTGTCTCATGGGATATGATAAGTTGAAAAACTATCATCATACTCGTCTTGCTAAGGATTACGAGGCACATATTCGTCTTCTTGTCTATTTTCATACAGAAGATGAATATAATCATCCATATGAGAAACATGCTCGTCTTCCAAAGGATAGTAGCAATCATTTGTATCATTTTGTTCTGGCAAAAAAGTATCAATTGCACAGTTCCAAAAATTATTGTCTTCATCTGTTAAACCTCCTGTTAGTCTAAGTTCGCCTTATCTATTGTCTTTTTCTCTTTCTCTTTCTCATCTTTCCATAACTTTGGCATTGTTAAAAGATAGACAATTTAAAAAATTTCCATGTTTCTCATGCGACTATCGTTAGCTTTATATAGAGTAAGTGTTAAGATTTTTTTAGTTTTGTAAAAATAATAAAAATAACAGCTTCAGTTTCCCTTGGTAGTTTCAACAGGCTAATTACAGGCACACGCCTCTTAATGATTTTGTACTACATGCGACTGCATGTTAAGGAAATGGAACAGATGCACACGCCCGCATGTACACGTGTTTGACGCCCACATACTTCATTTTCCCACCGAAAGTTCCCGCCCACTTATTTTGTCAGCCCAATCATCTACAATGCATACATTTGGTATGGACCACAACCAAAACACGTGATCAATCCACAAAATAGGAATCGAACCATACGTTCGTTTTTTGGTAAACCCAAGGTTATTTGGGGGACCACGTAAATCTTTTGTCAACGCTTGGTTTTTTTGAGTATGAAATGTATCATGTAAGTATTTTTTTATATTATTTTAATGTTTTTAAAAGAATAATTGCAACATTTTTGTTAAATTATTTTTCTCTTTTAGGCCGACTGTAAAACGTGAATCTCGTGGAGGAATGTTGATATAGTCAAACAAGTCATAGGAGGAAATGAAGAGAGGACCGAAGTATGTAATGATCAATGCTTTTCCAATTTGTTGAATGTTCAAAGCACAGAGATTGATGGTCAATTAATTCATGTTGTTCTATTATATTAGAGTCCTATTAACATAAAACCAGAAAATTACGGGATTTTTTACGTTATTGGTGGAGAGGATATAAAACACATATGTTTTGGCCATCGTGAATTTTGTATTATTACAGGTTTTAAGTTTGGCGATAACTGTCGCAGCCCAAGTTTTCCGACTGTTGAGGGCGTGATGCAGACTGGGCGCAGTCGTGCGCAGGATCGCAGTCTCCCGTCACACTTGCGAGACCTAAATGTCCGGGTATACACATACATCCATTCATAATTTGGATAAAACAGCTTTGTAAATCAGAGTTATGGAAGCTAAGTAAAAACTTTATCAAAACATTTCAAATCATTAGTTACGGAAGCGATTTAAGTTGTTTAAACAATACATTACAAAACAAAATAATTAAAATGTTATCAATAGCCTAAGACATAAGTAGATGCATGAGACCCCGTCCTAGCATCCTAGTCCTAAGTGCGTGTCTTAGTTACCTGAGAAAACATGCGAGTAAATGACAACACAATGGTTGGTGAGAGCACATGTTTTATAACAGTAGTAAACAGTAAATGTTTAAAGTAAGTGTTGCAGGACTACAGATCATTACAATGCAATATAAATTGATAGCTCCTCAATATAGATTTATCATACGTGGGCTTGAAACCGAAGGTGACTGCATGCCTCCCACCATGTCCGTCTTGTGTTGGTCAATTTTGCACCTATTTCGACCTCCAGTCGGGTTGGCCTCCCTGGCATGATGGTTGGGTTAGTCAGGCCCAAATAGTACTATCCAGAATTACCACGTTGTGCTCCCCGCGCTATTAACGGTCCGAGATGTGTTTATGAGGACTTAGTTGTGATGTGTTTCACACACACATATATATATAAAAGTGATAAAGCATGTCCATATGTATCCAAAAAGTGTTTATTGTTCGAAAACAGTTTTTATGCAATGTTTTCTCCCCAAAAGGTAGAAAATAGTGAAAAAGGGGCCGTGAACTCACCTAATAGTGCAGTACCAATGTATAGGTCATGAGTATGTGTTTTCGTGGTGTATTGTATCCCATACAACTCCAAGTGTCGGTGTGCTCAACGAAGTGCTTGTGTGGACTCGAAGAATCGTTGGTGACAAGTTTGTTTGTGTTATTATTCAAGTGTCATATTGATCTAAACACGCAATTAGGACATTATCATGCATCCTACGATTCTACTCAAAGCAATCGATCAAGTATCTCACGCATGCCAAATCACATAAATTTCTATTTTTGGAAAAGTTACCAATTTTGGAAAGTTTCTATTTTTGGGAAGTTGCTATTTTTGGAAACTTTCTATTTTTAGGAAGTTTCTATTATTGGAAAGTCTTGTCACACCCCCAAATTTCAACTAACGGAATCATACCGTTTAGGGCGTGACAAACCAGGATCTCAGTCATTAGACATAGCGAAAGACCTCTATATGATTTTCAAACATAAATTTGGTCTAAACTGTAATATCAAAGTTTCAAAGTTTGCGAAAGCGTTTTAAAATGAATAACAAAACGTAACGGTTTGTAAAATGTAAATTACAAATCAAAGTCTTAAATAGTCAAATTCAAAGCAAATGAATTAAAATGTATGCATGCGACTCCACATCCTAGTCCATGCTTGTCCTTACTTGTGCTTTAGTGTCCTGAGAAAACATGTAAATCAAGTCAACACAAAGGTTGGTGCATACACAGGTTTGAATAATCACAAATGTTTGAAACAACTGTTTGAAATGAACTGTTTGCAGATAACATAATCACACATGCATAGTCATGATAGCTAGTCATTTGTACTATTTACATAAGCGGCCGACACCGAAGCTGACTGTTAAAATGTAATTTGCCATTCCACTATTGTCTAGCACAAACAATAGTAATGTTTGAATTGGCTAGTTAAACACTTGCGTTGACCTACAATCTACCAAGTGAGGTTTGTCAAACCTAATAGATCTATCTTCAACTACCACGCTTTGCACTACAGCAAACTAAACGGTTCGATATGTATGGACTTGTAATGCTATGTTCGCACTTATCGTAAATAGCTAACTCATGCAAGTGATATGTATCTAAAATGTTTGTTTGCACATGTTTTCTCCCCCAAAACAGTAAAATAAGAAAAGGGGCGTCTACGCACCTTTGAATGCAGTAGAATGATCAAACACACGTGAAATCGCGTAGACAATCCTCTACGAAGAATCTGTATGATAATAATACGTTGTGTTATTCGGAATGTCGAATCGTGTTTGAAATCACATACGTGTCAACACACGTATGTTAGGGTGTTAGAAATGTGCATATATAAATATGAGTGACTTTAAAATCGATTAATTAAATCATATAGTCGTATACGATTTTATTTAAATAAGCGTAATTATACGCAATTATGTTTTCGGGTTAAAATCTAAATTTTATTATTTTATTTTCTTCGGGATTCCGTTACGGTTCCAACGCAACTTGAACGGGTCGAATCGGAGTTAAAACGAAGGAGTTATGGTCTAAAACCCAAAATTAGTTTTAAATTTCAAATATTGTCAAAGGCAGGGTTCGAACCCTTGACCTCATGGACCAAACACTTAAACTCTACCAACTGCTCTGCATCATCATTTGAAATTGGATTTGTTTCAGTTGGTTTTAACCACCATAACCCGGATTCCCTCTTGATAATCCTAGCCGAAGCATATGTCAACCAATTAGCCTCCCAATTTCGAACCTGATCAGTTTATGATTATGGGGCTTTTGTTTCAGCTGTTTAGACACATCAACAGGTGGTTATAACTCATCTAATTATTCGATTAAACACCTCAATTCAGTCCCAAAAATGGCCGGTTTCGAACAACCCCATCCCCAATTCAATTGAGTCAAATTCGACTCTATCAATCCCCAATTTCATAGGGCTTTTCATCCCTATATTAAACCGAAATCATCTGTATAATTTAATCAGCTTTTTGAATGTTGTTTATTTAAGAAACCCCAAAACTTTTTTCAATTTAACACTTGAAACCGGTTTGTATGGAATTCGATGTGGTTTAGCAACATTGACATAAGATTTTCATTACACAAGGTATTTAGAAACTATCTGTGGTATTTAATTTGGTTTTCGTGCTTGGTTTCATCAAAATCCCCAATTTAGTTTTGTTTAAGAACCCTAAAATTTAATTTCATCCAATTCGATATAATTAAAGGAAATTGACATTGGATATTCGGTTAATAACCAATCTCGAAACTGTCTGTATATGTTAATTTGATTTTTGATCTTGTTTGAATCGAAACCCCCAATTTCGTTCTAAGCATGAACCCTAGAACATGAAATCCATCAATTCGCAATTGTGATATCAAGTTGTCATAGGGTTTTCATTCAACATGATATCACGAAACTGTTAGGGTGAATCGATTTGATTTTTGAATTCGTTTACCTTAAAACCCCCAATTCGGTTTAATCAACAAACCCTAGAACTTGAACTCCTATCATTCGATGTTTAAAACCGAAATTGGCTTAAGGTTACTCTTAATCGGTTGTTTTAGGTTGTGTAGGATTAGATTCTTACCTTGTTTGATGTTAAATCGATAGAGATTGATTTGAGACTTGAGTTTCGGCTGGCTCTAAGTTGTGTTCTTCAATCCAGAGCTTCTTGCTTCGAATTGTTGGATTCCACAGCCTCTAAAGGTGCCAACTAAGGTATGCTAGCGTTCAATTTTTATGAATTATGTCGAAGTATATGGTTTTGGATATGTAAAGCTACGGTTTCAACCTTTTGATTTGATTTTGGAGTTAATTTGATGTTAATGGTTTCAATAACCGTTGCTTGTGATTAATAATCATTATTGTGATCATTATAAAGGTTTAATTCGGGTAATTACACTGATTTACTATGAATTTTGAGTTTAATTGCCCATATGACCGAATTTTTTACCTTTGCAAGTCAAAATTGATTAACTTTCCTACTTGTAAGTTTAATTCTAGTAAATTAAATGTTTTAGGATTAATTTTATTCATTTCCAGTCCCTCTAGTTTGTTTTTGTATAATTTCGTATCATTTCCGTTAGTTTTTGTTAACGGGGTTAATCCGTAAATGTCTGATTGTCACATCATCCCCTGTTGAAGGAATTTTCGTCCCGAAAATTGTAAAATCTTAGAAGTAGTTAGGAAACTACTTACGAGTTCAAATTGTACATGTTAGTGCGATATCTGATCATTCTGTGTGCTTGTGTGTACTCACACACAAGGTTCAATGTTTGTAACATCACACCTATGTGTGCTCGTTCTATGTAACTTTTTGCGCGCACACTAGTTAGTGCACCTAACTCTGAATGTTTGTGTTTGATCATACTGTGCTATGTAACTTGCACATAGTGAGTGTTCGCGACTATTTGTACTATGTAACCTCGCACATAGCAAATGTTTGAAACTATTCATGTATGTACTACCATAACATGTAACATATGAAATGTAGCACATAAAATGTAATGTAGCACAACGTTTGTAACAAAACCAATTGTATAAAATGTTTGTGTTTGTGCTTACCGTTTGAAATCTGAAGTGTTGATGTGTGAAGCATCACGTCATCCCCTTGTTGAAGGAAATTTCGTCCCGAAATTTAACGTGTCTTCGCAGTGTTTGCAGTTGTTGTTTTGAACAGATGAGGATATTTCTTCATCATTTGATCTTCCCTTTCCCATGTGAATTCAGGTCCACGTCGTGAATTCCACCGGACTTTGACTATCGGAATCTTGCTTTGTTTGAGCTATTTGACCTCTCGGTCCACGATTTCAACTAGTTCTTCAATGAATCGTAACTGTTCGTCCATATGGATTTCTTCCTGTGGCACTACCAATGTCTCGTCAGAAAGACATTTCTTCAAGTTTGAAACATGAAACACATCATGAACTCCGCTGAGTTCATCTGGTAATTTGAGTTGATACGCAACCGGACCAATCCTTTTCAGAATCTCAAAAGGTCCTACGTAACGTGGGCTAAGCTTTCCGCGCTTACCGAATCGTATCACACCTTTCCAAGGTGATACTTTCAGAAGAACTCGGTCTCCTACTTGAAATTCCAACGGCTTGCGACGTTTGTCAGCGTAACTCTTTTGTCGATCCCGGGCCACTAGCATGCGGTTCCGGATTTGAACCATCTTCTCTGTCGTTTCGTGTACTAGTTCAGGACCTGTAATCTGACTGTCACCAACTTCAGCCCAACAAACCGGTGAACGACATTTACGACCGTATAAAGCTTCAAATGGTGCCGCCTGAATAGTTGTATGATAATTGTTGTTATAAGAGAATTCCACTAACGGTAAGTGGTTTTCCCAGCTATCACCAAAATCAATGACACAAGCTCGTAACATGTCCTCGAGCGTTTGAATTGTGCGTTCACTCTGACCGTCGGTTTGTGGATAATATGCGGTACTCATGTCTAAACGAGTTCCCAATGACTTATGGAGAGATTTCCAAAAGTTTGAAGTAAATCGAGCGTCTCGATCCGATATGATGGAAATTGGTACACCATGTCGTGCTACCACTTCCTTGATGTAAATGCGAGTCAGTTTCTCCATATTTTCGGTTTCCTTAATTGCTAAGAAATGTGCAGATTTCGTTAATCGATCGACAATTACCCATATCGTATCACAACCACTTGGTGTACGGGGTAACTTAGTAATGAAATCCATCGAAATCTGTTCCCATTTCCACATCGGTATTTCTGGTTGTTGCAGTAAACCAGATGGTTTTTGATACTCAACTTTGACTTTCGAAAAAGTCAAACATTTGCTAACGTACTTAGCAATGTCAGCTTTCATGTGAGGCCACCAATACAGTGCCTTTAAGTCATGATACATCTTGTCTGACCCCGGATGGACTGAATATCTGGATTTGTGAGCTTCATCCATCACGAGTTCCCTTAAACCACCATGCAAAGGTATCCAAAGTCGATTAATGAAACAACGAGTTCCATCAGGCATGACATCCAATTGTTTTTCCATTCCTCGTAAGGATTCCCGTTCCAAGTTATCCTTTTCTAAGGCTTCAAGCTGAGCACTGCGTACCTTGTCAGGTAAGTCAGTATGTATCGTTAATATAAGTGCGCGAACCCGTCTTGCTGGTGTTGTATCTTTTCTGCTTAGAGCATCAGCAACCACGTTAGCTTTTCCCGGATGATATTTGATTGCGCATTCGTAGTCGTTCAACAACTCGACCCATCGTCGCTGTCTCATATTGAATTCCTTCTGATCAAAGATATGTTGTAAACTCTTACGATCAGTGTAAATGGTACACCTGGTTCCATATAAATAGTGTCTCCAAATCTTTAAGGCAAATACCACTGCTCCTAACTCCAAGTCATGAGTAGTGTAATTCTTTTCGTGTGGTCGCAGTTGTCGTGAAGCGTAAGCAATCACTTTATCACATTGCATCAACACACATCCCAAACCCTGGTTAGATGCATCACAATACACCACAAAGTCTTCTGTTCCTTCCGGTAAGGACTGAATCGGTGCACTGCAGAGTTTTTGTTTCAATAGCTGGAATGCAACTTCCTGTTTATCCGTCCAATCATACTTCGTTCCTTTGTGAGTAAGAGCTGTAAGTGGTTGAGCGATCTTTGAGAAACCCTCAATGAATTGTCGATAATAACCTGCCAGACCTAGGAATTGTCGTACCTCGGTAGGGGTCTTTGGTGCTTCCCAATTCTTAATCGCCTCAATTTTTCCTAGATCAACATGTATGCCCTTTTCATTGACTATATGACCCAAGAATTGAACTTCTCGCATCCAGAAGTCACATTTCGAGAACTTAACGTACAATTGTTCTTGTTTCAGTAATTCTAACAGCAATCGAAGATGTTCAGCATGGTCCTCCTCAGTCTAAGAATAGATGAGAATGTCATCAATGAAAACAATGACAAACTTATCAAGATAAGGTTTGCAGACTCGATTCATGAGATCCATGAATACTGCTGGAGCGTTTGTCAACCCAAATGGCATGACCAAGAATTCGTAATGGCCATAACGCGTTCTGAATGTTGTCTTTGGAATATCTTCCTCTTGGACTCTGAGTTGATGGTAACCAGATCTGAGATCAATCTTCGAGTAGTAACTCGAACCTTGCAATTGATCGAACAGATCATCAATTCGAGGTAACGGATACCGGTTTTTGATGGTAACTTTGTTAAGTTCCCGGAAATCGATACACATACGAAAAGTCCCGTCCTTTTTCTTAACAAATAAGACTGGAGCTCCCCACGGTGAAAAACTAGGTTGTATGAAGCCCTTATCCAACAACTCTTGCAGTTGTGTAGATAACTCTTGCATTTCAGACGGTACAAGTCGATAAGGCGCCCTGGCTATCGGTGTTGCATCTGGTGTAAGGTCGATTCGGAATTCCACCTGTCTGGTAGGCGGTAATCCCGGTAAGTCTTCTAGAAACACTTCAGGAAATTCACAAACTACTGGGATGTCTTCGATCTTCTTGTCATCTACCGGCTTCTCAGTTATAAGTGCTATAACTGCTGTATGACCTTTACGCAGACATTTGTGTGCTTTCATACAAGATATGAGACGCAGTGGTGTACTGCTCTTCTCGCCTTGTACATACAGTGTCTCTCCATGTGGAAGAGGTATACGGACGATCTTTTCATGACATACTATTTCAGCCTGATGTTTCGACAACCAGTCCATGCCAATGACTACATCAAAACTGCCTAAAGTGATAGGCATAAGATCAATTTCCAGTGTTTGACCCATCAAATCAAGGATACATCCTTTAAGGATTTGTTCTACTACAATTAACTTGCAATCAGCTAGTTCTGCAGTGTAAGGGTCTTCTAGGGTAGTAGGACTAACATTTAGCAACTTAGAAAATGTACTAGATACAAAACTCCGGTCTGCACCGGTGTCAAATAGCATAGAGGCATAGTAATTTTTCAAGAGGAACATACCCGTAACAATGTTGGGATCCTCCCATGCTTGACGTCCTCCAATCACAAACGCCCAGCCCCTAGCACCATTGTTGTTGTTATTATTGTTGTTATTGGTGCCGTTGTCGTTGCCGTTGCCGTTTGTATCATTAGCCCCACCCTTCTTGAGTTGTGGGCAATCCTTTTTGAAATGCCCCAGCTTGCCACACTCATAGCACCCCTTTTGAGTGTTGTTCTGGTTGGTGGAGTTTGTATGCAGCTCTCCACGGCAGTCTTTAGCTGCATGACCCGCTTTACCGCACCGATGGCACCGGTACTTATCACACTGATTCCCGACATGATGGAATCCACACTTGTTGCACTTTGGGTATTTACCAATATATCCCCCAGATGACTGCTGACCACTGTTCGAATTGTGATAAGTCTTGTTTGACTCATGCTTGCGGTTCTGCTCAAATGATTGTTGGGAAGAGTTTTTGAAATTGCTGCTCTCCCACTTCCTTTTGTGGTCTCCCACTTTAGTAGTTGTTGTTCTTTTGGGCAAAGTTCCCTGTTGAACTGCATGCATCAGTCAGTTGGTGCGCCAACCGAACAGCTTGTTGAATAGTTGTGGGATTTGCAGAAGTGACTAACCCCTGGATCTGAGGCACTAATCCCCCAATGTACCTCTCAATCCACTTGCTCGATGGAGTAGCCATATGAGGTAGAAGTCTGGCTAATTCATGTGATCGAGTAGTGTACTCCTCAATATTAGAACCCTTCATCTTAAGATGCCAATGCTCATCTTCCAGCTTTTGTATTTCACTGCGAGGGCAATACTCCTCTAGCAGTAATGTCTTGAACCCATTCCAGGTTAGGGCATTAGCCTCTCCCAACCCTAAAGTTTGAACATTAGAGTTCCACCAGGTCAACGCTGGACCCTCCAACGTACTCGTAGCATATTTGACTTTGTTTTCCTCCGGACAGTTACACATTGCAAACATTGATTCTGTCTTTTCAATCCATCGTAGGAGTCCAATGGCCCCTTCCGATCCTTTGAAATTATGAGGTTTGCAATCCAAAAACGTTTTGAATGTGCACACCTGTTGGTTTACTAATCCCCCTGTTGGACCATTAGGTCCTGTCGTGTTATGTCTGTGCATAGTTCGCGATGGCCTCCGCGACCCTATTGTTGATCAGTTCATTGAATTCAGCCACTGCCATATTTATGTTTTCCTCTGCCATTATCTTCATAGTTAGAATAAGTGTTAGAATCTTATCAAAATCCAATGTGAAATGTGTAAACAATACAACAAACAGACATGTAACTGTATGAATAAACGAAACTGTTGGCAATAGGTAATAGCTTTCCAATAGAAAATAATTTTTCATTAGATAATAATTTGAACAGGTTACAATACTTTCAATATCAAAACATAAGTTTTCAAACATCTAATACAGGGACACAACCTGCCCCTTCTAGGTTTAAAACAAATAAATTAGGCGTCCTCAATAGTAGAATCAGCATCAGAATCAACATCCTGTGCTGGTATCTCCTCCTCCTCTTCCTCTTCTTCCTCTGTGTCGGATATAAACTGCTCCTCCAACTCAATCAATCTCCCCTCTGCTATCTCCGCCCGATGCTCTTCCTCCTGCACTCGTGCAGTCAGATGAGTGATGTCAGTCTCCATCCCGTGAACTACACTACGAAGCTCTACATATCGAGCGTTCACATTCCTGAGCTCCTGCGCGAGCTGCTCGATCCTATTATCAGCCCACTTTGACTCCCAGGTCAGTCAGGCGATATCATCAGACTCAAATCGCGGCCTCTTAGGGGCACGCAATGTCAGTGGCATACGGTCGGAAGACTCCTCATGGGGATCCTCCTCAGGATCCTCCTGTGGGTCCTCCTCACGCTCCTCCTCCAGGTCCTCCTCGGGGTTCTCCTCTGGGTCGTCCTCCTCCGGATCCTCATCCAGATCCTCCTCTGGGTCCTCCTCCGGATTCTCCTCGTAATCCTGCACTTGCAAGACCTAAATGTCCGTGTATACACATACATCCATCCCTAATTTGGATAAAATAGCATTGTAAATCAGAGTTATGGAAGCTAAGTAAAAACGTTATCAAAACATTTCAAATCATTAGTTACGGAAGCGATTTATGTAACACCCCGACCGATGGCGGAAACGTCGGGATGCCACGAGGGATGTGTAGATTGTTCATAAGCTCGTAGGCATCTAATTAAATCATCACATAATCATTTAATCAACCAAATTAATTACACCAAAAATCATGTTCATCATGAATTAAATACATCAATTACACAAAAGAATTAGCTAAACTAACTAAACTCTAATCGCCAGAATTTCAGTTAATTAGTTAAGTCCAAGATTCCTATGTGATGATGTCCAAAAGTGTGAGTTCTTCTTCCTCAACCTACTTAGCATCATTACCTGAAACATGTGAAAATCAAGTGTCAACTACAAAGTAGTTGGTGAGTAATCATAAGTTTTTATACTTTAAAAGTGTTTTATAAAATGAGTATAAAAGTTTGTATTTAAAAAGGTTTTATAAAAAGTTTAGATAAGACGAGTATAAGAACTTATGGTCTTTCTGAGAAAATCCACAAGAGTACCTGCGAGATAATCCATCACAACACCCAAACAAGCAATCACAATACACATAATCACTAACTCACATAATCAAAGATAATCATAGATAATTATAGACACTCATTCACATATCCATTCAACCAATCACATTCATCAACATTCTCAATTAATATAAGTGACTATACATGAAGTCATTGTAATTAACCGTAGTTAAAGACATGATTCATGGAGTGGTATCCAACCACGTGACAATACATGTGACCATTATGGATTACCGAAGTCAACAATAAGGTCTCATGGAGTTATGATAATCCAAGTGACAATACATGTAATCGTCTCGGATGACCGAAGTCAACACAACGATACACGGAATTGTGGTAACCCACGTGACAATACATGTGATCATTTCGGATAACCGAGGTCATCAGCAATACCACACGGAGTTATATTAATTAATGTTAATCCATGATAATCCATATTATGAATATCATTTTGACAAACATGTATCATCCATGTGTTATCAAAATAATATTTAAAATTGGTATACATGTTTCACCTCCGAGTTTTAAAACAAAACAGTTTAAAAAGGAGGTTATGAGAACTCACCTGAGTCCTTAGAATCAGTGTTTGTGTAGAATGCGCGCTCGCGTATGTAAACTCAAAACAACTCAACAACCTGTATTCATCGTGTATTTATGTTCATGAGTATATATATTTCATGGTCATTAGGTGTCTATACATGTTCATTTTTAAAGTCTCAAGTATTCATTAACCTAGTTAATTTAATCTAAGTTAAGTTGTTTCACTTAAGATTTTATTAATTATCATCACATAAAGATAATTCAAATTCATTAGTGTGAATTATCTTACGTATGATGATCTTTCAATTAATGTATCAAGGTTATATAAGTTGTAAAGGCTTTATCTCTTATAAGCTTATGTATTCCCATTCATAGTTGCATGCATGCATGCATGACTACTTAACTATACCACAATTTAAGTTATTCAAAACCCATTTTTAAGTTTAAAGAAATCATGTTTAACTTATCCCCATCAATTATTTTTATCAACTAAAAATCTCATACTTTAATTTATGTGTTTAAATAAAAGGCGGTGGCTTTGATTTCTCATGCATGTATTATATATCATTTGAATTCCCAATGGTCTTTGGCTACCCATTAACCCTAGTTAATTCCTATGTTCTTTTAGCCATAACCAACGAATCTATTCTAATTTTTTTCCCCTTAGGTTCCGCTCATGGGTTCGGCTAGGTTATTAGGGTTCGGCCAAAAGTGTGTTGATCCAAGGTTCGCTATCAGCTTTGCCTTCCAAAGGTTCGGCCATGTTGTAGTAACTTCAGCCCCTAGGTTCAGCCCTTGAAATGGTTTGGCTGCTATACTTGTTCTCCCACCTAGGTTCGGTGGTTATAGGTTCATATAGTTGGGGCTAGGTTCGGCTGAGGTAGCTGCTTATGTTGGAGGCAAGGTTCGCTGCTTTCTATGGTCCCAACAGCCCAAGGGTTCGGCTCCCTTAAGGTTCGGCCACACCCTGGTGGTTCGGCCGAAACAGATTCGCCTAACATGATAAGGTTCGGCGCCATGCTCCAGGTTCCCCCCACCACAAGCTTCGGCTAAAAAGGAGAGGTTCGGGATCCTAAAGGTTCGTGACACTAGAGGTTCGCCGGATACATGCCTTGCTACCTAGGGTTCGTTTGGGAAAAAGGTTCGGCCGGTTCCCTTAGGGTTCGCCCATCTGTGTCCTCCCCCTTAGCCGAACCTGTTCTTTCTCGGCCATTAATCAATGCAGGTTCGAAACTACTATTCCCATGCCTTATACTCCAACACACACGTTTTTAGGGTTTTTAAGGTTCTCAACCCAACAACAAAACCGAATATAAAACTCAGATTTACCTCAATATGTTGCCCAAACATGAGATTTCCTCGTACATTCTTGTTCTCCTCGGTCTCACGAACGCGTAGGCGCCAAGATCTCGAAAATCCATTGAGAAACGAGGAAGATATCGTAGAGAGAAGTTAGAGAGAGAAAGTGGTGACGAAAATTAGAAGTTAGAGAGAGAGTAGAAGCTTGAGGAATGAAGAAGATGAAGTCTTTCATCCGCTTTATACCTCGTTTTAACACCGCGTGATCGGTCTCGTTTATTTCGCGTAAAATGTAATAACATGCTCGGTTTTCTCGTGACTAGATATTTAAACATAAGATGTTTAAATAATTATATTACCTTTTTAAATAAAATGATTTTAACTAACATTGTTTCATAAAACGATTTCAATAAAATTGTTTCGTAAAACATTTTCGTTTCATTTTTGTTAAATTAATTATTTAATTAAAATAATTCTTTCGTTTTCATGTTAGGTTATGATTCCTAATAAACGTTTTTAAATTATTTTTCTTATTTTATTATCGTTAAATATTGTTATGTTATCTCGTCGAAACGCGTTACTTACGTACGTATTCGTAAAGATCGTCACATTTGCGAATCCGACGCTCGTATCGTATTTCGATTTGATTTACAATTTATGGAATGTCGTTTCAGAATATTATTCCTAATAATTATATTCGTGTGAATCGTCACCCACGCTAATACATTATCAAGTTAATAATTCTGAATTAATATTCGTGTTTAAGTTATGTTCGTAACCTCACCATCGCGTAATTGTTTCCATTTATACTCTCATTGTTTTATTAAATTTAATATTATCAATCCCAATCCAATACGCACTAAACCATATCATTGACACATGCATGATAGACCGAAATTTGCATATGTATAGGGCATATGCAGGGGTAGATCGCAACCTCCCCAACACCGTCCCACCGCTATTTCGATAAACCATGACCATGTGTCCTTGACTATGTTTAGCAACCGAGCATGTTAACCAACTCCTAATCCCATTCCATTCCATGTCAACATCCATAATCTGTGAAATGTAACTGCAATAAACTCTCTGGTTCTGTTTAGTTGGGTTTCAACTAAACTCACCATGTTTATGGATGTCATAATATGTTCTCAATATGTATACCAAATCATAATTATATCAGCAATGATAATCAATAATTCATAATAATTAATCATTAATACATCAAGTTGTAACAGTAGAGTCGTACATATGTACGGACAACTGAAAGTACAGTGATGTTACAATTTAAGTTGTTTAAACAATACATTACAAAACAAAATAATTAAAATGTTATCAATAGCCTAAGACATAAGTAGATGCATGAGACCTCGTCCTAGCATCCTAGTCCTAAGTGCGTGTCTTAGTTACCTGAGAAAACATGCGAGTAAATGTCAACACAACGGTTGGTGAGAGCACATGTTTTATAACAGTAGTAAACAATAAATGTTTAAAGTAAGTGTTGCAGGACTACAGATCATTACAATGCAATATAAATTGATAGCTCCTCAATAAAGATATATCATACGTGGGCTTGAAACCGAAGGTGACTGCATGCCTCCCACCATGTCCATCTTGTGTTGGTCAATTTTGCACCTATTTCAACCTCCAGTCGAGTTGGCCTCCCTGGCGTGATGGTTGGGTTAGTCAGGCCCAAATAGTACTATCCAGAATTACCACGTTGAGCTCCCCGCTCTATTAACGGTCCGAGATGTGTTTATGAGGACTTAGTTGTGATGTGTGCCACACACACACACACACATATATATATATAAGTGATAAAGCGTGTCCATATGTATCCAAAAAGTGTTTATTGTTCGAAAACAGTTTTTATGCAATGTTTTCTCCCCCAAAGGTAGAAAATAGTGAAAAAGGGGCCGTGAACTCACCTGATAGTGCAGTACCGATGTATAGGTCATGAATATGTGTTTTCGTGGTGTGTTGTATCCCATACAACTCCAAGTGTCGGTGTGCTCAACGAAGTGTTTGTGTGGACTCGAAGAATCGTTGGTGACAAGTTTGTGTTATTATTTAAGTGTCATATTGATCTTAACACGCAATTAGGACATTATCATGCATCCTACGATTCTACTCAAAGCAATCGATCAAGTATCTCACGCATGTCAAATCACATAAATTTCTATTTTTGGAAAAGTTACCAATTTTGGAAAGTTTCTATTTTTGGGAAGTTGCTATTTTTGGAAACTTTCTATTTTTAGAAAGTTTCTATTATTGGAAAGTCTTGTCACACCCCCAAATTTCAACTAACAGAATCATACCGTTTAGGGCGTGACAAACCAGGATCTCAGTCATTAGACACAGCGAAAGACCTCTATATGATTTTCAAACATAAATTTGGTCTAAACTGTAATATCAAAGTTTCAAAGTTTGCGAAAGCGTTTTAAAATGAATAACAAAACGTAACGGTTTGTAAAATGTAAATTACAAATCAAAGTCTTAAATAGTCAAATTCAAAGCAAATGAATTAAAATGTATGCATGCGACTCCACATCCTAGTCCATGCTTGTCCTTACTTGTGCTTTAGTGTCCTGAGAAAACATGTAAATCAAGTCAACACAAAGGTTGGTGCATACACAGGTTTGAATAATCACAAATGTTTGAAACAACTGTTTAAAATGAACTGTTTGCAGATAACATAATCACACATGCATAGTCATGATAGCTAGTCGTTTGTACTATTTACATAAGCGGTCGACACCGAAGCTGACTGTTAGAATGTAATTTGCCTTTCAACCATTGTCTAGCACAAACAATAGTAATGTTTGAATTGGCTAGTTAAACACTTGCGTAGACCTACAATCTACCAAGTGAGGTTTGTCAAACCTAATAGATATATCTTCAACTACCACGCTTTGCACTACGGCAAACTAAACGGTTCGATATGTAAGGACTTGTAATGTTATGTTTGCACTTATCGTAAATAGCTAACCCATGCAAGTGATATGTATCTAAAATGTTTGTTTGCACATGTTTTCTCCCCCAAAACAGTAAAATAAGAAAAGGGGCCGTGTACGCACCTTTGAATACAGTAGAATGATCAAACACACGTGAAATCGCGTAGACAATCCTCTACGAAGAATCTGTGTGATAATAATACGTTTTGTTATTCGGAATGTCGAATCGTGTTTGAAATCACATACGTGTCAACACACGTATGTTAGGGTGTTAGAAATGTGCATATATAAATATGAGTGACTTTAAAATCGATTAATTAAATCATATAGTCGTATACGATTTTATTTAAATAAGCGTAATTATACGCAATTATGTTTTCGGGTTAAAATCTAAATTTTATTATTTTATTTTGTTCGGGATTCCGTTACGGTTCCAACGCAACTTGAACGGGTCGAATCGGAGTTAAAACGAAGGAGTTATGGTCTAAAACCCAAAATTAGTTTTAAATTTCAAATATTGTCAAAGGCAGGGTTCGAACCCTTGACCTCATGGACCAAACACTTAAACTCTACCAACTGCTCTGCATCATCATTTGAAATTGGATTTGTTTCAGTTGGTTTTAACCACCATAACCCGGATTCCCTCTTGATAATCCTAGCCGAAGCATATGTCAACCAATTAGCCTCCCAATTTCGAACCTGATCAGTTTATGATTATGGGGCTTTTGTTTCAGCTGTTTAGACACATCAACAGGTGGTTCTAACTCATCTAATTATTCGATTAAACACCTCAATTCAGTCCCAATCATGGCCGGTTTCGAACAACCCCATCCCCAATTCACTTGAGTCAAAATTCGACTCTATCAATCCCCAATTTCATAGGGCTTTTCATCCCTATATTAAACCGAAATCATCTGTATAATTTAATCAGCTTTTTGAATGTTGTTTATTTAAGAAACCCCAAAACGTTTTTTCAATTTAACACTTGAAACCGGTTTGTATTGAATTCGATGTTGTTTAGCAACATTGACATAAGATTTTCATTACACAAGGTATTTAGAAACTATCTGTGGTATTTAATTTGGTTTTCGTGCTTGGTTTCATCAAAATCCCCAATTTAGTTTTGTTTAAGAACCCTAAAATTTAATTTCATCCAATTCGATATAATTAAAGGAAATTGACATTGGATATTCGGTTAATAACCAATCTCGAAACTGTCTGTATATGTTAATTTGATTTTTGATCTTGTTTGAATCGAAACCCCCAATTTCGTTCGAAGCATCAAACCCTAGAACATGAAATCCATCAATTCGCAATTGTGATATCAAGTTGTCATAGGGTTTTCATTCAACATGCTATCACGAAACTGTTAGTGTGAATCGATTTGATTTTTGAATTCGTTTACCTTAAAACCCCCAATTCGGTTTAATCAACAAACCCTAGAACTTGAACTCCTATCATTCGATGTTTAAAACCGAAATTGGCTTAAGGTTACTCTTAGTCGGTTGTTTTAGGTTGTGCAGGATTAGATTCTTACCTTGTTTGATGTTAAATCGATAGAGATTGATTTGAGACTTGAGTTTCAGCCGGCTCTAAGTCGTGTTCTTCAATCCAGAGCTTCTTGCTTCGAATTGTTGGATTCCACAGCCTCTAAAGGTACCGACTAAGGTATGCTAGCGTCCAATTTTTGTGAATTATGTCGAAGTATATGGTTTTGGATATGTAAAGCTACGGTTTCAACCTTTTGATTTGATTTTGGAGTTAATTTGATGTTAATGGTTTCAATAACTGTTGCTTGTGATTAATAATCATTATTGTGATCATTATAAAGGTTTAATTCGGGTAATTACACTGATTTACTATGAATTTTGAGTTTAATTGCCCATATGGCCGAATTTTTGACCTTTGCAAGTCAAAATTGATTAAATTTCCTGCTTGTAAGTTTAATTCTAGTAAATTATATGTTTTAGGATTAATTTTATTCATTTTCAGTCCCTCTAGTTTGTTTTTGTATAATTTCGTATCATTTCCGTTAGTTTTTGTTAACGGGGTTAACCCGTAAATGTCGGATTGTCACAAGTCTAGTTATAAAATCTCATTTCCTTCAAATAATACTTCTGATCATGTTCCTAAACACACGTTAAACACATATAACATGTCATTTATGTACAGAGCACCCAATTTATCAATTTCCCCGCATTAAAGTTTCTATTTTTAGAAAGTATTTGTTTAAAAATTCGTTTTCACAAATCAAAGTTCCAAACATGTTTTCTATGATATTCCTAAACATATCATAACATCAACGTAACATCAAATCATGCTCAATCATCAAAATCACTCATTTTGATTTCAAAAGTTTCCATATATAGTAAGTCATTAACAAAACCATGTTCACAAATCCAACTAATCAAATATGTTTCTAATCCTTCTATTAGATATTTAGCATCATATACTATCATCTAACATATCTAGAACATCATCTAAAAATCAACATGCATGTTAAAAGTTTCTATTTATAGTAAGTATTACCCAAACTTCACCAAATCAACCAAAACTCATTTTAACACAATCCCATACTTTGGATCAGTCAAAATACATCAAATAACATTCAAGAACATCACAAAATTCATGCATGTGAGCATATGGACTATGGAGTTGCATCTGCCATTCACACATGCATATGGGTTTTTAGTCCTTGCATGTGTGATCTAAGTGTGTATAAGCATGTAAAACTACCTTAGAAGTCTTTAGATGACTGGAGCTAGGCAGAGGCTTCAAAGCTCTGAGAATGGCCGATGGATGTTATCTTGGTCGTTGATGGCTTCCAACACTACCTTTTGAAGCTCCAATGATCCAAAAACACCAATGTATGAAAGAAATGGATTGAGGGAGGGTTTACAGAAGCTTGAAGTGTGTTGGCCGGAGTTTTGGGTCGGGATAGTTGCAAAGACTTCGTGTATGGGTAAAAGAAAAGAGTTGTGAGGAAAAGGGGTTGCTTTTGTAGAGTTTTTGAGTACCGGGACTCGTCGCATACTACCAAGAGAGTCCATCGTCGGCGTACCGCGAAGGACTAGGGCTGTTCAAATCGCTCGCCGCTCGTTGCTCGTTCGTTGCTCGCTCGGAAAAAGATCGTTCGAATTTCGCTCGGTTTTAAATGAGCCGAGCACGCTCGGTTTGGTTTATAAACGAGCCAAGCACGAGCCAAGGTAAGCTTGCTCGTTGGTCGCTTGGATAGTCGCTCGATTGGCTCGCTCGGTTGGCTCGTCTGCTAAAGTATAACTGAATTATATATATATATATATATATATATATATAATATTTTATTAATAATATTTTATTAATGTATAAATAATATAATTTTTTTATATTTAAACTTATCCAAATAGGCAAATACCCAATACTCAAAAATTTAAATCTAGTTCCCAGATCCATTTGTTTCACTTTTCACGTTAGAATTTAGTTCCCGAATGCCCAATACTCAGCCGCTTGTTTACTCCCAGTCGTGATCTTTTTACTTAGACTAGTATGGATGTTTGGATGTGTTTTTAGAGGTTTAGACTACTTGGATTATGTTTTGAAAAAATTATGTCATTGCTTGAGATTATTGCTACCGAACATGGCTTCTTTTAATCTTAAATTTGATTGTTTGTGGTTTGGGATTATTAGCTGCTAATGTGAGTGTTGATATGTAACTACAATAACCAACTAGATGGCAGTTGGTAGTTATTTGTGGTATTAAATTTTATTAAACCGAGCAAACCGAACCAAGCTAATCCGCTCCGTTTTAAAACGAGCCGAGCAACGAGCACAACATTTGGCTCGATTATGCAAACCCGAACCAAGCCGAGCCGCTCGGTTTGAAAACGAGCCGAGCACGAGCATACCCTCGCTCGGTTTTGTTCAGCTCGGCTCGTGAACAGCCCTACCAAGGACAAAATAGCCGGTTTGTTCACCGAGACACGTCGCGTACCGCCAAGGTGGGAAATGATCGATCATGGTGTACCGCCAAGTATTTCGGCTGAATTCAAATCTCCCGCCCACTCTTCGTGTACCGCGAAGAGTTTCGACGAGTTCCTTCGCGTACCGTGAAGGGTTTGGTTTTCTTATTTTTACTTTTGTTTTGTCGGGTTTCTTTCATGTTCGATTTGTATCGTTTTACTAAACATTTAGTTCGTATTAATACATTAGCACATAATAACACATTTGTTTGTTCGATTCGTTGTTTCGTTTGTTCACCGACGTTCGTGTAATAAGACTCGTGTGTGTTTCGGTAATTCCTCGAATTACTTATTCATGATAGTTTCTGCTCAACTTTGTGAAACGTTTGCACAATGGATCAATTATAATCAACGTGTAATGTACAACTCGATAATTCCCGATTCATGTGTTTGTGTTTGCCACACTTGATTTCCAAAATCAATGTGTGATATACTATTTGATAATTCCCCAAACTATCGTTTCGCAATTTTTTATGTTTGACTCACTTAATTAATCCTAATTAAATGAAATGTAAGAAGTATGAATGTGAATAAGTATTTGTAAGCATTGAAATTTACCTGAAAATGTCGGGTGTCACAATAACAGCAAGAAACAGACATGTTTTTCATTAACAAACCAGGTTCTTGCTAATAATATTATACGCCTGATAACTGTTGATAGATTAAAAACATTTCTGGTTGAAAACGAAAACAATTTTAATGACGAAGATATTGTCCGTCTTGTTTGGTTTTACTTCTTTATTCTTTTTTCATGGGTGTGAAAAATGACAAACTAGTATAACAAGAGCATTTGATTTTAGTCGACGACTTTGATTGTTAAACTGATTATAATTGGGGGACATATTTATGGTCACGCATTTACCATAACATCTTAAACGTGCTCATGAAGAAGATCATCCAACCTAATAAGAAACTACAATATTCGATGATAGGTTTTGTATGGGCTTTTAAGGTATTTTGATATTAAAAGTAGGTTTATATATTGATTATGCATATCAATTTTTTTTTCAGATATGGATATACATGTGTTTTTCGTATATGAAAATTATATGTAAATACAATGAAGCCATTCCACAAGCAATAGGTTGGGAAAAACTTCATAAAACTCGTTGGTATTGTGTAGAAAAAATATTTCAAAAATCTAACAAGGTACATATGCTATTTTTTTCACTTTTTTTTGAAAGTTGATTAAAAATTATTTTATTGTTATTATGATTCAATTTCGCATGTGAAATTTACTCATCCTATAATGATTCTTACAAATTATGAGATGCGAGTTCATATTGAAAGTTTCAATTATTTGAATAATGAACTTCAAATGAGAAGAAACTCAAATGTAAATTATCATCCTCAATCTTTGAATCCTGAATACGGGATGTCAGAAATGAGTTTTAGGATGTGTAATAAAGAAGAAAAAAATTCGTTTGAGGTGTGTAATAAAAAACTGCAACAACATGAGTCGAGCACTTCAATGAATTTAAATCAGTATAACAATATCATCGAAAAACTTGTTTTGATTTTGAAAAATCATGAGTAATCAGATATTTTTTTTACTGTGTAAAATTTTATTATGAGTCTCATGTATATTTTATTGGTGTTTACTTTTTAATAATTATTTTTACAGAGATATTTAATTAACAATCTGAGCAACTATATTTTTTCAAGCAAAAGATTTTAAAAAAGAACTTATCTTTATCTTAGGGTATAAAATAAATCTAACTATATCAATTTTTTGATAAATGTTTTTATTATATATGTACTCCTAACTTAAATTTCAACGCAAAAATTATCATCAGACGAATAAGATCAAATGATGGAAGAAAATGTTGAAAAATCAATTGTAAATGCGAAATAGTTACCCCTGATGTTATTTTAATTTCTAAGAATAGGGTACTTTTTTATAGTGATTAATTGTAATTTAAATTATTTTATTATTTGATAAGTTTTGGTAAAATATTGTTAGTTCAATTCAAATAAGGGACGAGGCAAAAGATTAAAGAAAAAATCCAAAATACTTAAAACACCATATCAAGGTTTTGAGAATACACCTCGCATTTTTTAAAGATACATCTGAAGGGTATTCTCGTAATCTTATTATGGAGTTTTCCGACCGTAAAGATTTTTGGATTTATACATGATTTCAGCCGAAGGTCGGTCATGACTTTTGGAAAGCAATTACGACTAGTTGGTTTGAATCAAATGTAAGTGTTGTGTTTGAAATAAGTTTATATTAAATTATTTTAAATTTAAACTAGTTAATATATTTTAATTTAACATCATATCGATTGTTGGATTATGTCACACCCTCACCTCTCGTCACGATGATGTCACTCGTCACACTAAAAAGGTCACGGAAGCATAGTGGTGATATCTCAGAGATGGGGTGCAACTTATTTGGTCCGGTATCACAAACACACAGATTAAGTTAAAGATAATACATTACAAGTGTATCTTCATTACAACCACAATTATAGTTTACAAACTAAACTTATTATACAAACACAGTTATTTAATTACAAGTGCATAAACTTGCAGTCTCACCGGTCGTCACTGTCTACCTGCAAAAATGTTTGAGTTTGAAAAGTCAGCACAAAGCTTGTGAGTTCGTAATGTTTGATTTACATAATATGATATGATATGCAAGCTTTCGATATATAGTTCCAAAGATAACCATGGGACCCGTATCTAGTTCCTTTCGGACGATTTGTTCTGTTCTACGAAGATACTACCCGTCGGTAAATATCTTAGTACCTCATTATCTTAATGTCTATCACTAACATTAAGAGGGTATTTCAGAAACAGGTAACAAACATTTACACCAAGGGAGTTGCAAGCTCCTGGAAAATGGGTTGTCAGCCAATATTACTATCAATGTTTCGTGTTCAGCTCCACACGGGTTCACTAGATACAGTTCAGGAGATGAGGACTTTTTCAGATGAGGACTTTTTCGATACTGTGATAGAGAGTTACAGGCAAAATACCATGAAATTTTACTAGTTCATCACGAGTTCAAATGAAATCACACAGATAACAGTGATACATATCATATGTTCAAAAACAGTTTTACAGAAATACTCCGATGGTTGTAAATCATTACAAAGAAAAGAGGTTGTACGAAACTCACATGAGGTCTCTAAGATAGTAGAATCACGTGCAGACTGATAATAATAGTTTAATTCTCATTAGTTCATGTTTAATAAGTTATTTTTGTTTTAACTTAATGATCCGATCTTTCTCAACGTCCAATGTCAAAGACATTGCATTGAAAATCATCAAACTCATATTAAGTATTTAATTAGCTAATTTAATTGAATATCATACAATGTATGATAATGTGGGAACCTATACTGATTCTGGTTCCTATACAAGTTTGAAACACTTGGATTTAACCTAGCATTTCAAGGAATGATCAAGACAACCATAATCATTGTTATAATCAAATGGTTTAAACCACTATAATCTGAGATATAGTTTCATGATAACCGGGCAACCGTTAACTCACTAAGTTCTTTGTTTCTAACCAATCCTAGCCACATCATCTAGACAATAATCAACAATCCTAACTTTTGCATTACGTTCAAAAACAAGATCTAATCTAATCATTATCAAGGATTTACCCGATCTGACGGATTTCTTGGATAGAAATGATGATCAATACTTGTAGAATCGTTCCCGGGTGCGATTCAAACGTTTGAGGGCTTCAGAACACAGATTAGATGGTAGAAAATTGTTTTAGTTCGTTTGGCAGGTGTGTATGTTCGAGAGAAGGTAATGAATATACGTTTGCATGCAATCTGATTTTACCTTTGGATCTGCTGAACCGCCATACTCGTCGTGTACCGCCAAGAGGGGCTAAAGAACTCTTAGCATACCACGAAGAAATCTGGATTCCTTAGATCTTTTTGACTCATCACGTACCGCCAAGGGACCCCAAAACGCCCTTGGTGTATCACGAAGACTCCCTGTGTGCTATAACTTTGAAATGTTTCTTAATTTTTGATTCCGAAGAATCTGGAACTCCGTTTCTTGCATGGTTTTCGCCCACGTTCACGATTTTACGCATACTATCAACTTGTGATAATCACAATTGCTCTGTTAACGTGGATTTCAAGCACGATGACATGTGCTTTAAGTCAATGATAACATAATCTTCAAACGTAATTGTCACAGATTGATAAACTAATGTTGTATAGACTGCAAGATGCGGTTTGGACTATTTTGCCCTCCTATTTCTTGTCAACCATGCAATTTAGGAAAATATGTCCTTAATGGACTAGTACTAGTGAAACATGCACTTTTCCCTTCGTCGTGGACTCGTGGGTCTTGAAAATGTTCCTAAGTGTTTCAAAGATTATGTAATGTTTGAAGCACTTTGAAATTTTTTATTTTTGGAAAGCCAACTCTTGTGAGCGTGTCTCGAATAGTAGAATGGTTGATACAAAGTGCATTAAAATTGCTTTCAAATTCAACAACCGTATAAGACTAATAAGTAGCCCACCACAAGTTTTCTTGTGCTTTACCCTTTAGAAGCAAATTCACCATCAAATGTCGGCAACAAAGACCATGATAATCCGATGGATATACTATCCTGATTGCCAAATCAATAGGAGAGACTCGATTTGAAGTAATTGCATGATTTGAATGATCCTCAATGCCCTCTATAAGTTATGATCAAGAACCACGTCCATGCTTCCTCGGTATTTGTCTTCTCGACACCGAACGCAATTGGTGAGATTTGATTATTTCCATCCACACCATTAGCTAAAAACATGGTGCATTTAAAGTATCCTTAATATGCACCCGTCAATAATTATGATACGAAGCAAATAATTAACAAAACTTTGAACCTACAAATAAATATTATTATGTATAGAATACATTAATATTATATTTATAATAAAACGCAACTTACCACCGCACCAATAGCAACAAAAAACCATTTCAAAACAGTTAAATTTTGTTGGATATGGGATGTCCGATCGTCGATAATATCAACGTTACTATCGGTGTACGACCCAAAGAGTTAAACCTTGGAAGATTGTAATGAGTTTATGTCTAAAATTTGTTTTAGACATATTCAATTTCACAAATTATATAAAGTGATGTGTTATTATTATTTATAAAATAATAATAATATTGGAGGAATTAATTATTGTGATAATTAATTATAATTAAATTGAGAAAGTTTAATTAGTTATACTTTAGACATTTAATTAAGTGTTACTAACTAATTGTTAGTTAGTAATATTGGAGAGTAGTAATTAAATGGTTTAATTACTAAAAGAGTTTAATTACATTAAATTTGAAATAAAAGTTAGGAATTCCAATTTTGAATTGGTAATTCCAAGATCTTAAAAATGTGGATCTAATTTGACTATTAAATCTAAGATCAAATCCCCACATTTCACATAACTCTTTCACCCACTCTCCCTCTCCTCTCTCTTGTCGGTCGCCCCCTTCTCCCCTCTCCTCTTGGTTTCGGCCACACACCACCAAGCACCACCACACCATAGTCGAACCACCAAGGATGGTTTTGGAGCGCGCGGTTGTTGCGGTGATACACGATAAAGATCGTGGTTAGTGATTCAAGTCATCTAGCGAGACTACTATCAATTCTAAGGTGTATTTTTGGGAGTTCTTCATTGAGGCCAATTCTATACACCCTATGGTTGATTTTCGTTTATTCGATTCTAACTGGATTTCTGGTTTTGCGAATTTTGTTTATGAAACAAAATGTGTAACCTAAAAGCTTCCGCTATCATAAAATCTGATTTTATGATTAATATGATTAATTAAAAGTTTAAATAGTTATTACAATTCCCAACAAATTCATCCCTCAAAATATGAGTTATTGTTCCTGGATTGACTAATTGAAGATTATGACAATATGCTGGTAGTTTAGCAAATGATTCCTCGGTTGATCTAGCCAAAAGTTGTTCTACATAATGTTTTCTTCGCCTTGCTTGTATGATATGTTTATCTTAAACCTTTGATTGATGCCTTTTATACTTTCTTTTCAACAGTAAGCACGTCCATAGTCCGTAAGTTGGTCCTTTATGATATGACCCAAAACTTTTTTGTTTGCACTTTTGGTATTACGATACGTTTACATTCTTGAATATGTGTGCTCATTTTTAAAATAAGTCACATGAAACGTACACGTGCCCTTTAACTATAGGTTCTTAAAACCTGGTCACAATCTTCGCAACAACATTCACAACAAATCTATCTTTTGTTGACTTTTGAACTTTAAACTAAAAACACCCGTTCCATGCCATCATTGAGATTTCTAGTTTTAGCTCTTTTTTATCTTTAAAAACTTTATAAACAACTGGATGTGTAGATGAAGACTGTATTAAAACTTTTGAATAAGTTAGATGCTTTGTCTATAACTTCATTGTTACCAAAACCTAATGTTTGCACTTCATGTCAACTTGCAAAAGGAAAACGATTATCTTTTGAACTTAATTTGAAACATGCCTCTAATCTTTAAGATTTAATACATTGTGATTTATGGGGTCTGAGACCAATCTATTCTAAAGATGGTTATCGGTATTATGTTGCTTTTATTGATAATTATTCCAGGTTCGCGTAGTTTTTATCCACTCAAATCCAAAACAGGCTTTTAGCCAGTTATACCCGTATTTATAAACCTTGTTCAAACACAATGCTCAAGAAAGATTAAAGTTTTACAAATCGATGGTGGCGCTGAATTAATGAATCACATGATTCGCAAAATTTTTGAAAATAATGATACTTTTCATCGACTTTCATTTCCATATGTGGTCATGCGGAACAAAAGCATAGGCATCTAGTTGAAACGGGTCTCGCATTGTTTTTTAATGCACACATTCCATCATGTTATTGGGTGGATGTGTTTACTTATGCAACGTTCATCATTAACCGGCTTGGGTTACATTCCAAAATGAGTTTGAGTCTATAAACAAGTATTTTGATTTTTGAATGCAGGTTAAAATGGGTTGAGTCAACACACCCAACACTTCTTTGTCAACTTTTTAATTGTTCTTAAATTGAACCAAATACAATATCATTACAAGAGTTGTAATTTTAGCATAAAAATCCAAGGTTATTAAGAAATGATTTAAAAGGATGTAAGCATTTAGGTAACTTTTACCTCCAAACTTTTCTTTTAAAATAAGCTAAGTATAAATATAATTACAAGAATTATGGTTTTTTATAATAGCTTTTAATTTTTTTAATTATACTTACTCATCTTCTAAACCTCTGCAGTTCCCAGCATTATACCAGTGAGGACCAAAAACCTATTTTTTGACTGGTACCGAATATTCGGATGGATAGGAAGCGGGCTCTATTGTTCCACAATCTTCTTTTTTTTCTCAACATAATAATATTCTAGGACCAAGCTTTTCGGGGCAGGCGGGCAGACAATCGACATGAGTGGCGGATCCAGAAATTTTCGTCAGTGGGAGCAAAGAACGAAAAGATGAAAACAACATGGCTAAAAAGATTAACTGGTCGTTAAAAAGAGTCAAAACGGTTCAGTTAAAACAAGTAAAAATGAGTTTAGTTTAATGGACAACAAATTAAAATAAAATAACGTTATATACACTATAAGCACATTCGCGTAATTTGAATTGCTAGTCAGTTAGATTTATAAATTCATAACAAATGACGTAAAACTTACCTCGAAACGTTGCTCCAAATTTCCCAATTTGATGATTTCTTTAATCAATTGAAAGTTTAAACATCCAAGGCAAAGCATGATAGGACCAATGGACAATGGTCAGAATGGAGTTTGGGGAGAGCCGCTAATGTCGCATTTGGCCACAAATTTACAAAGTTTTCACACACCATGAACCTATCAATTTTACTCATCGACTTACCATCATTGGCATAATATGTGAATTTCCTGCGCCCCCATCGCATATTCAATGAGTCCAGCAGTTGAGATGAACTCATTGAAGAGTCTAGCATTAGAAACTATAAAATTTGAGTTAGCTCGTTCGTTTTGTTCCCGAACTTTGTTAAAATATCCACATAGTAGCCAAACTCCCCCAGACTTTCCATTAGACTGATTAACTTGCACCACAACTTTTTTATACTTGCAATATCATGAGGGGAGTATACATTTGCAATTGTTATATCTTCCTTTATTCGCAAGATACTTTCACTGGTCAGTAGAAAATTCTGATCTTTAACTGTTTTTATAATTGAAAATATGGACGAATCCCAAATAGATACTAGCCCCCCCCCCCCCAACATCTACCATTGGCATTAATACAATCATATACAAAAGACGTTCGATCCCATAAATTGTGAATGTTGAATTTCGAAAAATCTACAGGTTGTGTTTCTTGAATTGCAATAAAGCTAATTTTTGATTCTTTTCTTATGCCCATATCCAATTTTGTTTTCTCAATCTCCCCAAACCACAAATATTTAATGATAAGTAATTCATTTATCACCAAAGGGCTTCTTGCCTAGTGGTAGCCCCTTGACTTCTCTTATGAGAAGTCTTGGGTTGGAGTCTTACCTGGAGTAAATATTGCTCTGGGCTGAGCCATGGATTTTCCTAGTTGTAGGTTTCCTCCTAGGCCAGGTCACCATGCTCTATTATTATGGTGGAAAGGTGATTTATTTTCCAGAGTGATATCGGATGATCGGACGTTTGCTGTTCAAGATTATGGTTGAATTTATTGATCAACATTGCAGGTTCCATCTTCAATCACAAATTTCGAGATTAGCTCTTCGTGATTGTTAGTAAGGAAACCAATCTCATTACCATTTTCAATGGTATTACACTATTACTTATGTTCGTGAATTTTATCTAGATATGAATCTGAATCCCCGATTTCTTCTACTTCGTTTAGATTTCTGAATGCAGAATTTCCAAATCCGTGAAGCTTTATAATTCTCTCCCTTTCCTTGCTTAAGACACTATTTTGGGATGTGTTTTTTAGGGGCCGGGTTGGGCGAATGGAATGTTTGGGATGGCTTATTTAGTTTAAAAAGATTTTTTTTGTTAAAAGTATTTATTAACTTATCACTTTTTGAAATGATTTTTTTAAAAATGTGTTTTGATTAGCTTTTTTGTGTGAAAAGTAAATAAGTCAATAACTTGTTTGGATATATAAGTTCTCACAAAAATTAACAAATTATAACCATTAAAATTTAGGAAAAATTTTTCTTTTGCTCCCTATGGTTTAACAGTTTTAAATATTTTCCTCCAAACTTTTCAAAATAGTCATTATGATCCCTATGGTTTGACAATTTAACTATTTTTCTCTAAACTTTTCCAATATGTCTCCATTATACTACATTTTTTTCGAAACCACAGAGAGCAAAAGGATTATAACTCTCAAACCATAAGGAACAAAATGGTTAAACACTCAAACCACAGGGAGCATAATGACCATTTTGAAAAATTTGAAGCAAAATGGTTAAAATTGTCAAACCACAGGGATCAAAAGTGAAGTTTTCCAAATTTAAAAAGCACTTCCAAAAAGTAGTTTCTTAAAAATGGCTTTTTAACATTGTTCAAAAAGTTAAAACTAAAAGTGTTTTTCATATCACCAAACATCTTTTCTAATTTATTAAGTTTTTCATTAAGTCAATAAATTAAAAAGTTGATTTGAAATGTAATTCCAAACATGAACTAATATTAAGGTCAAAGTCAATGACTTTATTTCATTTGGGCCTAAAAATAATTCTTTTGCTCTTTTTGCTATTTCCGGTTCGAGGTTATGCCCACAATTTTCAAAACTATTGAACGAGTTCAACAGAATAAGCTATACCCGGCAAAATGGGTGGGTTGGGTCGGGTTGGGTTGGGTAACGGGTCAGAACGGGTTCGGGTCAGGATGAGTGCGGGTCAGGACGGTTTTTAAGCAAAATCAATGCGGGTCTAAATGGATTGTTCTTAAAAAATATCAATTTAGTTTAACTTATGATGTGTTATAAGTAAACAAATAGTCCATTTGAGTAATTTTTAGTGATTTTCTAATCAAATATGTTATTAATCATTCTTAAATGTTTAAGTCTATTGCATTTACATAGTGTTTTGGTTACCCATGTTGACCAGCATTGTGTTTAAGTGCTACCCATCTCAACCCATTCAATATTATGATGTTACCCATTTCAACCTATTATACTACAATTGTTTACCCAAACCAACCCACTTTCTTTGATATGGGTAAAAATTGCCACCTCTAGAATAAGCTCACCAGATTTTAAATTTCGGGTATTTCATTCATTGACTTTTCCAGGTTCCTAGTATATAGTATCATTGCCATTAATGTTTCGAATGAAGGTATAGTTCCAAGGCTATGTCTGGCAAAATAGGTGGGTTGGGTTAGGATAATGAGTGCGGGTCAATATGAGTTTTAACGGAAATTAGTTTGGGTCCAAATGAGTCCTTTATAAAAAAACATAAATTTATTTCAAGTTAAAATGAATTGTAATGAAAAAAATAGTTTATTTAAATAATTTTTAATAATTTTATCATCATATATATTATTAATGATTCTTACTTGCTTAAATATATTATATTCACATAGTTTTTAAGTTACACATCTTGACCCGTATTGTGTTAGAGTGTTACACATCTTAACCCATCCTTTTTTATAATGTAACCCATTTCAACTCAAAATAAAAAATACTTACCCAAATCTACCAATTTTTCTTGACATATGTCAAGATTGCCATCTATATCCAAGGCTCTAGATAATGATCCCTATGTATCACCCTTTCGTCTTCCTTTTGATTTTGCCAGAGTTCACCCGCTTTGTTGGGCCGGGGGCTTTTTTTCATCAGTAGTGTTAACCTTTGGATCGTAAGGTAAATTTTTTTTAGAATAATGGTTCCCCCTCGTTCCCGTTAAAAAAGGTTAACACAAATTAGACTCACATACACTTCAAAAAAAAATTAAACCAATTACATTTAAAAAAAATACTCATTCAATTCAAATTTTTGAATTTTTACCATTCATTTTTCTCCCTCTCATTTTTTTCACCATTTCTTACCAATTATAATTTTTACCTTTTTTTCCCTTCATTCCCAACCTTAAAAACCCCATTTCCATCCAACCCTTCATCCTTCTCACCTGTTCGACTTTTACCAAGAGACTGCCACCGTCACACCGACCAACCAACAGCGACCCTTAGTCCCTTCATCACGCCCTTGAGGCCTCCCTCTGGCGTCTCTGCCTCTCTCTGGCGTCCGACCTCCGACCTAATCAGTGCTCAGTGCTCATTGATACAACTCAATGGCTCACCGAGTCACCACTGTCCACTATTCCTTGTAAGTTCTAAGTTAGTGAGGTAGTTATTGTAGAATTTTTATGTTAATTGTTATTGTTTGGTGTTGAATTTGTATTCATTTTAGTCTATTTAGTGTAGAATATTTAGTCTATTTGGTGCAAAATTATATATTAATTTAGTGATTTTGGTTATTTTTGTTGTTTAGACATTTAGATTTTTCGATTGAATCAATATATCATGGTCGTCAAGCAATTCAAAACTCTCAAAGGGTCGTCGAGCGGAATTGTAATTCTTCGTACTCACCCTTTTAGTTTTTTACGCACATAATGATAATTATTAGACATTTTATTTTTATTGCTTCGGGTGAAGAGTTAGATCGTGGGGCAGTAGGTGATTGTGGATTGGGTTGAGGATAAGGTGGGTCAGTAGGTAATAGCAAGGAAATAAGAGTAAGAGATGACCAACGATCAAGGTTAGGTGGTGAGGAGGAGGACGAGTTGGTGAGGGAGAGATAGGGAAACACATGTTCAACAAAATGAACATGACGTGATGAATAATTTCTATTGTTGAGAGGGTCTAGGAGGTGATAGGCACTTTGAGAGGATGAGTAGCCAACAAAAATACAAGGTTTGGAACGTTCTTGGAGTTTGTTTGTAGAATATGGTCAAAGCCATGGGTAAGATAAACAACCAAAGGAACGTAGTTTTATATAGTTGGGAAGTTTGTGAAATAGCTTGGAATAAGGTGAGTCGTTTTGTAGAGTAGCTGTAGGTAGACGATTTATGAGATAGGTGGCGGTGGTGAAAGCTAGTGGCCAAAATTTAGGAGGCATTTTGGCATGAGATAGTAGAGTAAGACCCATTTCAACAATATGTTGATGACGACGTTCGGCATAACCATTATGTTCGGGTGTGTGAGGGGGAGATGTAAGATGATCGAGAAATCCCACACGAAGAAAAGTGAGAGGATAATTTGATAAATTCTCCCCGTTATCGGAGTAGAATTGAATTATTTTGGAGTTAAAGTAATTTTCTACTAGCTTTTGAAAATGAATGAAAGTTGTCAAGGAGTTAGATTTGTGTTTTAATGGATATAACCATATATATTTTGTATAATGATCTACAAAAATTATGTATTATTTAAGACCATCATGTGATGTAATAGGTGAGGTCCAAACATCAGAATATAATAATTGAAGTGGTTTGGTAGAGACAATAGTAGAATCATGAAAGGGAAATTTGTGACTCTTATTAATGCAACAAGAATTACAATTGTCTTTATTAGTAAAATGAAAAGGATCAATTGAATCTAATCGTTGAAACACTTGATAATGAGGATGGCCTAGACAATGGTGCCAAAAAGATTCTTTATTGGATGCTGAGTAGAAAGCATGAGGAGAATGGTTGGATTGAAGCTCATAGAGTCCATTGTTAACTGTGGTTTGGACAAGGGACCGATTGCTGTGAAGATCCTTAAGAAGAAAATAACAAGAAAAGAATGAGATGAGTATTTGATTATCAAGACATAAACGAGAAATTGAAATAATGTTTCTAGAAATAGATGGGACACAACATGATTTAGAAAGATAGGGACATTTGAAAAACAAAGTGTTATATTGCCATCTCTGATGATCAAGTCATCGGTACCATCATAGGGTGTATGCAATGAAAGAGCCTGGAGATCATTGGTGACATGGTGTGATGCCCCACTATCATAGAGCCTGGAGGAGTCTGGAGATGCAGAAGGTTGAGCAGCCATGTGTACCTGTGGTTTGGAATTGGAAGATGGTTTTGGGTGGGTGGGTAGAGAGATGTGTGGATGAGCCTTTTTAAACTGATAACATGATGTGAGTGAATGTCCTTTGGTGAAACACCATTGACATTTACCTAAATAAGGCTTAGGAGAGGAGTGTGGGTTGGATATAGGTGTAGGTAGAAGGCCAGTAGTGTTTTGGGTGGATCGGTTGTTCCATGGTTTCTGATGTGAGCGAGTTTGGGTTGCAAAAGCTGTGATTGGCTGATGAAGATTTGGAGGAGCTGTGGGTTTTTGGGTGGTTTTCTGGGCAATGGATAGCTCATGGTTAGTAAGTTTTTCATGCAATTCATGAAATTGGATTGGGGTGTCACGGGCAGGCACGGATTCAATGATGGATTTGTATTCCTTGTGATCCAGTCCGGATAAAATGATGTCGGTAACATCTTCTAAATCCATTTTCTTCCCAATACCTGTGAGTTCATCAACCAGGTATTTGATATTTTGCATAAATTTTGTGATAGATTGATTGGAGTCTTTAGAGGTATTTTTCAAGCGGTGTTGGAGTTGCTTGATGTGTCCCCGAGAGGGAGAAGCGTAGGTGTTGGCTAGGATTTTCCAAGCCTCAAAAGAAGAAGCTGCATTGGAGACGAGAGGTACGATCGGAGCAGATAGGCTGCCCACAATAGCTCCAAAAAGTAGGCGATCTTGACGATACCATTTGTTGAAGTTGACATGGGGTGTAGAGGTACCATCAGCGTTGATGGTTGGAGATGGTGCAGGGTGAGTACCGTCAATAAATTTGAAGAGGTCAAGACCTTGAAGAAAGGCTTCAATCTGGGTTTTCCAGCTTAAATAATTTGTGGATGTAAGCTTTAGGGAAGAAGGAAAGCTGACCATGGTGATGGATGATGGGTTAGTGGGTATGGCGTTGATGACAACTGGTTGTTCGGTTGCCATTGTTGTGAGTCAGAAGCTGAAATGGTCGCCGGAAGAAGATGGGTGTCGCCGGAAGAAGATAGGTATTGCCAAACCTGGCTGATACCATATAAACAAATGATTTGTTATGATTTTCACGTACAAGCAACTAAATACATAAATAGAGGAATTGTAACCTAATTTCTAGCCCTATTCTAGGTAATACAAATATAGAAAAATATTTAGAAGGTTACAACAATATTTGAATTTAAAACATAATATTATAATTATTTTCTGGATTTATTAACAGAACCAACCTTCAGAAATGTCTGTTTCTTCATCGAAATTCTTTGCTGGTGCAATTGTGCTTCCATATTCTGTTGCAATAGAATCAAAAACCTCAAGAACCCATAAGTGCATTGGGACACCAGTCACTCTTACCTATGAAATGCAATTTTCTCGAATGGAACGGGGTTTCCTATACTATGCAAAGGGTCTGTAAGAATATAGATTCTTATAGTGGACAAGCCAGTTCGAATAATGTTCAACTTAGGCGCATAACAAGAATAATAGCTTGTAGACGTTTCCGTTAGATCACTTCTACTTTTCTTCTCAATGAGCCTAACTCCAAAACCACGACATGCAAGTATACTTTCAAATGTAAGAGCTTTGCATGTTTGATGCCACCATGCAGTACTTTGTCTCAACGAATCAAATGAAACATATGCCATCCATGAATTATTAGCAATATCATAATGTTTCCAAGAAGCAACATCTTCAGAATCCATCATCTCCTGATTATCAGTATGAGTCTCCTCATTATCAGTATCAGTCCCCTCCTTGGTTACATGTATAATAAAGAATCTTGAGCCGAAGTTAAATGAATCAACCGCACACATCAAGAAACCAGAAAACTCATCGCGCCAGTTCTCCGGGAGTTGCAACGTATGTCTTTTCCCTCTCAGCAGATGTGTAAATCCTTTTGCGATCTGAATGCCTCTAAGATAGAGAACCATATCGTGGTTTTCAATAGACATACATGCCTCAAGCATGGATTGTAGCAATCTGTCACCCTCATTTATGATGTTCCCTTCCTCGAGTGAGACATGGCCTAACCATCTGCAGTTCTTGTAACAATCTCCAAAGGATGTAAGTGACTTGCAGCCGACTGCAAGGAGAGTAGTTAAACTTGATGGGAGCTCAGGCAATTCAAGAAGCTCCTTGCAATGTGACACATTGAGGCGTTTAAGTTGAGTAAGTTGAGATAGGCTGAAACCAAATCTTGAAAAATCATTGGAACCTAAATCTAACTCTTGTAAGTTGGACAACTCAATAATACTAGATGGAATTTCTACTTTGTTGGAAAGACTTGCGTAGAGACCCAACTTTTGTAAGTTACGTAGAGATTGATGAAACAATCCACGCCTGGGCTTTACATATTGTATCAATTCTTTTAATTGAAGCTCTTTCAAATGTTTCAAGGCATCAAAGTTGACGTTTATGCTCTTTAAATTATACAAACGCTGTAATTTTAGAGAAATAAGGTTTGTACAATGTTCTCCGATTGATGAGGGCAAAACTTCTATCCCAGTACCTTCAATAGCCAACTCTACCAAGCTTTCCATGTTTGCATGAATCTTTGGGAACTCAAGAATCTTAGGACACTCTACAATTTCTAGATTTTTGAGGTTTTTCATGTGAATAATTGTTGGAAACATTCTAAGCTTCTTGCAATATGATACACTTATGTATTGAAGACTTGTATGATTTCCAAATGACTGGTGAATCTCTTTTAACTCGGGACAATAACTGAGTGTCAACTTTTGAAGGCGCGGAAGTCCATTAAAATTCGGTGTTCTGAGTAGTTTCCACATAGAACAGAGTTGAAGAACTTTCAGATGTGGCAGATGCTGTAAAATAAACAAAAGTTAAATGTCAAATTTCAAGACTAGCAATAATAGGGAGACAAGCAAATGAATTACCTTGCATGATTTATGAATTAGAAATCAACCAATTTATTTATGTAAAAAAGGATAAAAATTTAGCCACAAACGAAGCTTGTTAAAAGGGTCAATCGTATTTAAAGTTACAATGCTCTAAGTTGACGTGGTGACTCAGTTTACGTGACTTATAACCCGTGTGAACCTCTTTCATTAATAGTTAACATTGTATATTTATCCTATTTGATAGGGGTGTTTACCGTCTCGTTTCAAACCGTGAAACCGTCCAAACCAGTCATCGGTTTGGTTTCACGGTCGGTTTTTCAACAAGCATTTGGTCGGTAGGTTTTAAAAGTTCACAACCGTAACAAATGGTTTGGTTTACAGTTTTCATCAAAAACCGGTTGTAAAAAACCGGACCGGACCGTATGTGTATATATAAATATAGATATATGTATATATATACACATAGATATATCTATACTATATAATGGTCATTTGACTAAATCTCTTAAAATTAAGAATTTTACAACTCTTAGGCTATGTGTACTTTATTATCAAGCCCCCTTCATTCCAAATAGGTGCCACGTAAATAATCAACCAACACCATCACCCCTTATCACTTCGTATCATCATTACATATGTTAACACCACTCCCTCGTCACTTTACCAGTGGCGTACCTAGAATTTTTTTTCACGGGGGGCGAAAATTTTTTATGATCATTTGAGGATCGCTATATGATAATTTTTTTCTCGTTGTTTAGATCGGGTTAGGTTGAATCGGGTCGGACCATGTTAAAAAAAAGCAAACAAACTTAATTTCATATATAAAAACATAATAAAAATACAATACTACTAAAGTTACTCTTATGCCTGGTAAAATAGGAGGGTTTGGTTGTGTTAGGGAGGGGGTGAGAACAGGTGCGTGCCAAGATGGGTGCAGATTAGGATGAGTTTTAAGGAAAATTAGATTGGGTTTAAAAGGATCATTTTAAAAAAAACTTCAATTTTGTTTAAGTTAAAGTGAATTGTAACTAAACAAATAGTTTAATTGAATAATTTTTAGTGATTTTCTCATCAAATATAATACGGATCATTCTTATCCATTTGAATCCATTATATTCACATAATTTTTAAGTTATCCATATTAACACGCGTTGTGTTAACGTGCTAGTCATCTCAACCCATTTGAAGTTATGATTTTATATTATAATGTTACTCATTTCAACACATAATATAATAATTGTTTACCCAATCTTTGCATTTATCTTGTTATAAGTTAAGATTGTCAGGCATAGTTGTTTCCTACTGAGTTTTAATTTTAAAAGTATATTCACAACAACATCTATGGAGACTTTTTTAAGTATCTCTTTCTCTAAAAAACAAGTATAACTATCACTTAAATTCTCAACATAAGTCCAATTATTCAAAGTTGGGGGGCAATTGCAAAATATTAAGGGTCGATCAGGATTTTAACATATATACTAGTAGAAAAAAAAATTCAAGGAGGGCGGTTGCCCCTCAAAGCTAGGGGTGGGTATGCCACTACACTTCCCTATCACTCCACGTCATCACCACCTTTATCCAATATTTTATTATTTGATTTTTATTTTTTTAATTATAAATTAAATTAAAAAAAGACATAGTATTATTTAAAAAAATAATATTACAAAATAAAATAAAAAAAATTACATGATAAAAAAATAAACTACATAATAAAAGTAAAAACAACATTAAAATAAAATTAAATACTTTTTAAAAAACTACATATTCGTAATTTCCTCCTCCAATCATTTTTTATTGTAAATTGGGTTATTTTATAGAAAAACAATTGTTATTTTAGAGAGATGGTTGATTATTGTAGGGAGTTGAATGTTGGTTTAATAAGAGTGGTTTATTTATACTGATTTAAAATTATTTTTATTTTTTTCCCCTACGGTCAAATGCTTGAGTTTCTTTTTTAGTTTATTTTTTTCCTTCCAATGGTCAAATGATTTTTGTTTTTTTTTTCTTGGCTTCAAATGGTTATCATGGGGTGAGTGGGCTCACACCTCCACCCATCACGTCCCCATCACGCCGGTGTGTAGTCACGGGAGGACGTCACTGAGGCGTGACCGGCCCCTCTCACGCCCCCATCACACACCATAACACATACATACCCTTATAACATAAATTACAACTTACAAAGCTTTAAAACCATAAACTAAAAGTTTTTTTTTTTTTACTTTTTAATTTGTTCCAAATTCATACTTTTAAGAAATAAAGGGTCATAAAATAACTATAATAGAAAACTCTCTCAACTCAAATAAATCACTTCTTGATTCTTTTATCACATTTAACATGTAATGTTTGGTCTTTTAAATTGTAACTTTTATCAAAATAGTTATTTTAATTAAATTTTCAAATTAAGTTAAAAGAGTTGATTTAATGAAACATGAGTTGATCTAAGGTTTTTACAAGCCAAAATCAAAAACTAAAATGTGTCTGTATAGATTGAGTTCATGATTTATGCATTATTTAAAAAATACATTTGGACTCTGTGTAATTAGTTCACCTTGAATTATAAAAGGTTTGTTTGGTTCGATTCTATTTTTAACAGGATCAAAAGCCCAAATCCTGAACCAAACCGTTGATAACGGTTCGGTTTTTATTTTGAACGGTTCGATTTTTGTTTTCATTATTTAAAAAGCGTTAATGGTTTGGTTTACGGTTCTATATAAAAGCAGTAAAAAACAGACCGCAAACAGCCCTGCTATCTGACACATTATTAAGTTAAATTTGGGTTGGTATTGAGGACCTTTTAAAAGGAAAAAAAGTATAGAATTAACTAAAAGGGAGACGTGTAAAGTGAGCTCTATGAGTTTAAAATTGCTTAATGCTTACAAATGTTTTTACAACACTCAAATTGCTTTATTAAAGAAAAACGGACCAATTCAGTATGTGTTTTAACTCTTGACCCGATGGTCAACCAGCTTGGGTTACGTTCCAAAATGAGTTTGAGATTAAAAACAGGCATTTTGATTTTTGAGTGTAGGTTGAAATGGGTTGAGTCAACATAACCAACACTTATTTGTCAGCTTTTTAATTGTTCTTATAATGAATTACCTTCCATCCTTTCCAAACTTCTTTTTGAAAGCTTTGTTCCAATTTTAGAACAACAAGCTTCACCGGTTGGAAACCATCTGGGAACGGACTTTTTGCCGGATATCCGTGCCAACTAAAATAACGCAACTCGTTTGAAAGAAAAGCAGGCCCTTCAACATTGGTGGGATCTCTTATCCGCACCTCAAGGTACCTTAGTTTCTTCATGTTTGATACAATTTTGCATAATTGTGATGCATCATTATTACTTTTACTTTTAGTATAAATACCATCTTCATGATCATCATATTTTACAGCTTCAATCTTGTTGTTTTCCTACAATGAAAATGGAAACAATGTATAGATTGAGTAGCATTCAACATACATATAACATAAGGTATAAGCTTAACATTTACCATTGTTGCATCCACAAAACGCATGTTATTAATCTCTTCACGTTTCCAAATTCTGCTATGTTTTTCAGGACTGTTAGGATATTCCCCTCTAACAATGTAATGTCCCATTTCTTGAACCAAATCATGCATATCAAATTTACCATTCACAATACTTAGAAGAGCTTTTTGTCTCAGCACCTCTATCCCTATTTCAGGGTGAAAATCACAAGCTTCAAGCATCTCCATTGTATAATCTTTCTCTGACCCTTTAAAAAAACATGCAATATCCAAGAATAACTCTTTTTCCACGTTCTTAAGTCCATCGTAGCTAATTTTTAGCTTTTCTACAATTGCTGTTTCTGGAATATCTTTTAGTCTATCCAAGGTACTAATCCACCCATCCTTTGTTTTGTCATATAGAAAAGAACCTAAAACTTTAAGTGCCAAAGGGAGCCCAGCCGCATAAGAAACCACACGTGATGAAAGTGCCTCATAATCTTCTATAGAGACTTTTTCATTATACGCATGTCTGTTAAAGAGCTGCATTGCTTCGTCAAATGATAATAACTGCACATTACACACCTCATCTACTTTGTGGGTTCTTAACAAATGTTCATCTCTAGTTGTGATTATTATTCTGCTCCCACTACCAAACCAGTTATGTTTTCCAGCCAACGCCTCTAATTGGTCAATTTTATCGACATCATCAAGAATTAGCAACACTTTTCTACCACATGACATATTTTTTATCATGTTTTTTCCTTCCACAACACTAAAAATTTTCCTTTCATTTTTAAAAAGAGCAGACAACATATTCTCTTGCAATATATTTAAGTCATGTTTGCTTGTTTTCTCTCTAATATTCTCCACAATGCAATGACCTTGAAAATGTTGAGAGATTTCTGTATAAAGAGAATGTGCAAGAGTAGTCTTACCACCACCACCAACCCCCCATATCCCAACCATGCGCACAGCATTTGACCCAATTTGTAATCTTCGTTTCAAATATTTTAAGCGGGTCTTCATCCCAACAAGATCTTCATTAGCTTTTGAATTTAGGGGGAACAATGTGTAAAAAATTGTATCAACAATTTCTTTGATGACCTTTGATTCATATCTGCAAATTGGATATAAATGGATGATTAATTAAAATGTACACACATTATTTCACAAAGAGGTAATTTAAACCTAAAAACTGAAAGATTGCTTTTAATCCTATTTAATGTTAAAAGAAAGTAAGCTTAGCTCATTCTTAACTAAAAGAAAAGTTAACCACATTAGAGTAAACATATTTACGTAAATATAATTATTACCAATTGGCAATAATTTTTTTGTTTTATTTATTTTTTACTAGCATGATCAATAATGAGGCTCCAAACAATGAATGACTCATGTCTTCGCAAATATAAGTTGAATTTGAATTTTATACAAAGCCTCAAAGGAGGCGAGCTTAGATTTGAACCCTCTTAATTAAACGAGTCAAGCCTAACCTTGAGAAAGATTAGGCTCAACTCATGTACAATGACAAAGAAAAACTAATTTATTAAATATTACAAAAAACATGTAATGTAAAAAAATATTTTAGTTATAAAAGTAAGTAAAATATATATATAAAAACTCCAAATAAAAAGAAAAAAAATACCCATTGGCAATGTACTTTGGTTCCCATCCAGAAATGTTACTTGCATTAACAAGTGCGTTTCTCCATAATTGAGCTTTGTTGATGTTCTCTATTTCTTGTTGGGCAAATGCTTTTCCGAAATCCCCCTTTTGTTTTCTTATATCCGAGGGATCCACATCATAAAAAATGGGTATAACGATTAGCTCATTCTCTTCCTTCCATTTCATAATATGTGCAAGTTCGTCCAAACACCATGAAGAATCAGCATAGTTTTTGGAGAATATTATGACAGCAATCCGTGATTCTTCAATAGCCTCAAAGAGGGATGGACGGATTGATTCACCCCGAGGAAGTGTTTCATCGTCTTTGTATGTGTTGATCAGGTGTTGTTTAAGAGCAGAGTAAAGATGATCTACAAAGGTCTTGCGGGTGTCTTCTCCTCTAAAACTAAGAAAAACATCGTATTTAAACGATCGAGAAGAAGAGGCAGGTACGTCATGAGAAGAAAACGATGAAGATGCCATTTGTGTTTGATGAATATCTGTATGATAAAGTGGAAACCAAATCAATATAAGATTTAAGTGTTTTATTTTGTTTTGTTTACCAATTGAAATGGGTTAAATATAATTACATTCTAGCTAGATTAAATATTAGGACATAACCTAAAATAATTAAACAATTAGGAAGTTATGGCAGTTTGAAGAGACACATCTCTTCACTAGTGTTGTTTCATGTGTAATATATATATGTGTGTGTGGATTGTATCCTATGAAAACCCAATGTTAGAGAGAAAACCCTTAAACCATACACACACATGTAAGGCAAGGATAAAAAAATAACCCTTATCTTTTTCTACAGCCAAATAACTCATTTCAACCAATAACCAATTTACACAAGCATTTTATTAAATTATTAAAAAGGGTATGATAGTCATTTTCACCACAATATAAGATAAGGACAAATTTATACTTTTTTTTATTAGTTGTACTACTTTAACTTTTCAAATTCATTATTAATTACTTCAAGACAAATTAAGTTTTCATATTTCTCCCTCTAAAATCACCACATATATGTAGAAGACGTATTTTAAAACTGGAGTATTTTTAATAATGTATTTTTTTTTACAATCAATGAACTTAATGAATTTTTAATAACGTATTTTTATTTTTTATGAGGATTACAATGATGTAAATAATGTATTTTTAATTTCAATTTTGTGGTTTCTTCTTTTTAGGAGGGTGACAATGACGTAAATAATGTATTTTTTTAATTTTTTTATGTTGTTTATGCAAATAATTTTTTTATTTGTTCCTTTACATTCATGGATATTTTTCCTGCGAATTTTTTTCCTTTTTAAGGTCATGATTTTAAATATATTAATTATTTTTGGAGTGAACTTTTTAATATGTTAATGTTGTATTATAATTACAATAAGGTAAGTAAAATTAAAATAGTAGAAAGGTTATGGATAGTACTATTCTTGGTATCTTAATAGTTATATTGCAATAATGTAAGTTTGTATGTACGAACATATAAATTGAACAACTTTAATAAATTGGTTACATCATTATAAGTTGAAAGTAAAAAAAAGTAAGGAATTAATTAAATATGTTACAACACTGCAAGTTTAATCAACACTTTATATTTTTATAAAGAATATCGTAGCAAGATTATGGATAGTCCATTGTTGATTTTGTTCTTCTTGTTTGAACTTGGTTCTTCCTTATAACTTTTTTATAATATATTATTTTTAAAAAAATTGCACCATTGTATGTACGAACATATTATATATATTTTTAAAAATTGCACCATTATCCTATAAAATTAAAATAATGTATTACGTTTATGTTCATTCCATTGATGTAAAGCATGATATTTGGAAAAAGAAATAATAAACTTGTTTAGATTAAAACGAAATTAAATATAAAAATTACATCACTGCAAATTATAAGTTACATCTCTGTTAAAAAATATGTTACTTCACTGTAAATTACATCCATGTAAATTACATCAGTGTAATTTACCATTGTAAGAAAAAAATTTCAAATAAATTTTTTATCTTTAAACTCGTTACAATGATGTAAATACAGGACATCCATATAATAAAAAAATAGTTGAGGCTGTAACAGAATTAAATGTGTTTTTACTGTAAATTACATCACTGTAAATTACATCACGTTAAATTAAATAAAAAATGTGTTACATCACTGTAAATTACAATAATGCAAATTACATCACCTGTAATGTAACATTGTTGCAAAAAAATTCAAATAAATTAGTTATCTTTAATCTTGTTACAATGATGTAAATAAAAGGGCATCTTAAGAATAAAAAAATTGTCGAGATTATAACAGAAATAAATAGAAAAATGAGACGAGTATAATGATGGATTTTAAAAAAAAAATAATATAATATAAAAAAGTTATGAATGTTTAAAAAAAGAGGGGTAACTTTATATAAAAAATTAAAATATATTAGGAATTCTTTTGAAAGAGAGAGTGATATGACATGTATACATAAATAGAATTTTACAAGAATGCTCTTCTCTCATTAAAACCTAATATAATATATTTTTTTATTGTTAAGTCAATACCAACCGTTGGATCTAAAATTAGATTCAATTAAATTTAGTTAATGATTTATCTCATACTAGGTTAGTATCCCGTGTATTACACAGGTTGAATAAAAATTAATAAGTATTTAATAATATAATTTAAAATTTGTAAATGATTTTTGATTTAAAACATGATCAAGATTAAAAAGAAAATAAAATAATAACATTTTATTTTTAAAAAAAATTCTTTTTTGAAAGTTTGGTTTTTAAACTTTTCATTAAATTTTTTTAAAAAAAAGTGTCATATTTTTAAAAATTACAAGATGTTATCTATTATTACACAAGTTAATAAAGATTAAAAATTAATAGTTTATAATAATGAGTTATAAATTATAAAAAGATTATATGAGTTATAAATTATTAGAAAATTTTCATATTTTATAATAATTTGATTTTTTAAAAGTGTGTTTTTTATTATTAAAATAGTTTTTATTATATTAAGAAATCCTTTTTAATTATAAAAGGTGTTTGTATATATATATATATATATATATATATATATAATATAATTAGTATATAATACTATTATGTAATATATCATTTTAATATCAAGAATTTTTTTAATTAAAAAAGGTATAATGAATACATAATTATATAATTAATATTTATTAAAGTTGTGTATTTATCATGAGAGAGAAGCGGGAAAAGTAGTGTGAGAATACTCTAGTTTTGTGACAAGTGTACCAAATTATTTTGATTTATTAAGTATAATAGATTTGATAAGTTATGAATACCTACATCTTATTACTTTGAGACCCACATTAAATTAAATATAAAGGCGTGTGTTTTTTTTCTTTTTTAATTAAGATATGCATCAAATTTTGACTGATCTTGTATAAAAGTAATGAATTGGTGAGTTTGGAGTTTAAAAGGAGGTTGGTTGAATAAGGTAAGTTATTCGACTTACTAAACATCACATATATGTAGTAGAAAGAGTGTACCTGAGTGCTTGAATTATGTGAATGATGTTTAAACAAGTAATTGAAACTATTGGATGAGAAATCCATTAATTGGGTGTATTAAGTTTCAAGAGGAAACATATATGCAATATATTTGCATTATAATAACCGGATGAGCCGGAGATTGAGTAATATTACCACAGGTGTGTGGATAGCCGGATGAGCAGGTAGAATTGATCAATTAAACCACTAGAGGGTGGATAACCGAACAATTCGGTGGTAATATGATAAACCACTACAGTGTGGATAAATCAAATGAGTCGATTGTCAATAAATTAAACCACTAGAGTGTGGATAACCGGTTAATCCGGGAACTAAATTGACGAAACCACTAGAGTGTGGGTAATTGGATGAGCCAATAGAGAATATATATCGATTATGATGTTTAAATTAGCTAGAGGTGCTGGTGGTAGAGTTGGATTAGATCATATGATCATAATGGTGAAAATGACTCGTTTAAGGGAAATTAATGCATAATCGTGTGTTGTGTGCAAATACATGTTGGAGTATGATATGTGAATGATCTTACTTAGTTCTTACGAACTAATGGTGAAAATTATGCGTGATGTTTACAGGTCAGTAACATATATGCTTCGATAACCATGATCAGGCACATGTTGAAATGATTCGAACGTTATGTTAACTTTTGCCGGTTGTTGTGACAATTGCATTCGAGAATTTCGGCATCAATGATGTAAGCACATTTGGTCGTGCTTGAAATCCACATTGATTTAGCAAATTTAATTATTACAGGTTGATAGTATGCGAGAAATGGTGAACATAGGCGAAAACCGTGCGCGAAACGGAGTTACGGATTGTCCGGAAGAAAATCCAAAAAGTTGACGAAAAGGGGGCTGGGGCAGTACGCCCCGGGCCACACACCCACCTGGGGCGGTGCGCCCGGCGGCTCTAGAAGCGGTGGATTAGCTTGAAAAGATCAAAACGCATGGAAAATCTCACCATTTCTTATCCTCTCGACTTTGCTCAACCTCCAGACGAAAAATCAGTATCTTAACACCTCAAATCTCTATTTCAAAGGTTTCTAAACATCCCGATCACGCTAGGGATCGTATCTACGAGTTCTGATCATTGTTCTGCAGCTGAAACTACATCTGATTAGGTAACGGTTCGTTTTAACCTTGTAGCTTGATAATGATTGATTAGATCTTGATTTTGAGCGTAATGATATAGTTAGGGTTGTTGATTATTGTTTAAATGATGGCTAGGATAGATTAGAAACGAAGAACACGATGTTTTAACGGGTAAATCCTTGTTTGATCCGTTGTAATGCCCGATTTGCATGAAATCATAGCTATGATTATAATGGTTTAAACCATTTGATTGTGACAATGTAGGTGATTAGTTTGATTAATCTTTGAAATGCAAGGTTAAATCCAAGTGTTTCAAACTAATCACAATCATTAACATATTTATTGGAACGATTATCTGATGTTTATGATAACAGTCAGATTAGTATGTTAAACATGTTTATTAAACCTATTCTAATGCTACATTGTGATATTTCATGATATTTGGGTAATCAATAATAAGGATTGATCATTCTTAAGCCATTAATTTGTCTAGAAACTGTTTTAGCATTATAATCAACAACAATAGCTATTTGATTAATCCGAGATTATTCTGATTAATCAAGTGTGTCATCAACCTGGTATTAGGAACCTAATTCAGTGTAGGTTCCTACATTATCATACATTGTATGATATGACATTAAACTAATTAATTAAATACTTAACATCAGTTTGATGACTGTTAGGACAATGTCTTTGACATTGGACGTTCAAAAAGATCTAATCAGTAAGTTAAAACATAAATAACTAATTTAACATAAACAAATGCAGAAATTACTACCACTACTATTCTGCGTGTGATCTTACCACTTTCCTGACTTCAGGTGAGTTTCGTAGAACCCCTTTTCTTTTTAATGTTTTACAAACATCGGGGTAGCACTGTGGAACTTTTGTTAAACATATGAGATGTATCACTGTTATCTGTGTGATTTAATGTGATTTATTGAGAACTTGTGGATTTCATGGGATTTTTCCTGGAGAACAGAACTCTATCACAGTATCAAAAGTCCTCATTTTTGAACTATATCTAGTGAACCCATGTGGGGCCGAACGGGGAACAATGATAGTACTATCGGCTGACAACCCATTTGCTAGGAGCTGCAACTCTCCTTGCTGTGAATGTTTGTTACCCCTTTTTAGAATTTCTTAATGTTGTGAGAGACATTAAGACAATGAGGCATTAAGATGTTACCGATGGGTAGTATCTTATAGAACAAGAATGTCCGAAAGGAACTAGATACGGGTCCCATGGTTTTATGGAACTGAATATTTTGAGAACTTGTATAACATATCATATTGTTGAACATGAACTTTACGAACTTACCAGCTTTGTGCTGACGTTTTAAATTTAAACCTTTTTGCAAGGAAATAGTCGTCGATGAGGATACACTTTTGGAACACTTGTACTTGAATAATTTAGTTATGTAATTAAATAAACTTAGTTGTAAACTATAATGTTGATTGTAATGATGAACCTTGTAATGTATTTACTTTAAGTTAATCTGTGTGTTGTGATACCGGATCAAGTAAGTCACACCTCATCTATGAGACATCACCACTATGCTTCCGCAACCTGCTCAGCACGGTGAATGACATCATCTCAGGTGACGAGGGGTGGGGGTGTGACAGTTGTAAACTTAAACACACTATATTTTGTTAATCATACATGATATATATATATATGTGATGATTCCTTTGTTAACCCTTCCTTATTGCAATAACCGCATAACCCTGGCATTTTTTTCGTTTTTTGCACGAATCTTTGTTTTTTTTCATGGTATTTATTATACATAAATAGAGGGTTAACATTTGATCCTTCCTATATATATATATATATATATTGTTCAAATGAAAACTCTTAGATAGAGATATAACCCAATAACTATCATCTAATGGTTGATCAAAAAGTCAAATGCATAAGATTGTGACATGTGTTATTTTTCTTTTTTTAATATGAAAGGGCATATTAGACATTTTGTTTAAATTAAAAAGCTGGATTTAATATGGTGGTGACACTTGTCACCATCTAATATATTTTAATTAATATATTTTTTTATAAAAAATTAACCATCTTTTTTTATACATTCATAAGTTTTTTATACTATATTTTTTTTACAAAAATTGCATCATTTTACTCTTTTCATTTTGTTCTTTAATTCCGTTATAGTATTGACTAGGTTTTTTAGTTTTTTTTACATGACTCGTGTTTACATCATTTTAATGAGCTTAAAAGATAATAAATTAATTTGAATTTCTTTTAACAATGATAAATTACAGTGATGTAACACATTATTAGTTAACCCTTCCTTATTGCAATAACCGCATAACCCTGGCATTTTTTTCGTTTTTTGCACGAATCTTTGTTTTTTTTTCATGGTATTTATTATACATAAATAGAGGGTTAACATTTGATCCTTCCTATATATATATATATTGTTCAAATGAAAACTCTTAGATAGAGATATAACCCAATAACTATCATCTAATGGTTGATCAAAAAGTCAAATGCATAAGATTGTGACATGTGTTATTTTTCTTTTTTTAATATGAAAGGGCATATTAGACATTTTGTTTAAATTAAAAAGCTGGATTTAATATGGTGGTGTCACCATCTAATATATTTTAATTAATATATTTTTTTATAAAAAATTAACCATCTTTTTTTATACATTCATAAGTTTTTTATACTATATTTTTTTTACAAAAATTGCATCATTTTACTCTTTTCATTTTGTTCTTTAATTCCGTTATAGTATTGACTAGGTTTTTTAGTTTTTTTTACATGACTCGTGTTTACATCATTTTAATGAGCTTAAAAGATAATAAATTAATTTGAATTTCTTTTAACAATGATAAATTACAGTGATGTAACACATTATTTAGAGAGATATAATTTATTATTTACATTGATGCAATTTTTTCTCTTTAATTTCGTTTTAATCTAGGCTAGTTTTTTTATTTTTTTTCCAAATATCCCACTTTACATTGATGTAACGAACATAAACAAAACACACTCTTTTGATCTTTTTTCTAAGAACGGTAAATAAAAGCAATGTAATAAAAATTAAGTTATTTACAGTGATGTAATTTTTCTATTTAATTTCATTAAAAAAGACTACTTTTTTATTTTAACATGATAGAAGTGATGTGACGTATTTCAAAATAGATTTTACCCACTCTAACACACATTTCTTGGTGATTATTGGCTTTGTATACGTCTCGTGTATGACGTATACGTCTCGTATACTCTTATTGACACACTTATTTTTTAATTTAACACATCACCGACATTTCTTGGTGATTATTGGCTTTGTATATGTCTCGTGTATCACATATATTAGGCCTCGTATAATCTTATTGTATACCCACTCTGACACACATTTCTTGGTGATTATTGGCTTTGTATACGTCTCGTGTATGACGTATATTAGGCCAATCATTAAAGCTGAGAAATTTGACAATTAACGATTGGTCTCCTATATGCCTCGTATAGACATATACGAGACATATAAAATGTGTGAAACTTAAGAATTAAGTATAAGAATAACAAGACCTTCAAAATACACCCTATTTCTAAAATTGTTTAGAGTCGAGCCCTTATTTATTCAAAGACCTAGTAAATTAAAAAGATAGTGTGACAATTCACAAATTCCAGGTTAGAATCATAACTCAAAAATAAAGAAAATGAGTGTAAGCGAAATTTCGAAACGAGACTCCTATTTCAAGATACACTGATTCGAATATAGCGTTAAATAAGAGATCATATATTTTGAACTTTTCAGGTCTTGAAATTATAATGATTGGAAAGAGCTCGAAAAATCGTGAACGTGGGCGAAAACGGCGCGTAAAACGGAGTTCGTATGCTCCCGTAATCGCGAAAACAAAATTTAAAACTAACTAAGGCGGCGGAGGTACGCGAAGGAAATCCTCCGCGGTACGCGACGGACCAGAACGCATAAAAATCTGATTTTCTTGATCAGATTTCATTTCTGGTCGATCAACTCGACTTCCAGACGCCTAAACTCAAACTTTTACCCCCAAATCTCAGTTTTGAAGCCATTTAAACATCCGGATCAAGTTAGGGAACGTTTCTTCAAGTCCTGATCTTCATTTCTATCCGAGAAATCCGTCCGAAAGGGTAACGATTCGACCTCTTCTATTAGTTTGATTAAATATGAATTAGATCTAGATTTTAACAGTGATATCATGGTTATTGTTGTTGATTATTGCCTAGATGATGGCTAGGAATAGTTAGAAATCAAGAACTCGACAGGTTAACGGTCAAATCTTTGTTTTGATCCGTTATAATGTCCGATTATCATGAAACCGTATCATAGATCATAATGGTTTTAACCATTTGATTATAACAATGGTTGTGATTGTCCTGATCATTCTTTGGAATGATCAATGACAAAGATTAACTATTTCTAAACATGGAGTCCATTGAGAAATTGTTTTGGTGATATAATCAACAACAATGCTAACTTGGTTAATCTGGGAATGTCCTGATTAAACCAACAAGTTATAAGTTTCTTAATAAGAACCTAAATCATTATAGGTTCTCAGTTAAAACACGTTGTGAGATGTTGAACTAAGGAAAGTTCTGAGAATCAGTTTAGGCTTAAGTAACTCATAGAACTCTAATGACATACAGGTTTAGAGTTCAAGAACTAGTGATACGAGCGTTGTGCACTGTTATTGAGTTGAATCAACTCAGGTGAGTTCACGAATCCCCTTTTCTGTATTTTGGCTTTGAACTCGGGAAATAAGAACACATAAAAACTTATTTGAAATATCTTGTTTACTGTGAAGCTTTGAAATGTTTTTGATACATTTTGTGAAATTTGATTTGAGCAAGTGGAGCTGTGAAACATTTCTGAAACATTTTGTGAAACATGAAACATGATTTGAGCAAGTGGATTTCTGAAACATTTTGTGAAACATGAAACATGATTTGAGCAAGTGGAGCTCTAAACATATTTGATACATTTTGTGAAACATGATACCTGATTTGATCAGGTGGAACTCTGAAAACGTTTTGATGCATTTTGGGAAACATGGAATCTGATTTGATCAGGTGGAACACTGAACACGGTTGATTCATTGTGTGAAACATGAAACGTTTTGATACATTTTTGTGAAACATGATACCTGATTAGATCAGGTGGAACACTGAAACGCTTTCGCTATATTTTGTGAAACATGAAAACGTGTTTGTATCATGAGATACACTGAAACACTTTTGAAACATTTTGTGAAACGTGAAAACGAAAGAGTTGTAAAACATTTGGTTGAAACTCGTGACAGTGGGGAGAACACATGACCAAACTTGTCATTATTTCTCGGGTTACACATTTGTCGCTAAGTCCCCTATTCTATAACCGTTAACCGTGGGGGTGGGGGCGTGCTTATTGAGAATAGATTCTATTTGTGATTGACCATCCTCGCCCGTGGTTCGTAGCTAAAACCACGACGGGATGTCGAGCGGGCGTTCAATAAGGGGAGAACACACAATGTCTTGCGACAAGGACATTGGGAAGGGGCAAACACTGAAACGCGTCAGCTCGGTTATGGGAGCCCTGGAGTTATAATTGGACAGTTGGTCTGAGACAGGATACACGACATTGTTGGAAGGAACAATGTTCGCACTGGATACCAATGTTTTACTCCCAGTTTGGGACATTAATATTATTGAACTCTTTTTATGCAAACATTTGACTGATTTGGAAACAGTACATACATTTAAGAAAATATTTTTATGCAAACGTTTGAATCGCTTGAGACACACTACATACATTTTGAACAAGTAAATTTGTGAACTCACCAGCAATATGCTGATTGTTTTTAAAACCATGTTTTCTCATATGCCTAAAGATACAGGGGGTGGAGCTGGAAGCTCAATCTTTGGAGACACATAGTAGAGTCTATGAGAACTAGACTCAACAGGGTGAAACCTAGCGAAAGATAGATGTGAAATCTTGAAAGTCACACCGTACGCTTCCGCAACGATCAAGGTGTGACAGATTGGTATCAAAGCCACAGGTTATAGAGAATTAGGTTGACTTGGAGACCTAGACTATATCCATAGGCTCGAATAGTGACACAGAGAGCACCGAACATAACAAACGAACAAAACTTGTTTTGGATTAAGCTAGAATAATTAAGTAGTACAAATTACAGTTTTGACTGGCCAGCACAACTGGAATTTGCATCACTTGAACGTTCTAGTAAATTTCAATACAAGCAGAACAATAATAATAGTAAGGACGAATAGTTGCTTTGAGATTGGGAAGAGATGTCATATCATGATTATGTTGAATACTATTATTCAATATTCACTTCATGATATTGATCTGTAGATTTCGTTTATATATCAATGGAAAAACCACGTGAACGCTACGCATATAGACGGATTCTATATGTGATTCTAGATGATACGCCGAGTCTCAGCTCAGGTTCTGACTCAGATCCATCAGAAGTCTCTTCTGCAACATCCTTAGTAGTACCTCAGATTTTACACATACCACCACATCCACAGGGGTATCATTACACATACATCGGTGGACAGATGGCCAGAAGCCCATCATCTCAGAGAATCCTGATCTATACGAGAATTTTTTAGGATAAGATGAGGCAGATTAAGGTTTACAAAGTGATCTCAGTGCTCATTTCTGAATACCTTGTGCTTTAATATTTCTGAATACCTAGTGTGATATTATCTCTGTATACCTTGTGTGGTATCTCCTCCATCGTTTGTGTGTGAACGTATGAACTATATATTAATATCAAACTTGTGTGAACAATTCTATGTGAGAACATATCTATTGTCTACGTGGAAACGTATCATAGAATTGTGTGAACAATTCTGTGTGAGAACATATCTATTGCCTGCGTGGCAACGTATCATAAGACTGTGTGAACATTTCTGCGTGAGAACATCTCTGGGTGAGAACGTATCTGGATTGTGTTAAGTAGTTATACTGTATTTCATATAATCACCATTTCAATATTACAAAACTTTCAGTATAACTGAATACGATTGAACTTATGTGATTGAACGAGTTATATATTTAATGTTTTTTTTAGCTGATCTGAGTTTGTCTGCATGAGAGCGGAACAATGGCTCCTAAATGAGGTAAATCAGCTAATAAAGCTATCAAGAACGTTACTAACTCTGAGCCGAACCAAGTCCCACCAGTAAATGTTGAATCAAATCCAGATCCACAGGTTAATCCGGAAACAAATACAGTTCCACCTAGGAACCCTGGAGTGAACACTGTTCCACCTGCGGGTACAAGTGGATCTGAACTAAACGAAGCAATGATAGCACGAGTTGTGCGAAAACAGCTATCTGCTTGTGGTGTTTTGGTACAACACCCACCTCATGTCACTGCGGGTTCTGGTGGGGACCACAATCACACTGAGCATAATGCTACTGGTGGCAACAGGGAAACTCATAATATCACTAAGACAACAACAACAACAACAACAAAAACAACTGTACCTGATCCACCTCAGCAAGGATGTACTTACAGGTTCTTTGCTTCTGGCAATCTTCCTACTTTCATGGGTAAAGAAGGAGCAGCAGGACTGTTAAGGTGGATTGAGGAAATGGAAACGAAACTTAAAATCAGCCAGTGTTGGAGGAGCATAAGGTGTCTTATGCTGCTCGTTCTCTGAAAGAGTCAGCTCTAACCTGGTGGAATACCCAGACTAAAACTTTAGGTTCAGCCACAGTTGATTCAATGGGCTGGAATAATTTTAAAACTCTGATTATGTCAGAGTACTGCTAAATTACGGGAATACAAAAGCTCCAGGAGGAATTCTGGAATCACCCTATGATCGGTGCTGATTGTTTAGCTTATACCGATCAATTTCACGAGCTTACTTGTTTACTTCTCAATATGTTTCCGACGGAAGCAGTGTTGATTGAGAAGTATATCAAAGGATTGGGTTCCCAGATTCGGGGAAAGGTAACTGCAGCTGAACCAACGACTCTTAACTGTGCAATTCTTTTGATCACTAAGCTTACCGATGAGGCGGTAAGGAGTGGTACCTTGTCCATAAAAACCCAGACGGCTGCGGGCCGTAGTGATGTTGATACTTTTAGTGCTGTGAAAGGCACTAAACGAAAGTGGTTTGGCAAGAACAAAACAAAGGCTCCGACTGAGACTAGTCAGAGCAACCCAGTAGTGAAGAACTATGGTGCAACTATTTCTGAAAGGAAAGTTTACAATGGACAAGCGCCTAAATGTATTCGATGTTTATTTCATCATACTGGGTCGTGTCCTGTTTGTGCCAACTGTAATAGGGTTGGACACTACTCCAGATATTGTAACTTTCCTGCTCAACCATCAAACCAAGCACTTTGACAAACCACTCAAACAAACTGGTCATGTTTTATGTGTGGAAGCCCTGACCACTTGATGAGAAACTGTACGAACAATAACAACACCAATCCGGGGAATGAAGCTAGAGGGAGAGCTTTTCTGATTGGTGCAACCGAAGTGAAGCATGATGCGAATATTGTCTCGAGTACGTTTCGTCTCAATAATCTTTATGCAGATACGGGGGCAGATAAGAGTTTATCTCTCCTGAATTTGCATCTTTAATTTCATTTCCTGCGGTAGATCTAGAAACTTCCTACGTCATTGAACTTGCTAATAGCAAGTTAATTGAAATAAACAGTGTTACTCAAGGATGTTCCTTGAATCTGAATGATCATCTATTCAATATATAATTACTTCCTATCGAGCTTGGGAGTTTGATGTCGTTGTCGGTATGGACTGGCTTTCTGATAACCAAGCGGAAGTAATATGCCAAAACAAGGTGATCCGTATTCCATTACCTGACGGTAATACACTTATTGTTCAAGGAGAACGAGCTGGAAGGAAACTTGGTATCATCGCTTGTATTCAAACTCAGAAATGCTCATGGAAAGGGTGTCTGGTCTTTCAAGTGCATGAAATTGAGAACAGTTCGTTACAAAAACGTATTGAAGATATTCTCGTAGTCAAGGATTTTTCCTGAAATTTTCCTGACGATATATCAGGATTACCCCCAGTGAAGCAAGTTGAATTTCGTATTGACTTGATTCTAGGTGCCGCACCTGTAGCTAAAGCTCCTTATCGTTTAGCACCCTCAGAGATGCAAGAGCTCTCAGGTCAACTGCAAGAACTCTTAGACAAGGGTTTTATTAGATTTAGTTTCTCATCCTGGGGGACACCAGTTCTTTTTGAGAAAGAGAGGGATGGTTCATCCAAGATGTGTATTGAAATATGTCAACTGAAATACGTCAATTCTTAGGGGTGTCAGGTTATTAACGCCGACTTATCAAGAATTTTTCAAAGATAGCCTTGCCACTGACCATGTGGACGCAGAAAAATCAACTGTTTATATGAGGTTCTCAACAGGAGGCATTCCAACTGTTGAAACACAAACTCTACAACGCACCTATCCTGGCATTACCGGAAGGTACTGATAATTTCACAGTGTACTGTGATGTTTCTCATCAAAGAGTTGGGTGTGTTTTAATGCAAAATGATAAAGTGATTGCTTATACTTCTCGGTAATTGAAAGTACACGAGAAGAACTATACCACTCATGGTCTATAACCTGGCCCAGTGGTGTTTGCACTCAAGATTTGGAGACATTATCTAAACCGAAGGAACAAATCAAACTCTTGAAGACATGCTCAGAAGCTGTGTGATTGATTTTGGGGGTAGCTGGGATATTCATCTTTCACTCGTTGAACCCTCGATATATAGGGTCATTTGAAATCCTTGCAAAGGTGGGACCCGTTGCATACCAACTCAAACTACCATTGGAACTCAGTGGGGTGCACGACACATTTCATGTATTGAATCTCAAGAAGTGTCTGTCAGATGAAACGCTTGTGATACCGTTGGAAGAAATTCAAATTGATGATCAATTACATTTCATAGAGGAACCGGTGGAAATCATGGATCGGGAAGTGAAACAGTTGAAACAAAGTCGCATTCCAATAGTAAAGGTCTGTTGGAACTCAAGGCGAGGACCGGAATTTACCTAGGAACGCGAAGATAACATGAAACTTAAATACCCCCATTTGTTTGATGACACATCAGTATTGAGATGAACAAACTGAATTTCGGGACGAAATTCTATTAACAGGGGGAGACTGTGACAATTCACAAATTCCAGGTTAGAATCATAACTCAAAAATAAAGAAAGTGAGTGTAAGCGAAATTTCGAAACGAGGCTCCGATTTCAAGATACACTGATTCGAATATAGCGTTAAATAAGAGATCATATATTTTGAACTTTTCAGGTCTTGAAATTATAATGATTGGAAAGAGCTCGAAAAATCGTGAACGTGGGCGAAAACGGCGCGTAAAACGGAGTTCGTATGCTCCCGGAATCGCGAAAACAAAATTTAAAACTAACTAAGGCGGCGGAGGTACGCGAAGGAAATCCTCCGCGGTACGCGACGGACCAGAACGCATAAAAATCTGATTTTCTTGATCATATTTCATTTCTGGTCGATCAACTCGACTTTCAGACGCCTGATCTTCATTTCTATCCGAGAAATCCGTCCAAAAGGGTAACGATTCGACCTCTTCTATTAGTTTGATTAAATATGAATTAGATCTAGATTTTAACAGTGATATCATGGTTATTGTTGTTGATTATTGCCTAGATGATGGCTAGGAATAGTTAGAAATCAAGAACTCGACAGGTTAACGGTGAAATCTTTGTTTTGATCCGTTATAATATCCGATTATCATGAAACCGTATCATAGATCATAATGGTTTTAACCATTTGATTATAACAATGGTTGTGATTGTCCTGATCATTCTTTGGAATGATCAATGACAAGGATTAACTATTTCTAAACCTGGAATCCATTGAGAAATTGTTTTGGTGATATAATCAACAACAATACTAACTTGGTTAATCTGGGAATGTCCTGATTAAACCAACAAGTTATAAGTTTCTTAATAAGAACCTAAATCATTATAGGTTCTCAGTTAAAACACGTTGTGAGATGTTGAACTAAGGAAAGTTCTGAGAATCAGTTTAGGCTTAAGTAACTCATAGAACTCTAATGACATACAGGTTTAGAGTTCAAGAACTAGTGATACGAGCGTTGTGCACTGTTATTGAGTTGAATCAACTCAGGTGAGTTCACGAATCCCCTTTTCTGTATTTTGGCTTTGAACTCGGGAAATAAGAACACATAAAAACTTATTTGAAATATCTTGTTTACTGTGAAGCTTTGAAATGTTTTTGATACATTTTGTGAAATTTGATTTGAGCAAGTGGAGCTGTGAAACATTTCTGAAACATTTTGTGAAACATGAAACATGATTTGAGCAAGTGGAGCTCTAAACATATTTGATACATTTTGTGAAACATGATACCTGATTTGATTAGGTGGAACTCTGAAAACGTTTTGATGCATTTTGGGAAACATGGAATCTGATTTGATCAGGTGGAACACTGAACACGGTTGATTCATTGTGTGAAACATGAAACGTTTTGATACATTTTTGTGAAACATGATACCTAATTAGATCAGGTGGAACACTGAAACGCTTTCGCTATATTTTGTGAAACATGAAAACGTTTTTGTATCATGAGATACACTGAAACACTTTTGAAACATTTTGTGAAACGTGAAAACGAAAGCGTTGTAAAACATTTGGTTGAAACACGTGACAGTGGGGAGAACACATGACCAAACTTGTCATTATTTCTCGGGTTACACATTTGTCGCTAAGTCCCCTATTCTATAACCGTTAACCGTGGGGGGGGGGCGTGCTTATTGAGAATAGATTCTATTTGTGATTGACCATCCTCGCCCGTGGTTCGTAGCTAAAACCACGACTGGATGTCGAGCGGGCGTTCAATAAGGGGAGAACACACAATGTCTTGCGACAAGGACATTGGGAAGGGGCAAACACTGAAACGCGTCAGCTCGGTTATGGGAGCCCTGGAGTTATAATTGGACAGTTGGTCTGAGACAGGATACACGACATTGTTGGAAGGAACAATGTTCGCACTGGATACCAATGTTTTACTCCCAGTTTGGGACATTAATATTATTGAACTCTTTTTATGCAAACATTTGACTGATTTGGAAACAGTACATACATTTAAGAAAATATTTTTATGCAAACGTTTGAATCGCTTGAGACACACTACATACATTTTGAACAAGTAAATTTGTGAACTCACCAGCAATATGCTGATTGTTTTTAAAACCATGTTTTCTCAGATGCCTAAAGATACAGGGGGTGGAGCTGGAAGCTCAATCTTTGGAGACACATAGTAGAGTCTATGAGAACTAGACTCAACAGGGTGAAACCTAGCGAAAGATAGATGTGAAATCTTGAAAGTCACACCGTACGCTTCCGCAACGATCAAGGTGTGACAGATAGCAAGTCTATTAACCTGGCACCACAAGAATATAACAAACACAAACTTAAATAAAAAAATAAAATAAAATACAGAGCTACTAAAAACGTGAAAGAAACAAAAATAGAAATCATAACCTCTAATAAAGTGGTTTAGTGGTTAAAATGAAGGAGATATAATCTATAGGTCAGTGATAGAGCTTGACTAAAGGGGAAGGGGGCAGAATCTTACAAAATCATTTTTTTTTACAATCGACGGGTATGTCTCGGTTAGTTGGGTTGAATGTTCTGATTTGTGATTCGGGTCAAGTCAAGTAAAGTTGGGTCAAACAAATAAAAATAAAAATGTCTAATAATTATCGTTATACGTAAAAAAACCATAAGAGTGAGTAATTTAAAGAAGAACGAGTCAATTGTTTTCACCTTTCCCATGATATATTGAGGATTTTTTACGTTTATCTTGATTTGTAGCATCTCCTTCTTCTTCAATAATCTTCTTTTTGAAAAACGAATCAATTGTTTTCACATTTTCCATGATATATTGATCAAAGCTAAAACCTGAATGTCTAAACAAACAAAATTACACCAGTTAGTACCAATTTACATACAAATTCTTAATCATAACAAATAAATACACTAGGGCATCAAATATAAAATAAAATTAACATAGCAAAATTGTCTATTCTGTAGTTCTTCATATGTCATCATTTCCATCATAATCAACAAATAAACATAAGCAATCAAGATTCAAGAAATATAAGATACAAGATTATACCATAGTCCATAGCAGCATAACTCACGACGTTTGGACAAGTGGAGGTTGGTCCCCAGTTGGAACTTGGAAGGAGCAGATTCCGACTGGATTGCTAGAAATCTTGGAGTTGGAGGTTGGATTTGGAGTGGTGGTGTGGTGCAGGGTACGTGACTCAATAAATGGAAGGGAATTAGGGATATGGACGGAATTCAGTTTTGAGGGGATTAAGGCTCGAAGGGTATTTTAGGGATTAAGGAAAATGAGAAAAGAAAAAGGTAATTTGTAAGAAATGAGGTAAAAAAATGAGAGGGATGGAATAATATTTTTTAAAATGTGTTTGTTTAAATTTTTTTATGGGGGGCGTAACCAGTATTTAAAATTTTTTTCCTTACAATCCGAAAATTAACACTACTGGCGAAAAAAAGAGGGAGCATGTCCCTTCAATGCTTCGTCCCTACTATAGGTGTCAAGGTCAATTCTTATTTAGTGCGATTTTTCTTGAATACCATCCACTCATGTACTTACGGCCGTACTTTACCTATTTCTCTTGGTTAGCAGGGTATTGAGAAGACATGAAGGTTTACCAATTAAATGGGTTTCCAAGTTCATCCAAAAAAAAGTCTGACAAAGAAACCCTCTTCACCATTTACCATATTTTAGAATCTATTGTTGATAATTGAGAAACTAAATAAGAAAATAAATCGATGGAAATCAATTTTTTAAAGATTTTAATTCCATTATGAACTAATAATTACAATCTATTTCGCACAAAAACTGAAACTACAGACGCAGATTGCATGCAAAATGTTCAACTAATCATATTATTACTAGAAATAATTAATCAAATAAGATGATGGATATGTAATCATACCGCAAAAACACAGAGAAGGGGAATAAGAACTCGAACCTGTAAATTGCCAACGTTAGAAATATTGGGGATTTTTGATTCCTTGATCTGTTCAGACCGACTTTTGAGCTTTCAAATTTTCTTATAACGATGAAGCGTCAATTACGAGATGATTATGCAGTTGCTTCTCAATCACGAACTTAATAGATATTTTTCACCTCAATTATTGTTTCTTTATTTGCTTTGTAAACTCCTCAATTATGCCTTCCTATTTCACGACCCATTCTTTGTTCGGTCGGTTAAAAAAAACTTCTACAAAATCAACAACTTTGTTCCTCCACCAACCAATTGTTGTTTAATTTTTATGAGTATATTTATATAAATAAAACTAAGTTTCAATTTTATTTTAATTAAATTATTCAAACTTTGTTTTGTTTCAATTAGATAACTTAAATTTATTATATGTTTCAATCCTATATATATGGCCTATATAACTTGTGACCAAAATTTTTTATTTTTATTTTTTATTGTATGATTAAATGAAAATAACATGGGTTTTGAAAAAAGATCTTAAAACTTTTCTGGAAATTGCTAAAAATTTAAAAAAAATAAAAAGTTTTGGAAAATTTTAAAAAATAAAAAGATTTTGGAAAAGTTTAAAAAATTGTAAAAATATTTAGTCGATTGCAAAAAAAAACTTAAAACGGGTCTTAAATTCACCCAAAAATTCACTCTTAAAGTCTAAACAAAACAAAATACAACCGCCTAAAATTACATGTTATCCAGGTTTTTGATATATTATTAAAACGTAAATCAAACTTAAATTAACTAATTAAAACAAAACAAAGTTTGAATGATTTAATTATAACAACATCAAAAGTTGATTACGTTTATATAACATTTCCCTCTTATTTTTCTTGACAAACGGTATGATGTAATTGGTTGGATTTATTTATTTAATTTTATCAAACTTATATAACATTATCTTATTTTGAAAAAATACAAAAAAAATTAATAATATTTATTTTTGAAATAAAATAGTTAAACTTAAAGATTACATAAATTAAAAAGAAAACTAAAAAATTACATAAACAATTAAAATTCAAAAATTACATAAATTAACAAAAATCATTAAATATTGAATCGAATAAGTAATCCGAATCCGTATTACGTTCGTCTACTCATGGGTCATGGTTTCTCCATCGATTTAGTGTTTCTTAATGAACATCGTCATCGACTATCCATGGATCATCCGACACATACTCATATTCAGGTCGCACTATATCTTCAAGCAGGTACTCATCTTCTGTTGGGTTTTTAGGAAATGAATTATCAAATGCCCCGTTCCAAAACACATCATCACATCATTCCTCCAAATCAGTAAGGTTTGCAGGAAGCGGAGGAACAACCGGTTGGTTTACAAACCGCGTAGGAACAACCGGTAGGCTTGCAAGAGGCAAAGGAACAACAGGTAGATTCGCAAACGACAGAGGAACATCCGAGGGGTTTGCAGTGGTTTCCGATGCATCCACCGTAGGTGATTCTGGGATGGAAAAAGGTGTGATTCGTTTATTTGATATATTTTAGATTTTTAAGGTTGAGAAGTTAATATTAGATTGGGCATTGAGGTGTTTATAAGTTTAAAAAAGGAAAACTGACTGTTATATAGCTGTTTAAGTAAAAAAGAAATAGTTATAAAATATTCAAATTTAAGTGCCATTGGAATATTAGAAAATAAATTAAATTATGATTATTTATTCAATATGGTTATTTAATTATTTATTTATTTTATTTTAAATTATCAATCCTTAATTAACTGCGCAGACTACTTTTGAACTTTCGAATTTTCTTTGGAATTTTCTCATAGCATTGGCGTGTAAATTATGAGATGATTACGCGGTTGCTTTTCAATCATGCACATTCTTTGTATCTTTATTCACTTTATTGTATCTTTATTTGCTTGGTCAAATTTCATCATTATGCCTTTCCCATTCAGGCCCATTCTTTGTTCGGTCTGTGAGGAAAAAAAAAAACTTTTTAAAACTCAACAATTTTGTTCCTTCACCAACCAATGGTTGTATAATTATTTACGAATAAGTTTATATAAACATAACCAAGATTCAATTTTATTTTAATTAAATTATTCAAACTTTGTTTTATTTCAATAATTAACTTAAATTTATTATATGTTTCAATCCTATAATGATAATTTAATACCCAAACCCAACTATATTGATTGTATAGGTATGTACGGATCATATACGGGATTGCTATAAGGCTCGCATAGACCTATACGGCCCCATGAACTTTATCATGTACAATCGTACGGGCCTATATGTCCGGTGAATGGATTGTATTCTGTGTGTTTTATACTTTTATGGCTCGTACAAGTCTGCACATATCCTTAACATAACTCTAGTGGTGGGGCATTTATAATATTCACTAGTTTAAAAACTTATATATTTCACAAATGAAATTAATAAAAAGTGAGATAATCATTTAATCATATCTAATTAATTGCAACATGTGTTTCATATATAAGTATTTTTTTTGTTTTCTTTTTAAGTTTAATATTGAATAATTACTTTTAACCCACTTGATCCGTTTCTTTTTTAGAAAAAAATAAACAAAAATTCTTTTTATTTAAAGTTTTAACCAATATCAACGTCTCGTCTCATCGCTTAGGTTTACTTCAATGTTTCATTCTTTTGTAATGTTAATTAAATAATCATTTATTGATATCTCTATGTTTCTCTTTACTTTACATACTTAACGAAATCAGTCTCATCGCACCGCATCACACATAAGGCTGTTTACGAGCCGAACCATACATTAGCTTTTTGGACAACCCTAATCACATAGGCTCACTTGAAAGATAAAATTGGTTTATTCAAACCACAAAATCGTCAAATCATTAATTAAACACATAAATATATCACAGCCAAATAAAACAAACATTAGATTAAATAAACACCAAAAATGAAATCTAATATACACATGTTATTGAATTGTCAAACTGGCCAAAAAAATCCATATTTGTGAAATTTGAAAATAATCGGCTGTTTTGAAACATATACAACGCCTAACTAATGCAATCCGGTTGAAAAATAATCAAACAATACAAGTGAAAAAAGAGCGTCGCCTAAAAGTATGAAGAGGAAGAACTACAATACCAACTTACCTCATAGTAAATGACCAAGAGAAGGCTGGAGACATGGCATATTAATTCTATCATATCATGAACAATGAAATCAAAATTTCAACAAATTATGCAACACAAAATCTACTTTTATATAAAATTGTAAACTTTAAATTGAGTAATATTCTGTATTTGATCTACATATCGGATAGATTCAAACCAATTTGCGTTGAGTTCGGTTCAGACGAAGGCTGAAACTTTCAAATCAGAATAACCTGATTTGAATGAACCGAATAACTTGTAATCCGACCCGATGAACACCTCTAGTTTATACATGTTAATTATATGTTGGTATATTCCTGCAAATAAGGTGTTCGACGAAATGTCAATTTGGAGTTTGAACTTAGAAAGAGTTGTAGTTGAGAGATGAGGTGAAATATATACATATAAAATGTTCAATTTGGGTGAAAACAAATCATTTAGATGCAAATTAAATAGAAATGATGAAAATGGGTCAAATGGGTGTAATTTGACTTGTTGATATGTTCACTTGTACTAAACATATAAGTTATGATAATGGGAAGTAATAGTGAAGGCGTTAGTGAAACCAAACGACCTGGAAAGGAGATCGTGGTAGTGGATAACACGTCGGGACAAGGTAAGTCACCCAAGTAATCCTAATTAACATGTGCTATGGTGTTTGTGCATATGTGTATGAATATGTGTTGAGATGTATATAGAGTATATATTAGATAATTAATTTGGAGAATTGGTGTTTGTATGCTTGTTGTTTGTTAATGATAGACAATATGAGATATATTTGCTTATATATTTAAATTGTAGTTAAATCACATGTAGTGTGAAAAGCTTAGGAAGATTTATAAGTGGTATGAACTTTCAAATTTTGTTGGAGTTAATATTGGTGAAATAATTCACATGAGTTGTGAACATTGAATAAGCTAATTGATTCATAAGTTGTGTGAACTTCTTAAATTGGGTTGAGTAAAGTTTGGGTAAATCACAAACAGTGTGACTGCCTGAGTGAGGATTCTTGGTGAAAAAGGATGCCTCGAAATGTTTGAATGATTGAAGCTATAATTGGTGGTTTGATGAGGATTCACAAGTGATGTGAACCTTAACAATGATTAGATAATATACAAGCGCTTGTAATTTCTAAGAAGCATAGGTGTTGAGGTAATTATATGTTTGAGGAGTTTGGATGAAAACAACCCATTAGTAAATCATTTGTTGATTTGTTTAACAAGGATACCAAAACATGTTTGGGACTTGATTATTATATTCATGTGGTATTATGGAATGCGTTTTGGGGGATAGAAAATGGTCGAAAACTATTGGAAACAGTTTTGGGTGTTAAAGCATTAAAAAAACAAAACTGTAATGAAGTGGGGCGCCTAGTGTGCCTGATTGGGACCTAGTGTACTTAAGGGCCACCCAGTGCGTTGAATATGTTCTGTAGTACACGTATGAGCGCATCTGATTTTCAAAAAATTATTGTTTTTAACCTTGGTGGGTTAACTTACTTAACGGTGAATTTAATGTGGTGCTTTTGGTGAGAATAAAGGGTGACGACAGATGTGATTAGAAATTCGTAAAAGCTCTGGTCGATCATGTTTGGTTGAAACTCAAATACTTTTGTAAAATGTTATTAATGATAAAATGGGTTATTTAGAGTTAACATACTTGTAAATGGTTTTGATGATAAGTGGGTTGTTTTGAATACTAAACGTAAACTGTGAGAAGATTTATGTAAATTGGCTAAAAAGCACTATAAGACACTTGTTTATTTTGTAAAATATGGGACTTAATTATGATGTTGTTTTTAAAACACATCTATCTATACTAATAAATCAAAATAATTGTGGACATTGTCACCATTTTAAACAACTTATTTTTTTGTTTTCCCGCTTCTCTCTCCTATTTAATGATTTATATTTATAAAATTTGGTCAGTAATTAAATATAATTACTAGAACATGTATAATAGTTAATATATTTATATCTATATATATTATAATAAATAAATGTTGTAAGGACACATGTCATGTTCTTAAAGCATCTCAATTATGTATTCCCGTCTCTCTCTCATATTAAATGTATCTTATATTAAATATACTTTTTATCCATTTTTAAATTGATTAATATTGAAAAACATACTTTTTAAAAAAACCAATTTATTATAAAATATAAAATTTGTAAAAAAAAGAATTTAAAATGAAATATTTGAAGAAACAAACTTTGAAAAAATTAGTGTATAAAAAAACAATATAATTATTTTATTATTTAATGTATGAAATTATATATAATCGTATTTTATATTAAAAAATCATCGTATATTGTTTAAATTTTCTTTGATAACTATTAATTAATAATATGTTTTTTATTCTTCCCGTGTAATACACGGAAGACTAACTTAGTATATATTATAGATGAATTACGGGGTTACAAAGGATGAAGTTTGTCTTTTGAAAACTTAATATGGTGGAGGTTCCGCAAGGAGAATGACAAAAACACCAAGGCAATGAAAAGTATGCTATTATTTTAAGGGATAACTCTGTAGAATAGTAATCAAGTTTCTCAAGTGTTGCAATAAATCATTCAAAAAATCTTTTTTATCTCTTTAAAATCACTCAACTTTTACTATGTGTTCCAATCATATGCAATTTTTTTTATAAATATTTAAATTTATTAAATTTTAATCGAGGTAAATATATCATTTATGAATATTTTTTATCAGTATTTCATTTTTTTATATCAATTTGATTTAAATTTAACAATTATGAAGTTTTGTTGTTAATTTGTTTTCTTCACGATTACATCTTATTTCAAGCTAATTAGAAAAAAAATTCCCTTATTATTAATAAACATTCATAAGTGTTTTATTTGTCTCAATTAATTTTAAAAAATTTAAACAATTTTATAAAAATTACATATGAATGAAACACAATGTGAAAGTTGAGTTATTTTAAAAGGACAAAAACAATATGAGTAACTTTAATAAAACATTAAAAAACTTGATTACTATTAGTCTATTAGGTGAAAGTTTCCCTTCTTTTATGTGTAATTTGTATATAGGTTTGTACTAGATGTGGCAATTTTCATCTAAATCAAAAGAATTGTCTATTTAGATAAATAATTGTTGTATAATAGGTTGAAATGAGTTGAGATGTGTAACACTTTAACACAAAATGAGTCAAGATGGGAGACCTAAAAACTATGTGCATATAATGGATTCAAAAGTTCAAGAATGTTTGATTACATATTTAAAGAGAAAATTTCTAAAAATTATCCTAATATACTATTTGTTTAGTTATAGCACATTTAAACTTAAATCAAATTGATGTTTTTTTAAAAGCAATCCATTTAGACCCAAACTGATTTTGCTTAAAACTCGTTCCGACCCTCACCCATTATGATTCGAACATGTTTTAACTCAATACCCAACCCAACCTAGCCTGCCCATTTTTCGAGGCATAGTTTGTACCATCTTATGATATTATATATGTTGTTATGTATCCTTTGTATTTCTTTTGTTTATTGTGGCTTTATTTATGATTATACGTTGTTTGTATTAGAGTCACGAGTCTTTACAAAATCAACATCTTTATATCTTATTGACTGTAACATCACTGTATTTCAGGTATGTCTGTACATATTAAACTGCACTGATAAAATCTGATATGAGTATTTGACAATTTCTATGATTTATTTGCTGATATTGTCACCGGTATACATTGTTGAGAACATATAATTAATGAGCATAAACCATGGGAAAGTCTAGTTTGGAATACAACTAGACAGAACCGGAGAGTTTACTGCAGATTTATATATATGGGATGATATGATTTGATTAGTAGTGGTATAGGGTTCTATCACCAAATATAGACAAGGGTATAATCATGGTCTATCGAAGAGGTGGTGGGATGGAGGCTGAGGCAGTTGCGACTGACTTCTACATATGCCCTATACATAAGCTATCTTTAGTTTATCATGATTATGTCAGTGTTGAGGATTTGGTGAGGAGAATCTGAGGTTTTGTTTTGGAATGGTTAAAGGTTATGGTTTGGTTACTAAACATAGTCAAGGACACATGGTCATGGTTTATTGAAATGGTGGTGGGACGGTGGCTAGATAGGATGCGACCTACTCCTACATATGCCCTATACATAAACTTATTTCGGTCTATCATGGATGTGTCAGTGATATGGTTTAGTTGGGCTTGGATTGGGAATTTGATAATTAATGAGAATAATTAATAAAATAATGGAATACGTTGTTTAAAATAATTACGCGATGGTGAGGACGCGAATACTAAAAATTAACGCGAATATTATTTCAGAAATATTAACTTAATAATGTATTCACGTGGGTGACGATTCACACGAATATAATTATTAGGAATAATATACTGAAACGATATTCCATAATCATAAATCGAATCGAAATACGATACGAACGATGGATTCGAAAAGGTGACGATTTTTACGAATTCGTACGTGAGTAACGCGTTTCGATGAGATAACCGAAAATAATATCGATCAATATTAAATTAAGAAAAAGAATTTAAAACATTTATTAGGAATCACAATCTTAACAGAAATTGAATAAAATCGTTTTATTAAATAAATACTTAAAGGTAATGAATAAAACTATGTTATGAAACGGATTTAATTAAAATCTTTGTGTTAAACAAAAATTTAATTATATAAACATTTCTTGTTTTAAAAATATTTTTCGAGAAAAACTGAGCAATTTTTATAAAGTTAACGCGAAATAAACGTAACCGAACACACGGGAAGGACGTGGGGTATTAATGAGGAAAACCTCCTCTTCTTTTTCATTTCTCACACCCACTCTCTCTCTCTAAAAACCCCAAACCGTCACCCTTCTCTCTAACTTCTCTCTAAGATTTCTCACTCGTTTCTCAACCATTTCACAAGATCTTGGTGCCAAAACGTTCGGGTGATCGAGGAGAACAAGAATCTACGAAGGTTCCAAGCTGTTGATCGAGTATTGAAGCTAAATCGCGAGTTTTACCTTTTTGTTTTCTCACTCTAAAACAACCGATCTATATCACCACCTTTTTAAACGATTTTTACACATGGAAACCCTAAAAACGAACTAGTATGTGTATGAGGAAGCCATGAATGAACCTGAAACTAACTGGGGTTGATGATGATGATGATGAACAGCTGGTTCGTGAGAAAGCAGATCGGCCGAACCCAAGGGAGGCCGAACCCAATGTCACACCCCCACCCCTCGCCACCTCGTGTCTGGTCTGACGTCACCGAACCGGTTGCGGAAGCATAGTGGTGATGTCTACGAGGTGAGGTGTGACTTACTTGAACCGGTATCATAAGCACACAGATTAACTTAAAGTACATACATTACAAGGATGTCGCAATTACAAATACATTACAGCTGTATTTATTTAATTACAGTATTAATTATACAGGTGAAATTATCCCAAAAGTGCATCCTCACCGCTATTACTGTTTACCTGCAAAAAGGGTTGAGTTTGAAACGTCAGCACAAAGCTGGTGAGTTCGCCAGTTCAATTTAAAACAATATGATATGATAAACAAGTTCTCAAAAGTTCAGTTCCGGATAACCATGGGACCTGTATCTAGTTCCTTTCGGACGTCTAGTTCAGTTCTCAAGATATTACCCGTCGGTACATATCTTAGTGCCTCATTATCTTAATGTCTATCATACCATTAAGAAGTTCAGGAAACAGATAACAAACATTCACACAAGGGGAGATGCAATCCTCCCAGCGAATGGGGTGTCAACCAATAGTACTATCAATGTTTTCTGTTCGGCCACACATGGGTTCACTAGATACAGTTCAAGAATGAGGACTTTCAGTTCCATGATAGAGTTCAGTCTACAGGCAAAATCCCATGAAATCCCACAAAAGTCAAATGAAATCACACAGATATCATTGATGCATATCATATAGTTCTCAAAAGTTTAGCAGTTCTACCCCGATGTTTATAAAAGAGTAAAAAGAAAAGGGGTTGTACGAAACTCACCTGATAATTCAGTAGTAGCAGAATATCACACAAATCGATGATAATATGATGATTCTGCATTTAGTTTATGTTTAATGAGTTATTAATGTTCCAACTCGCTGATTAAATCTCTCTGAACATACAATGTCAAGGACATTGCCTTGAAAGTCATCAAACTGATGTTTAGTATTTAATTACCTATTTTAGTGTAATATCACACAATGTATGATAACGTAGGAACCTATATTGATCCAGATTCCCAATACTAGGTTGATGACACTCCTTGATTAATCAGTATGATCTCAGATTAATCAAATAGTTAATGTTGTTGATTATAATGCTTAAGCAGTTTCTAGACAGTTTAATGGCTTAGGAATGATTAATCCTTGTTATTGATTACCCGAATATCATGAAATATCACAATGTAGTATTAGAATAGGTTTAATAACCATGTTTAACATACTAATCTGACTGTTATCAGAAACATCAGATAATCGTTCCAACGAGTATGTTAATGACTGTGATTAGTTTGAAACACATGGTTTTCACGTTGCATGTCAAGGATTAATCAAACTAATCACCTACATTGTCACAACCAAATGGTTTAAACCATTATAACCATTGTTATGATTCCATGCAAACCGGGCATTACAACGGCTCAAAACAAGGATTTATCCGTTAACAGTTCGAGTTTATCATTCAAAATCAATCCTAGCCATCATCTAGGCAATAATCAACAACCCTAACTATATCATTGCGTTCAAAAACAAGATTTAATCATTCATTATCAAAATAGAAGGTTAGAATGAACCATTACCTAATCTGGAGAAGTTCTGCGGGTAGAAAGATGATCTGGACTCATATAAACGTTCCCGGATGCGATCTAAACGTTCCAGAGGCTTCAAAACAAAGATTTGAGAGGTTGGATGATGAAAATCTCGAAGGTGATGGCTGTGTCGTCGATGAGAAGTTTAAAAAAAAATTAAACTGCATGCTGCTGATAAAGCATTCTTATCCATTGTACTGACTCATCCATCGCGTACCGCGATGAGGATCCAAAAAGACTTCGCGTACCGCGAAAGATTTCGGGGAAATCGCAGATATTTTCCTTCTTCGCGTACCGCGAAGAGCCCTCAGCTCCTCCTCAGCGTACCGCGAAGACCATTTTTCCCATTTTCCGACGGAAACTTCGTTTTGTGATTCTGGGCAATCCGTAACTCCGTTTTGTACGCGGTTTTCGCCCATGTTCATCATTTCTCACATACTTTCATCCCATAATAACTTCGATTGTCAACTCCACGTGGATTCTAAGCACGATCAACTGTGCTCAATTCGTTGCTGACGTAGTTCCTCGTACACAGTTATCACAGTCTCCTCCTGTTATAAAAATTTCGTCCCGAAATTTAAGGAAAAACTGACTTGATAATAATTGATCATGAGAATAGGTGTGGGTATTTCTGTTTCATCTGATCTTCACGTTCCCACGTATATTCAGGTCCACGCTTTGAGTTCCATCGAATCTTGACGATAGGTATTCGACTGCGTTTTAATACCTTCACCTCTCGATCCATCACTTCAACTGGTTCTTCTCTGAATTGAAGTTTCTCATCAATTTGGATTTCTTTCAGAGGTACGATCAAAGATTCATCAACTAAGCACTTCTTCAGATTTGAGACATGAAAAACATCATGAATGTTACCGAGTTCAGGAGGTAATTCAAGTCTGTAGGCTACTGATCCAATTCGTTCAAGAATTTTAAATGGTCCTACAAATCTTGGTGAAAGTTTACCTCTCTTCCCAAATCTGAATATACCCTTCCACGGTGAAACTTTCAACATTACTAGATCACCGATTTGAAATTCTAACGGTCTACGACGATTATCAGCACAACTCTTTTGTCGATCACGAGCAGCTTTAATTCGTTCTTGAATCAATGCGATCTTATCGGTTGTTTCTTGAATAAGTTCTGGGCCTATGACCTGACTTTCGCCTACCTCGGACCAACAGATGGGTGATCTACATTTGCGCCCGTAAAGTGCTTCAAATGGAGCATATTTAATACTGGTATGGTAACTGTTATTATATGAGAATTCAACAAGGGGAAGATGAACATCCCAGCTACCACCAAAATCAATCACACAGCTTCTGAGCATGTCCTCAAGAGTTTGATTTGTTCGTTCCGTTTGCCCGTCAGTTTGTGGATGATAAGCTGTGCTCATATTGATTTGCGTGCCCAGAGCATTCTGAAGAGTTTGCCAAAATCGTGATGTGAATCGACTATCTCTGTCAGAAATAATAGAGATTGGTACTCCATGACGAGATACAATCTCGTTAATATAGAGTTTAGCAAGTCGATCCATCGAGTAATCTTCTCGGATGGGAATAAAATGCGCAGATTTAGTAAGGCGATCAACGATAACCCATATAGAGTCATGACTATGCGATGTTCTGGGTAGTTTAGTAATGAAATCCATAGAGATCTGATCCCATTTCCACATGGGAATCTCCGGTTGTTGTAATAGCCCAGAAGGACGTTGATGTTCAGCCTTAACTTTTAAACACGTTAAACATCGACCCACGTATTCAGCGATATGTTTCTTCATTCCAGGCTACCAGTAAAAGTCTTTAAGATCTTTATACATTTTGTCAGCACCTGGATGAATAGAATACCTGGATTTGTGCGCCTCATCCAAGATGATCGATCTTGTGTTACCGAATAAAGGAACCCAAATTCGGTCTTTGAAATACAACAGTCCATCGTATTTGGTATCGAGTTTCTTATCTAATCCTCTCAGTCCCTCAACAGAATAGTTTATTGCTTGTAAAGCTTGTTGCTAAGCTTCTTTAATTTGAGGAATTAGACTAGTTTGAATAGTCATACCTAACGCTTTCACTCGTAAAGGTTTGACTCTTTCCTTGCGACTTAAGGCATCGGCTACAACATTCGCCTTGCCTGGGTGATAACGAATTTCACAATCATAATCGTTCAATAGTTCTACCCATCGCCTTTGTCGCATGTTTAACATCTTCTGATCTAGAATGTGTTGAAGACTTTTGTGATCAGTGTATATAATACACTTAGTTCCATACAAATAGTGTCTCCAAATCTTGAGTGCAAACACCACTGCACCAAGTTCTAGATCATGAGTGGTATAGTTCTTCTCGTGTACTTTCAACTGCCGAGAAGCGTAAGCAATCACCTTATCGTTCTGCATTAAAACACACCCGAGACCTTGGCGTGAAGCATCACAGTACACTGTGAAATTATCAATACCTTCCGGTAATGCCAAGATAGGTGCGTTGCAGAGTTTGTGTTTCAACAGTTGGAATGCCTCCTCCTGTTGAGAACCCCATATAAACGGTTGATTTTTCTGTGTCAATGTAGTTAGTGGCAGAGCTATCTTTGAGAAGTTCTTGATAAACCGACGATAATAACCTGCCAGCCCTAAGAATTGACGGATTTCAGTTGGGGTTCGTGGTGTTTCCCATTGTTCTACAGCTTTAATCTTACTGGGATCCACCTGAATGCCATCTTGATTCACCACATGCCCAAGGAATTGCACTTCTCGTAACCAAAACTCACACTTGGAGAACTTGGCGTATAATTTTTCACGTGTCAAAAGTTCTAAGATCAGTTTCAAGTGTTGAGCATGTTCCTGTTGGCTTCGAGAATAGATAAGAATATCATCAATAAATACAATCACAAACTTATCCAAGTAAGGCCTACATACCCGATTCATTAGATCCATGAAAACTGCAGGTGCATTCGTCAATCCAAACGGCATTACTAGAAATTCATAATGCCCGTATCGAGTTCGGAATGCAGTTTTAGGAACATCATCTTCATATACTCGTAACTGATAATACCTGGATCTCAAATCAATTTTTGAAAAGTAAGTAGCGCCTTGAAGTTGATCAAACAGATCATCTATACGTGGTAGTGGATAACGATTTTTGATTGTTAGTTTATTGAGTTCTCTGTAGTCAATACACATCCTGAATGAACCATCTTTCTTTTTCACAAAAAGGATAGGTGCTCCCCAGGGTGAGAAACTAGGTCTGATAAAACCTTTGTCTAACAGTTCTTGCAATTGACTTGAAAGTTCTTGCATTTCGGATGGTGCAAGCCGATACGGGGCTTTAGCAACAGGTGCTGCACCTGGAATCAAGTCAATCCGAAATTCAACTTGTCTCACTGGGGGTAATCCTGATATGTCCTCAGGAAAAACTTCAGGAAAATCCTTGACTACTGGAATATCTGTGATTTGTTTGGGTGAAGAATTATGCTCAGTCACATGTGCCAGGAAAGCATAACAGCCTTTTCTTAAAAATTTCTGAGCTCGCATACAAGATATGATACCAAGTTTTCTACCAGCTCGTTCTCCTTGAACTATCAGTGTATTACCGTTAGGTAATGGAATACGGATCACCTTGTTTTGACAGACAACTTCCGCTTGGTTATCAGAAAGCCAATCCATGCCCACAACGACATCAAAGCTCCCAAGCTCAATAGGAAGTAAATCAATATTAAAAAGATGATCATTCAGATTCAAGGAACATCCTTGAATAACACTGTTAGTTTTGATCAACTTGCCGTTAGCAAGTTCAATAACGTAAGAAGTTTCTAGATCTACCGCAGGCAATGCAAGTAACGATGCAAATTCAGGAGAGATAAAACTCTTATCTGCCCCTGTATCAAAGAGAACTGATGCATATAAATTATTGAGTAGGAACGTACCAGTCACAATGTTAGCATCATGTCTCGCCTCGGTAGCACCAATCTGAAAAGCTCTCCCCCTAGCTTCAGTTCCCGGATTGGTGTTATTGTTTGGACAGTTCCGCATGAAATGATCAGGACTTCCACATTTGTAACATGACCGGTTGGTTTGAGTGGTTTGTCGTGGTGCTTGATTTCGAGGTTGAGCAGGAAAGTTGCAATATTTAGCATAATGTCCAACTCTGTTACAGTTCAGACAAACAGGACATGGTCCCGTGTGATGGAGTGGACACTTATTGCATTTGGGCGCCTGCCCAGTATAAGCTTTCCTCTCAGGAACGTTTGCACCATAGTTCTTCACCGTTGGTTTATTCTGACTGATTTCAGCCGGAGCCCTTGTTTTGTTCTTACCGAACCACTTTCGTTTGGTACCTTTTGACACATTCGAGGTACCGACATCACTACTACTATGGACCGTCTGAGGCTTCAAAGACAAAGTACCACTCCTTACCGCCTCATTGGTAAGCTTTGTGGTCAAAAGAATCGTGTGTTTCAGAGTTGTAGGTTCAGCAGCAGTCACCATTCCTCGTATCTGAGGAATCAGACCCTTAATGTACTTCTCGATTAAAGCTGCTTCCGTTGGAAACATATCGGGAAGTAAACAAGTAAGTTCATGGAAACGATCAGTGTAAGACAGACAATCAGCACCGATCATAGAATGATTCCAGAATTCCTCCTGGAGTTTTTGAATTTCAGTGATGGGACAGTACTCTGATCTAATCAGAGTTTTGAAATCATTCCAGCCCATCGAATCAACTGTGGCTGCACCCAAAGTCTTGGCCTGGGTATTCCACCAGGTTAAAGCTGAGTCTTTCAAAGAACAGGCAGCATAAGACACCTTATGCTCCTCCAGACACTGACTGATTTTGAGCTTAGTTTCCATCTCCTCGATCCACCTTAAAAGACCAGCCGCTCCTTCTTTACCAGTAAAAGTAGGAGGGTTACAGGAAGCAAAATACTTGTAAGTACATCCCTGTCGAGGTGGATCAGGAATAATGGTAGTTGTACCGGTGGTATGATGCGTTTCTGCGTTGCCACCAGTAACAGTATGTTCGTTAGTATTGGGACCCCCACCCGAACCCGTAGTAACATGAGGCTGGTGTTGTACCAAAACACCACAAGCGGTTAACTGTTCGCGCATGATTCGTGCTATCATTGCCTCATTCGATTCGGATCCACTGGCACCAGCAAGTGGAATAGGGTTTGCTCCCGGGTTCACTGGTGGAGCAGTACCTGTGTCCCGATTTATCTGTGGATCTGGATTCGTTTCTGTATTTACTGGTGGAACTTGATCAGGCTCTGGGTTAGTAATGTTCCTGATAGATCTCTTAGTCGGTCGACCTCTTTTGGGAGCCATTATTCTGCTCACATGCGGACAAACTCAGGTCAGTTCAAGAACATTAAATATATAACCCATTTGATCACATAATTCAATCATATTCAGTTATACTGAAACTTTATGAAATTGAAAATGTGATTACAAAGAATATAGTATAACTACATGAATTCAGTCCAGACATGTTCGCATTACACACAGATCACACAAATGTTCGTAGTTATACTTAATCCTGTTATCTCAAAAACATGTTAGAGTCTTACCCAGCTCCTTGCATTGCAACACATGTTTTTAGATATATGATCATACAGGACTAGGATATGTTCACCCACAAGTTCTCTGATATCTTCACAGTTCATGCACTAAGTTCTCAAACAACCAATAGACATGTTCTCGTACAGTATGGCTCTCGTACTGCACTTTAGTTACAGACACATTCACAAGTAGACACGTTCCCAGCTCAGACATGTTCTTGTACAGTATGGCTCTCGTACTGTACTTTAGTTACAGACACATTCACAAGTAGACACGTTCCCAGCTCAGACATGTTCTTGTACAGTATGGCTCTCGTACTGTACTTTAGTAACAAATATATTTGCATACAGTATTGCTCCCGTACTGTATTTTAGCAAAATATATTTTTCAGTTCGATATATTCGCATACAGTATTGCTCCCGTACTGTATTTCAGCGAAATATATTTTAGTTCGACATGTTCTCATATAAATACATTAGTACACAATTATAATCTCACACAGAAAGAATTAATTATAGTTCACACACAAAGTTCATTATACAAACAGACATACAAAAGCACCCATATTATTACAATACCATAGTTTCATACATTCATAGTTTTAATACAACCAAAAGTCAGGATACTCTAAACCACAACCTCATACACTACCTCTCACAAACTCGGGATCTGTCCATATCAAAATGTCCCATTCTCACAACTACTAATCACACTATCACACATCCCCAACCTATCCGCATACTACTAATGAGATTTACAATGACGATCCCAAAATAACCATCTGAACATACTCATCGTATGAAATACGATAAACAAGAAATATAATGGCCACAGCAGCCATAGTCACAGCCAGGACTATCATCCTGGTCTCGAAACTAACCGTCTCCAACCAAACCAAAAACTCTCGAACTCGCACTAAACCTGCCCTCATCACCTCCACCTGATGCCAAAACGCAGCAACTATCCTCTGCCTCAAAGTCCTACTAAAACGCTCCTCAACGGTAATCCTCCAAGCCTGGTTGTCAATACCCATGAGATTCACCTGCTCCATCAGAGTCAGATGTGAAGTGAGGATCTCCAATATAATGTTACGAGTATCCTCCAGAAGCGTATGGTGCTGATGTACCTCCTGCCTCAGACCCTGCAAGTCCTGTGCGACTTGCTGCACCTGGCCCCTCAGCTCTGCTTGGCGAGAGGATTCTCCCACCTCATGAACGGTCGAAGGCTCATCCCGCTGAGCCATCTGATGTCTGAGAGGTAATCCAGTGGTCTTGCGGGCCTGTCCCCGCATCCTCCTAAGTCCATCCCATGCTGGGACTCTCGGTGGAGATGGCATAGGTGCTGGTGCGTGTGCTGGTGCTGGTGGTGGTGGAGTAACTGGTCTAGGAGCTGACGGTGTATGTGGTGCTGCAGGTGTCGCCTGTGAGGCTACCGACAAAGCCTCGTCAGGATCTGAGTCTGCTCCCGAACTGTCACTCGGAGTATCATCCAACACCACATAGGGGAATCTCTGATAAATATACCTCTCACCCTGATCATCCATTGCTGTACAATCAAAATCTTTAATCAGTATCATGAAGTAAATATTAAATAACAATATTCAACATGTACATGATAAGATGCTTCTCCCTATCTTAAATCAACAATTCGTTCCTATTATTATTAATGTTCTGCTTGAGTTGAATCAAACTAAAATGCACACGTGTTGCGAATTTCAGTTATGCTGGCCACTCATAACTGGAATTCGGACCACCTGATTATCCTGGCTTAATTCAAAACAAGTTTTGTTCGTTAAACATGTTCGGTGCTCTCTGTGTCACTATACGAGCCTATGGTTATAGTCTAGGTCTCTAAATCCACCTAATTCTCTATAACCCGTGGCTCTGATACCACCCTGTCACACCCCCACCCCTCGCCACCTCGTGTCTGGTCTGACGTCACCGAACCGGTTGCGGAAGCATAGTGGTGATGTCTACGAGGTGAGGTGTGACTTACTTGAACCGATATCATAAGCACACAGATTAACTTAAAGTACATACATTACAAGGATGTCGCAATTACAAATACATTACAGCTGTATTTATTTAATTACAGTATTAATTATACAGGTGAAATTATCCCAAAAGTGCATCCTCACCGCTATTACTGTTTACCTGCAAAAAGGGTTGAGTTTGAAACGTCAGCACAAAGCTGGTGAGTTCGCCAGTTCAATTTAAAACAATATGATATGATAAACAAGTTCTCAAAAGTTCAGTTCCGGATAACCATGGGACCTGTATCTAGTTCCTTTCGGACGTCTAGTTCAGTTCTCAAGATATTACCCGTCGGTACATATCTTAGTGCCTCATTATCTTAATGTCTATCATACCATTAAGAAGTTCAGGAAACAGATAACAAACATTCACACAAGGGGAGATGCAATCCTCCCAGCGAATGGGGTGTCAACCAATAGTACTATCAATGTTTTCTGTTCGGCCACACATGGGTTCACTAGATACAGTTCAAGAATGAGGACTTTCAGTTCCATGATAGAGTTCAGTCTACAGGCAAAATCCCATGAAATCCCACAAAAGTCAAATGAAATCACACAGATATCATTGATGCATATCATATAGTTCTCAAAAGTTTAGCAGTCCTACCCGGATGTTTATAAAAGAGTAAAAAGAAAAGGGGTTGTACGAAACTCATCTGATAATTCAGTAGTAGCAGAATATCACACAAATCGATGATAATATGATGATTCTGCATTTAGTTTATGTTTAATGAGTTATTAATGTTCCAACTCGCTGATTAAATCTCTCTGAACATACAATGTCAAGGACATTGCCTTGAAAGTCATCAAACTGATGTTTAGTATTTAATTACCTATTTTAATGTAATATCACACAATGTATGATAACGTAGGAACGTATATTGATCCAGATTCCCAATACTAGGTTGATGACACTCCTTGATTAATCAGTATGATCTCAGATTAATCAAATAGTTAATGTTGTTGATTATAATGCTTAAGCAGTTTCTAGACAGTTTAATGGCTTAGGAATGATTAATCCTTGTTATTGATTACCCGAATATCATGAAATATCACAATGTAGTATTAGAATAGGTTTAATAACCATGTTTAACATACTAATCTGACTGTTATCAGAAACATCAGATAATCGTTCCAACGAGTATGTTAATGACTGTGATTAGTTTGAAACACATGGTTTTCACGTTGCATGTCATGGATTAATCAAACTAATCACCTACATTGTCACAACCAAATGGTTTAAACCATTATAACCATTGTTATGATTCCATGCAAACCGGGCATTACAACGGCTCAAAACAAGGATTTATCCGTTAACAGTTCGAGTTTATCATTCAAAATCAATCCTAGCCATCATCTAGGCAATAATCAACAACCCTAACTATATCATTACGTTCAAAAACAAGAATTAATCATTCATTATCAAAATAGAAGGTTAGAATGAACCATTACCTAATCTGGAGAAGTTCTGCGGGTAGAAAGATGATCTGGACTCGTATAAACGTTCCCGGATGCGATCTAAACGTTCCAGAGGCTTCAAAACAAAGATTTGAGAGGTTGGATGATGAAAATCTCGAAGGTGATGGCTGTGTCGTCGATGAGAAGTTTAAAAAAAAATTAAACTGCATGCTGCTGATAAAGCATTCTTATCCATTGTACTGACTCATCCATCGCGTACCGCGATGAGGATCCAAAAAGACTTCGCGTACCGCGAAAGATTTCGGGGAAATCGCAGATATTTTCCTTCTTCGCGTACCGCGAAGAGCCCTCAGCTCCTCCTCAGCGTACCGCGAAGACCATTTTTCCCATTTTCCGACGGAAACTTCGTTTTGTGATTCTGGGCAATCCGTAACTCCGTTTTGTACGCGGTTTTCGCCCATGTTCATCATTTCTCACATACTTTCATCCCATAATAACTTCGATTGTCAACTCCACGTGGATTCTAAGCACGATCAACTGTGCTCAATTCGTTGCTGACGTAGTTCCTCGTACACAGTTATCACACCCAAAGGGGTGGCCGAACCCAAAGGTGGCCGAACTCCCAGCCATCGAACCTGGAACCCATGAACCTAGATCCAGCGGACCTCCCCTCCCTCGGTGCTGCTATGGTCGATCCCTATAAATGTTGAACCCTTTGGATGACCGAACCTAAGGTGCTACGAACCTAGGGTGTAGCCGAACCTAAGGTCTGCCAAATCATGGGGGGGCTGTTGAATCTGAGAATTTTCGAACTAAAACTAGGGATAAACAAAAGAATATGGGTTATGTATATCCATGCATGCATGAAAGTTTTGAGACTACCACCTTTTCCATAATAAATATAAGTTTTAAATTATGGGTTTATATACATTGAACATTTTATATGAATAACCTAAGTATGACTTCTAAAACTTAAATTAAATTTTAATAACTTAGATTATGGTGGTCAATTTAATTAAACATGCATGTATGTATAGATATGTGTATGATTAGGAGTATCACCTTTAAGTATACATATCTATGGGGGGTACACATAAGATCTCACAATTAGTTTATCATCATTAGATAATTAAAACTAGCAAGTTTAAACTATATTTTAATGATGATCATTTATAAAATATTGGGTGATTCATTTTAACTTAGATAAAATAAACTAAGTTAGTGACACACTTAATGATTTAAGAGTAAACACGTATGGACACTCAATAGAAATAAAACACATATACTTATGAACACGATCACGTGATAAATAAAGGTTGTTGAAGTATCTCTGATTTCACATATGTGAGCGCGCATACTACAAAACACTGAATCTAAGACATTCAGGTGAGTTCTTATAACCCCCTTTTAAATCATTTTTGTTTTTAAACACGGGGGTGGAACATGTATACCAGAAGTGAATATATTTTGATAACACATGGGTGATACCTGGATTATCAATATGATATTCATATTATTGAATTATTATTGATTGTGTATTGACATGGATTATTACAACTCCGTGAGTCGTTGCTAGTTAAGTTGACTTCGGTCCTCTGCAATGACTGAGTTACTGTTGTAGAGTTGACTTCGGTTGTCCTTGGTGATTCCACTGTTGGTTGAGTTGACTATGGTTCTCTGTAGTGCACTATATTGACACTTATGATTATTAGGAATGTCGTTGATCAAGTTGACTTCAGTCCTCCATGATGATTCCATTTACCGTTGTTTGAGTTTCTAAGGTCCTCCGTGGTACATTATATTGAGATAATTATGATGAATGATGATTGTAGAATATGAATGTCGATTTTCTCTTGATTTATCTAGTTGGTGTGTTTGGTTGTGATTGATTTACTTGGTTTACTTGATTTTTTGTGTTTGTTGTGCATTGGCAGAGTTGGATTATCACACAGGTTCACATGTGTATTTTCTTAAAAACTATAAATTTTCATAATCACTTGCAAACATTTTTGAAAAATAAAAACTTATGATTAATCACCAACTACTTCGTAGTTGACACTGGATTTTCTACATGTTTCAGGAAATGAAGAGAAGTAAGTAGAGAAGGGTAGCTCTACATCTTTTGGACATCATCACTTAGGATCTCGGACTTAGCTAAAATTAACTGGATTATTGAAGACTAGTGTTGAGTTAATTTAGCTAATCTTTTGTGTAACTTGTTGTAATTAAATCATGATGAACATGCTTTTTGTGTAATTACTTTAATTGATTAAATTGATATGTGATGATTTATTTAGATGCCCACGAGCTTATGAACAATCTACAAGTCCCTCGTGGCATCCCGACGTTCCTGCCATCGGTCGGGGTGTTACATTGACATTGGTAAGATTTATATACATCGCATCCTTTTCAAACCTTATTAAGAATTATTTTATGAGTAAGATTTATTTGATTTAATTATTATTATTTATTTTTCTTTCTTATATAAAGCTTCATTTTAATATTTCATTATGTGGAAAATTAACTTTTCAAATGTGATACATGTTTGATGATAATACTTGCATTTTATGCAATAAATGTATACAAAAATTGGAGTAAATTATGGTTTTAGCCATGTAATTTAATTTTGTTAACAATTTCGACCCAAAATAGAATCTTCTGTCAATTCAGCCCATGTGGTTTACACAACCAACGTTTTTGGCCCCCAACTTTAATTAGGTCTGTTGGATCGGGTTATTTAACTTACACAACACTTTCACAAGGTATATTCTACTAAGTTGATAGATGCTGAAATTCTATCAACTTGATTTGCAAAACAGATTGAAAGAAATACAGAAGACAAGTATAAAATCAAGGTTAAAGTATATTGCATTCAACTGTTGTGTTTACAAGTCTTAGCTCAAGCACACGCTCACACGCACACTTGCTAGGTTATAGATGAAGGATTATATACTAAAACCTACAGATGTATCCTCGTAGGGATACAAGGCTAGACAAAATACTAGAAACAAACTAATGCTAAAACTAGTACGTTTTATGGTCTTGACAGGCCAAGCCATATTAATTACAATTAATACAAAAGACTCCATTGACTTTTACAATAAATTCATACACTACAAAAGCCATTAAATTCTTGATATCTCTGTAGTTCTAACAAATCTTCTTTGCTGATGACTGATGTGTTGCAAAACACATCTGTTTTTCCATTTGTTTCTATTGAGTTTCTGTTTAGTTTACTAGTTTTTAGAGTCGATTTATGCTGGTTCTTCACAATTTGGTAATTTCATGCTTGCAGGTAATAAACATGTCATTTTAGCACAAAAGATCAAGAAAACGAGCTCCAGGTTGGACGAGAACAGACCCGAGAACAAAAGAAGACAAAAGCTGGATTTTAGGTCCCTCGCGTATCGCGAGGCCCTCAAGAAACCCTGTCGCGCTACGCGACAGGTGGAAATTACCATTTTACCCTTTTTAATGATTGCGGGTTTGACCCGACTATTTTGTCGGGTAGCGAAACCCGTCGCGCTACGCGACGGGTGTGTCTGTGTGTGTCGCGGTACGCGACGCGGGGAAAAATTCAGAAAAACGATTTCTTTTCATTAAAACGGCTGGAGACGGGATTTTTAGGTTATCATCGAATAGGAGAGACGGCAGAGGCGACCAAGAGGTGATTTTGGAGGTTTTGGAAGCTAAGGATTGAAGAATCAAGGCTTAGGATCGAAGACATCGGGTGTTCATCATTCGGTTTATTCGGTTTCTTTGTTTTTATTCGATTCCTATGTTTTTCATTTACATTAAACAGATTATGGTTTGTTTTCATATGATGTTTAGTGGCTAAACTTTTAGAACTATCTAGGTTAGAAGATTATGCATGTTTGATTTTGGTTTGATTCGGTTTTGGAACAATATGATGTGATGGATTTATGATTTAAAGATTTGGTTTTGAATATTGGATGTGTATGTATGTCTTTGATTGTTGGATGATTGATGTTATGTTCCTCATGTGTCTTGGCGATTGTCTGTCGCGAAATAGGTGCATGCTAGAATCAATTACTGTGTGTTCTTGATTAGTGGATGAGTTGCTTAGGCCGAGTGATTCATAGGAATGTTTTGTTATGATTTAGACGATTAAGATGTGCAACTAACTTTAATAGCCGTGAGGTGAGAAGTTGTCGATAAGTCTTGGTTTTTAGATTGCTAGGTTAGAGCCTTCGTGAGAAGATCAATCTAATTTGTCTATTAAACCTTGTTTATTGAGTCCAATAGGAAAATCCAAGTTGTCCCTAGCATTTAAGTGAACTGTAACTGTCGCGCCGTGAGGTAGATTGTTTAACGGTTATTTCTTAGGTGTTTTGAGATTATTATACTGTGAAGTAGATAATCTAGTGGATATTTCATAAATAGTTGGATGACCTGTGAGGGAAATCCATGTATCCGGTGGTTTAACGGCTTGTAGGAACTTTAGTTGACTATCCTTGAGAAGGGTCGAGGGTGCTCTAGATTTCCTGTGAGTTTAGTATTATAAGATCCCGGTATCACATTAGTTCCAATCCTCGATAGAACCTGTCAAGCATGTATATGATTCAAGCCTAGGTAGTGTTTCTTTTTCTTCTCTGGTTTAGTCTTTGTTTGCTCGTCTGTTTTAGTCTATCTAAGTCATTATTAGTTTTACTAGAAAACCCCCCTTCTTTATTATTATTTTAGTTAAGTACAAATTTTGTATAGATAAGTCCTTGAGTCTAGTTAGTACAGTCTGTAGAAGTCTGTGGGTTCGATATCCGGACTTACTTTTGTCTTGCTACATACGATAGGTACACTTGCCTGTCGGTAGCTTAGGTTTTAGAGAGTCTAGATTTATTACTTTTTGTCTAGTTTTAGAGTCGGTTTTTAGTTAGTTTATTAGCTAAGCTCCGTCGACATCAAGTTTTTGGCGCCGTTGCCGGGGACTTCTTAGTCGATTGTGCTTACTAGTTCTTTTTCTTATCTGTGCATATTTGTGTTTTGGTTTATTTTTAGTTCTATTTTATTTTATTTTATTTTATTTCTTTTTGATTCATTTTTTTTTTTATTGCAGGTTTGGTAGTGTATGCCACACTTACGCTCACACGGACCGCCACCTGAGCTTTCATTGCTATCAAGGAGCGATTCGCGGGACTTCTCTGAGGGGTCTACGAGCGAGGTAAGTGCTTCTACTCCCATTTCTGCTAATTCTTCTGAGCACACTCCATCATCTTCTTCTACTTCTTCTACTCATTCTAGTCCACGTTTTCATTTTGTTCCACCTATGGCTGAGCGTCGGACCGTTCATCAGCAGGCCACTGCGGGGTTCACAGGGCTTAATAACCCCATTTTACTGCCACCGATCCCGAATGAAAATTCATGGCAGATTCCTTCATATATCATGACTGCGATTAATAATTCTCAGTTTAATGGTCGTGATGATGAAGATGCACCCGCGCACCTTGCTCGGCTCACACGCATCTGTGGCACCTTTAATCTTCAAGGTGCTACCGAAGATGCGATTTTCATGCAGCTTTTTCCTTTTTCTTTATCGGGGCGAGCAGCTACTTGGCTTGACTCTCATCCCCCAGGCACTTTCACTACATGGGCTAGCCTTCGGGATGCTTTTCTTAAAAAGTACTTCCCACCTGCTAAGGCCGCCCGCCTGAGAGATGAGATCCATTCTTTTAGAATGGCCCCTGATGAGCCCTACTACCTTGCTTGGGAGAGGTTCCAAAACCTTCTAAGCCGATGCTCCCAGCATGGTTTGTCTGAATGGGCCCTTGTAGAGAAATTCTACAATGGGCTCACATATGAGACTCGTGCCAGATTTGACACGTCTGCAGGAGGCCACCTCATGGGTAAGAGGGATGTGGCTGAATGTAATGATTTATTTGAGAGCTTCGCTCAGGCCGAGTATGAGCAGCGGTCTTCAAATAGGAATTCCACTCTTATTGCTAGTTCCTCCTCTTCAACAAGAGGAGTTCACCACGTTAATGTGGACACTAGTGTTGCTGCTGCTCTTGAGTCTTTAGCTAGGGATGTCAAGGAGTTGAAGATGAGAGTAGATAGGTGTGAGATCTGCAGAGGTGGTCATGCCACTTCTGAGTGTTTGGTGAGCCAGGAGCAGGCTAACTATCTAGGAGGGCAAGGTAGGTTTGGGCAGTCTTATAACCCCAGTTGGGGAAATTCTCAAAACCAAACTTATAGATCTTCAGGTAATCCCCCTGGTTTTCATTCTGGTCATAACCAGGGGCAGGGTCAGCCCAGTGGTAGTTCGGGTAGCACTTCAGGTAGTGGTGGTGGTTTGGGTAGGATAGAGGAGTTATTGACTCAGTTAGTGGCTAAGGATGCCACTACACAAAAGATCCTACATGAACATGATGTCCTCCTCAAGAACCAACAGTCTGCATTCCTTGATTTGCAAAGAACGGTTGGTGACATTGCCAAACGGTTGGATGAACGGCCTCAAGGCCAGTTCCCGGGTCAGCCCCAAACCAACCCAAACGCCCATGTTAAGGCGGTTACTACTCGTTCTGGAGGAGAAAGAGGAGAAGTGTTCATGCCACCCGTGTTAGTTGAGGTTGAGGAGAGCGAGAGAGTGATTCCACCGGTTGGTGTAGATGAGGAGGAACCGGTGGATGAGGAGATTGAGATGGAGACTCCTGGGAGGGTGCAAATGAAGCTAGTCCCAGCAAGTACCGCACCTAACAGTGAGTCTCCCGTTGAGAAACCGGTAGTTGGGAAGAAGCCGGTCATGTGTAAACCTACACCGGAGATTGATCTTACCCGTGTTCCTTACCCCGCGCGCTTAACTAATCAAAAGCACGCGAAGGAATACGGGCACTTCCTTGATATGTTCAGACAATTGAAGATCAATCTCCCACTCATTGATGTCCTTCAGCGTATTCCTAAATATGCTAAGTTTTTGAAAGAGTTGCTGAAGAGTAAGGATAGTTTGGGAGGGGTAGCTAACATTCCTTTGAGCGCGGGGTGTTCTGCGGTGATTATAAACAAGTTTCCCGAAAAGCTTGCAGATCCGGGAATGTTTACTATCCCATGTTTATTTGGAGATGATGTGAGGAGGTATGCTCTGGCGGACTCAGGGGCTAGCATCAATCTGATGCCATATTCTTTATACGAGAAGCTAGCCCTTGGTGATTTGTCTCCAACACGCATGACCTTGTCGTTGGCGGATCGGTCGGTTAAGTGTCCACGGGGGATTTTGAAGAATGTTTTAGTCAAAGTGGATAGGTTTGTGTTCCCCGTGGATTTTGTTGTGATGGATATGGAGGCGGACACCGTGGTTCCCATCATTCTTGGTCGCCCATTTTTGCGCACCGCCAAGGCTATCATTGATATCTTTGAGGGTAAACTCACTCTTAGAGTGGGTGACGAGAGTGTTTGTCTTAAGATAGCCAATTTTGTGACCACCGGTGGTAAGCCTGCCCATATAGTTGATGGTTTAGGTGTGGATGGTGATGAGTTTATGGGAGGAGGACCATGGGATGTTGGAGATTGTGGTCATGATCGAATTGCAAGGGAGGAGGTTTCCCTTGAGTCTCCTAGTTGAGATGAGTTTAAGTAAGCTCTTGGGTTAAACTCCCAAGTGTATAGTTTGTAAATTTTAGTTTTTCATGCGTTCATTTTCGTTTGTTTGCTTTCGTTTTTGTGCGTTTTAATGTGTTTTGCAGGTTTTTGATTAATTTGATGCTATAAAGATGAATTGGAGTCACCAGGTATGTATTTCTTGGCTTTAGAAGGGTTTTGGATGGTTGGGAATGATTTGGGGTGAAAATGTTGGCTAAGGCATGAAAAATCCGGTAACTTTCTGGAAAAATGACCCCGTCGCGCTACGCGACGAAACCTGGCTTACCTGTCGTGCTACGCGAGACATTTGGTCAACTCCGCGGGTCAAACTTCTGTCGCGTATCGCGACGGCCATTTGAGATCCTGTCGCGGTACGCGACGGGTCCGGGAATGCTTAAAAATGTTTAAAAACCCTAGTTTTCGAATTTCACCCCCAATTTCCTTTCATACATCGTGTTCATTACCATAGGTGGCTTTCTAAGTTCATTCTTGTTGCATTGGATTGATATTTTTCAAATTCTTAGTTAGTTTTTAATTTTCCTTGTTTGATTTGCTTTTCTTTGTTTATTTTAGTTAATTGGTAAGGTCGGTTTGTGGTTGGGTTTAATCATGGTTATCATTGTTTTTCTTTGGACGTGTTAATGCTTGCTTGATCTTTGTTTTGTGTAGATTTTTGTTTGCATTGTTTATAGCCTGCGGAGCAAAAGTTGTAGATTGTGGAGCTTCGTGGAAAGATTGGCACTCGACAGTTTTCTCGTTAACCAGCTAAGTCATTTTCAGTTTTTAGTTTTTAGTTTTCTTTTGGTTTTCCTTATTCTCTACATTGGGGACAATGTAAAGTTTCAGTGTGGGGATGGGAAACTTTGTTTTAGTCTTGTTTTCTTTTAGTAGTTAGTTTTTGAATTTTAGTTTACTTAAGTTTTTGAGTCAAAATTTTTGAAAATTTTTGAAAATTTTTATTTTTATTTTGTTTTTACATCTTTAGCTTAGATCTTTCTTGTCCTTGTTTAAGTTGGTTGCAAAAGCATGATGGGAAATGATAGAAAAGATGGGTTTTGTGGTTTCTTTCATGGTTAACTTGTTGGTTTGGGTTTTATGTTTTGGTTATGGGATGTGTAAGTAGGCTCAATTGGTTGTTTTGTTCCTTAGAATTGGTATAATCTTACTTAAATACATGATTTTCATAAGAAACATCTTGGGCATTTGGAATTAATGAAACTGGTTTCTAGTTGTAAATGAATTTTTGCATAATAACAAGTAAGAGTTTTGAAAATCTGATTTTTGTTTGGCACATAAGTATTCTTTTTATGAGAATAAATCCGAGTCTTATGGCGCCCCCACTTCACCAAATAAGCTGAGTAAAAAGAAAAAAATAAAAGAAAAGAAGTTGGATTAAAAACTTATGTGTCACACGCCGGGTTGCAGCCTGGTTGAAACACCACTAAGTTAAATTCAATGGATTGAAAAATAAAAGAAAAATGCTCACGCTTCCATCTGTTTCCATTTTAAAAATCTGATTTGAGAAATTTCTTGTTTGTTTATATGTAAAGATGACTTGAAAGCTAGAATCCAGGATTGATTTGATTTTAAATTTCCAAAGTGTGGGTCAAATGAAATGAAATGTAGAACATGAACTTAATGAACCATGATTGAGGGACAAGAATAATCAGTATGGGTTTAATAGGATAACAATACTTGCAATCTTTTCCAAAGCGTTGAATTTTAAATTGACTACGTTAATTGTGTAGAAACTATCTTATTTAGCTATGATCCCAAATTTATGCATAAGTCTTTTTCAGGGACGAAAAAGAGATAAGTGTGGGGATGTGATGTGTTGCAAAACACATCTGTTTTTCCATTTGTTTCTATTGAGTTTCTGTTTAGTTTACTAGTTTTTAGAGTCGATTTATGCTGGTTCTTCACAATTTGGTAATTTCATGCTTGCAGGTAATAAACATGTCATTTTAGCACAAAAGATCAAGAAAACGAGCTCCAGGTTGGACGAGAACAGACCCGAGAACAAAAGAAGACAAAAGCTGGATTTTAGGTCCCTCGCGTATCGCGAGGCCCTCAAGAAACCCTGTCGCGCTACGCGACAGGTGGAAATTACCATTTTACCCTTTTTAATGATTGCGGGTTTGACCCGACTATTTTGTCGGGTAGCGAAACCCGTCGCGCTACGCGACGGGTGTGTCTGTGTGTGTCGCGGTACGCGACGCGGGGAAAAATTCAGAAAAACGATTTCTTTTCATTAAAACGGCTGGAGACGGGATTTTTAGGTTATCATCGAATAGGAGAGACGGCAGAGGCGACCAAGAGGTGATTTTGGAGGTTTTGGAAGCTAAGGATTGAAGAATCAAGGCTTAGGATCGAAGACATCGGGTGTTCATCATTTGGTTTATTCGGTTTCTTTGTTTTTATTCGATTCCTATGTTTTTCATTTACATTAAACAGATTATGGTTTGTTTTCATATGATGTTTAGTGGCTAAACTTTTAGAACTATCTAGGTTAGAAGATTATGCATGTTTGATTTTGGTTTGATTCGGTTTTGGAACAATATGATGTGATGGATTTATGATTTAAAGATTTGGTTTTGAATATTGGATGTGTATGTATGTCTTTGATTGTTGGATGATTGATGTTATGTTCCTCATGTGTCTTGGCGATTGTCTGTCGCGAAATAGGTGCATGCTAGAATCAATTACTGTGTGTTCTTGATTAGTGGATGAGTTGCTTAGGCCGAGTGATTCATAGGAATGTTTTGTTATGATTTAGACGATTAAGATGTGCAACTAACTTTAATAGCCGTGAGGTGAGAAGTTGTCGATAAGTCTTGGTTTTTAGATTGCTAGGTTAGAGCCTTCGTGAGAAGATCAATCTAATTTGTCTATTAAACCTTGTTTATTGAGTCCAATAGGAAAATCCAAGTTGTCCCTAGCATTTAAGTGAACTGTAACTGTCGCGCCGTGAGGTAGATTGTTTAACGGTTATTTCTTAGGTGTTTTGAGATTATTATACTGTGAAGTAGATAATCTAGTGGATATTTCATAAATAGTTGGATGACCTGTGAGGGAAATCCATGTATCCGGTGGTTTAACGGCTTGTAGGAACTTTAGTTGACTATCCTTGAGAAGGGTCGAGGGTGCTCTAGATTTCCTGTGAGTTTAGTATTATAAGATCCCGGTATCACATTAGTTCCAATCCTCGATAGAACCTGTCAAGCATGTATATGATTCAAGCCTAGGTAGTGTTTCTTTTTCTTCTCTGGTTTAGTCTTTGTTTGCTCGTCTGTTTTAGTCTATCTAAGTCATTATTAGTTTTACTAGAAAACCCCCCTTCTTTATTATTATTTTAGTTAAGTACAAATTTTGTATAGATAAGTCCTTGAGTCTAGTTAGTACAGTCTGTAGAAGTCTGTGGGTTCGATATCCGGACTTACTTTTGTCTTGCTACATACGATAGGTACACTTGCCTGTCGGTAGCTTAGGTTTTAGAGAGTCTAGATTTATTACTTTTTGTCTAGTTTTAGAGTCGGTTTTTAGTTAGTTTATTAGCTAAGCTCCGTCGACATCAATGACTATCATAGGAATGTCTTTTTTGTTGGTCTTCATGAAAGAAAACAGTTTTGATTATTTCTATAAGTATATGGAATCTTTGTCAGAACCTTGTCTTCCGAAAGATAGGCAAGGACTTAGATATTTTGGAGAGCACCAGCCTTTATGATCATACAGTCTCCCCCTAGGCTGATGCTTCCAAAACTCTTATCTTTCTCCCCTTAGAACCTTTGCCCTTGCCTTAGCCCATTTGATGGCTATTCTTCCATCAGAGCCATTGTCAGATTTGCAGAGAGGGAGCATTTCAAGATCATAAACAAATGGGTCAGCAATGATCATAAGCCTGAGGAGATCTAGCACCATTATGCCTCCATTGGACTTTGTGAGGGTGAACATCTTCTGTTGTGCATTGAAGCTCCATCCAATTATTGGAATGTATGATCTAATGGGCTCTAGTCCTCGTTTAGGCTCTGATTCAGACTCAGAGTCAGAGGTGCTTACAGTCCTTTTGCTCCTTCTGGCCATGGTTTTTCTTTTCTTTTTCTTTGCCTTGACTGTAACCAAAGTTAAGTTCCTCTGATCTCTTGTCTCCTGTGCTTCCCCAGCTCCCTCAGTAGTTGCTTCCTCAGTTTTTGCTGCTGTGGCTTCTTCAGTTTCCTCTGCTGCATCCTAAGCAGCAGCTGTTTCTACATATTTCCTCTCATTATCCCTTGTTGATATCTCAAGATCAAGAGTTGTGGTTGTTTTCTGTGTGGCTCCCCTTTTTATTTCGATCACTGAAGATATAAGCATGTTATCATAAGAGGGACTGGATGGAGGGGAGAAAGGCTCTTGATTTGGAAAGATAGCCTCTGAAGCAGCTTCATACATCACCTCCTCTCCTTCTTTGATTGCAGGACCAGAGAGGGGTGTGTCAAAAATTATTCCCCCCCCCCCAAAGCCAAGATTTATACTCTCCCTTTGAGCGTGGATCTGCTCCACTGAAGGCAACCCTCCCTTGGCGATCTTCTTTTTGATGTCTCTTATGTGCATGTCCATGGTAGAGTTCTTCATTGGACCAAGTTGCTGCCGAGAAAATCTGTAGTTCACCAGGAACTTCTTCATCTTTTCTAGGTAGGCAGTCTCCTTTTGTTACTTAGTGAGAACTGCCACAGCTTTAGATGCAGCAGCAGCCTGTTCAAGTTGCTGCACCTTGTCCAGCTCAGAGACCATTCTAAGTACCGAGCAGAGAAGTATCTCATCTACATCAAATCTCTTCTCCTGGAGGAGACCGGAAAGTCTTAGAATTTCTCCATCCAGGAAGTATCTTGTCCGCCCTTCTTCAGTGGTACCCTCATCTCCTCTTGTGCAGCTTCCTCCTCTAGGGTTAACTTCCTTTTACCTTTGTCCATTTTGTTTAACCCAGAGGAGATGGATCATGTGGCCTCATCAGTTGGTTCATTGGACAATGGTTCTTCTAAGGAAGTAACCTCAAGTATGACTGGGCCTTCGGAAGCAGATGCAGCTTCAGAGTTAACCTTAGCATTCACTACCTCCTACAATTGACCAACCACCTTGGAAGGCTCCTTTGTAGTGTCCTCAGAGAACTCAGGAATGAAGGAGAGGGTTTCATAAGCTATTTTCCCAAGAGGGGACACAGGTTCCGTAGAGATAGAGATTTCAGCTTGAGTGGAATCCTCCATGGTAACCTTGGCTGAAGTCCCAGAAGGGGACTGTTGGGTCCTGGGCTCCATGGAGATGTTGGATGTGAGCTCTTGCTGTGTCTCCATGGATGCCCCTGCATCTTCGAAAAAAGAGGAGGATGAGCTAGAATAGTGAAAGTGTTTTCTCAAGAACTCATCCCATAACAATGAACAGATACACAAATGCTTGATTTTATGTTATTAGGTTTAAACTGTGTGAGGATAAACAAAATAAAACCATAACATTTGTTGTTACAGAATGCTAAACAGACGAATTATTCGTACATGTGACGATCTGTACGAATAGATCTGAAAGTTTAACGATCTGAAATGATGACTGAACAGTAGAAAACAAAATCTGGAAGTGAAACGTACGATCGTGTTCGTACAGTTAGCGCTCTGTACGAAAACGCGCGTAAGTGACGTTTTCTGACGAAACGAAAACGAAGAAGATTCGAACGATAATAAATTTAAGGAAATATAATATTTCGTTTTACAATTTTGAAACTCATTAGAAATAAATTAATAAGGACAACAATTGCAACAAATCTACGACACGAGGACATGCTGCAATAACAATAAGTAATAACAAGTAAATAGGGCCGAATGAATACCGAGACCCTCAGCCAACTTTAGGGCTAACACTTACTCACGCATAACTCATTATGACGTATACTTATAAGCTACGAATACTATGAAATCAATACAGGATCTTGAACATCACAACAAGTATAAACAACGAGCGTGCTTATTCTTGTTTTGCTTAGACAACCACTACGGACACAAGGTGAGTTCATTTGTCCCTTTTCAAACATATTTGTTTTACCTCGGGACTGAGAAGCATGTTATACATTTTAAACAGATATTGAAATGTTTAAATAAATGTTTTTATACTTATTCGAGATGCTTAAACTTTATGCTTGATACTTATGCTATGAAACCTTAGACTTAAACTCTACGCTCGATGATTGTGCTATAAACTTTACTCTTAAACTTTAGGCTAAATGCTTATGCGATAAACTATGTGCTTAAACTATACGTTTAATGTTTATACTATAAACTCTATGCTTAAACTACATACTCGATGCTAAGGCTTTAAAACACTTACACTAAACGCTAATACTTGAGACACTCGTTTCGAAAACTAATACTATACGTACATATTCTAAATACTAATTCCTTAAACAATTATTTTAAAGGCTAAGATCTCACACACTTAGTCTAGATGTTAATTCGTTTTACACTTACACTTATTTGTTTAAACTTAAACTTGAAAACTTATATGCTTAGAAAGAATTATTCGCTTAAAAGGCTATGAAGACTTACATGCGTGAAATACTCGAAACACGCGAATGCTTGATATACTTGATATGCTTGAGACACTTGAATATTTGATATACTTGGAATACTTGAAACACGTGAATACTTGATATGCTTGGAATACTTGAACACTTGAATGCTTGATACACTTGGAATGCTCAGACTACAAACTGATTGACCGCCGTGTGTTGACCTTTGTGTCAACCCCTACTAGTCATCAGTTAATCTATGCGAATGCTATAAACTTGTATGCTTAAGCTCTCAGACATCGCAAGATAGACTAATTGGCCATCGCGCCTTGACATTTGTCAAGCCCTACTAGTCATTAGTGTTCTTCGTTGTCAGGACCTAGTAAGACAGACCAAATGGCCATCGCGTGTTGAACTGTGGAGTCAACCCCTACTAGTCATTCAGTGTTCTTCTTTGTCCATTCATTTTGATGTTATTGAGGATTAATTCATTTAGTTGTCCTTGATAGTGAATTCAAAACTACTCATAGAACAATCAAATGCTTAGTGTTGGGAGGTGAAATGCTTAATTATCATTAACAACAATATGTTAAGAAGCCCGGTATGTGGTGGGACGGTGGCTGCCTACATATGCCCTATATATAAGCATACTCGGTTGGATAGCATAGGTGGTTGTTAGTGAGGTTAAGGTTTTCATTTAGGGGAAATCAAAGTAAACATTTTCAGGGTAATCAAATGCTAAGAATTATATGTCATGGAATTAAGGTAGTGGAATGAAATGCTTGATTATCATTAACAACAATATGTTAAGCAGCCCGGTATGTGGTGGGACGGTGGCTGGGGCTTGTCCCCTACATATGCCCTATATATAAGCATACCTGGTTGGTTAGCATAGGTGGTCGTTGATGAGGTTAAGGTTGTCATTCAGGGAATCAAGGTAAACATTTAAAGGGTAATCGAATTCTAGGAATCAATTGTTATGAATCAGAGATGCAGGATGAAACACTTAATTATCATCAGGAACAATATATCATGTTGTTTGGTATGTGGTGGGACGGTGGCTGGGCGGACAGTAAGTTCGACCCTACATATGCCCTATATATAAGCATACTGAAACGGATGGTATAGGTGGTTAATGGTGAGGTTAAGGTTGTCATTCAAAGGATTTTTCAAACTATTTTTACATAAAACTATATGAACTCACCAACCATTATGTTGACTTTGTTTTCTTACATGCTTTCTCAGGTGACGCACAGGATTAAGCTAAAATTCAGGATTGCATGCTAGGATGCCCTAATATAGATCCTAGTTGACTCTTGAAGAAGCACATCTTTTGATATCAATATGAATCTCTTTTGATATCTTGTATAGATACAAGATAGGTATATTTGATTCTTTTGGATAGGTTTACTTAGTTAAATTACCAAACATTGACATTTGTAATTTAACTTTGTAATCCTAGTTAAAGTTTTATTGTGCTTAATTATTCTTAACATTGATGCTATGTAAACAATCTGATCATCAAGATTATCATTCACGATATCGCGCCTCGAGAACCTTCCGCCCGACGGGGACTTCGATCCAACCCCGCCAGCTCGGGGTGTGACAAATTGGTATCAGAGCTCAAGGCTATAGAGAATAATAGGTCATTTATTTAAACGGTTTGGCCTAGGCTATAACTTAGGGACCTTCATGTAGAGAACATAGGATCTAAGTTTGCATTGTGTCTTCTACATTCGATCACTACACTAACCAATATCTTTTAGTTATGATCAGAATGCCACCCAGAAGACAACCGACCCCGGTACCTACAGCACAGACTTCTGCACCTCACTCATCGACACCATCACCACCAGATTCACCACCGCCGCCTCCTCCTCCACTAGACCCTCCTCCGAACCCGACTGCAACTCTAGTTCTGGATCCTGCTACTGTTGCCTTGGCAACATTACGGAGCAGTGAACTGACTAACCAGCTGAAGGATATCATCCCGGAAATGATCAATAGGATCCAAGGCCACGGTAACAACTCCGGGCATACTGCGGGGGAAACTAGTGGAAACTCTGGCACTACTTCAGACTGCTCCTACAAGTCATTCGTAGGATGCAAACCGCCAAGCTTTAGCGGCGTTGAAGGAGCTGTTGGACTGATCCAATGGCTAGAGAAGATGGAAAATACATTGGACATAAGTGGTTGTCCGGAACGACATAAGGTTCGCTACGCTGCTCGATCATACAGTAAGCGTGCCCTAACCTGGTGGAACTCCCAGATAAACGCTCGAGGTAGAGATGAAGCACTAGCCATGCCTTGGGCAGAATTCAAAATCCTTCTAAGGAATGAGTTTTGTCCTAAGCACGAACTACAGAAACTAGAAGTTGAACTCTCAAATCATGTGATAAAAGGAGCTGATCACATGGCCTTCACTACTCGCTATCATGAACTGGTAGCGTTGGTTCCAGAAATGGTACCAACCCTGGAGAAATGTATAGATAGGTATGTAGGCGGATTACCTGCCTGCATTCAGAGTCTTGTCATTTCTGCAAACCCGGTAACCCTAGAATCGGCTATTGCACTGTTGGCCAAACTTACTGATTTGATGGTTGCATCAAGAGTTTTAAAGAAGGATTCAGGTGAAGCTAAAGAGGAACAACCGAAAAAGAAGCAAAAAGTCATCCAACAATACGCGATGCCCACACCACTCAATCAAGTTGCTGCAATATCTGCTAAAGCTGCACGCAAACCTTACACTAGTGTACATCCTCAATGTGCAAAATGCCAATTCCATCGTGCTACCACAATGCCGTGTAGGCAGTGTACCAACTGTGGCCGAAAAGGCCATTCGGTTTAGCACTGCCGAACTCCACCGGCACCGGCCGTAAACAATGCTGCTATGGCAATGCCACCACCGCAAAACCTTGGCAATCACAACAACAATCAGGGATGTTTTAACTGTGGTGAAGTAGGCCACTATTCCAGGAACTGCCCAAAGAGGGCACAACCGGGAGATCAAGTACCAAGGGGAAGAGCTTTCATGATAGGAGCTCCTGTTGCACACCAAGACCCAGAAACGGGTACTGGTATGTGACACTCTTTAAGTCAAAATTGTTTATTTTATCTGGGTGCTAGTGGGAGTGGAAAATTTATCTTATTCCTATTAGTATAACCACATACGTATCCCATGAGAACTTAGGAATTCTTTGACTATGGTAGAAACAATGAAAGAATCCTCGATAAATGTATATGACATAAGTAGGAAACTACAGCTAACACCAAGGTTGTGCAACAATTGATGCTCATAGCATCAGGTTGTTTCAAACAACAAAGTGTTAGAATTACGCAGTTAAGTAACAAATTACGCAGCAAGATAGGTATATTTGATTCTTTTGGATAGGTTTACTTAGTTAAATTACCAAACATTGACATTTGTAATTTAACTTTGTAATCCTAGTTAAAGTTTTATTGTGCTTAATTATTCTTAACATTGATGCTATGTAAACAATCTGATCATCACGATTATCATTCACGATATCGCGCCCCAAGAACCTTCCGCTTGACGGGGACTTCGATCCAACCCCGCCGGCTCGGGGTGTGACATTCTGGGTCAACCTCATTCGTACCGTCTGTCTTGATCAATTGTTTTAACCTATCTTTGAGCATAATCATTAAAACTTTTCTAAACAAAAGTTGTTTGGAACATATCAAAATACTTGACCTTAAAGTTTCATAATATAACTTAGGGGCTGTTTATTTTTTTACAAAAACATCTGCGAAGGTCTGCGAGACCTCTTTTGTCTGTGCCCTGCAGACCAAGGAAAGATGTAGGGTGTTTGTTTTCTCGCAGACATTTCATTAAAAAACATCTGCGAGACCTCTTCTTGGAGAAGACATGGACCATCATCTTCTAGCCTCTTCAAACCGCTTCAAACCTTTTTTCTCTTCTTCCCATCCCATCGGCGACAGATCTCCACCACCGCCGCCCTCCTCCACCGATCTTCGCCGCCGCCGCCCTCCTCCACCGATCTCCGCCACCGTCGCCCTCCTCCACCGTCGCGGTCTCCTCCTTCAACGCCCTAGTCGCGAGCCCTAGTCGCGAACCCTGGTTCGATTCAAAGGAAAGGGGAGACGATCGAAACCCTAGGTCGTTCGATCTCCACCGTCGCAGTTCCACCGCCCTAGTCGCGAACCCTGGTTCGATCGGAGGAAAGAGGAGACGATCGAAACCCTAGGTCGTTCGATCTCCATCGTCGCGGTTCCACCGCCCTAGTCGCGAACCCTGGTTTGATCGGAGGAAAGGGGAGACGATCGAAACCCTAGTCGCGGTCTCCTCCTCCTCCTCTGCCTCTGGTTCCTTCGATCGACGGCAGTGGTGGACGGTGGTGGCTCAACGGTAGGTGGAGGAGGACGATCGGAGATGAAGACAGTGGTGGACGGTGGTGGCTGGTCGACGGTGGGGTTGGGGAAGACTGAAGAGGTTTTCTTTGTTTGAAGAGGTTTTTGAAAAACAAACACCCTCAAAACCTCTTCTTGCAGAGGTTTGGTCCACCTCTTCTGCAAAAGAGGTTTGCAGACATCGTCCGCAGACCGCAGACGTTTTACCTCTTCAAAAACAAACACCACCTTAAATGTTTTCTATGTTAAAAATGTATCAAAACTTACTAGACTAAATCTGTTAGAACAGAAACTTCAAGGACTTAAACTTGTGTGACTGTTTTGACCTATTTACAAGCAAAATCACAAAAAGTTTTCTAAATAAAAGTTGTTCATAACACCTTCAAAATAGTAAACTGAAAAGTTTCACAATTTTATTCTAAAGATTGCTATTTTTAAAGCTCACCCAAACAAGCCATACAAAGTCTGTCCAAGAGTAAGTTTCAAAAACTTAAAACATTTTTTACCCAAAGACTAATTATTTAATGCATGTATATGAATGGTGTATATATGTCATACACATACTTGAATGATGTTATATATATATACACACATACACACACACACTTATTAACATTTATATGTTGAAATAATTAACGAGTATTGAATTTGCTAAATAAAATGGTAATTTTTCAAAATAAGTCGTTATAATGATGTAATTTTCTAAAACCCGACATTTCGTAATTTCAAGGCATTATAAAATAATATTTCAAATATAAGTTAAAAACATATTTATTTTAAAAAATTCCTGACACTTAAAATAAAACACAAATATAACTACATAAATTTTTAACGATGGTAATGGGCCGGGTTTGGGACGGGTTTGAGTAATCCCATGCACATACCCTATAATAAAAGTTTGTCTCATACCCATCCCAAAACCCATCGAGTATTTAACCATGGGGTATCGGGTATCCCGGCAGGTTTCGGGTATACCGTTAGTTAGCTAAATATACCGGTTGATAATAACTGGCTTAAAACACGTCGGTAATAGGGTAACTAATAATAAATTTTTTTTATATAACCAAAAACTATATGTTAAATATGCCAAGAACAAAATGTTAATATATCAAATAGCATAAAATTTCAAAATGTCATAAGTTGATTAGCATCGTGCAAGATAAACCAAAGAATAACAATTATCAACAAAATGGTTCAAAAAATAACTATTGGAATTGCCAAAAAAAACAAAGATAAAAAAAGAAAAAATTATACGAACAATTTATAAAGTTTAAAAAGAATAAAAAACAAGTTATATTTACTTCAAATGTATATAAATGGGAATTTAAAATCGGGTACACGAGATGGGTAAACGGGTACAAACAATCGGTTAATCGCGCTGGGTAAACGGGTATATGAACAAATCCCATGCCTGTCTCATGCCCGCAGAAATTTAAAAATTAATCCCATGCCCAGCCCAATACCTACTGGATTCGGGAATACCCGTCCCATATGTAAAGGGTTTCGGGTAAAGTCGTTAGGCGCGGGGTTTTTTGTCATCCCTATAAATTATAGTAAGTTTACAAACTCAGAAGTACCTCATTATGTTATAGGAACCAGGTTATAAGCCTCCATATAGAAATCATTCTTCAAACATACCATGTGAGTATTCGTAGCCCTTTTCATTTCAAAGTCTTGGGTGCAACATGTATACGTTATTCAATTTCAAATTATATTTCACAAAACTTGCATATTCAAACTCTATGTCTTTGTGTCTGCTGTAATGCTATATGTGCTAAACTATGATTCTATGTGTGTGCTATTTGAAGTCTAATTCTACTATAATAACTAACTATATGAGCCAATAGTAACAATAATAGATCTATTGGGTGACGTTCATCCATCGCTTTGACCCTAACGAGGGTTTTTGGATCATTGAAACCAATTCAAGCTAATCTTGACTTTCGAGTCTGAGTGTCAAGTCAACAAATGTCTGATTATACATATGTTTATACATACATTCTTGGAATCTACCTTGACATATGAATCGCAAAAGTATCATTCTATTACGTATGGTATAAACCTGTCTACTCACCAACTTTTTGTTGACTCTATTTTTATACATATTGTAGGAAATGCAATTTTAGTTAATTCAAGTTGATGCTACATGTAGGATGCTATGGATCTAGTGTAGTAATTGAAAACAATGTTTGATTTATGTTGAAAAGAAATTGATTTGGGCATCAATTGAATTTGGTATGATCAATCTATGAAACTTTAATTAGTGTCACGTATTATGAGCAGTCGCGTCGTGCCTCGACGTCTAATCCACTGTAAGTCGGGGTGTGACACTAGACACATGATATGTTAAGGGTAAACACAAAACATGATTAAGTCGTGTCGTGTTAACTTGTCTGTGTCTTAGCCCTAGATTAGAGTCAAGGATTTGAGAAGAAGGGGTTTTAAGTTTCATTAATTTTTTTGTCTTTTAGCTAGGGTCAAAAAATATATTCTATACCTACTTGAAAACAAGTTAATTAACATCCGATTGAGCAACCACCGGTGTTACGCTTTTCAAACAGTGCGGATCACAGGTTTAATTTCTCGAAGTAAACGACCGTCAATATAAAATTGACATATCACAAGGATTAACTACGTAATTTGCTCTAAATAAAAATTATTAAGGACACTTGTCATTATTATAGACTGTAGGAGATTTATTTTTAGTTTTTCTGTATATCTCCTATTTAATTATTAATCTTTACTATTTATTATGAATTAAGAACATGTATATCAATATGGATTGTAAATTATGAATATCAATATCTATAATCTATAATAACTAATATATTATTAACCAAATGAATTTAATGTAAAATTAATTATGAAGTTTTTAAGGAAGCTTATTTTTCTTAAAAACCTTCTATTTAAATGCCTAAATATCACAAAAAATATTTGTAAAGACTAATAAAGGCTGATGCTCACCAAACTTCTTATTTTGTCTAAGTATAAGTGCTACAGAGACTAACAACCTTCGGAAGGAAGAAGTTACTCTTCGGAAGCAACATTGCTTCCGAAGGATAACTTACTCCTGCCGAAGGGTGTACAAGACAGCTGCTTCGGAAGGCCCAACACTTAGAAGATTCAAAAGTCTCAAAGCTTCTGATGAACAAGAGCTTCCGAAGACAATACTCAACTGCTTCCTCAGCAGACAAAGACTTCCGATAATATTCCTTATCAAAGGACTGTAGCTGAGTACTTTCATAGTACAAAAGGGACTGACACAAGACATGCTGGTCTGAGTAAAGACAAAGACAACATGTAAAGAGTCAGACAAAGCGCCTCACTTCTCCCATGCTGCATTAAATGCAAAAGATCATCTGAAGCCTTGAAGATCAACAACATTAAATGTCTTTTGTATTTAGTAGTCCTTTGTAAAGTCAATGTCTATTAATGTAATGATTATGACTGAGTGTCTTAGCCTGTTAAGACACTCAACATACTAGAATAAGCTTTACTTTTATGTATTGTCTAGTATACCCAACTTGTATTCCTAAGTGTATACGGTTGTAGCCTTGGCTATATAACCTCCCATTGTATGTTTGCTTGAAATGTGCTTGTACGCTTCTTACTTTGAGAGAAATATATCCTTGAGCTTGAATTTATTCTTGTGTTCTTATTAGTGTTCAAAGATTATTACTTTGTCATTTGAGTGTTTGTGAGATTATTCTAATAGAACATTCCGCATCTGTTAGATTGTAGAAAGAAATAATTGTGAAGTGTTGTTTAGATTAAGCAACCCGATCCTACAAGTGGTATCAGAGCATTGGCTCTTGAACTTAAGTGACTAATCATCCTTAAGTTACCAGTTCTATTTATTCTAAGAATCTCATCGTTTCAAAGCTCATAATTTCTGTGTTTGTCTAAGATGGCTACTCTAAACAAACATGATACAGAAAATGGCACTCTCAACAAGCCACCTATGTTCACCCCTGAAGACTTTGATACCTGGAAAGTCAGAATGGAAGGGTTCATCAGGAACCAAGACTTCAAACTTTGGAAGTCTGTTCTTGAAGGTCCTTACATTCCTACAGTTGCTGCAGCTGGAGCTGGGGGTGCTGCAGTACCAAAAGACCCATCTATGTACTCAGATGAAGATTACAAGAAGATGGAAGTTGATTCTAAGGCTCTTTGGCTCATCCAGATGTCGATACCGAATTCCATTATACATGCTTTCAAGAAATGCAAGTCTGCTCAGGAACTGTGGAACTCCTTAAAGCAGATGTATGAAGGTTCAGATGATGTCAAAGAAAACAAGTAGGATATGCTGAAACAGAAGTTTGAAAACTTTTGTCAACAAAACAATGAAAATATGTCCTCTCAGTATCTAAGGTATGTCCAACTTGTTGATGAATTAACAACTGCAGGTGTGATACTGGATAATCAAGATGTGCTCAGAAAATTTCTGAGATCTCTTCCAAAGGCATGGAATATTTATTCAGTTACAATCAGAAGAACAGAAAACTTGAAAACTCTAACTCTAGGAGAGTTATTTGGTATTCTCAGTGCTTACCAGATGGAATTAGATGCCCAAGAATCTAAAGTTTCCCATATATCATCTGGTTCAGCTGCCCTTTATGCACCCATCAACAATCCTTCTTACCAGAATTATCAACCCATTTACCATCCTTCCTCCACATCTACTGTCACATTTCCTGAAACTTCAATTCCATCAAACACACACTCAAGTTCTATCTCTAACCCAATTCCAACTTCACTACCAACCTCTGGGCAAGGAGCTTTTATGGCTCAGGAAACCAACTACTTCCATCTGTGCCAGGAAGACTTGGATGGCATTCCTGCAAATGATCTTGAGGAGATGGATATAAACTATCAAATGGCCATGATCTCCTACAGAGCAAAGAAGTTTTATCAAAGAACCGGAAGACAGTTCAAAAGGCACAACATGAAGACTAGGTTTGGGCTTGACAAATCTAAGCTTAAATGTTTCAACTGCCAACAGTTAGGACATTTTGCCAGAGAATGCAAGTCTTCAAGTACTCAGCAATCAACTTCTGGTCAACCACAGCAAAGGCCATCAAGTTCAACAAACAATGCAAACATTGCAGAACAAGACTTTTCAGATTGGAGCTTTCAAGCTGAGGATGCTTCCATCTCCAACAGTGCTTTAATGGCAAATGACTCATCTTCCTCAAGCAAGGTAACTGATAACATGTGCACACCTGAATGCTTAGAAACATTAACTGTTTATAAAAAGATAAATTCTCAACTCTGTAATGAGCTTGAGTCTTCACAAGTTGTCAAGGCAAATTTCTTTGAGGCTGAAAGAAATTACAAAGAAAAGATTGAAGAAATGGAAAAGACTATTTCAAGTTTAAAACATGAAGACACTAACAAACAGTGTCAAATTAAAAATCTTTTAGAAAGACTAACCACTGCCAAGACTGAACTTGTATTGGCTGAGTCTTACAGAGACAAATTTTTAAGCCAAGGTGAAAAGTATGAGAAACTTTTCAGGATGAGCAGCACAACTGAACTGGTGAATAAATATGGGGCCGGTTTGGGATATAATAGAGTGGAACCTCCATCTGCATATACTTCCATGGTAGATGTTAGGTGTAAACCACTAGTTGATCTTGTGTATGATGAGAAATTGGACCTACACAAGGTGGTTCAAACTGATACTCTCTCTGATCTAAACCCAAGTACCTCAACATGCTCAGATGAGGATGATGTTCCTATTAAACCAATAAAAGAAAAAAAGGTTATGAAATCTAAGAAAAGATCTACAAAAACTAAGAAAAATCAATCAGTATTTGTCAAGCCTACAAACATTCAAAATGGGAACATCTCTTCAGACGAGTATGTGACCTGTCTATCAGACAAATCCAAAAGAGGTAGATCAGAGGAGAGAAAGATAAACTTTTCAGGAAATCAGGCAAATCCTAAATCCAACAAGCCTGTTGGATCATCCAAACCATCCACCTCTGAAAACCAAAATTCAACCTTCATCTACAAGAATAAACAGAAACAACCTTTCACCAATCAAACCGTATGCCTGATTTGTGGTGAGATGAATCACTTTGCTGCTGATTGCTTCTATAATCCAAGAAGCAGAATCATCTCTGAAATACAAGGAAGAGGAAGAAAGAAGAGCTGGAGCAAGTCATCTACTTCTTCAGAAGAATCAGGAAGGAAGTTAGTCAAGAAGGGATCGGAAGCTAGTACTTCTAATTATCAAAAGAAGCAAAACAAGAAGGCTTCCGAAGGTAAGAAAGCATCGGAAGCACATGAACAAAGAACTTCAGATAGACCAAAGAAAATTCCTACCATCGGAAGAAAATCATCAGAAGAAAACCATAAGAAGAAAAACTCCACCTTCAAGTCATCGGAAGGAAAAGGTAAAAGAACTTCTGATGATCATCAGCAGAGGAAAGCACTTCCGACAAAAGTCAAACAGATATGGAAGAAAAAGGAAATCTCTGAACCATGTGTTCAATCATCAGTTCAATCAAAAACAAGAACATCATTGGTTCCAACTAGGATGATGTCAAAGAAATTTACTTATAATGATGCAAATGGAAAACCCAAGACCATAATGGCTTGGGTTCCCATCAGAAACTAACTCACTTCTGGTCATGTGTAGGGACAGCAGGATTCAAAAGGCAACTTGTGGATAGTTGACAGTGGCTGTTCCAGGCACATGACAGGCAACAAGACTCACCTTCATAAATATGAACCATTCTTTGGAGGGTCTGTTGCTTTTGGAAGTGATCCAGTGGGAGGTTACATAACAGGTAGGGGCACTATCACAAATGGCAAGGTAAGCTTTGAGAATGTGCATTTTGTTAAGGAACTAAATTACAATTTACTGAGTGTATCACAGGTGTGTGATCAAAAGCACAACATGTTGTTTGCTGAGCATGAATGTATTGTTTTAAAGCCAGGATTTGTTGTTCCAAATGATCAAATCTTGCTCAGGGCACCTAGAAGAAATAACATGTACATGCTTGACATGAGCACAGCTACACCACTCAGTAACATAAGTTGCTTTGTCTCAAAAGCTTCACTTGATGAATCATCCCTTTGGCATAGGAGACTTTGTCATGTAAACCTTAAAAATATGAATAAACTTGTCAAAAATAAATTAGTAACTGGTTTACCAACAAAAGAATTCATTTGTGTTGATAAATGTGTTGCATGCTTAAAAGGCAAGCAACACAAATCATCTTACCATGCCAAAGAAATAAATTCTATTACAACAGTCATGCATTTACTGCATATGGACTTGTTTGGTCCCACAAGTGTTAAAAGTCTTGGTATAAAGTCATATTGCCTGGTGATCACTGATGATTTCTCTCGGTATACCTAGGTATTTTTCTTAAATACCAAGGATAAAACTGCCAAGATCCTAAAGTCATTTATACTTAGGGTGGAGAATGAAAGTGATCATCATGTAAAAATAATTAGGTCCGATCAAGGAACAGAATTCAAGAATCAGGTTTTAAATTCTTTTTGTGAATCTAAGGGTATCACAAGACAATTTAGTGCTCCTAGGACTCCACAACAAAATGGTGTTGCTGAGAGAAGGAGTTGGACACTAATTGAGGCTGCAAGGACCCTGTTGTCTGATGCCAAACTTCCAATAACTTTTTGGGCAGAAGCAGTCAACACTGCCTGTTATGTCCAAAACAGAGTATTGGTGGTTAAGACACATGGTATGACTCCTTATGAAATTTGGCATAAGAGAAAGCCATTTATTGGATTTCTCAAACCATTTGGATGTCATTGCACCATCTTGAATACTAAAGATCACATAGCCAAGTTTGCTGAGAAATCAGTAGAGGGCTACTTTGTTGGGTACTCTTCACATGCTAAGGCTTATAGAGTATACATCAAAGCTTCCAGAATTATTGAAGAGTCTGCAAATGTTCAGTTCAATGAGCATACTCTCAATAAACCTGGAACATGCCCTGATTGGTTATTTGATCTTGATAGCTTTACATCTGCATTTAATCTGGTGAAAGAGTATGTTCCAGTTTCACAGTCAGCTACCATAGACACCTCCAAAGGCACAAGAGAAGATGACTTTCGTGTTGAACTGCCAATAGCTTCAAGACAAATCTTGGCAGAATCCACTTCAGCACAAAATGGCGTGTCACAACCTGAGACAATCAACACATCTCAGGTAGGTCCCTCAATTGAATCTACCTCTGGTCTACAACATCAAGAAGAAGTAGGAAGTCATTCAGCAGAGGCAAACACTCTAGAAACCACTTTTCCCAGAGAGAACCAACCCTCCACAGTCCAAATTCAGAATCCACAAGATTTGCCAGAAATCCAGCTTGAGGTAGTATTGCCTAACCTTGAGTCACTCACTATGGATGAGGCTTCTCAACTGGATGTGATTCCAAGAACTCGAATTCACAACACTCATCCAATTGAGAACATTATTGGTAATGTTGAAAAAGGTGTAAGAACAAGAAGCTCTATGCATGAAGCAAACATTTTCCTGTTTTCTTGCTTTCTATCCCAAATAGAGCCAAAGAAAGTTTCTGAGGCATTGAAAGACAACAGTTGGGTAGAAGCCATGCAAAAGGAGCTTCTTCAATTTGAAAGACAAGGAGTTTGGAAGACTTGCCCTTTACCTAAAGGTAAGTATGCAATTGGAACGAAATGGGTGTTCAGAAATAAGAAGGATGACAAAGGTGTTGTCATCAAGAACAAAGCAAGGCTAGTGGTTCAAGGATATACTCAGGAAAAAGGCATAGATTATGATGAAGTTTTTGCTCCAGTTGCAAGAATTGAAGCCATCAGAATATTCTTAGCTTTTGCAGCTGCCAAGAACTTTAAAGTTTTTCAGATGGATGTCAAGAGTGCTTTCCTGTATGGAAAAATAGATGAAGAAGTATATGTGTGTCAACCACCTGGATTTGAAGATCCAAAGTTTCTTGATCATGTCTGTAAGCTTGATAAAGCTCTATATGGGCTGCATCAAGCTCCCAGAAAATGGTATGAAACTTTATCTTCTTTTCTACTGACTAACAATTTCAAGAGATGAAAAATTGATAAAACTCTCTTTTTCAAGAAGTCCAATCAACATATCATGCTAATACAAATCTATGTTGATGATATTATCTTTGGTTCTACTATTGAATCTCTCTGCAAGGATTTTGAATCACTGATGAAGTCCAAGTTTGAAATGAGTTCAATGGGAGAACTCACTTTCTTTCTTGGACTACAAGTGAAACAAACTCCTACAGGGATTTTTATTAGTCAATCAAAGTATGTGGAAGACATTCTTGAAAGATTCAAGCTATCTAACTGTAAAGCACTGGGAACTCCTATGTCCAAGACAACTTCTCTTAGCCCTGATCTTGAGGGGGAGGATGTTGATCAACACCAGTACAGGGCAATGATAGGCTCTTTGATGTATCTCACAACAAGCAGGCCAGATATCATGTTTGCAACTTGTGTGTGTGCAAGATTTCAGGCCAATCCCAAAGTTTCACATATGCTTGCTGTGAAAAGAATTTTTAGATACCTCAAAGGAGCACCAGGTCTAGGTTTATGGTATCCTAGAAATGAAGACTTTCAGTTCATGGCTTACACTGACAGTGATTATAGAGGCTGCAATATTAGCAAGAAATCCACATCAGGAGGATGTCAATTCCTTGGATCCAGGATTGTGTCTTGGCAATGCAAGAAACAGTCATGTGTTTCTACTTCTACTGCAGAGGCAGAATACATAGCTGCTTCTAGCTGCTGTGCACAAGTCATCTGGATTCAAAATCAGATGAAAGATTATGAAGTAGATATGTTCAATACTCCTATTCAGATAGACAATTCCAATGCAATCTCCATTACCAATAATCCTGTTAAGCATTCCAAGACCAAGCACATTGACATCAGATACCATTTCATCAGAAATTGTGCAGAGAAGAAATTAAATAATCTAGTCAAAGTTGTTACAGAACACAATTTGGCTGATCTATTCATCAAAGCTTTTGATGAAGGAAGATTCAGGTATTTAATAACAGCCATTGGTATGATTAACTTTGAATAAATGAATAAATAAGGAATAAATAAATCTTCAAAAGATAAACTCAACTTATCTTCTGATGAGTAAATACTCAGCAGAAGATAGGTTCAGTCTTCGGAAGCATTATTTCTTCCTTAGTCGGAAGTAACCACACTTCAGAAGTTAAATCATCTTCTAAAGTAATTCTCTTCCGATACATCATCCTTTCGGAAGCTTAGCCTTCTGGATTTAAATCTTCAGAAGCAGCTGTCTTCCGAAGAACAATCCTTCTAATGAACTGTTTCTGAATACTTCAGAAGCAGTGCTTCCGATGTTCAAATTTCTACACTTCGGAAGCAAATCTCTTCTGAAACACTTTTGGTCATGCATTCCTTCAGAAAGCCACATCTTCGGAAGCACCTTGGTCCTTAGTAAATTTTGAACATTTATTGTGAAAACAGCTGTTATCGGAAGTCCTTTTTCTGACATCCGGATTTCAAAATTAAATGTGTCTTTATATTTAATGCTGACATCCGAAGGTATATAAGGACTCCCGCTCATTCACCTTCTCTCACCATTTCAATTCGATTCAATTTTCCCTTTTCTCTCCAAACTTAACCTAAAAATCTCTGATCGCCATGGCTCTCCTCGCATTCAACTCAATGATGTCGTGGGAAGGGTCTCATTCACTAAGGATGAGGTAGCATCGACCTTTAGGTCGATGGGGTACGAAGGTCATCTCCCTACAACAACTTATTTGAAGGGTAGAGTGTCCTACAATTACAAGTACCTCATACATTTGTTTCTTCATTGTCTTTCTAATAAGTCAGGAGGTTGGGATCAGGTTCCATCGGACTTAGCCTCGGCTATTCATGGCTTGGTCTCCAACCAACTCTTTAACTTTTCGGCTTTTATTTTTAATAATTTGGTTGACAATATTTCGTCACCAAACAAATTTTGTATGTATCCCAGGTTTTTACAACAGATCTTTTACGGGGAGTTGGGCACTTCCCTCTCCCTAACTGGGAATACATACAAAACACCCTTGGTTTTTTCCAAGGTTTTTGTGCAGTTAAAGAAGAAGAGTGTCCAGTTCTCTAGAAAATTCACTCCTCTTCTTCCCTCTATGGAGTTACCTACTCCAGAAGGTGACAGCTCTGTTGTTCCCACAGATGCTGAGCCCACACCTTCCACTTTTGTTCCACACCCCATAAAGTTCACTTACAAATGCAAACGAACCCCTGTGCAACCCTCTACAGCTGCTCAGGCTCCTTCTACTGAACCCACAAAGAAAAAGGTAAAAAGGACTGCCCAGGGCACAGTCCCACCTAAGGTGAAAGCCACACCTATTGTTGTTCCACAGGTTCTTCCTCTGGAACCTGTGGCTGCCCTTAACCAGCCTGCAAGCCCTCAGCTTAAGTCATAAAACATATCTGAGAATATTCAATGGGCTAACCCCATTCTTGAGTCTGCTTTGGTTGAAGCAACTCCACTAGATCAGAGACTGTCTCCCAGGTCTCTAGGTTCTTATCACCCAGATATGTCCCCCACCCATACTACTACCCAGGCTCAAGAAACTTCTGCTATAGCTGTGGAGGAACCACTTTCTCCTACTACCCAAACTTTAATGAGAGTGGTGACACAGTTACAAGCTAGGTTCCCTGACCCAGAGCCTTTTGTTACAGAGGTTGACCCCAGTGGTTTTGAAGGGGTCAATGCAGGTGAGGCTGCCACTACTGTTGATCTTAATCAAGATCCACAGGACAGTGGTACAGGCACTAGGACCTCACCTGCGGCAACCTATGTTGGGGAGGACTTCTTTGAAGCCCTTCTCAATGAAGGAAATCCAGGGAGCCAAGAAATCACATCAGATGAAGCAGAAATACCCACACCTATTCACGTGATCAATTGTTATCAAGTAAGTCTCCGCTAAATTTCGGGACGAAATTTTTCTAACAGGAGGAGACTGTGACAATTGAGTTCGAAGAATTACGCCATCAATGACGTAAGCACCTTCGATCGTGCTTGATATCCATGTTGATTTAGAAATTGTATTTATTGCAGGATGATAGTATGCGAAAAATGAGGAACATGGGCGAAAACCGCGTACAAAACGGAGTTACGGATGGTCCAGAATCGCAAAACGAAGTTTCTGTCGAAAAATGGAAAAAAATGGTCTTCGCGGTACGCGATGGAGAAGTTGAGGTATCTTCGCGGTACGCGATGCTTGAAAATATCTGAGATTTCTCCGGATTTCTCCGCGGTACGCGAAGCCTACTTTTCTTATCTTCGCGGTACGCGACGGATGAGGCGGTCCAGAAAGTTGGTTAAAAGATCAGATTGCCTACATCATCATCATTTCTTATCTTCTAGCCGACGCCATCACTCACCACCTTCGAAAATTCATCATCCAACACCTCAAATCTCGGTTTTAAAGCCTTTGGGACGTTTAGATCGCATCCAGGATCGTTTATACGAGTCCAGATCATCTTTCTATCCGCAAAACTCCTCCAGATTAGGTAATGGTTCAATCTAACCTTCTATTTAAATAATGAATGATTAAATCTTGTTTTTGAACGTAATGATATAGTTAGGGTTATTGATTACTGCCTAGATGATGGCTAGGATTGATTATAAATGACAAACTCGAACTGTTAACGGGTAAATCCTTGTTTTGATCCGTTGTAATGCCCGGTTTGCATGAAATTATAACAATGGTTATAATGGTTTAAACCATTTGGTTGTGACAATGTAGGTGATTAGTTTGATTAATCCTTGACATGCAACATGAAAACCATGTGTTTCAAACTAATCACAGTCATTAACATACTCGTTGGAACGATTATCTGATGTTTCTAATAACAGTCAGATTAGTATGTTAAACATGGATATTAAACCTATTCTAATACTACATTGTGATATTTCATGATATTCGGGTAATCAATAACAAGGATTAATCATTCCTAAGCCGTTAAATTGTCTAGTAACTGCTTAAGCATTATAATCAACAACATTAACTATTTGGTTAATCTGAGATTATACTGATTAATCAAGGGTGTCATCAACCTAGTAGTGGGAATCTGAATCAGTATAGGTTCCTACATTATCATACATTGTATGATATTTCACTAAAATAAATAAATAATAATTTAATACCGGGTTGATAACTTTCAAGGCAATGTCTTTGACATTGGACGTTCAAAAAGATTTAATTAGTAAGTTGGAACATAAATAACATATTAAACACTAACTAATGCAGAATTTCACTATCAGCACCAGTTGCGAGTGTTCCTATTGCTGTGAGATATCAAGTGAGTTTCGTACAACCCCTTTCTTTTTACTGTCTTACAAACATCGGGGTAACTCTGCAACCTGTTTTCTGAACATATGATATGCATCACTGATATCTGTGTGATTTCATGTGACTTTTTGTGTGATTTCATGGGATTTTGCCATTAGTATCTCTATCACAGTATCAAAAGTCCTCATCTTGTGAACTGTATCTAGTGAACCCATGTGGGGCCGAACAGGAATCATTGATAGTACTATTGGCTGACAACCCATTTGCTGGGAGGATTGCATCTCCCCTTGTGCGAATGTTTGATACCTTGTTATGAAACGCTTTCTTAATGTTAGTGATAGACATTAAGATTATGAGGCATTAAGATATTTACCGACGGGTAGTATCTTCGTAAATGTAAAACTGTCCGAAAGGAACTAGATACGGGTCCCATGGTTATCCAGAACTGAACTTTTTGTGAACATACTTATCATATCATATTGTTCTAACTGAACTGTCGAACTCACCAGCTTTGTGCTGACGTTTTAAACTCAACATTTTTGCAGGACAACGGTGACGACACAGTGAGGATGCACTTCACATAGTTGAACTTTAATGTAACATATTGTGTAATAAACTTAGTTGTAATGTTGAATGTAATTACGAGACCCTTGTTATGTATTTAAATTTAAGTGAATCTGTGTGCTGTGATATCGGTTCAAGTAAGTCACACCTCATCTCTGAGACATCACCACTATGCTTCCGCAATCAGTAGAATGAGACGTATGACATCATCTCAGGTGACGAGAGGTGGGGGTGTGACAAGAACGAGTCAGACTCTCTGCTCTGCTTGAAGAGAGAGGCTATGACTTCGATGAAGTATGGCTCTGGTCGGTGCCTCAAATGGCTGCCGAGCTGACAAAGAAACAAAAGGAGGATGCCTACAGAAATAGAATGAAGGCCATCCTCCTCCAATATGGCTTCCATGCTCGGCAACTAGGTCCAATGAAGAACTCAACCATGGATATGCACTTAAGAGAGATAAAAGCAAAGGTTGCCAAAGGTGAGTTGCCTTCATTGGAGCAGGTCCAAGCACAGATAGCAAGTCTGAATCTAGGCTTAGGCTCAGTGGGAGTTGCAATAGAAATCCCTATCACTGGTGCAGGGATCCGACAGGGTGAGGAAGTCATGTGTGGGGAAGCAACAAAAGCCATGTTCCCCAACATATTTCCAATAAACCCTAAAGAAGAACAAGCATCTCCTCCATCTAGCCCCTCAATGGATAACATGCCAATCTCTTCAGTAATCAAAATCAGAAAAGGAAAGGTAGCTAAAAAGACAACAGTACCTGATCCTGAGAGACAAACAATGGCATATGAGAGGAGACCAAGTCCTCCAAGATCAAATGTGGAGGATCAACAGGCCAGAGAACAAAGGAGGGAGGATGTGGCTCAAGATTCACCAAGATTCAGAAGAAGAAAGAGCATGGCCAGAAGGAAAAAGAGAACAAATCCTATCCCTTCTGACTCTGAGCCAGACTCACCTCCCCCAGGACCAAAAGCCAAACCTATAGCCAGACCCTATGAACATCCAAACGATTTATATGATCTAGCACATCATCATACCTACATTCCCATTGTAAAGTGGAGCTACGATAGAGTTCACCAAGGGTTTACTCTCTCTCTGCTCAATGGAGGAATAAAGGTTGTAACCTTGGCACAACTGATTATGTTGGCTGCACCTTTTGTGTTTGACTTAGAGAACCTCCCTCTGGATAATCCAGACAATGGATCAGAAGGGAGACAAGCTCTCAGATGGGTAAAGGCAAGGGATAAGGTCTTGAGGGGAGAAAAGGTTCTAAGAAGAGTACCATAGGAAGTTTTGGTAGCATCAGCCTAGGGGGAGACTGTAAAGACTAATAAAGGCTGATGCTCACCAAACTTCTTATTTTGTCTAAGTATAAGTGCTACAAAGACTAACAACCTTCGGAAGGAAGAAGTTACTCTTCGGAAGCAACATTGCTTCCGAAGGATAACTTACTCCTGCCGAAGGGTGTACAAGGCAGCTGCTTCGGAAGGCCCAACACTTAGAAGATTCAAAAGTCTCAAAGCTTCTGATGAACAAGAGCTTCCGAAGACAATACTCAACTGCTTCCTCAACAGACAAAGACTTCCGATAATATTCCTTATCAAAGGACTGTAGCTGAGTACTTTCATAGTACAAAAGGGACTGACACAAGACATGCTGGTCTGAGTAAAGACAAAGACAGCATGTAAAGAGTCAGACAAAGCGCCTCACTTATCCTATGCTGCATTAAATGCAAAAGATCATCTGAAGCCTTGAAGATCAACAACATTAAATTTTTTTTGTATTTAGTAGTCCTTTGTAAAGTCAATGTCTATTAATGTAATGATTATGACTGAGTGTCTTAGCCTGTTAAGACACTCAACATACTAGAATAAGCTTTACTTTTATGTATTGTCTAGTATACCCAACTTGTATTCCTAAGTGTATACGGTTGTAGCCTTGGCTATATAACCTCCCATTGTATGTTTGCTTGAAATGTGCTTGTACGCTTCTTACTTTGAGAGAAATATATCCTTGAGCTTGAATTTATTCTTGTGTTCTTATTAGTGTTCAAAGATTATTACTTTGTCATTTGAGTGTTTGTGAGATTATTCTAACAGAACATTCCGCATCTGTTAGATTGTAGAAAGAAATACTTGTGAAGTGTTGTTTAGATTAAGCAACCCGATTCTACAATATTAAAGAAAAAGAAAGAATAATGATATTAAGTGATTTTTAAAAATTTTCAAATATTTAATGTGATTGGATGACTTAAATGGTCAAATAAAATATGTAAAATAATAAAAAAGTGTTATATTAAAATAATCAAAGTTTTAGTTCTTAATTTTTAACAAGTCTAAATTATCAAAACGTCACTACATTTAGCATACGGCTACATGAACCTGAATAAAAATTAGGTTTTGAATAAACAAATCAATTTTAATGTGGGTTAATATAAACCACATATTTATTTTTAAGACTCTAAATGAAGGGTCCGGTTAGAGTTTAAGAGTTTTTTCTATAAAATCGGGTTTTCACATGATACAAACCCTAAATAAATACATACATACATACACACACAAAGATACATATATATGATTTGAGACCCCTATCACTATTTTACTTTGCATTATATATATATATACATATATTAACTAGTCGGAAGCCCGTGCGATGTGGCGGCATCAAAGACAATATATAACGCGGTGTTCGTATTTTGCTTGCTTATCATTGTTTTCGTGATATGGATAGTGCTCTGGATAGTTTTCTTTAGTGTTGCAAAAATCGCGATTACTCGGTCGATTAATCGGCATTAATCGCTAATCGGAGGTCTACCGACTAATTTTGGTCGAATCGCCCACTTAATCGCTAGTTGGTCAACGGTGATCAAAGCCGGACGAAATCGCTTGTAATTGGTCCTAAGCGGGCAAAAATCGGCCGCTTTCCGGCGATTCCGAGAACGGGATACGAAAACAAACCTTCGATTTATGGTGTGAACAACGATTCCGAGATGGATTGACGATGAAGATGTGAACGATTGATGATTCTGACGAACTCCTGATGTATCTTCATAGTAAACCTAATCCAAACACATCGAGCTGCACACGGGAGGGAACGACAGATTGACGAACCAGACTTTTCTTATGAATGGGCTTTATGTTGGGTATATGTAGATGAGATGGGCCATGGTTTCTTTAAAAAACTAATATTAATAGGCCCAATGTGATTTAGTTTGATAAAATCTTTGATTTATTTGAAAATTTATGTATAAAGTTTTGTATATATGTATAATTTTGAAAAATTCTATATAAAAATTCCAATCCGATTAATCCAGATTAATCCCTAGTCCCTACCTCGCCGACCGACTAGCGACTAGCGATTTTTACAACATTGGTTTTCTTTTATGTATGCAGTTCGGTGTGGATAATCAATGCAATGAGTTTTATAGATCTCTACTAAATTAATATACACAAACAGAAAAATAGTTATAAACACAATGATCTTGCAAAAAAGAGAACCGACCACACAAATAACAAAGTTGGTCAAAAACAGATGTTTAGAATTAAAAATCCACGTGTCAACTACATGGTTCGACCACATTTTTTCCACGACTCTCAAAATCTTCTGGCTTTTTCTTATTTCCACCCAAGCCATAACCCTAATTTATGTAAGAGAGAACTGAATAAGTCAAATATGTTGTAAATGAATAGTAAGAAATTTTTAAATTCTATTATTAAATTACCTTAATTTAATAATACATGCATCTCATGTAAAAATAGTGACCGGTTTAATTAATAGTGTTGGAACAATTTAAAGTGATATCAAGTGCAAGACGTTAATTGTAAATGTAAAAAAATATTATTCAAAAAATGATTTTGGAATTACTGCAGGAAATTAGTTAATCTGATTTAAAGGTTTGGTGCACATTGTTTCAATCATAAGTTATTAACCAGTTATAAGTGTATCCCTTTTCTTTGAATCTAGTATTTATGCCGTTTTTTGCTCAAACAGTCTACAAAGCCCCCGTATTTGTTCAACACATTGTAAAAAAATCCTAAAAATCCTTCGGCCCCCTCCGAACTTTTTTGAAGCTCCGCCACTGATGATCTTATTTGTCGAACACATTGTAAAAAAGGTGTTTGACCATTTGCCAAATATCCAAGAAAGACAAATAATGGAGGCCTGTATATCCAAATCAATACTTTGAATTCATTGCTAGTGATGTTATCATTCATAAACGGTTGGTTTTTGTACGAGCCAAAACTTGGTGTTTTGGTCGGCCTGAAACAGTTTTAAAAAGTTGATGGCTCAAGTGTGATTAGCTAATATTATTTCAATAATATTTTGATTCTTTATTAAAATAATTTAGCAAAAGTAGTTTTTGTACCACCAGACTTTAAATTTGTTTCTTGTGGGTTATGCGAGTTTGGAGCTGGTTTGGTATTGATGTAAATGCAACTTTCTGAGTAGATAAAAAAATAGGACATCATAATCACCCAGACTTTTGAGTTATTTCATTCAGAGTACCTTAATAAAATATATAAATTCTAGAAAGGAAGACTTACATTCTTTCTTACACCAATTGTAGGAAGATTGGCTAGAACCCAAAGATGACAATCAGAGTCAAATCCTACACATGAAAATTTCAGTAAATGCAACTTTCTCGATAGCAACATAATGTAAAATAGAATCATGAATTGTGTCACGTACTGATACAAAAATATAACTACCTTACATGATTCAATCTGCACAAAAATGTATGAATATGCTGGAATGTAGATTTTAAAACAAAAGCAACCCTGCTAAAAATTGTGTATTGGATGTCACGTTCTTAACGGCTTTCTTTCACACATATATAGTTGATCTTAACATGCTTTTTTCTTACCTTTATTATTCCAAGTTAAAAGTCTACATAAGATATTTAGAAGTCATCGTTCACACTTAAATCAACTATATGTATGAAAGTATGACATCTTATGATACAAATTAAATATCCAACTTTCCTCAAAATAATTTTGAGAAAGAAAACAATTTTATTTTAAGGTTGTGATCTACGAAAAGACACCCATGACTGCATACATACATACATAAAAAATACCAGCATACATACAAAAGGTTGTATAAATACATAAATACATACATCTATCTACTATATACATACATACTGCATACATACATTCATAATAAAGGACATTCATACCTGCATAAATACATATTTTAAACAGCAATGATACCAAAAGCTTCTCCTTTAAGCAATGGGAAAAGAGGTTTTTTTTACTGTGGATCTGAGCTTTGAAATTTGTTTTTTAAGAGCTGATTTTATCAACAATTAGGTTTGGCGGCTGCTGAGGATGATGAGTTGGGTCCTGATGGCAAGAAAATTTGGCAAGGAATATCAGCCAGGATAATCACTGAATTAACCAGCTGCAATGCTGCGCTTTTACAGCAAAGGAAGAAAAGACATGCATCAAGCTGATTCCATTACAGTTATTCTGAAAACATGTGTTGTGTTTTAGAATATGAGGGTGGTTGAGGTACCGACATGGAATATAGAAGCTAGGAGTTTATTAGGCATTTTTAATTTTTGTTTTCAGATTCCTTCTTCATTGGCTCCCTTGGATGCCGTTGAGAGGTATACACAGCTTAACAGTTACCCTCTTCACAAAACAAACAAAGCTGGCATTTTATCTATTGATATTTCATCAATCCAAGGTACAACAAAAGGTTTGAACTACATTTACTGCATCAGTTCTTTATTCAGCCCCTGTTCTAACCTACTGATTTTGTCCCAAAAACTAAGAACATAGGACAGAACACAAGCTGTTGTGGAAAACCCCACAATTGAATTGTATATATTTGAATTTTTTGGTACTACAATTAATAAACTCCTCAACCTCCTATTTATAAGAAAATAAACATAACCTAATAAAGAATGTGCTACTAACTCTCTAGAGCAATATATATATGCATATTGCATGCATACATACATAAATAAAAGACATCCGTAACTGCATACATACATACTACATACATAGATAAATAAAAGACATCCATAACTGCATACATACATACAAACATATATACCTGCATACATATATACATACAAACAAATATACCTGCATACATACCACCACCACCACCATATATACCCAGTATATTCCCACTTTTAAGTAGGGTCTGGGGGGAAGGATATATACAAACCTTACCCCTATCCCAATTGGGATAGAGAGGCTGCTCCGAAAGAGTCCCCGGCTCAAAGTTATCGTTTGAAGTTGATCATCCTAATGATTTTAACGTTATTTTCACAAAATAATTAAAATAACGTTAAAATTAGTGCACTTTTACTTTTGCCCCTTATACTTGCATACATACATAAATACAAAAAGGATTGTGTAAATACATAAATACTACTACATACATATCTCTAGCATACATACATAATATACATACAAACACACAGAACTGCATACATGGATATTTTTGTTTTGTATTTAATTTCTTGGTTCAGTTTCAAAACAATTTTTATCCAAATTGAGGTCCTTTAACGTGTTTCTTAAATTGCTATACATATAAAATACATTCTATACATGCATAATTGTTAGCCATCCAAAAATAATATATATGTTCTTACTCAATAAAATGTTAGTTTATTAAATAAAGAGTTTGTTTATTATACAAATAGAACAACATATATACAAACATAAATATCATGCAAACAGAACATGCATACACAACTATTTTAGTTTATTAAATTAAACTGACACAGAACTGCATATAGGTATGTATGCAGTTTGAAAGACACACAGAACTGCATACATACCTACACATACTCTATTTTAGAAAAATAAATTTTATTTAACAACTATTAAGTATAAAAATTAATTTAACTACCATAAATTAAGGTTAACTACTATAAAATAAACACACACACACATAATATACCAACATAACAGCATACCTACAGATTGCATACCTTCTCAATTGCAAAAACCTGTAAATACATAACTGTTAGCCAGATTGAAGAACCAGAAAATACATACATGCCAAAATAGAAGTTATAACATATGAGACTTACTTGGTTCTTTCAAGTGGCAGTTATGCATCATAACTCTCTCTCAATGCCAAAAACTTATCAATGGTTACAAATAACCAAGAACTGCATACACATATTACTATTACATGGTGTTAGCATGTTTGAAAAAACCGAACATAACAACATACATAAAATTATTAAAAAAACAGAACAAAGAAATAGAACAAAATACATGTAGATAGCATACTTTTAAATATTCTTTCTTTTATTTGCTTTTGAATAACACCTACAAGTAAGCAGAAAATTAGGTCACGATTTATAAAAATTAGGTTAAAAATGTGAGAAGCATACCAACTGAAGAGAAACAGTGTCGGAGAGGCAAACCCAAGAGAAGCAGATGGATAAACAATGGGGATCATTCGAGGATTGGTGGAGAACAGAAGCGAGGGTAAGCATCACATTTTTTAAAGAAGAAATCTAATTTTAAAATTTGAATCTGTAGCCATTTCTCCTTTGGTGTATTCGTGAATTTTTTTTTGAAATAGGCGGTTTTAACATACGTTCATGGTATTTAGGTGGGTTAGGTTTTTATGTGTGAAAATGGGTGTTCCGCTGTCTCTAATGGCGGAAGCAGGTGATGTGGACGATGGAAAGCGCGGGGAATTGCCATGTGGACTGGTTCCGCTATTTCTAATAGCGGAAGAGGGTTAAGTGGCCATTAATCACGATTAGATGGTGTTAGTCGGATGGTGTACTGGTTCCGCTATTCAAGATAGCGGAAGTGGCCATGTACCATTCAATATCCCAACCATAATAATAAATTTCTCAGCATGCATTAATAAAAACCCAACAACAGTCTTCCACTTTTAATAATAAACAAGTGTCGAGACCAAGATAAGTAGATAACAGTGACAGAATACTTGTTTATATGTTCGAATATTTAAACATTCAAAATCTTTGTATCTTAGTTTTGAGCTTCCGATTGGTTTTAACTAGAAAAGTTACACCCGCATTGTGGAGGGCGATCCGATTAAGATTTGTGCATTGCAACGTGGTGATATGATTAAAAAAATTTGTGAAATCTTATCTGATCGATTATGAAGATTAAAACGTAAATAGACAACATTATTGTTTTTTATATCTTGTGTTACATGAATTAAAAAAATACTAATAGGAAAAATATAAGAAAAATCAAAAGCTAAATCACATGGTGCGACCTGTTTATGAATTTTATTATGTATGTTGTGTTTTATGTACATAAAACAGATGTATAAAGTTACAGTGATTCAAAACCTGAAGAACAAAATATATATATAAAACAGTTATATAACGGTGATATACGTCATAGTCAGTCGATACAATACACACACACACACATATATATATATTAAATATTAAATTAACAAAAGAAAACGTATTATAATTAGATCAACTCATTTTCAAACAGAATTTACTTCGAAACAATAATCAACTGAAAATGTACATATATAAACACAAAAATGTATCCATTTGACCCGACTTGTCTCCGTAAAAGGTTTGGTTAGGTGTATAAAATGGTGGATTGATGAGGCCATTTTTGCTTTGGCAAAACTTGATACAAGATTGGTTGTCACTATCAGGGGCATAGCATAGTTAAGACTAGGGGGCGACCGCCCCTCTTGTTTTTTCGTGTAGTAGTGTATATTTCTCGATACGTGATGTAAATTTTTTTAAAAACCTTTATTTCGCCCCTCTGAAAAAAAAAATTTTCCCCCCCCCAAAGGTTTTGATCAAGCTTCGCCACTGGTCACTATTAAATTATTGAAATCAGAAAGTTCTCACGATGAAAAAGACTAAAACTAAAATAAGCTATGCATGGGTTTCGAACCAGTGCAGTGAAACTCAAAACTCCTATTAAAAAACCAAGTCCACCAAGCATACTTTATGTGTTTCGTTTTGAAATAAAAAGTATTTATAATGAGACGAAATCGGAAAAAATGGAGAAAAAAATATATCGTCAGGTTAAGGTATATAACAATGAGTTTTATCTTAGCCACTTCCGCTATCTTGAATAGCGGAACCAGTACACCATCCGACTAACACCATCTAACCGTGATTAATGGCCACTTAACCCTCTTCCGCTATTAAAAAAAAATGTAATTATTTTATTATTTAATGTATGAAGTTACATATAATCATATTTTATATTAAAAAAATCATATTATATTGTTTAAATTTTCTTTGATAACTATTAATTAATAATATGTTTTTTATTTATCTAGTATAAAGACGGGTTACTAACATAGTGTGTGTGTGTATAATTACTATTCATTTTTTATGAACTTTAATACTATATAGTAATATGTATTAATATAAATTGCAATTTTAGTTAATTGTATTGTACTAGAAATATATTTAAATGACTAAGTATGCTTAAATTGAACTGATATTTATCAATTACATAAAAGAAGTTAATACTGAGAAATGTTCTAAAAATCAACTTAATAGATTTATAATCATAACATCAGTGTTTATTTTTTAAAGACATATTTTGATGACTATTTGTATTAACAGATGATATTATATGCTATTCAATCAATGCAATATACAGTTTTTTTCTAGATATAATATTTTATTTATTTAACTCGTGTAACTTGTACTATGTATGGGTGTTTGACCAAGGGATCCGGCACCTGTAAATAGTTTTAATCATCTGCTATACGAGATTTCTTGACATATAGTATGCTTTTGACGAATGGCATCCATTTCTGAAATGAAATTGCCAAAAGAACCAAATTAGATTTTAAAAAAAATTAAAAATACCAACTTTACCAATCTTGATTTTGATCCTGGAATCGAAGTGATAATATATATGAAAGACGAGCAAGATAAAGGCATAACCATGGAGGGTTTTGTTTGATTCTCCCAAAGGTAATCTAACTCCAATTTCATGCAATATAAGATTAATTTTTTTTGAACGTCTAATTTTTGGATCACTGACGGATCACTAGAGTATCATCGTGTCACCAGTTATACCACATGATCATATCCACCATCAATTCCCCAATTCTAAAGGAAACTCAATACTTTAAGATAACCCTTTTGCGTGATTCGAACCCAAGACCATTTGGTCCTTGTGCCTTATCGCACCACCAAAATACCGCTAGGCTGTAATGTCTTTGGTCAATATAAGATTAAATAGATCATGTATAACAATTTTTTTTACAAACAATACAACAGAAATCTTAAAAATCTAATGGGAAAAACATGAAAACAATATGCTTATGGAGTAGATTTATATCAGAGGGTCAATTACATATATCTACTTACTAAAACCATTTATTATATATTTACTCAATTATAAAACTAAATTACATGTTTTCCCTTTATAAATCAAATATATTACATATTTATCCATTTCATTAAAAAACAAATTATGTATTTCCTATTTTATGCTTAATGAACTAACAAAAAACAATTTACATGTTTATCCTTACTAAGGGGCAATTTTGGAATATGGGGATATTTGTAATTTTAGTTTAACATTGTGATATATGTAATTTTAATGTTTAATAAGGGGATATATGATATTATCCCTATATCAGGAGTCTTTTAGCCCATTTATTCCCCTTGATCATATCTGAGAATAAAAACTGGAACCAATCAATTAGGCATCCCACCAAAAAATTAAAGAATAATGCCTTCAATTTTCCAATTTTCGATTTCATTTCACTGTTATCTTTTTCTCAAAGAAATTTGAAATTGCAATCTCCAGATCTTCAACTGAATACTTGATGTACTTTTCTGGATGCCGACCCTGCTCAATATTTCAAGAAATAATTGGTAAACCGGAATTAATTTTTCAGCTATTGAAAGTTGTCTTTCCACACGAAGCTGTGCATCGGGTATCAACCATAATGCCTGCGTTCTGTGTACTTCTTAGAACATTGCGTTGAACGATTTGAACCGTTCTCGTACTGCACTCTTGGAACTTTCTGCTAACCAATTTAACAGCCCCCCCCCCCCCCCCCCCCCATGTTGCCTGTTCGTATTGTGTTGCAGCCAGCCTGAACTTCCTTGTAAGCTTCCTTAAATAGTCATCACCGATCATTTCCCTTAAATAGGGGGATTCTTCGATCTTTTGAACCATGTAATGAATGTTGTTCATGATGAACACACAAGACAAGGAGTGATCTTTATAGTGTTTGCCTGTTTGGATTTGCCTTTTAAGTTGAATTGTAATATGATGGTTATCCAGATTAGATGAATGCTAATGGTGATCTGCCTTCATGATCAGCAACATCCATGTCAGGAGTAGTTGAATCATCAGTTGCAGGTCCGGGGACTCAATTCACCGAGCATTCGTTTGTAATCTGAAATCAAGCTTATGTGGTTCATGACATATATGAATTGTTCCTCTGGGAACTGGAACTTTTGACGGTTCACGGAGAACAGCATTTTCAAATTCCGATAGAATATCTCTAGCAGCTTCTATTATTTGAAAAGCATGGGACCAAAAATTCAAAGAAAGATTGGCATAGTGAAAAAGAGCCGGACCTCTTTTAATTAACTATGTTTCTATGACGCTTTTCAGCAACACCATTTTGTTTAGGGGTATGAGGTGGAGTGGTGTAGTAAGATATACCTGTTGGCGTGAATCTGATTTGATAAAACGATGGAATACATATTAATGAGTATGTGATACTTACTTGAAGGAATTCCAATCTTGGATGACGAAGATGAAGCCATGATTCCCGTTATGATGTTGAAAGAGGATGGATCTAATCACAGTAAGAACCATTTGAATAATGGTGTTTTCGTTTCTCTATTCTTCTTCTTCTTTACGTTTAGAATATGTGAATGTATCATCATCTAAGGGGAAATCCCTTTATATATATTTATAACTGTATTTCCATCAAATACAATTAGATAAAGTTTAGGGATTAAAACTGTCAATATGTGAAAGATAATAATGGTGAGGCCATATTATGTTTATATATGTTTACGAGTTCCACATTCTCCCACTTGGCCGATAACCATTTAAGATAAGCATTCGTTAAGTTTTGGCCAAATTGAATACTTGTTAAAATTCATGTTAAAACTATAAGTAGAAAGTTACATTCATTGAATTGATAATCAATTCAAGACCCCCAACAATCATACTCAAGTCTTAACATAAATTACATAAGCACATATGACAAAATTTATTAATTATACATGGTCTAAGATGTATACAGATACGTCTATGAATAATAAGTGCATGCAATGTTAATCATAGACAAATTAGTTATTCAGTGAAATTAATAATACACACTACATGCTGTTTTGTACATAAATCTATACAAAACCCATTCTTGATACAAGATCTTGAAACACTTTGGGTGGTAGACCTTTAGTTAACGGATCCGCAAGCATATCCTTCGTGTTAATGTATTCAATACAAAGATTATTTTAATCTACTCGTTCACGAACGAACAAGTACTTTGTATCAAGATATAATCCAGCGCCACTTGAACTGTTACTGTTCGAAAAAGTTACAGCTGCTGAATTATCACAATAAATCTTCAATGGTCGTGAAATGGAATTTATAACTTTGAGCCCACCTATTAGATTTCTCAACAACATTCCATGACAAGTTGCATTATAAACACCAACATATTCTACCATCATAGTAGATGTTGTTGTTAACTGTTGTTTATGACTTTTCCATGAAATATGTCCTCCTGCTAACATAAAGATGTATCCAGATGTTGACTTTTTATCATCTTTGCATTTTGCAAAGTCAGAGTCTGAATAATGTGATAATTGCGTACCAAGAGTTACGTCATCAAGGAAACGAGCACGTTTGATTGTGTTTAAAACCCACGCTGAATTGGCAGCCGAAATTAATATGGGATGATAGTATGCGAAAAACGATGAACGTGGGCGAAAACCGTGCGCGAAACGGAGTTACGGATTGTCCGGAATCGCAAACGAAGTTTTCGTCGAAAAACGGGCAAAATTACCCTGGGGCGGTACGCCCCAGGTCAAGTGATTAACCTAGGCGATGCGCGCGGGTGTCGAAAGCTTCTGGAAGGCCGGGAAGGGCCACGCGGTACGCCTGGCGTGGCTGCAGGGATCCAGGCGATGCGCCTGGGGTCAACTTGATCGGCAACTTGCATAAAAATCAAGTTTTCATCCATATCTTCATTTCTATCCTCTGTTTCGACGAAATCAGCTTCCATTCACGAAAAATCTTCATCAAACTCATCAAACCTCTGTTTCGAAGCCTCCGGGACGTTTAGATCGTATCCAGAAGCGTTAAAACAAGTTCTGATCATCATTTCATCCGTTGGAATCCGTCAGAATAGGTAATGGTTCATTTTAAACCTTCTGGTTTGATTTTTATTGATTAAATCTTGAGTTTGAATGTAATGATATAGTTAGGGTTGTTGATTATTGCTTAGATGATGGCTAGGATTGATTTTGAATGACAAACTCGAACTGTTAACGGGTAAATCCTTGTTTTGAGCCGTTGTAATGCCCGGTTTGCATGGAATCATAACAATGGTTATAATGGTTTAAACCATTTGATTATGACAATGTAGATGATTAGTTTGATTAATTTTTGACATGCAACGTGAAAGTCATGTGTTGCAAACTAATCACAATCATTAACATACTCATTGGAACGATTATCTGACGTTTCTAATAATAGTCAGATCAGTATGTTAAACACGGTTATTAAACCTATTCTAATACTACATTGTGATATTCCATGATATTTGGGAAATCAATAACAAGGATTAATCATTCCTAAGCCATTAAACTGTCTAGAAACTGCTTTAGCATTATAATCAACAACATTAACTATTTGGTTAATCTGGGATCATACTGATTAATCAAGGGTGTCATCAACCTAGTATTGGGAATCTGAATCAGTATAGGTTCCTACATTATCATACCTTGTATGATATTACATTAAAATATGTAATTAAATACTAAACATCGGGTTGATGACTGTTAAGGCAATGTCTTGGACATTGGACGTTCAAAACGATTTAATCAGCAAGTTAAAACATAAATAACATATCAAACATAAACTAATGCAGAATCTCATCATTAGCACCAGTTGCGTGTGTTTCTACAATTTGAGACATCAAGTGAGTTTCGTACAACCCCTTTTCTTTTTAATGTTTTATAAACATCGGGGTAGCTCTGTAAACTGTTTTCTGAACATATGATATGCATCACTGATATCTGTGTGATTTCATGTGACTTTTTGTGTGATTTCATGGGATTTTGCCGTTAGTAACAACTATCACAGTATCAAAAGTCCTCATTCGTGAACTGTATCTAGTGAACCCATGTGCGGCCGAACAGGAACCATTGATAGTACTATTGGCTGACAACCCATTTGCTGGGAGGATTGCATCTCCCCTGGTGTGAATGTTTGGTACCTGTTTCCATAACAACTTCTTAATGTTAGTGATAGACATTAAGATAATGAGGCATTAAGATATTTACCGACGGGTAGTATCTTCGTGAACGAACAACTGTCCAAAAGGAACTAGATACGGGTCCCATGGTTATCCAGAACTGAACTTTTTGTGAACATTACTTATCATATCATATTGTTCTAACTGAACTGTCGAACTCACCAGCTTTGTGCTGACGTTTCAAACTTAACATTTTTGCAGGACAACGATGAAGACACAGTGAGGATGCACTTCACATAGTTGAACCCTAATGTAACATAATGTGTAATAAACTAAGTTGTTATATTACTGTAGTGACGAAACCTTTGTATTATATTTATTCTGAGTGAATCTGTGTGCTGTGATATCGGTTCAAGTAAGTCACACCTCATCTCTGAGACATCACCACTATGCTTCCGCAACCAATAGAATGAGACGTATGACATCATCTCAGGTGACGAGAGGTGGGGGTGTGACAGGGTGGTATCAGAGCCACAGGTTATAGAATTTAGGTGGACTTAGAGACCTAGACTATAACCATAGGCTCGTATAGTGACACAGAGAGCACTGAACATGTTTAACGAACAAAACTTGTTTTGACTTAAGCCAGGATAATCAGGTGGTACGGATCTCAGTTATGAGTGGCCAGCATAACTGAAATTCGCAGCACGTGTGCATTCTAGTTTGATTTGATTCAAGCGGAACATTAATAACTAAAGGAACGAATAGTGGTGTTAGGATGGGGAAACGTCGGATATCATGTGTATGTTGAATATTTTATTCAATATTTATTTCATGGTACTAATCTGAGAATTCTGTTTATACAGCAATGACAGACCAAGGAGAGAGATATATATATCAGAGGTTTCCATACGTCATGGTGGACGATACTCCCAGTTCTAGTTCCGGGTCTGACTCAGATCCTTCGGAGGCTGTGTCATTAGCGTCACATGCATCTGCAGTGCCTCCCATACCACCACTACCTGAGTCAGTACCGGTGCCGCTACCACCACCAGCACTCCCTATCGTACCTAGTCCTCCTCACTCACCTCCGGCTGAACCAGTTGCTGATCAGAGACATAGTATTACACCTCCCAGAGTACCCGCTTGGGACGGGTTGCGGCGTATGCGGGGTCAAGCCCGCAAAACCACAGGATTGCCTCCGCGACATCAGATGGCTCCACGGGATGAGCCACAAGCTGTTCATGAAGTGGGAGAATCCTCCCACCAAGCCGAGTTGCGGGCGCAGGTGCAGCAGATCTCTCAGGATTTACAGGCCCTGAGACAGGATGTACATCAGCACCATACTCTTCATGAGGATACTCGCCATACTGTATTGGAGATCCTCACTTCCCACCTGACTCTTATGAAACAGGTGAATATCTTAGGTGCTAATACTCAGGCTTGGAGAGTGACGATGGAGGAGCGACTTCGGAGAACCTGGAGACAGGCGCTGGTAGTTACCTTTTGGCAGGAGGTAGCATTTTGGAGCGAGAGATGGGTGTATTTGAGGCAGTTAGTGAGCACCATGAGTTTGGAGGCTCGGCTGATGTTGGTAGCTATAGTGATGGCTGCTATAGCTATAGTGATTTCCTGCTTACCGTTCTTTATACGGTAAGTACGATGAGGGATGTTTATTTTGGTTGTTATTTGTATAGACGGATAGGTTGACAGTACGTGATGCATAGGGAAAATTTTGATTGTGAAACAGATTTCCCTTTAGTTGGTGTAGATGTTTGATGTGTTGGTAGCTTATGTACAAAACTTTAGATTGTAACAAAGTTGATCTAGTGGTAATCAAATGGTTGTTTAGTAATATTTGTTTGAAATTCGTGGTGTTGGCTATTGTATATCTATCTATGAATATCAGAACGTATCAGTGTGAGAACATATCAAAATCCTGTGTGGTAACGTATCAAAATCCTGTGTGGTACAATTTCAAAATCCTGCGTGGTAACGTATCAAAATCCTGTGTGGTAACGTATCAAAATCCTGTGTGGTAACGTATCAAAATCCTGTGTGGTAACGTATCAAAATCCTGTGTGGTAACGTATCAAAATCCTGTGTGGTACAATTTCAAAATCCTTTGTGGTAACATTTCAAAGTCCTGTGTGGCAACATATCAAAGTCCTGTGTGGCAACATTTCAAAGTCCTGTGTGGCAAACATTTCAATTGTCTATGTGACAAACATATCAAAGTCCTGTGTGGCAACATATCAAAGTCCTGTGTGGCAACATATCAAAGTCCTGTGTGGCAACATTTCAAAGTCCTGTGTGGCAACATATCAAAGTCCTGTGCGGCAACATTTCAAAGTCATGTGTGGCAAACATTTCAATTGTCTGTGTGACAAACATATCAAAGTCCTGTGTGGCAACATATCAAAGTCCTGTGTGGCAACATTTCAAAGTCCTGTGTGGCAAACATTTCAATTGTCTGTGTGACAAACATATCAAAGTCCTGTGTGGCAACATATCAAAGTCCTGTGTGGCAACATATCAAAGTCATGTGTGGCAACATTTCAAAGTCCTAAGTGATCCTATATCAAAAACATGTAAATATTAACGTATTGATGTCACAATGCTATGAGCTGTGTAATATTTTGACATGTTTTTGAATTATTAGGACTAAGTATAACTACAAACATTTGTATGATCACTGTGTATTGATCATCTATCTGAACTGTGTCAGGTAGTTATACTGTATTTACTATAATCACATTTTTAACCTCATAAAGTTTCAGTATAACTGAATATGATTGAATTTATGTGATTTAACGGGTTATGAATTTAATGTTCTTGAACTGATCTGAGTTGTCTGCATGTGGGCAGAAAAATGGCTCCAAAACGAGGTCAACCGGCTAGGAGATCTATGAAGAACATTACTAACCCGGAGTCAAATCAAGTTCCACCAGTAAATACTGAATCAAATCCAGATCCGCAAGTTAATCTGGAAACAAGTACTGTTCCACCTGTGAACCCGGGAGTAAATCCTGTTCCACCTGCTGGTGCAGGTGGATCTGAATCAAATGAAGCAATGATAGCACGGATTGTGCGTGAACAGCTATCGGCTTGTGGTGTTTTGATACCACATCAACCTCATATCACCTCGGGTTCTGGTGGGGATCATACTCACACAAAACACAATGCTACTGGTGGCAACGCGGAAACTCATAGAAGCACTGGTACAACTACAACTGTTCCTGATCCACCACAACAGGGATGTACTTATAAGTATTTCGCTTCCTGTAACCCTCCTACTTTCACTGGTAAGGAAGGAGCGGCTGGATTAATAAGGTGGATCGAGGAAATGGAAACGAAACTTAAAATCAGCCAGTGTTTGGAGGAGCATAAGGTGTCTTATGCTGCCTGTTCTTTTAAAGAATCCGCTTTGACCTGGTGGAATACCCAGGCAAAAACATTGGGTTCAGCTATAGTCGACTCGATGGGCTGGAATGAGTTTAAAACTCTGATTAGATCAGAGTACTGCCCACTCACCGAAATACAAAAGCTCCAGGAGGAATTCTGGAATCACTCGATGATTGGGGCTGACTGTTTAGCGTATACTCATCGTTTTCATGAACTCACATGTTTACTTCCTGATATGTTTCCTACAGAGGCAGCATTGATCGAGAAGTATATTAAGGGTTTGGTTCCCCAGATTCGGGGAATGGTAACTGCAGCAGAACCCACAACCCTTAAACGTGCAATTCTGTTGACCACTAAGCTTACCGATGAGGCGGTAAGGAGTGGTATGTTGGTAACAAAAACTCAGACGGCTGTGGGCCGTAGTGATGTCGGTACCTCAAATGTTTCGAAAGGTACCAAACGAAAGTGGTTTGGCAAATCTAAGGCGAGGGCTCCGGCTGAGATCAACCAGAGCAAACAAACTGTGAAAAACTATGGTGCTGTTACTCCTGAGAGGAGAAACTATGTTGGGCAGGCACCTAAATGTACTCGGTGTTCATTTCATCATACTGGACAGTGTCCTACTTGTGCCAACTGTAATAGAGTTGGGCACTACACCAAGTATTGCAATTTACCTGCTCGCCAACCAAATCAAGCACCACAACGAACCACTCAAACAAACAGGTCGTGTTACAAGTGTGGGAATCCCGACCATTTGATAAGAAATTGTCCAAACAATAACAACACCAATCCGGGGAATGAAGCTAGAGGTAGAGCTTTCCAGATTGGTGCTACCGAGGCGAGACACGATGCTAACATTGTTACTGGTACGTTCTTACTTAATAACTTATATGCATCAGTTCTCTTTGATACGGGGGCAGATAAGAGCTTTATCTCTCCTGAATTTGCATCATTACTATCATTGCCTGCGGTAGAATTAGAAACTCCTTACGTTATTGAACTTGCTAATGGCAAGTTAATCAAAACTAACAGTGTCATTCAAGGATGTTCCTTGAATCTGAATGATCATCTTTTCAATATTGATTTACTTCCTATTGAGCTTGGGAGTTTTGATGTCGTTGTCGGCATGGACTGGCTTTCCATTAACCAAGCTGAAGTAATATGTCAAACTAAGGTGATCCGTATTCCATTACCTGAGGGTAATACACTGATAGTTCAAGGGGAACGAGCTGGTAGAAAACTTGGTATCATTTCATGCATGCAAACTCAGAAATGCTTACGGAAAGGGTGTCTGGCCTTTCTAGCACATGTGATTGATAACAGTTCGTTACAAAAACGTATCCACGATATTCCGGTAGTCAAAGATTTTCCTGAAGTTTTTCCTGACGATATATCAGGATTACCCCCAGTGAGACAAGTTGAATTTCATATTGACTTGATGCCAGGCGCAGCACCAGTTGCTAAAGCCCCGTATCGGCTTGCGCCATCGGAAATGCAAGAACTTTCAGGTCAATTACAAGAACTCTTAGACAAGGGTTTTATTAGACCTAGTTTTTCACCCTGGGGAGCACCAGTCCTTTTTGTGAAAAAGAAGGATGGATCATTCAGGATGTGTATTGACTATCGGGAGCTTAATAAATTAACAATCAAAAACCGTTATCCATTGCCACGTATAGATGATCTGTTTGATCAACTTCAAGGTGCTACTTACTTCTCAAAAATTGATTTAAGATCCGAATATCATCAATTACGAGTGCATGAAGATGATGTTCCTAAAACTGCTTTCAGAACTCGATACGGGCATTATGAATTTCTAGTAATGCCGTTTGGATTAACAAATGCACCTGCAGTTTTCATGGATCTTATGAATCGGGTATGTAGGCCTTACTTGGATAAGTTTGTGATTGTGTTTATTGATGACATTCTCATTTATTCTCGAAGCCAACATGAACATGCTCAACACTTGAAACTGATCTTAGAACTATTGGCATGTGAAAAATTATATGCCAAGTTCTCCAAGTGTGAGTTTTGGTTACGAGAAGTGCAATTTCTTGGGCACGTGGTGAATCAAGATGGTATTCAGGTGGATCCCAGTAAGATTAAAGCTGTAGAGCAATGGGAAACACCGCGAACCCCAACTGAAATACGTCAATTCTTAGGGCTGGCAGGTTATTATCGCCGATTCATCAAAAACTTTTCAAAGATAGCCCTGCCATTAACTACATTGACGCAGAAAAACCAACCGTTTATATGGGGTTCTCAACAGGAGGAGGCATTCCAACTGTTGAAACATAAACTATGCAACGCACCTATCTTGGCATTACCGGAAGGTATCGATAACTTCACAGTGTACTGTGATGCTTCCCGCCAAGGTCTGGGGTGTGTTTTAATGCAGAACGATAAAGTGATTGCTTATGCTTCACGACAGTTGAAAGTACATGAGAAGAACTATACCACTCATGATCTAGAACTTGGTGCAGTGGTGTTTGCACTCAAGATTTGGAGACATTATTTGTACGGAACAAAGTGTATCATATACATAGATCACAAAAGTCTTCAGCACATTCTAGATCAGAAAATGTTGAACATGCGACAAAGGCGGTGGGTGGAACTGTTGAACGACTATGACTGTGAAATTCGTTATCACCCAGGCAAGGCAAATGTTGTGGCCGATGCCTAAAGTCGCAAAGAACGAGTCAAACCGTTACGTGTGAAAGCACTAGGTATGACTATTCAAACCAGTCTAATTCCTCAAATCAAGGAAGCTCAGCAACAAGCTTTACAAACACCGAACTATCTTGCTGAGGAATTGAGAGGATTAGACAAGAAACTTGAAGTTAAGACTGATGGAGTGTTATATTTCAAAAGCCGAATATGGCTTCCTTTATTCGGTAACACGAGAACAATCATTTTGGATGAGGCGCAGAAATCCAGGTATTCTATTCATCCAGGTGCTGACAAAATGTATAAAGATCTTAAAGATTTTTACTGGTGGCCTGGAATGAAGAAACACATCGCAGAATATGTGGGTCGATGCTTAACGTGTTTAAAGGTTAAGGCTGAACATCAACGTCCTTCTGGGTTATTACAACAACCGAAGATTCCCATGTGGAAATGGGATCAGATCTCTATGGATTTCATTACTAAATTACCCAGAACATCGCATAATCATGACTCTATATGGGTTATCGTTGATCGCCTTACTAAATCTGCGCATTTCATTCCCATCCGAGAAGATTGTTCTATGGATCGACTTGCTAAAATCTATGTTAATGAGATTGTATCTCGTCATGGTACCAATCTCTATCATTTCTGACAGAGATAGTCGATTCACATCACGATTTTGGCAAACTCTTCAGAATGCTCTGGGCACTCAAATCAATATGAGCACAGCTTATCATCCGCAAACTGACGGGCAAACCGAGAGAACTAATCAAACTCTGGAAGACATGTTGAGAAGCTGTGTGATTGATTTTGGTGGTAGCTGGGATGTTCATCTTCCACTTGTTGAATTTTCATATAACAATAGCTATCATACCAGTATTCAATGCGCTCCATTTGAAGCACTCTATGGACGCAAGTGTAGATCACCTGTCTGTTGGTCAGAGGTAGGTGAAAACCGAATTATAGGCCCAGAACTCGTTCAAGAAACAACTGATAAGATCGCACTTATTCAAGAACGAATTAAAGCTGCTCGCGATCGACAAAAGAGTTACGCTGATAATCGTCGCAGACCCTTGGAATTTCAACTCGGTGATCTAGTAATGTTGAAAGTTTCACCATGGAAGGGCATCTTCAGATTTGGGAAGAGAGGTAAACTTTCACCAAGATTTGTAGGTCCATTCAAAATTCTTGAAAGAATTGGATCAGTAGCCTACAGACTTGAATTACCTCCTGAACTCGGTAACATTCATGATGTTTTTCATGTATCAAATATGAAGAAGTGCTTAGCTGATGAATCACTGATCGTACCTCTGAAAGAAATCCAAATTGATGAGAAACTACAATTCAGGGAAGAACCAGTTGAAGTAATGGATCGAGAGGTGAAGGTGCTGAAACGCAGTCGCATACCTATTGTCAAAATTCGATGGAACTCAAAGCGTGGACCTGAATATACGTGGGAACGTGAAGATCAGATGAAGCAGAAATACCCACACCTATTCCCATGATCAAAAGTTATCAAGTAAGTCTTCCCTAAATTTCGGGACGAAATTTTTCTAACAGGAGGAGACTGTGATAATTGCGTACCAAGAGTTACGTCATCCAGGAAACGAGCACGTTTGATTGTGTTTAAAACCCACGCTGAATTGGCAGCCGAAATTAATATGGGATGATAGTATGCAAAAAAACGATGAACGTGGGCGAAAACCGTGCGCGAAACGGAGTTACGGATTGTCCGGAATCGCGAAACGAAGTTGTCGTCGAAAAACGGGCAAAATTACCCTGGGGCGGTACGCCCCAGGTCAAGTGATTAACCTAGGCGATGCGCGCGGGTGTCGAAAGCTTCTGGAAGGCCGGGAAGGGCCGCGCGGTACGCCTGGCGTGGCTGCAGGGATCCAGGCGATGCGCCTGGGTCAACTTGATCGGCAACTTGCATAAAAATCAAGTTTTCATCCATATCTTCATTTCTATCCTCTGTTTCGACGAAATCAGCTTCCATTCACGAAAAATCTTCATCAAACTCATCAAACCTCTGTTTCGAAGCCTCCGGGACCTTTAGATCGTATCCAGAAGCGTTAAAACAAGTTCTGATCATCATTTCATCCGTTGGAATCCGTCAGAATAGGTAATGGTTCATTTTAAACCTTCTGGTTTGATTTTTATTGATTAAATCTTGAGTTTGAATGTAATGATATAGTTAGGGTTGTTGATTATTGCTTAGATGATGGCTAGGATTGATTTTGAATGACAAACTCGAACTGTTAACGGGTAAATCCTTGTTTTGAGCCGTTGTAATGCCCGGTTTGCATGGAATCATAACAATGGTTATAATGGTTTAAACCATTTGATTATGACAATGTAGATGATTAGTTTGATTAATTTTTGACATGCAACGTGAAAGTCATGTGTTGCAAACTAATCACAATCATTAACATACTCATTGGAACGATTATCTGACGTTTCTGATAACAGTCAGATCAGTATGTTAAACACGGTTATTAAACCTATTCTAATACTACATTGTGATATTCCATGATATTTGGGAAATCAATAACAAGGATTAATCATTCCTAAGCCATTAAACTGTCTAGAAACTGCTTTAGCATTATAATCAACAACATTAACTATTTGGTTAATCTGGGATCATACTGATTAATCAAGGGTGTCATCAACCTAGTATTGGGAATCTGAATCAGTATAGGTTCCTACATTATCATACCTTGTATGATATTACATTAAAATATGTAATTAAATACTAAACATCGGGTTGATGACTGTTAAGGCAATGTCTTGGACATTGGACGTTCAAAACGATTTAATCAGCAAGTTAAAACATAAATAACATATCAAACATAAACTAATGCAGAATCTCATCATTAGCACCAGTTGCGTGTGTTTCTACAATTTGAGACATCAAGTGAGTTTCGTACAACCCCTTTTCTTTTTAATGTTTTATAAACATCGGGGTAGCTCTGTAAACTGTTTTCTGAACATATGATATGCATCACTGATATCTGTGTGATTTCATGTGACTTTTTGTGTGATTTCATGGGATTTTGCCGTTAGTAACAACTATCACAGTATCAAAAGTCCTCATTCGTGAACTGTATCTAGTGAACCCATGTGCGGCCGAACAGGAACCATTGATAGTACTATTGGCTGACAACCCATTTGCTGGGAGGATTGCATCTCCCCTGGTGTGAATGTTTGGTACCTGTTTCCATAACAACTTCTTAATGTTAGTGATAGACATTAAGATAATGAGGCATTAAGATATTTACCGACGGGTAGTATCTTCGTGAACGAACAACTGTCCGAAAGGAACTAGATACGGGTCCCATGGTTATCCAGAACTGAACTTTTTGTGAACATTACTTATCATATCATATTGTTCTAACTGAACTGTCAAACTCACCAGCTTTGTGCTGACGTTTCAAACTTAACATTTTTGCAGGACAACGGTGAAGACACAGTGAGGATGCACTTCACATAGTTGAACCCTAATGTAACATAATGTGTAATAAACTAAGTTGTTATATTACTGTAGTGACGAAACCTTTGTATTATATTTATTCTGAGTGAATCTGTGTGCTGTGATATCGGTTCAAGTAAGTCACACCTCATCTCTGAGACATCACCACTATGCTTCCGCAACCAATAGAATGAGACGTATGACATCATCTCAGGTGACGAGAGGTGGGGGTGTGACAAATAACCTATCACTTCAAGATTGTCACTTCTTCTGTATGTTAATTTATAATCCTTTGTTCCTTGAAGATAGTGTAATACTTTCTTTGCTGCTTTCCAATGATCTAGGCCAGGATTAGATTGGTAACGGCCAAGCATTCCAGCAATATACGCTATCTCAGGACGGGTACATACATTAGCATACATTATACTCCCAACAACAGATGCATAAGGTATCAATCTCATATGTTCCTTTTCTACCTCAGTCTTTGGACACTGAAATGTACCAAAAACATCTCCTTTGACTACTGGAGCAACTGATGGTGAGTAATGTTGCATGTTATAACGAGTTAGAACACGGTTAATATAAGCTTTCTGAGATAAGCCTAGTGTTCCACTTGCTCTATCTCGGTGTATTTCAATACCTATGACATAAGAGGCTTCACCGAGATCTTTCATATCAAAATTAGACGATAATAATCGTTTTGATTCATGCAACATATCTAGACTATTACTTGCCAATAGAATATCATCTACATATAGGACAAGTATAGCAAAATTGCTCCCACTCATTTTAAGGTAGGTGCATTGATCAACTTGGTTCTTAACAAACCCATGTTTTTTCATAACTTCATCAAATTTTAAGTATCATTGACGAGGTGCTTGCTTTAGCCCATATATAGACTTCTTTAATTTGCAAACTAGATGTTCTCTACCTTTAGGCTTAAAGCCTTCAGGTTGAGTCATGTAAACATCTTCATATAGTTCACCATTAAGGAAAGCAGTTTTAACATCCATCTGATGTAGCTCCAAATCAAAATGAGCTACTAAGGCCATTACAATCCTTAAGGAATCCTTTCGTGAAACAGGTGAAAAGGTTTCCTGATAATCAATTCCTTCCTTTTGAGTATAACCTTTTGCAACCAATCGCGCTTTAAAGCGCTCAACGTTTCCATTCGGATCTAATTTGGTTTTATAAACCCATTTGCATCCTACGGGTTTAACCCGATCAGGTAATATAACCAATTCCCAAACATTGTTCTTATCCATTGACTCAAGCTCATCAATCATAGCATTGTGCCATTCAGAAGATTGGTCACTTGTAATGGCTTCACTATAAGAAGTTGGATCGTTGTGCTTTCCTATGTCTATATCAATTTCACTAAGGTAAGTTACATAATCATCAAAATTAGTGGGTCTTCTAGACCTAGATGACCTCCTTAGTTGATTATCAGGCTGAGCAATCGCAGTGGTATGTGATGGGCCTGCCTAATCAGAATCTAATGTGCCTACCTGTTGAGGAATATTAGGAGCATTTGGAACAATTGGATCTTCTCCAACAAGTGGTGGTGCAGTGTCATGTATAAGAGGTGTTAATGGTGGTAAGGATAAAGAACTCATCCCCCTCACCTCTTGTATTTCATGAAGGTTATAGTCATGACATGAACTGCTCCCACTGATGTTAGAGTTCTCAAGGAATTCAGCATTACGAGTTTCTACAATACGTGTAGTGTGAGAAGGACAATAACATCTATATCCTTTTGATCTTTCAGGATAACCAACAAAGAAACAACTGACAGTTTTCATGTCAAGCTTCTTTTGTTGAGGATTATAGAGTTTTGCTTCAGCAAGACAGCCCCATACTTTCATATAACGTAAGCTAGGTTTCCTTCCTGTCCAAATCTCAAAAGGAGTTTTAGGAATAGATTTAGAAGGAACTCTATTTATAATATGAACAGCTGTCTTTAAGGCCTCACTCCAAAGAAATTTAGGCAATCCTGAATTGGCTAACATACTGCGTACCATGTCCATAAGTGTCCTGTTCCTTCTTTCAGCTACCCCATTTTGCTGAGGAGTACCAGGCATGGTATATTGGTTTATGATCCCATTTTCTCCACAAAAGTTAGAAAATGGATCGGGAACTTGACCAATATCAGTATGTCGACCATAATATTCACCGCTTCTATCTGAACGCACTACTTTGATTTTACAATTCAGCTGATTTTCAACTTCAGCTTTGAAAACTCTAAACATATCTAGTGCTTCAGATTTTTCTTTAATCAAGTACAAGTACATATAACGTGAATGATCATCAATAAAAGTAATAAATGATTTATGTCCAGTTATTCCTTCAGGAAAAGGTCCACAAATATCAGTATGTATAAGTTCTAGAAGACTAAAACTTCATGTGGCACCTCTTTTATTTCCTTTAGTCATTTTACCTTTTAGACATTTAACACAAGTTTCAAAATCATTGAAATCAAGATTTGGTAACACTTCATCCTTCACAAGTCTTTGCATTCTATCTCGCGAAATATGGCCTAAGCGTTGATGCCATAACATGGATGAATTTTCCAAATCTCTCTTTCTTTTCTTAGTTACATCATTAACATTATATGACAATGAGGATTTTGAAAACTGGTCATCTAGTTCTAGTTTATACAAATCTCCATCCAGATGACCACGACAAATAAGTTGGGAATTCTTAGTGATTGTGACTGTTGAACATTCATGATGAATTACATAACCATCAAGGTCTAATTTACGTAGATACTAAATTCCGAGTAATTCTTGGTACATACAAAGTATCATATAAGTACAAATAATGACCAAGTTTAGTTACAAGTTTCATTGTACCAACAACTTCTACTATATGTTCAACACCATCACCAACTTTAACTGTCCTTTGGCCCTTTCTTAGCTTCTGTATTGTATGGAATTCCTGTATAGTATTAGAAATATACACCATAGAACCAGAATCAACCCACCAAGTGTTAGAAGGAACATTAATATTAAGAGACTCAAAAATCATAAACAGATGGTCACCTTTCTTAGTCAGCCAGTCCTTGAATTTCGGGCAGTCTCGTTGCCAATGCCCTTTCTTACGGCTGAATTTGCAATGAGGCTTCACCTTGGACATGCTTGTATTGGGATTAGTTCTTACTTTTGACTTTTGGACTTTAGAGCTTTCTCCTTTCACAAAATTACCCTTTCTTTTATGTGAAGTGGAAGTGGTCAGATGAACATATTCTGGTTTCTCCAATTTCAGACGTTCTTCTTCCTGCACACACATAGCAATCAACTCACTCATAGACCATTTGTCTTTTTGAGTATTATAGTTGATTTTAAAATCATCAAAACGTGCAGGAAGTGAAGTCATACTGAAATGGACTAAGAAACCATCATATATTTCCATGTTCATGCCCTTCAGCTTATGGGTCATGTCGCTCATCATCATAATGTGCTCACATACACCACTTTTCCAACGTATTTCTCGTAAGCATTTTAAGATTTAGTGTGCTTGCATGTGCTTTTGAAGATCCTTTGAATTGTTCTTCAATTGAATCCAGGTAAGTCTTTGCATTGTCAGAATCAGGAATAGCTCCTCTGATTGCAACTGAGATGGAGTTCTTGATTATCATTAATTACATGTTGGAAATTTGAATAGTTTCAAATTTAATATGAATTAAAATGAAAGACTTTTCATATTACTCAATTAAATCAAGACTTTTCAAATTACATATATTTATTATATGTATTATGTCAAGACTCTTGGTATTACATTCATGTAGTATAAATAGAAGACATATGTTGTCTTGTTATGTGGTTGAAAAATGATACTACATACAATCTCACACAAACTTTGAAAATTTTCTAACTTTCTCAACTCTTCAAGCTCTTGTTTAAGATATTCTTTCCAGGTGCTAGGTTAATTCCGGCAGTACACAAACTGTTTCGGTTGTTGTACCCTGGGAGACAGACGCGTTCGTCTTGAGAAGAGGCGCGAAATCTGTTTTAAGGGAAGCGTATTGAATACGTGCCTCAACCATAATCATCAACATGTTTATTCTATGTCAATGAAGAATAGGTGGAAGACATAAGCGTATTGAAGTATTTGTTACGGGCTTGTCAGGATCCTTGATTGAAGACTCGCTATTTGGAGTACCCAACGAAGACATGGATCAAAACATGTTTTGTATATAAATTAGTAATTTATATTCTTTTATTTTAGTCTTGTAACCGGTAATGTACTAAATTATTTCGTATGAATAACGAGTGTATCGTTATTATATATATTTTATTATTATTTTATAATAAAAACGTGAACCCATCTCGTACAATACCTTCTATTCGACCTCTCCCACTTATCTTACTCTAACTTCTGCTCAGTAGTACTTGAAGAAGTTAGAGCAGCAGGAGCTTCATGTTGAAGAGCATAATCAAGATCCATCATGCCTAGAGTTAACTTAATGGAATCTTTCCATGAAGCAAAGTTTGCTCCAGTTAGTAGATCAATGCCATAATTAGAACTTATGGGAGATGCTAAACAATCATAAGTAAAGAAAAGAAATGAGTTAGATTTCTGGATAATCGAACAAGATAAGAAAAATAAGAACATTGAAGATTGAATCTATTATAACACCAATATAATAGATTAATGTTTATGATTCTACTTTGAACATTAGCTTCACTTTGGTTACAACCAATATTTAAGTATTAGGAATCCTAATTAGAACATACGGCATGCATAATTGTAACATATCACCTTTGGGCAGAAATGAAATAACTATGCATTCTAAGCCAATAAAATTCATCATAATATATCATTAAATAATTAGCCTTTGGGTTCATTATCTAATAAATACATATGATTAATTAAGTGGATTTGAAATTAGGTTTCAATGAATAAATGTAATATCAAACCTTTGGGTTTAATAAAAACACGAACTCATAAAACAATCCAATAATTTAAGTATGTGAAGAGATCACATATAATCTTAAATTATATGCTTAACCTTTATGTAGTCTAAAATTGTACAAACAAATTTTAAATTTGAACTTTTCATTAATGTTTTAAAATAAGTATTTTAAATTATGAATTTAAGACTTGATTAAATAAACAAATAAATTAAAATGTAATGTAAGAAATCTCATAATATTGGGCTATGTATCTTAAGGCCCAAATTCATGAATCAGAATATTGACAGAAACGATATAAAATAATATATATATTAAAACCAAATTTTGGGCCAATGGGGATCTGGAGAAGAAGTTCGTAATCACCAGATTCAGACGAGACATGGTAGGTTTTCAATTTTCTGGTTCCTCACCCCACCATGCTCCAATCGGATCCGATCGTATTAAGATGGTGTTTGAATTTTCTGGTTCCTTAAATCCCCTTCTGGTTCCTCTTCTTCAATCGTGAGATTTTCACTAGTACAAAAAGCTTCTTTAACAACGGTGAATTGATTACATTTAAAACGGTTAAAGTATAAAACGTTGTAAAAAATGTATGACCGTTGTATTTGATAAAAAAGAAAATTATTTAATTTAAATTTAATATAAAACCGCTGTAAATGAGAAGATTTTATCGTATAACCCGTTGTATTTAATTGAGAGAAAAAAATGATTAAAACGTATTTATTTAGGTTTGTTTCCGGATATATAGCGCTTAAGTTTTGTTTTTTTTAAAGCGGTTGACATGATTTAGAGCGGTAGGTAATATTTTTAGACTATTACGTTAAATTGGATTGAATATTTTAAATATATAGTTGTTATAAAATCAAATATATATACTATTGACAGTTACTAAACAATTATATATATATAGGGAATGGTTCATTTGTTAACCCTTTCTTATTGCGTTAACCGAATAACTACATTTTATTACATTGGGACCCACATTAAAGTAAATCTAAATGTGTAAGTTTTTTCTTATTTTTTTTATTAATGTAAGTGGGCCTACATTAATTAAAAAATAGAAAAAACCACAACCATTAGATTTACTTTAGTGTGAGCCCCAAATTAATAAGATGTAGTTATTCGGTTAACGCAATAAGAAAGAGTTAACATTTGATCATCTCCCTATATATATATATATATATATATATATATATATATATATATATATAGGGACTTATTCCATTGAGAACCACCAGTGACGAATCCAAAAAAAAACTTTTCAGTAGGTTCACTAGTTTTAAACACTTCAATTAGATAGAATCGGAGAAAAAAATTCCGGGTCGGTTGACCGTTCAGGTCTTGTAATGTTATCACATGATAACAGTACGATAAATTAAGTCAATAATTAAAAAATATAGTCATTAAAGAGTTCGAAGGTGCGAAGTGTACGCTCGTTTAAGATTTCTGAGGCCCGGACCAAGCGTGAGTCAAGGGGGTCGCACCCCCTTGCGGGGTCCTAGGGGCAACGCCCTTAGTGTGGGTCCAAGGGGAATAGCCCTTGATGGTGGTTCGGACAAGGGTCAAGGAGGGAACGCCCCTTGAGGGGTTCGGAAACTTAAACGAAATTTGGGAAGAAATATTAATTTCGGAGAGCGATTTTAACACGATTCTATAGAAATTCATGCATTGCTTATCGAGAATTCTCTAACAAAAATCACTTAATCCATTCAAGTTGGCGAACTGTTGGAGAAAATTACATTAAGTATTAACCTCTAAAATTTCAATGGGTTCACCTTACCTTTTCGGGCTTTCGAAAACAAAAAAATCCTACTCAATCGTCGAAACGCGATGGGTTCCGGTGAACCCATCCCCACATATGTAGATCCGCCCTTGAGAACCACGAAATAACCACTTTATGTACAAAACTTAAAGCATAATGCACAAGTGTATTAAGTAGTTCTCAAGTTCTTATTATAAAAATGGTTCTTAATGGAATACCTCCCTATATATATAGGGATTGAATCATATGAAAACTCAATCTCAGAGAGAAAACCTTAAACCCTATGTGAATCATTGATTTGGAATCTTGAAAATAAATATGTGGTTCAAATTAAACCTGAATAAAAAATTGGGTTTTGAATAAACAAATCATTTTTAATATGAATTAATGTGAACCACACATTTATTTTCAAGATTTCAAGTGAATGGCTCACATAGGATTTAAGGGTTTTCTCTTTAAGATTAGGTTTTTCTTGGATTCTATATATATATATATATATATATATATATATATATATATATATATAATATTCTAATAAATAAAGGTTTTCTATAGACACATGTCAACTTTCTATAGCACATTAACTTTAATTTTTGTCACATTTCTCTCCTATTAAATACATCTTATATTAGATCATAATACTGAATATTAAATATATTTTTATATATTCTGAAATTAAAAAAAGTTTTTTAATACATGAAAAATATATTAATATTAAATTTTTTTAAAAAACATCAAATTTTTATAGAATATATAATTTCAAAAACAATTTTTTGAATGATATGTAAAAAGAAACAAACTTTAAAAAACTTAGAATTTAAATAAAAAATATAATTATTATATTACTTAAAGTATTAAATATATAAAATTTTAAATTATATTTAAATATCATCTTATAATGTTTAAATTTTAATTGATAATTATTTATTATTTTTTTATTCAACATGTGTAATACGCGGGGTATGATGTATCAAAATGTATGAAAGATTTAATAGAAATTGTACGAATGATCATTTCAATGACAAAATCTCAAAGTTGAAGTTTACAAGATCTGATTTATTTCTATTACATTATCAGCACGATGATTTAAACTTGTTTGATTATTAAAGACTGGTTACGTTTAGATCTTTGTGACACCCTGTAAAATCCAGGTCAGCTTCTATTCTATTAAATGTTTATTTAATTGATTATCTGTGTGCGTGGCACTAGAATTAGTTTAATTTAGTGTGACACGTGGCACGACCAGTACGAACACTGACACAAACAAGATAATTCGAGGAATTATCAAGAAACCGCACACACGCGTCAAAACACACAAACGTTGGTGAACGTTTAGCACATCGTGTAACAAAACACTAGAAACCTCACGAAACACTCGAACATTGAACTTGGAAGTTCAAACGAGGTCGACCGAAAGCCCGTAAGCGTGAAAACGACAACGAACGGATCAAACTATTGAAATTGGGCCTATTGGGCTCTTCAATGACCCGTCGTGGTACGCGATGAACCCCTGAGATGCCCATGGCGGTACGCGATGGATGGGCGGGGAGTTTGAACCCCCGAAATCCATCGTGGTATGCAGAAGGAATCTAGGAGCCCCTCGGCGGTAAGCGACGAGGCCAACATGCAAAATCTTTATAAAACCAAGATGTAATCATTCTTAACCACCCCTATTTCCCTTATCTCGAGGCCAGACCACTCATAACTCGTCTTCTTCACTTGAAAACCCTGTTGGAAGCCATTTAAATCCATTTTTTGAGCTTTGGAAGCTTGGAGGAACCACTAGAGAGCTTGGAGGACACGTTGGAGCACAAACCACCACCATCACCACTTCGTTTCTGAAACAGACATGCTTGAAAAGACTTTTTCAACGTTCAATGCCTCAAACATGCTATTGTCGCAACAATACAGGGAACGTCATTTTACTAAATATTCTAAACTAATTAATATCATGTCTATTGGTCGCAAAGCAAAACAACAAGCTCCTTCTACAAAATCATCAATCACGACCTGTTGGTTCACGCCCATTCCCATATTCAAATGTGGCATCTTATCGTAGTAGTCGTGGGAGAGGATAATGTCGTGGCCCCAGCAGAGGTCGTGGCCGTGGACGGAGTTATTCATGGAAACGAGAGTCTCATAATTATAAACATAATGGTGGCGGCGAATCAAGTCGACATAATTCAGATCGACCTTCTCGTGGGAGAGCTAGAATGTCAAATCATTGGTCTCGCACATATCGCACCCCTAAATACCTTGTTGAAGTTTATCAGAGATTGATAAAAGAAGAAGGAAAAAATATTGAGACAAATCTTCTTAAAAATGCACCTAATTTCTCACGTCGTGACCTATCTCACGCCTTGCCCCTCACGCCTCCGTGTAGTGGAGAGGGCACCAAGGGGCGTGACCGTCCCTCTCACGCTCCACTCACATATCATTACACACGTTCTTATATTTAGTTTAACATTAGAGATATATGTAATTTTGACGTTTAAAATATATATACTTATTCTAATAAATAAATGTTTTTAATGACAAGTGTCATTTTCTTAAATCATATTAAAATTGGTTTCTCGTCTCTCTTTCCTATTAAATATTTATATAACACTTTTTTTTTTCTAATTTTAATTTTTCTTTCTTTCTTATATTAAATAATAATTATTTAATTCAATTTGGTGAATAAATATGATTATATAATAAGTTATATCTTCTATATTTTTTAAAAATATATTTAAGAAATATATGATATGGTATTAGAATAAATAATTGCCTCGAAATGTACGATTTATGCTTATAGGATAATATGATTATATGCTTGATTGCGGGATATGATGTCGATTTCTTAAAAAAATTGACCTATTAAAGCGTGTATATATGAGAGATAAAATAACTAACAAGTGGGTTAAGACCCACCGTCTTAAAACACTTTAGGCTTACGTCATATATATATATATATATATATATATATATATATATATATATATATATATGCGTGTGTTTTGTGTGTGTGTGTGTAATTTCACACTTGTTTTTTGTACTTTTTTTTTAATTTTGATGGAATGTAACACTTGGATGTATGAAATTATACATACCGATGTTGAGCATCATATATCTTCCACAATTCGAGCTTGATCTTATAAGCACGCTCAATCCGAGCCATACCGGGGGGCCACCCCTTATTTTTTCGTTCGTTGTGTTAATTTTTCAATTAAAAAATTACTTTTTTTAAAAAAAATATTAGTTTCGCCTCCCTCATTATAACATATTAGCATGTATTATATAACCCGTAAATTTCCGTTTCTCTTTTCAAAACGTTCAAACTTCATCATTGCGAACAATGCTAGACTCAAGGTTGGCTCGGTTACACCATAATAAGTATTTTAACTAATAAAACAATAATTAAAATTTTCAATAACTTAAAAACCCATCGCTTTTGACTGATTCGAAATCGCGACCACTTCATTTCACAAGCGTATTTCTCGTTTTTCTCTTTAAAAACTTATTCTTTATGAAATTATGGCGGCAACTTGGCCCCCAATTCATTAATAATTCCCGCTATTCATGATTCCCATTTTTATTTTCTTTCAAATTTCATCCCAGCCGTAACCTACTAACCTCTCTGTTTGCGCAGCAAGACATTCCCACAGGTTCAAACTTCAATCCCACTGGTTCGACGGTCGGTTTTCATCACATTCATACAGGTTAGAATGAAACATGTAAAGTTTCATATTATGCTGTGATTTGATTTATCGTTGTTGTTTTTTAGGTTGAAATTAGTGCCATTGAGGAATTGTGTATTGTCTATTTTGCTTTGCGGACTACTCCTAATTAAGTACGCTACTTCGATGTAAATTAACTTAATGGTTTGCATATAAATATTTTGTGAATTGATTTGTTTGAGGTTAATTTATGTGTATGTGATGTTGGCACATGATCTTTGATTATATTTTTGATTATTATATGCTTCGGTTTTGGTCTCACGTGATCTTTGATCAGATTTTTGATTGTTAGATGCTTGCTAACAATTGTTACTACATGAAGACTGAAGTTGGATGTATATGGAAGAGTTTATTGAGGATGTTGAAGTAGAGTTGATGATGCAATTATGTGTGTACGTTTGGGCGGATGTGGGGAGTCTTGCATTGCTGTACAAAGTAAGCTTGATTGTTTATTGCCAAGATATTTTATTGTAACATTTTTATATAAATATAACCAAGAGTTATCAACCTTTGTCTTTTTTTAGGTATATATATATGTTTGGATGACTTGAAGGCTTCAGTAAAACAATATATTTATATCCTCGAATGATTGAACTTAGTGTTTGGAACGGTGGTAGTAATATAAGTTTTATGTCACATGGTTAATGTAACTTTTCTTTTAATTTTTTTTCTTTCTTGTTGTACTTGTTTAATTTAGTATTTTTCTAAGTAGTTATTAATTATATGTATTTAGTGGTATCAACAAATATAAAACCTGGGAATGTGGATATAATATAATGAAGGCCATACATGATTTTATGATTAGCTACAAAGACATCTTGTAACTATATTATACATATTTGTATATTTTACACTTTAAACATAATATATATGTCTGTGTATATTAAAATGTAGTCTAACTTTTATGTATTTATCTATTTTAGTTGATGCTTGACAATTGGCCCCTTCATCAATGTGAAATTAACCAATTTGTAGAACACATATCAGAGAACTTAACGATCTTATTTGGACATGAATGAACAAGGTATGATCTTATCTTTTTTTGAGGTTATCTTATGAGCTTGTTAAATAACAACATGAATGGATATGTTATACATTGATTTTTGTTATGGTTTCATCCCTAAATGGTCACTATGGACACAAATGCTATAGTCGACGCTTGGGGGTGATGTTTGTGTTTGCGTTTTGTTTCAACTTTCTTGAGGCATTTACACACCTCATTATTTGGATGAGAAATTCTTTTATAATACTTTGGTGCAGAGCTCAAAGTGTAATATGTATTTGTTGGTAACTAATATGGTAATCAATAGAATGTGGTTGATTGCTTATATTCATGCTTGATAATAAGAATTTGATCTTCACACTAGCATTTCTTGAATAGTGTTAGAGTGCTTGATTGATCTTGATGTTTTATTTTATTGTTTTAAAATGATGTTTGTGTGTTCATTTACCCTTTTTATCGTCATCTATCGAACCTACTCTATCGTTGTATTTGCTAATTCTAATTAGTAAGTATTGTTTTAAAATGTTTAACATAGTTTTTATTGTTTGCACAATACTTTATATAATTTATAATGCAGCTACATTTTCTTCAAACATCATATTTCTATAGTTTCAGAACTTAAAGTAGTTTATATAGTTTTGCATGTTTGTAAATTGTAATATGGTTTTAATTTTAGTTGTTTTTCATACATTTAGTGCATAACACATTAATAGTAATTGTTGTCAATGCATACATCTAATGCATGAAGGTGCTTCTTAAGACCCTTTATTTGAAAGAAGAAAATTATCTTGTTAATGGGTAAAGAAAATGAAAGTCTTCTTGTAAATTGATTAAAGAAACTACTATATGAAAGTGAAAAATACTTATCTTATCATTCTAGTTTTATATTTGCACTTCAGGTGGTCATCGACTTGACATCTCAGCACAACTTGTCATTTATTAAACTTCTGTCAAATTGAATCAAAGGCATGAGGCTAGCAGAAGAATTATCAAAAATGTATCTGAGAGATGTTGAGTTACGAGATGTTAGCAAATTATAAAAAGTGGGATATGTTTGTATTATTAATTGCACAAACTATTTATGTCAAATGGTTGGTTTTGATGTATATATGATACTTTTGGGTGTTGCTACCTGGTTTAATATAATTGTTTTAATTATTTTATTTTTTTAGTTATTAATTCATGTTTTACATAAATTAAAAATAACCAAATCATTTTATTCATTTACATGCAAAAATAAATAAAAAAAATAACCGTTGTATTTGCTTGGATTTTATTAATGTTATTTTAAGGCGGTCTAAGGCACATGTTTTTAAAACGGTTTAATGTAATTTTTGGAGCGGTTGCTCTAAATTACAAACGAATCATTTATTTTTTATTTTAAGTATTTTTAAAACGGTTCTTTATACTTTTAAAACGGTTCAAAACCTTTACAACACATACATTTACAACGGTTCATCAACCGTTGTAAAAGGATCAAATAACCGTTCTAAATGTGTTATTTTTTGTAGTAGTGTTTGATGGAACCAAAATTGATGTCACAATAGAGGGTTTCAGTTCGAAAATGATGAACCATTTCATTCCGCAATAGTTTGTAATCGTAAGACCACAATGGTTTGATTTGCAGAACAAGAAGAAAAAATGAAACTCATCAATATTCCATTTTGATGGAATAGAAATCATTCCAGGTTTGTTATTTTAAGATTTCACCATCCATCAACATATTTCTTTTTTTTTTTAATTTTTTTTATTATTATTATAGGAGATTTATAAGCGTTTCAATCGATCGGTTATATAACCAAAAAAAAAATTCTTGTAATCGTTTTTTGGTTATTACAACTTCAAACAGTGTATTTTAAAATCGATTACAAAATTTGGGTTATTATGCCGATTTAAAATTTGGTTTTCGATTGAAAACAATAGGTTTTGACTTTGTAAACAAAAAGATCGGTTATCATGTTTTTAGAAACAATCGATTGAAAATTGGCATCAATAAATAATCAGTTAATATGTTTCAATTCACAAAACGTGATTTCATAGCATCATCCATCGAAAACTGACTTTTCAGATTCAATTAATCAACATTCGCTCTGATACCACATGTTGGCGTGAATCTGATTTGATACAATGATGGAATACATATTGATGAGTATGTGATACTTACTTGAAGGAATTCCAATCTTGGATGACGAAGATGAAGCCATGATTCCCGTTATGATGTTGAAAGAGGATGGATCTAATCACAGTAAGAACCATTTGAATAATGGTGTTTTGGTTTCTCTATTCTTCTTCTTCTTTATGTTTAGAATATGTGAATGTATCAACATCTAAGGGGAAATCCCTTTATATATATTTATTACTGTATTTCCATCAAATACAATTAGATAAAGTTTAGGGATTAAAACTGTCAATATGTGAAAGATAATAATGGTGAGGCCATATTATGTTTATATATGTTTACGGGTTCCAACATTCTCCCACTTGGCCGATAACCATTTAACATAAGCATTCGTTAAGTTTTGGCCAAATTGAATACTTGTTAAAATTCATGTTAAAACTATAAGCAGAAAGTTACAGTCATTGAATTGATAATCAATTCAAGACCCCCAACAATCATACTCAAGTCTTAACATAAATTACATAAGCACATATGACAATTTATTAATTATACATAGTCTAAGATGTATACAGATACGTCTATGAATAATAAGTGCATGCAATGTTAATCATAGACAAATTAGTTATTCAGTGAAATTAATAATACACACTATATGATGTTTTGTACATAAATCTATACAAAACCCATTCTTGATATAAGATCTTGAAACACTTTGGGTGGTAGACCTTTAGTTAACGGATCCGCAAGCATATCCTTCGTGTTAATGTATTCGATACAAAGATTATTTTCTTCTACTCGTTCACGAACGAACAAGTACTTTGTATCAAGATATAATCCAGCGCCAGTTGAACTGTTACTGCTCGAAAAAGTTACAGCTGCTGAATTATCACAATAAATCTTCAATGGTCGTGAAATGGAATTTATAACTTTGAGCCCACCTATTAGATTTCTCAACAACATTCCATGACAAGTTGCATTATAAACACCAACATATTCTGCCATCAAAGTAGATGTTGTTGTTAACTGTTGTTTATGACTTTTCCATGAAATAGGTCCTCCTGCTAACATAAAGATGTATCCAGATGTTGACTTTTTATCATCTTTGCATTTTGCAAAGTCAGAGTCTGAATAACCTGTCACTTCAAGATTGTCACTTCTTCTGTATGTTAATTTATAATCCTTTGTTCCTTGAAGATAGTGTAATACTTTCTTTGCTGCTTTCCAATGATCTAGGCCAGGATTAGATTGGTAACGGCCAAGCATTCCAGCAATATACGCTATGTCAGGACGGGTACATACATTAGCATACATTATACTCCCAACAACAGATGCATAAGGTATCAATCTCATATGTTCTTTTTCTACCTCAGTCTTTGGATACTGAAATGTACCAAAAACATCTCCTTTGACTACTGGAGCAACTGATGGTGAGCAATGTTGCATGTTATAACGAGTTAGAACACGATTAATATAAGCTTTCTGAGATAAGCCTAGTGTTCCACTTGCTCTATCTCGGTGTATTTCAATACCTATGACATAAGAGGCTCTATCTTGTTATGATGTTGAAAGAGGATGGATCTAATCACAGTAAGAACCATTTGAATAATGGTGTTTTGGTTTCTCTATTCTTGTTCTTCGATCTTTACGTTCAGAAAATGTGAATGTATCAACATCTAAGGGGAAATCCCTTTATATATATTTATAACTGTATTTCCATCAAATACAATTAGATAAAGTTTAGGGATTAAAACTGTCAATATGTGAAAGATAATAGTGGTGAGGTCATATTATGTTTATATATGTTTTCGGGTTCCAACAATACCATATTGTTGGAGAAAAGGTGTAAGACCAGGTTAGTGTCCACCATTATCTTTTTTTCATTGAACTGAGCCACGCATATTTTGAGAAATAGTTCACGAATCAAGTAATTTGTCTAATGGTTATGGATAAGAGATAAGTGATTCACGAACTTAAGAGCAACAACTATAGTTGAATTCATCACCTAGTTAAGCAAGTATGTGAACCAAGAGGTCTTCTTACTTAATTGGACTTTGGGTAAGAGCCAATTCGTTGGCAATAAATTTCATATCTTGAAGGTATTTAGTGATGGATCGAGCACCCTTGGGAATTTTAATCAATTTTGATTTAAGAGTGATGATACGAGATTGTGAGGCACTCGCAGTAGCTAGAATTGAGTCAGACGTAGACTTCACAAGCAGTATTGGTCGACAAGATGAGTGCTTGAATGGAGTCTAAATCGCTTCCAAGTATTACACTGATTAGGAGTTGATCTTGACAATACCATGGTAGGTATTCTGGATTCAGCTTTTGGTACCATGGTAGGTATTCTGGATTCTGCTTTTCACCTTATTTCTCGTCGATAATTTGTTGTGGTGGTCGATTAGAGTAGATTCAATTGGTGTTCTAGAGGCAAGTTTGATGAGAAAATGGATGGTTGTTGTCAGTTGGATGATTGTAGCCTTGTAGGTTTGATTGTCATGGAAGAGAGTTGCAAAGGTTTGATTGAAAGAGAGAATTGAATAGATTTGGATCAGCTGCTAGTTAGATCGTGAAATCTTTGATATCATTTAAGAGATTTAAGGTTTTTTTTTTTAATATTGAAAGATACAATTTACAAGGTATAATGTCTGACATATATAGTCGAACTATAACAGGGAAAGAAAGAAAAATAAGAGGTAGCATAACACATTAACACTAGTTACACTATATTAATTTTGCTTTAACTATGATTATTACTTCTCTTTCTTATAGTGTAATAATATTTTTTTGTTATTTAATATTAATATAATTATAGATTGTTATCATATCATTATATAAATGATTATTAATTATTAATTAATTTTGTCATTCAAAAATATTGTTAATTACAATTTATTTTTTTATTCAATGTGTGTAATATACTATATTTAATATCTAACCTAAATATTGATATATAAATTCATATTGTATCTAATCAACTGCACATAGTTACAATCATCTGCTATACGAAATTTCTTGATATAGAAAATGCTTTTGATGAATGGCATAAATATCTGAGAAATGAAAACCTTGCCACAAGTACCAAATTGGATAAAAAATAATAATAACAATAAATAAATATAATATAAATACGAATTTTATCAATCTTGATTTTGATCATGGAACCAAAACAAACATAAACTTGAAAGAGGAACAAGATAAAGGCATAACCATGTGGGGGTTTTGTTTTATTCTCCCAAAGGTAATCTAACTTCAATTTCATGCAATATAAAATTAAATAGATCATGTATAACAATATTTATTTATTTATTTATTTATTTATTTATTGTGTTTACAATATAAATATTAAAACCTAGCGGTATGCCTAGCAAAATGGGCGGGTTGGGTAACAGGTCAGAACGAGTTCGAGCTAGGATGGGTGCGGGTCAGAACGGGTTTTAATCAAAATCAGTTTGAATCTAAATGGATTGTTTTTAAAAAACATCAATTATATATAAGTTAAAACGTGTTATAACTAAACAAATAGTCCATAAAAAGAATTTTTTGTGATTTTCTCATTAAATATGTTATTAATCATTTTTAAACGTTTGAATCAATTGCATTCACATAATTTTAAATTACCCATGGTGACCCGTATTGTGTTTAAGTGTTACCCATCTCAACATATTTCATATTATGATGTTACTCATTTCAACCCATTATTCAATTGTTTACCCAAACCAGTCCATTTCTTTTGATTTGGGTGAAAATTGTTGCCTCTAACTAGCGGGAATAACATGAAACAACATGCTTACCGAGCAGATTTATATCAGACCATTTATTCCCCTTGATCATAGCTTGAGCATAATAACTGGAACCGGTCAATGAGACATCCCAAGAAAAATGCCTACAATATTCCAATTCCAATTTCATTTACTGTGTTATCTTTTTTCTCAAACGCTGACTACTGCCTTGTAAGCAGACAATCTGGATCGACAAAGGATCTTTGTGGAACACCCACGACTCTTTTCTCTTATTAATTTATCGAAAAACTGAGTACAAAATAATCAAAACATCTCCCTATTTATAGAACCCAAACTTTAACAAACTCAGCTAAAATAAAGCATTCTTATCTGACAAAACATAAACAAAACGTAAATAATTACTAGAAACTTATCCATAATCAATTAACATTCACCCCCTTGATTCTGGTCTTCCGACAGATCTTCAATTCCTGGAATGCTCCTCATCTCATGAAATTTTACTCTTGGCAATGCTTTAGTCAACACATCTTCTTCACTCACATTTTCCACGTTTACCAATTTTTTCTTAACACTTTCTCGAATAAAATGGTACTTTGTATCTATATGTTTGCTTCTACCATGGAAAACAGGATTCTTCATCAACTCAATTGATGATTTGTTATCCACCCTCAACGTGATGCTCCCCATATTCTCTCCTGTTAACTCTTCTAGTACAGCTTTTAACCAGATGGCTTGGCATGCAGTGGCTATGGCAGCCATGAACTCTGCTTCACAAGATGATAATGCGACTGAATTTTGCTTCTGACTACTCCAAGCGACTGGACCACCCCCATAATAGAAAATCACCCCCGTTGTACTCTTTCCATCTACTCAATCATTCGCATGGGAGCTGTCACTGTAGCCTATTAATTTTCCACATCCATTTCTTGTATATTGAATCCAGAAGCTTAATGTACCTTTTATATATCTCAGCAAGTGTTTTACGGCTTGCATGTGAGTTGCTCGTGGCATTTCCATAAACCTGCTAGCCACTCCCACTGCATAGTTTATGTCGGGCCGAGTGTGTGTCAAGTACCGGAGGCATCCAATAATGCTTCTATACACAGTTGGGTCTACCAGCTCAGTTTTGTCTTCATTTGTTAGTTGCAAACCGAGTTCCATGGGGTACTTTGTGGGATTGCAGTCCCACATGTTTGCGTTCTTTAACACCTAGTGGCATACCCTTATTGGCTTATTGAAATTCCTTTATTAGATTGCACAACTTCTATTCCCAGATAATAAGAGAGTGTTCCCAACTCACTCATCTCAAAATTCCTTCTAATTTGATTATTGAAATTTTCGATTTCTTTCGCATTCGATCTGGTAACTGTCAAGTCATCGACGTATACCCCAATTATTAAGACACCTTTTGGATCTTCTTTTCGGTATAGTTCATACTCTCTTGGGCTTTGGTTAAAGTTTAAGTCTTTCAAGACTTTGTCCAGCCGAAGGTTCCAAGCACAAGGTGCTTGTCGTAGACCGTACAGAGCCTTGGATAGTTTATATACCATATGTTCTTTGCCTTTCTTCACAAACCCCTCGGGTTACACTACGCCACTACATATAGCTCTTCTTGTAGATTACCATGTAAAAAATGCTGATTTGACGTCCAAATGGTGAACTTCCCATCCAACTCGAGCCGAGAGAGCAAGAATTAACCTTACAGATTCTAGACGGGTTACCTGTGCAAAAGCTTCCGTGTAGTGAATTCCTTTCTTTTGGACGTACCCTTTCGCTACTAAGCGTGCTTTGTATCGAGTGACTTCTCCATTTGCATCTTTCTTGACCTTGAAAACTCATTTTAAACCGATTGGTTTTTGATGCTTCGGTAGATTGACGAGTTTCCAAGCTCCATTCCTTTCAATGGAATCAATTTCTTCAATCATTGCAAATTTGCATTCCTTTCTAGTGTTTGCATCACCAAACGTCTCAGATTCTTCATTTAGCAGTAGCATTTCTGGGTCGTCAAACTGTGGTGGTTCAAATGGGATTTGCTGCAGCAAATGTGTTCTTATCAGCACATTATTCATACTTCGAAATCCTTGTGGTGGGGTGTCATCGTAATAGGATCTAGAGACTCAGCTGCTTGGGCTGTCATGATCGAGGTTCTGAAAGCTTAACGGGCTGTCAACATTGTAGCTTTCAGGTTCTGGGGTAACTTCTGACTGAGCGGCTTGAATACTTCTTGACGAATCTTCTGGGCTGTCGGAGGTTTCTGTATTGTCTGCTTGGATAGGTGTAGATTGGGGCTGCAAGTTTTGGACATTTTGCATATTTTCTTCTATCACAAATTCGGTTATTCCTTGCTTTTCTTCTCCTTCGGCCTCTTCTTCCCAGTTCCATGGTTTTTGTTCTTCAAATCGAACGTCTCAGCTGACATGTATTCTTCCTGTTTTTGGGTTATATAGCCTGTATGCTTTACTCCTTGGTCCAGTCCCAAGGTTAACCATTTGTTCGTTTCTGTCTTCCAACTTTGTAAGTTTCATCGAGGGTATCTTTACATGGGCCAGGCAGCCGAATACCTTAAGATGTTCCAGATTGGGCTTCCATCCTTTGTATGCTTCGTAGGGAGTTCCCTTTTCTACCGAGTTCTATTCAGGAGATAGATCGCGTGTCGTACTCCTTCACCCCACATCTATTGAGGTAGCTTCATCTCCTTGAGCATTGACCTCGTGGTGCCAAGTATCGTTTGGTTCTTTCTTTCGACCACACCATTTTGTTGTGGTGTGTACGGCGCTGTCAGGAACCGTTTTATGCCTTCTTCGCTGCATACTTGTTCAAATTTTGTTGAAGTGAACTCCCCACTGCGATCGGTTCTTAAGGCTTATACTGTGAGTCCTCTTTCTAACTCGGTTGCTTGTCTGAATGTTTTGAAGGCATCAAGTGCTTGATCCTTCGATTTCAGCATATGTATCCACATGTACCTGCTAAAATCGTCAACAAATAATAGGAAATACCTGTTCCCAGCCGGAGTGGGGGGCGAGACGGGGCCACACAAATCGGCGTGCACTCGGTATTTTGCTTGTGATGGAAACGGGAGTTGTCTCTGTTTTCCGACTATGCATGCTTCACATATCTGAGATTTTTGATCGATTCTAGGTACTCCCTTTGCGAGGTCTTCCTTCGATAGTCTTTCCATCGCGTCGAAGTTCAAGTGTCCGAGGCGGGCATGCCACAACCATGCCACTTCATCTATCCTTGAGAGTAGGCTGATTGGTGGGACCACTTGAAGCTGAATCTTATAGAGGTGGTTTTGTGACTTCTTGACCTTCATAAGGGTGGCTCCTTGGCCCTTGCTGATCATACAGCCACAGGAACCCATCCTGCATATGTACCTTGCATGCATCCCGTTTCATCAAACTGCCCCAAGCTAAGTATGTTATTACATAATTCAGGTTTGTAATACACATTGGTAATAAGCCGTTGGTCCCCATTCTTACATTGGAAAAGAATGGACCCCTTGCCTCTTATTTCCACATCTGAGCCATCTCCAAATTTCACTTTTCCAACCAGCCTCTCGTTCAATTCACTGAAATAACTTCGTTCTCCGGTCATGTGGTTGATTGCCCCATTATCTAAATACCATGTTCCACAATCACTTTTGTCATTAACATAAGTGTTGGGAAATACCTTCTCTTCGTTCAGCATAACTTGCTCCTGTGAGGTTTTTACCATCAATAATGTGGGTTAATCGTCTTCCTTTGTTAAATTTGCTTCTTCATTCTGCTTCTTCGGGGCCCAACAGTCCGATGCGAGGTGCCCAAGTCTGTCACAGTTGTAGCACCTTTGCTCGGTTTTACCTTGTTGCCTACTTTGCTGTGGATGTTGTTGATTACGATTTGACCATCGATCTCCATTTGAAGACCGATTGCCTCTGATGCCCAGATCGATCAAATATTCAAACCAAAAAATCAAGAACTTTAAAGATTAACCAAATGAAGATTCACGCATGAACACAAACTTTCTGATTCATATGTGCGGATATGAAATTATGATTTACAGACATCGACAAGTGGTTTTATATACCTATTTACAGTTTCTAACTTTACCTTTAGACATTTAGGACCCTCTAATTTATATATTTACATACTTGACTTTAAATACAAACTTTAAACTAATTACATTTTGACCCGTTAACTTTAATCGAACTCGGCCAAACAATTACGAGGCTAACAATCACCCCCCTAATTTTTGACCCGAGTTTGAGTCTTCATCTTCAACCTCCTTTATCTCCATCAAGAACACGCTCCTCCATGTCTTCAAATTCCTTTTGAGTAACATCATTTTCAACTTGTGCTATTAGAAGAGTTGGTTCTTCATCTTCTTGAATGAGATTTGTTGTTTCTTCCTTTTTGTTTGGTTTAGGACAATTTGAGGCATAATGTCCCATATCATTGCAGTTAAAGCATCTCACTTTACTTATGTCAACCACGAACTTGCTTTGATTTCTTGGGTATCTCCCCTTTTTATCATAATCATTGTGTGACAAAACTTTTCTTTCTTGTTTGAATCTGCCACGGCCTCGGCCTCGTGACGGATTAAATTTTCCTTGTTCACGATTGTCAAAATGTTATCCATGACCAATATTATTATCATGACTCGTAAACAAGAGTTCATTTGAATTGTTCACTAGATTTGGTTTCTTTGACTTAATCCTTTCTTCAAAGGTTTTTAGTCTGCCAATAACCTCATCTAGAGACATTGTGTCTAAATCATTGAATTGCTCAATGGATGCAACAATTTGAATAAACCTTTCTGGTACAGAGTTTAGTAATTTTCTGACTAAACTTGGTTGATCAAATGTTGATCCTATGCTATTTGCCTTAGAAACAATTCCATTTAACTTTGCAGTGAATGAATCAACAGGTTCTTCTTCTTTTATCTGCAACATCTGAAACTCATTTTTGAGAGTTTGTAATCGTGCCTTTTGCACCATGTCTACACCAACATGTCTAATTTTTAGTGCATCCCACACTTCTTTTGCACTTTTGCAATTTGCAACTTGTAATACAAGATCCTCTGTTAGTGCTTGAAACAGATACACAATTGCAGTCTTATCTTTCTTGACATCCGGTTGCGTATTAGCACTTGGTTCAATCATTTCCCATAATCCATTTGCTTCAAGTATGGTTTTAATTCGGATTGACCATATCGTATAATTTGTGGATTTTAGTATGGGACATTGAAAATGAGTTAAGGATCCTACATCCTTGTGTATTACAATTTCCTTGTTATTTTTTGCATCTGACGATGATTTGTCTGACATCGTTACTTTGGTTTTCTTCTAGAACCAAAATATGATACCAAATATGCAGACTAACCTGTAATTGAGAATCCTTAACACGTTTACAGTTTATCACCAAGCTTTTATTGATCTTGTGATGTTACCACTTTAACACCACTCAAATATGATAATTTTTTATTAAAAAGTCCACAACTTTGTCAGATTGTTTCTTCAGTTTCTTGGTCGACGAGCAAGCAAAAAACAATAAATCTATCCTTTTAATTACTAATTGCCCTTTGGGTCCTTTCACTTTTGCCTTCGATGGGGGCAAGCAGCAACCAACAGCATCAATTTACACAAAAGAAAAACAAACCCTGTTTGCTTGGTTTCTTTTTGATGAAACAAAATCAATAAAAGCCTCCCTTTGTATTTTGATCACAAACGATCGGCCACAGACCCACCTTCTTCTACGTATACTTTAAACTAGGGCACAGATAACATCAATCGGTTTTTCTACTTCATCTTTGTGGCTTCAAGATTCTCAAACTCCACAGGTACGTTCTTTCTTCAAACACTGAATCGATGATTTGATACTAAATCAATTTTGATTTACACGTTCCTTTCAAGTATACTGAATCAATGTTGTTCCTAAACTTGATTTGGTATGGCTTCTGATTTTCTGATCGATTTATATCGGAATCGATATTTGATTTCTCACCAGTTCTGAATCTGATTTCACGACTATGAATGAAATCGTTTATTTCTTTTCTGAACGATTTATACTGAATCGTTTGTTCTGAATCGATTTTACTGAACCGGTTGTTTTTCTAAAACGATTTTTGACAGGCTTCTTCTTTTCGTTCTTGGCTTCACGATTTCTGTTTCTGAATCGATTAAATCTGGACCGATTTGTTCTGAATCAATTTGAATTCTGAATTGATTTACTTTTCTGAATCGATATTACTGTATCGATTATGTTTTCTACCACTGAATCAATTTTTTTATGAATAGTCGATGATGATGAAAATCCCGACAGCCAAACGAATTGAAGAACTTGAAATCAAATTCGATTAAAACCTCACTACCAAAAAAACAGATTTTTTTCCTACAAAATTTCGTCGGAAATTCGTCGGAAAAACGAAATAGCGACTAAATTCCTACGAAAAAATTTAGTCGGAAAAAATTCGTAGGAAACCATTTTCCGACGAAATTGCGACCAAAATACCGACAAAATACGGACTAAATATTTTAGTCGTTAAATTTCCGACAAAATACCGATATTAACAAAGAATATTTGTTCCGACTAAATAGCGACTAAAAAGTGACGAAATCTGATGTTCTTAATCTTTATTTTTTAATTACTTAATTAATAATTGAATTAATAATGACATTTGTTAATCATAATTCATTAAATCTTCCGACGAGTTTCCAACAAAATATGCATTTTTAATTAAAAGATTTAAAGAATTTACCGACAACTTACCGACCAATATTATTTTGTTTTGATAAACTTTTCGACAAATTACCGACGAATATTATTTTGTTTTGATTAAACTTTCCGACAAATTGCCGACCAATATTATTTTGTTTTGAATAAATTTTAGCGACAAACTTCCGACGAAAGTTATGTCTTGTTGTTTTTTTACCGAGGAAATTCCGACGACATTGTATTATTTTTTACATTTTGTTCCGACAAAATTCCGACGAAACGGTTTTTTTAATACCATTTTTTCCGAGGAAATTCCGACCAAAATGTATAAATGCAGTTTTTAGACCCTAAAAACTGCACAGAAAATTCCCACCTAAAAACTGCAGAAAATTCCAAAATAAAAGCTGCTGAAAATTCCTAATAAAACCTAAAAATTACATAAATATTGTTCAAATACATATATATTAGTTGTTACAATTAGTTACCAAAATATATAACACATGTTCTAACATGTTAAAATAGAAAACAAACAATTGCAAGCTAGAAACTATTTATCGGCGAGTTTTTTCATAATTTCTTCAATTTGTTTATTTAGTTTCTCTCGCTCCGCTCGCTCTTTTTCAGCCACTCGTTCCATTTGTTCTAATCGATTTTCCAAGATTTGGCGAGCCTCCATTTCTTTTTGCAATTGAGATTGGACATCTTTGACCTATAATTGTTAAAACATATGTAATTAATACATATACAATAGCACTTGACTAAAAAGTAATTGCAAATAATAAGTGATCGTTCATAAAAAAGTAATAGGAAACATGTTGCTAATCTAATCTAAATTTTGCTACTATAAGCATGAACAATAGTAGATAAGTTATTGATCTACAAACTAAAAATGCTCAAAAACAAAAAACAAATTCTAAGAGTCTAATAAGCAATCTACCCCATCCTATGAATCTTATTTATCAAGATAGAATGCAACATATAAAACATGGGATGTCTCCTTGTATTACAAGACCAATGATGTTACTTCTAACCTAGACAAAGATGCTTAAATAAGAAAAAACAACTATACCTTTTGTGATTGTAGGGCATCACCATATGAATTAGACCCGTCAAATGATGATTGTGACCCAGTCACCACAAAACGTGGATCAGAAGATCCTACTCCGAACATTCGGCCATCACCATTGGGATGCAAACGCTCCCACACGGCAAATTCATCTCGATCAAGATTCTCATCATCGTCTGACCCATACTCTTTCACAAGCTCTTTATGGAACACTTCCTGTATTTTCATCAAAACAAAGCCGGTCTAAAAATTTTTTTTGGATAAAGGGCTTTTGCCAGAAAAAATATATAACCAACAAACGAAATCACTTTGGGCCCAGGACAATACAGATCACCTTTAATAAAGAGGCCCAATGCATTAAGCAACAACACTAGGACACCATACACTAAACTAACAGGCCAACGGCCCATAATAGTAACAAAACAGGCCCACATACAAACATGGGAAAAAGCAACCCTACCTAGAGCCCAAACAAAATACAAAAAACAACCCATACTAGATAAAATACACAATCCCATAACATAGCCCATGAAGGGGCCCAGCCTCTATAAAACCTCAAAAACAGCCAAAAAGGCCAAGCCCCACCTACAAGCAAAAAGCAGGCAGCAACAAAACAAACCGAAAACTGAAGCAGAAGGGACTCACTAAGCTGACCCAAAACAAAAAAGCTCCCCCACTCCAAACTCCAAACAAAAAAGCCCCCCCCCCCCCCCACAAGCATTAATCAACCCATATTTATTTTATTTTTTTGCACTAAAATTTTTTTACAACACTGTTAATATAAAACCTATACAAAATGTGTAAATTGTTCTATAAATGATAACTCACAAATGATTCTTTTGATCGTGACGTGACAAACTCCAACTCATCCAAGTCATTAATGTTGATTTCTCCTTCTCGCAATCTCTTTTTTGTTTCTTTGGTGGCATGTGTGTCGATAAAAACTAATTCATAACCAACCTTTTTACCCTTTTGTTTGTCCTACATTGAACATTGATAAGAGTAAAATATGCAAATAGTTACTTAATTGTATAGACGCAATAAGCTTACCAACTTGATACGATGTTCATCAAAACCCATAGACCCTCCGGTATGACGAGATAGATCATTATTACGGTTACTCCTCACGGTTTTGGATCTCTTTAACCATTTATCCGTGTTCCAAATCTGCAAATAGTAAAACATATGTATGTATATATGTAGATGTGCGTGTAAGGAATAATAAAATTAATATTTAAAACCATAACATCCTTACTTTACATAAACGTTGCCATCACAACAATAAATTAGAGTGTTTACCAACACATAATTTACCAACACTTGTAAATGTGTAGATAAATTTCCTACACATTTGTGTGTATGTGTAGGTAATGGTTTATCATATAGTTTTATAACTGCCAACACTTAATATGCGTTGATAATATGTCTTAGCTACACTTAACACTAGTATGAAATTTCCCTCCAAAATTTACCATCAATTAAATTTCTAAATACCTACACATGTGATAAATTTATGTTAAGTGTTGGTAAAATATCTACACACATGTGAAAAAAATTACAATATGTGTGGGTAATTGATTATGTTTTACTAACATATCATATGTGCAAACAAATGTGTAGATAAACTAAATAATAAAATTTTATTTTATTTTCTAAAATGACATGGCAAATCAAATACCTACACGTATTTAAAAATGTGTAACATGTGTCGATATTGGATATTTATTACATATACAAAATATGTTAACTAAAATGTATAAATAAAAATATAATGACATGAAAATAAGTATTTAAAATAAAAATTTTAATCAGATGAAAGAAATAATTAGCGACATATAATTTACCTACACATGTTTATACATACGTGAATAATTGTTGATGATATTTTTTAAAATGACTAAAGAGTCGTTTGTTAGCATCTTAAGGATTATATTAAGAAGATACATTTGAATCACAGTTGTGGGTTTACAACTACTGTTTTCAACATGTCGTTAATATATGTAGGAGAAGGATCGAATACAAATGGTTTTTTTGTGAGGATGATAAGAAGGATTTTGACCCTTTGATCAAATTAATCAATGATTAAAATTTAGTGGCCCTCACTTTTTATCAAGAATATGCGCAAATTAAAGATAAAATAGTAAAAAGAATTGAATACATTTGTTGACTTGTTTGTAGGTAAATGAAGTTTTACAATTCTTTTAAATATCAAATATCTTTTAAACACAAAATTATTTTTTGAAAAATATTAGTCCGTAAAATAAAGATTTTTATTATCTTCAATTTGAGTATAGTATTGCTATAACATTTTTTTAAAATTTTGTGCGTGGTTTGTGATTGTTACACTTAATATATGATTATCGGTCCGTGATGAATACAGTTGGTCCTTGATTATACGTGTTAAATGACGGTCCGTTAATTTTATATAGGATGGTCCGTAATTATATACGCAGTTGGTCTTTGATTATGTTAGTTAAATGACACTCCGTAACTTTTATATAAAACCATACATAATTGTTGGTTCGTAATAATCCAGTTGATCTTTGATATATGCGTTAATTCTCAATCTTTCTTTGTAAATTTACTTGTAATGTCACCATCCTTTTCACACCGTGCAAACCCAAACCCGGAAGCTATTACACACGCGGATCAACATACACCAACGGCTCCCCACCACCACCCTCTCACGATCATCGCCTTAATGAATACTAGAATGGAATAAGTCATTACGTTTGAATGAGAAGAAACATGTTTAGTTACAAGATATGAATGAAGTGTGATTTCATAAAAAAATTTATTCCTTATACTTTTAATTAAATGATTTTCATTCCTTTTAGTATTGGTATTTTTTTTCATTCATTCTTTTGAAGGAATGATGGGACCAATGACCTATGTCCAAAATCATGACCCGACCCATGACCCCAACCATGACTTGAACTATGACGCGAATCATGATTACTCGACTTATAACCTCAACCATGATTAGAAGTATGACCCGACCCATGACCTAAACCATGATGTGAATTGTGATCCTTCGCATGAACCAAACCATGGCTCGAACCATAACCCAAACCATGACCCGATCCACAAACCAAATCATCTTAAAGAGTTACATAATCGAGGATTAGTATGTTTATATGTGATTGTAATAATATTTTATTTCCAAAACCTTTGTAAACATTTCTAATTACTATCTCAAAATATTTGCAGATACATGTAAAGTAACACAAGAAGTTATAATATTTAATTGCGGGATTCGATGTTCAACTACCGACTCAACAGCAACTACGATGGCTTCCACAAAATCATGACCTCCTCATCCTATGGTTGCAAACCATCTAGCAGCATGGTACATGTTTACTTGTCTTGTATGTTAGTTATGACAAAAAAAATAGCCCAGTTGCAAGGGATACATGAAATTCTTTCAATAATTAGTTAACTAATTGTACTTAATTTTATTTACTTTAACTGACAGGAAGATTTGGTGAAGCTGAGATAACATTATGTAAAATGAATGAGCGACAAGTCAATTCTTGAGAAGGTACTTGGACGAAGTTCTGTTCGTTTTCATGGGTGGGGACGTGAACAAGCTCTTGCTAGCAACTCCATGGGAATTACCTGTGATGAACTTGTGGATGCATTTGAAACGCTGAAAAGTAAATGCGATTATGTAACATACAATGATTGAGAATAGTATCATGTCACTTTCACCAAGCACATCAAGATCGGTGATACATTAGAGTGTGATAAAAATATTAATGAGTGAAGTAATTTTGGTATTGTTTATCAACTCTTTGTGACTTATGACTAGTTTATGCTTTGTTAGTTTAAGTATTTTACTTTTTATGATTAGTACTTTACTTTTATGGTTCAAACAATGATATGTAAACAGATTTAATTTGTGTAGGATAATTTTGGTTGCATATGTCTCTATTTATATCTATAGTTTTGTGTTTGATGGTATGGGTTTGAATATTATTACCTACATATATAATGATTAATCTCTACACAAAAATATATATTTTTACCAACACATATATATTTCTTTCTACACATATTAAACTCAATATCTACACACATACCACTTTTACCTATACATAATTTTATTTTTACCAACACATATATGTGTAGGTATAGTGTAATATATGCCTACACATATGTGATGTGTGAGTACTGATTAATTTCTACAGTCACGAGGCCACACATCATGACACTTAATTTATGTGTAGGTAATGACAATTACCTAAACGTAATAGTCTTTTACCTACACATACTAAATGTGGGTAAAGACCCAAATTTCTTGTAGTACATCTCTCAAGAGGAATGCAATCGGGTGGATAATTACAAGTTATATCAAATTTATCTTCACCAAATGGAATATCATGTCCATCTTCTCTGGCTTTATTTCATTATATCCGGAAAACGATCCCTAAGCACATTGACAAATCCATCAAAAATGTATTGGTCGTCTCGTGAATCCCATCTCCACTGTGTCTATATAAACAAGTAAAGAAAGAAATTGAAAAAAAAATTATAACTATACAAATAATTATTTGATATATTACCTTAAAGCTATTAAACATCTCCCTCAAATTACTATGTGGGACCTTTCCAAATGTGACCCAATCTCCATCAAAATTTTGTTGTAGTATATTGATTGCACTCCTATGAATGCGTCCACGTGCAAACCTACAACATTAAAAATAACCAAATAAGTATATTTATAACATGAAAAAATGACATAAATTAAAATTTTAAAATTAAAAACATACTTTCTTCCTATACGTTTGATCCATGGCCTTTTGCCACCATCATCCTTGCTACTATCATCCTTACCACCAGCATCCTCAATGCTAGCATCCTCTAAAGGAGCATTCTCAAAAGTATCATTCTCACCACCATCATTCTCGCCAACATCGTCATGAAGATTCCTATCATCCTCATCATAATTGTAGTCATCCATATCATTGCTATTATCTTGTAACGCTATGGTGTTACGAAATACCCCCGCCATATCAGCTATTTCATCACCACGAGCAACACGACTATTACTACCAGCAACTCCCCCCCCCTTTACCACCACGTACTATCACGTGTCTCCCACATGTATGTACAGTTTCTCTTTCTTCAACAATTTTTTTATTTTTAACTTTAGAACTAGACTCCTGGGATCCACGTCTCCTTAAATTATCATCAGCACCACTACGAGAATCAGACTCCTGAACGTGAATACTGTGAGTACCAATACCACCACGAGTGCGTACACTACCACCTCGAGTACCAATCCTACCACGTCTCCCTGGACATGGTTTTCCACCACGAGTACCGACATTGCCACCACCACCACCCATAATGTATGCACCCTGCATTTAATAGAACAACAATGGTCAAACACATGATATAAGTATGATAAATCATATAAGTAAGAATAATTTAAAAGTTTACATACCACAAATAATTTATGTTCCTAAAAAACATCATCATTATTATCGCCACCGCCGCCGCCGCCGCCGTCGTCGTCGTCGTCAAGGTCATCGTCATCGTCATTGTCGTCCTCCTCCTCCTCATCTTCTTCTTCATCATCTTCATCTTCTTTAGGTGTTTCCTCCCTATCGGTCAATTGCTCTGTTGTAATGATATTTGTAACCTGGACTAAGCGTTCACTATTGGTTAGCACAGTTGGTGTCTCAAACCGTTCATTAATCTGAAAGAACACATGTGCTTCCATGTTTCCATCGTTTGCAACTTCGGTTTCAGGCGTGGAGATTTCATAAATGTGTCGTGCTTTTGTCTTGACAACCGCCCATATATCTTTCGTATCACTTGTTGTGGAAGAGTATGACGTGTAAAATACTTGTTCCGCTTGTGATGCCAAGATAAATGGGTCATTGCTCGAAAGCCGAGACTTGGGTTTGACATCAACAAGCTTGTTTTTGTGAACTACAACACCATGTTTGTTATCAAACCATGTACATTTAAAGAGTACAACAGTGTGATGTTCATTGCAATCATATTGGAGTTCTAGTATCTCATCCACTAACCCATAGTAGTCCGACGTTTCTGTGTTATATGTCTCCCCTCTCACGCATACACCATAGTTTGATGTCACAAGTCCTTTACCATACTTCTGTGTATGGAACTTATAACCATTTACAAAGTACCCGTTGTGAGATTGAGCAAAAATTGATGGTTTTTTTGATAAAATCTTCAAATGTTGAGTGCTTCCATCAATTAAACCAATCCTTACCTATATTAAAAAACACACACAGTGGTTATCTCTGAGAAGCGTAATCAGCTATTATAATTTAATCGGATTTACTTACGCGGTTTTCAAACCATTCAACAAAGTGGTTATCTCTGAGAAGCGGAATCGGCTCGTTCGGATACTCTTGAGGGGCCACTTCATCAAACTCGGCAATGTAAGGGTAAACTTCTTCGCAATTTAGAAGAACATATGTGTGTGCCTTTTTAAGTTCTTCAGAACTCATGCGTCTTCGTGTTCCATTCTTTTGATATAATCATCTTGACGGAACGACAAACACGCTTAGTTGTGAACCTCCTCGAAGATCTAGGTTGTTGAGGTGCAAAATTTCGTGGTTCTCGATTATGGTGTGTCTCAATTGTTGGGTCAAAGTATAAAGAACAATAAGTGGCAATTTCATTCACCAAGTGTTCCCTCACGATTGAACCCTCAACTCTTGATTTGTTTCTAATTCTTCTTTTAATCAAGCCAAGTTTTCTACATTCAGAAATCATTGAGTATGTGTTGTTAAACGCATTTGAAAAACAAAAGAAAACTAGTAATATTACAAATAGAATTACCTCTCATATTGATACATCCATCTATATTGCACTGGACCGCCAAGAAGAGCTTCGTCAGCTAGATGTATAACCAGGTGCTCCATTAAATCAAAGAAACCAGGAGGGAAGATTTTCTCCAACTTGCACACGGTCACAATGATAGAGCGTTTCATGTTTACCAGGTCATCTATGTGCAATGTTTTTGAACATAGGACCCGAAAGAACATACACAACTCTGTTACAACCTCATATGTCTCTTTTGAAACAAAGCCTCTAATAGCAAGGGGAAGTAACCGTTGCATAAACACGTGACAATCATGGCTTTTGAAACTATGGAAAGTGTTGTCTTTGATTTTTACTAAACTCCCTATGTTTGAAGCATATCCGTCTGGAAATCTAAGTTTTTTCATCCAAACACAAACTTTTTTAAGGTCATTTTTTTGCAAAGTGTAATCTCCCCTATCAAACAATATCTTTCCATTGTTATCATATATTGGGTTTAAAAGGGGTCGGTTACAAATATGCTCAATGTCTTGCCTCGCCTTTAAATTATCTTTGGATTTGTTGGTGCCCATAATTGTGTGAAATAGATTATCAAATACATTTTTCTCAATATGCATCACGTCTAGGTTGTGACGAATCAACAACTTGTTCCAATACGGAAGCTCCCAAAAGATGCTTCTCTTTACCCAATTATGGGTAATACCAAAACCTGGTGGTTTTCTATATAATTCACTACCATGAGGTTCACCTTTGTAAACTACGGGCAAATGTTTTACAATCTGCCATATTTCCTCTCCGGTTGGCTGTAAAATATGTCTTACATGCGAAATTGTTTTGTTTTTTCTAAAATTAATCTTATCTTTCAAACCAACATGGTTTCCCTCCATATTGAAGTTGGAATGACCCTGACTCATTCAAGCAATATGGGCAAGCTAACTTACCATGTGTGCTCCATCCAGACAACATCGCATAAGCAGGAAAGTCACTAACTGTCCATAGCAATACTGCCCTCATTTGAAAATTGGTACGTTGATGGTCATCATAAGTTTCAATGCCATGGTTGAACAAATGTTTCAATTCATCTACTAAAGGCTGTAGAAAAACATCGATGTTTTGTCCAGGACTTTTTGGACCGGAAATGATTAAAGGAATCTGTATGTATTGGTCTTTTAATGCTAACCAAGGAGGTAGGTTGTAAACTGTGATAAACACTGGCCAACATGAATACGGGTTTCCGCCTGTACTATTTGGACTAAAACCATCAGTAGATAACCCAAGACGAACATTGTGTGTCTCTTTGGCAAAATCAGGAAAGGCTGAGTTAAAATGATGCCAAGCCTGACCATCACTAGGATGACTCATCTTTTCTGATGGACTACGATTAGCATGCCAAGTTAAATGTTGTGCTGTCTTCTTCGAATAAAATAGTCTTTGAAGCCTTGGTCCAATAGGCATGTAGGTCATCACAAACTTCAGCACCTTCTTTCCTTTTTCTTTGTATCTTCCTTCTTTGCATACTCTACAATAATCCAAATCAGAATATTGTCCATGAAATAGCATGCAATGGTTCTGGCATGCATGAATTTGTTGTGATGGCAACTCTAATTGCTTCAACATCTTCTTGGTCTCATAAAAGTTTCTAGGTAACTTGTTACAATCTGGTAGAATTTCTTTAATGATCGGAAGTAGTTTATCAAATGTTGAGTCAGAAACATTACATTCTGATTTCCAATTCAATAACCTCGTGGTGATAGCTACATTAGAATACCTTTCGCCATGTGCATACCATAACTGATAGTCTTTCATAAATCCTCGGGTAATTAGATGCATTTGAACTTTCATTTCTTGTGTTGTAATAACGATTTTTGCATTTTCTACATGGGCGCCTTATCTTTCCATTTTCAATGTTTGTTGCATTTTCATATGCAAAATCCAGAAAATAAGAGACAACTTGTTGAAATCGTAGGTTGAAAGAACCATCTCTATTGGTTCTCACTGTATACATCCATTCTCTATTTGATGTCATTTTTCTTATCCATAACAAGGATTCATTATTTAAAACTAATTTGATAGAAATATAAAATAATTTCAGCGCATAATTATTTGATCATCCAAGTAACATAAATTGTAGGGTAATAACTAGAAGAAAACTCATAGTGGCCAAAATTCTATATAGTATTCAGGTGAATATTTAAAACTAATTCACACAATAATGATCAGTGTATGAAAAGCTTTTAGTTTGCTTCCTTTAACTTAGGTAGCTTCTGGTATTGCTGTTTCTTTGACTTCTTGATGATTTTACAGGAACACAGCCCTACACCCCTTTCAATCGCTACATCTAATGAAATTAGATAAAGGAAACGTCAATTTTTCACTTGAAAAATTAAAAAACAAAATAAATAAATAAATAAACCCTAAAAGATAAAAGATTCCTTCTTCCATTAACATTGACAAACCATATGAAAAGCTTTGATCCTGCCCTCCATATCCCTGACCATTTAACCCACCTTCCCCACTTCATCAAACCATCACATATCTTGAATCTTGGCTGTTTCTTCATCTATAACCCCCACCATTTTCAACGCATTTAACCCTACTCTCTTCTTCTGAATTCAGTTCATGCATTAAACCACTCAATTGATTCTATAAAGAATAGAGAATGGCAAGAGAAGCTACCTCTTGTTGTGTTTAAGTCTGAGGAAATCATGTACTCCAAAGCCAATTTTGAGGTACCCACTAACTAATTTTGTTATAAATATGCTCTTGAATGCAATTATTACAGGAAAGAAAATCAACAGCTACATCAAAGGAATTCATCTAGTGATGCCTCAAATTAACTACATGGACCTCAAATTAAAACATACTGAGTGGCAGTGAGTTATGGCGGTGAGCGGTGGCTAGGAGAGGAGCGGCTTCGGTAGCGACGGTCGGGGAGGAGCCGGCGAGCAGGGTAGGGGCAGGGAGGAGCGCCGATGAGGAGAGGAGTGCCGATGAGAGGAGGAGACGTGAGGTGAGGAGGCAAGTGGCGAAGGAGAAGACGTGAGGTGAAGTGGCAAGCGGTGACGGCAGGAAATGAGAAGGAAAATTAGGGTAAAAACACTTGAATAGGAATAGAAGCGTGAGTGGGAAAAATTGGGAATTTTTTTGAACTTGAGTCCAAGATATGAAAACAAATTAATAACACCATGTTTAAAGTAGCTATTATTATATTGATTTGAAAGCTTCATGCTTGTATTTTTAATTACATTCCTAAATAATATTTTAAACTTTTTATAATATACTAATGGATTGTCCGTGCGTTGCAGCGGGAATTGTTACCATTGCAAATATCAGAACGAAGACATGTTCTGGTATATAAAAATGTAGATATATACTCCTCATAACGGTTGTCCCTTCAACATAAAACCCTAAAGTGTAGTCGTTATAAACATGTCATACAAAAAAAGAGTCATGCCTAGTCATGCAATTAGCATTAAAAAACAAAAACATAGGGCCAACAAATAAAATAAAATAAAAACATAGACTCAAGAACCAGTCACAATGGTTGTCATTCTGTCCTAAAATAATAAAATGAAGCATCACAAAAGCAAAAAAAATTAGTGTAAAGAAATACGAATATAGACACTATGAACATATACACACTCAAATATTTGATCAGATAAAATTAATCCAGTACATGTTACGCATGCATACGAACACATTCATACATGAACATATACACACATTCATACATGACATATACACACTAACACATACATAAACTAGCATATTGACACACACAATACATCATAAAGTATACATATGCGTCACATACACATATAGCACATGCGGATGCATTAACACATACAAAAACATACTAGACACATATACATACTAACATATGTATATACACATACATGTTATGCATGCACGCGCTCATTGCACTAACTAGACTCGCAAACATGCATATACAAACACACACACTAACACATATGCAGGCATGTACACAAACCATAACACTCACACTAACACATAAGCATACATGTACACATACCATAACACTCCCACACACACGCTCATTCACATTTATCTGCTACACACATATGTACATACTAAAAGACTATATGCATAAGACATATCATTAAGCACATTATAATCAACATTTGAATACAAGGCCTTGTCTTCCAGCGCTAATATTTTCACAAAAAAAAAATAAAAAACATTGTTAAACTAATATTTTCAAAAAGAAAAAACTAAAAAGCTTCAGAAAAGATTTCAACAAAATTTAAAAAATAACATGTTTTTTTAAATTAGTCGAAAAATAATCTAAAATTCTCCGGTAATTCCGACAAACTTCTAACGAATATTGCAAACTCTTCCTTTTTCAAAACTAGTTTTAACTTTTAAGTAAATCAAACTTAGTCGGAAATTAGTCGGAAAAATAATAAATTCCGACGATATTCCGACTAAATTTAAAAATATTAACCATTCGTCGGAAATTTGTCGGAAAGGTGAACTAAGTTCCGACTAAATTCCTATAAATAATAAAATGTCATTTTTTTATTGCTTTTTGCTTATCGGAATTTTGTCGGAAACTTGACAACATAGTTTAACAATAACAAACTCTAGATTTCCGACAAAGTCCCAACGAAGATAAAGTTTTCCTTTTTAAAACTAGTTGATTAATACAAGTAATATATTTTCTTTTAATATTCGTCGGAACTTAGTCGGAAAAATAATAAATTCCGACAATATTCCGACTAAATTTAAAAATATTAACCATTCGTCGGAAATTTGTCGGAAAGGTGAACTAACTTCCGGCTAAATTCCTATAAATAATAAAATATCATTTTTTATTGCTTTTGCTTATCGGAATTTTGTCGGAAACTTGACAACATATAACAGAGCAAACTCTAGATTTCCGACAAAGTCTCGACAAAAATAAAGTTTTCCTTTTTAAAACTAGTTGATTAATACAACTATACAAGTAATATATTTTCTTTTAATATTCGTCGGAACTTAGTCGGAAACTAAATAAATTCCGACAAGATTCCGACTAAAGCTTAAAATAATATAATTTGTTTCTCTCTCGTCGGAAGTTCGTCGGAAATGTGTTAGAGTTCCGACTAAATTCCCATTGAATTAAAAAATAATAATTTATACTTTTTTTAAAACTAGATTAACAATTTAGATAATATAATATTTTTATGGTTGTCGGAATTTCGTCGGAAAGCTTAAATTTTTCCGACAAGTTTCCGACGAACTAAAAAATTAATTATTTTCAAATCGTTAATTTATACTTTGTCGGTATTGTGTCGGAATGAACTTTTAATTACCCACAAAATACCGACAAAATTTTTATTTCGTAGCTATTTTGTCGGAATGTGGTCAGAAGTTTTAGAGAAATTTATTTCGTCGGTATTTTGTCGCTATTTAGTGGGAAATTTTGTTTGTCGGTATTTTGTCGGAAAATTTTGTAGGAATATTGAGTGTTTTCTAGTAGTGCCTTGGCTCTGATGCCAATTGGTGCCCAGATCGATTAAATATTCAAACCAAAAAATCAAGTCCTTCAAAGATTAACCAAATGAAGATTCACGCATGAACATAAACTTTCTGATTCATATGTGCGGATATGAAATTATGATTTACAGACATCTACAAGTGGTATTTATATACCTATTTACAGTTTTTAACTAAATTTAGACATTTAGGACCCTCTAATTTATATATTTACATACTTGACTTTAAATACAAACTTTAAACTAATTACATTTTGACCCGTTAACTTTAATCGATCGAACTCGGTCAAACAATTACGAGGCTAACAGCCTCCTCGTCCGCAGCTGTTGTTATACCTTCCTCGCCCCCAGCCATGCATACCCGTTAAACGAGTTTTGGCCTGATCCTCGACCCCTGTCTCCTTGTTTAACTTCTCCCTTTTGCTTCTCTTGCCATTCTTCTTTTGTTAGCAGCAATTTTGCAGATTGATTTGAGATAGTGGTGGCTGGCTTCACTCGTTCCTCGTACGCCTTAAGTCGTCCAACTAGCTCTTCAAACATCATGGTGTTCAGTGTAACACCCCGACCGATGGCGGAAATGTTGGGATGCCACGAGGGATGTGTAGATTGTTCATAAGCTCGTGGGCATCTAATTTAAATCATCACATAAATTAATTACACAAAAATCATGTTCATCATAAATTAGTTACATCAATACACAAAAGATTTAGCTAATTAACTAAATTCTAGTCTTCAGAATTTCAGTTATTTTAGCTAAGTCCAAGATCCTATGTGATGATGTCCAAAAGAATGTAGAGCTATCCTGCCCTACCTACTTTTCCTCGTTTCCTGAAATATGTAAAAATTAAGTGTCAACTACGAAGTAGTTAGTGAGTAATCATAAGTTTTTATATTTAAAAATGTTTTACAAAGTGATTATAAAAGTTTATAGTTTTCAGAGAAAATCCACATGAGCACCTGCGAGATAATCCAACACAACATCCAAACACATAATCCAAACACATAAGCCAACACATAATCACATATATCAATAAATCATAGATAATCAATCATATATTCAACCAACCAATCTCAATCATCAATATTCTCAATTAGTATAAGTGACAATACATGCATCGTTGTGAATGACCAAGGTCAATGACAACGACACACTAAGTTGTGGCAATCCACGTGACAATACATGCAATCGTTTCATATGACCGAAGTCATCAGTAACGACTCATGGAATAGTGACAATACATGCAATCATTGTGGATGACCGAAGTCAATCAACGACTCATGGAATAGTGACAATACATGCAATCATTGCTGTAGGATCGGGTTGCTAAATCTAAACAACACTTGAACAAGTATTTCTCACTAAGTTCTAACAGATGCGGAATTTTCTGTTAGAGTAATCTCACAATCACACTCAAGATGACAAAGTAATAATCGTTGAACAATAATAATAATAACACAAGAGTAATTTCAAGCTCAAGGATATATTTCTCTCAAAAAGTTTAAGTGTACAAGCAAAAGCACAAGCGCACTCACCCACACATCGGTGAACATACAATGAGAGGTTATATAGCCGAGGCTACAACCGTATACACTTAGGAATACAAGTTGGGTATACTAGACAAGTACATAAAGTAAAGCTTATTCTAGTATGTTGAGTGTCTTAACAGGCTAAGACACTCAGTTTTAATCATTATACAAATAGACATTGACTTTACAAAGACTACTAAATACAAAAGACATTTAATGTTATAGATCTTCAAGGCTTCAGTTGATCTTTTGCATTTAATGCAGCATGGGAGAAGTAAGGCACTTTATCTGACTCAATACATGTTGTCTTTGTCTTTCCTCAGACTAGCATGTCTTGTGTCAGAACCTTTTTGTACTTTGAACGTGTTCAGCTACAGTCTTTAGATAAGGAATCTTTTCGGAAGTCTTTGTCTTTCTGAGAAAGTTGCGGAATGATAAGAGTCTTCGGAAGCACTTGATGGTCGGAAGCTCTGAAGCTCTGAAATCTTCCAAGTGTGGGTCTTCCGAAGCATTTGTCTTGTACACCCTTTAGCAGGAGTAAGTTATCCTTCGGAAGCAATGTTGCTTCCGAAGAGTAACTTCTTCCTTCCGAAGGGTGTTAGTCTTTGTAGCACTTATACTTACACAAAAAATAGGAAGTTTGGTGAGCATCAGCCTTTATTAGTCTTTACAATTGCGGATGACCGAAGTCAACAACAACGACCCATGGAGTTGTGATAATCCGTGATAATCCATGAACAAAGATAATCCCATAATGTGAATATCATAATGATACTCCAGGTGTCACCCATGTGTTATCAACATAATATTTTAAATATTGGTATACATGTTTTAACCTCCGAGTTTAAAAAACAAAATGATTAAAAAGGGAGGTTATGAGAACTCACCTGAGTCCTTAGAATCTGAATTCTTGTGATATGCGCGCTCGCGTATACGAACTCAATTAACTCAACAATCTGTAATTATCGTGTATTTATGTTCATAAGTATACGTGTTTTACTTAAATTAAGTGTCCATAAATATTCACTTTATATTCTTAAGTGTTTAGTTATCTTAGCTTATTTATTCTAAGTTACATTGTAACACTTAAGATTTTATCACTAATCATCATATAATTAAAATTTAAACTTGTTCATTCTAATTATCCGTTATATGATGATCTTACATAACATTGCAAAGGATTACAAGTTGTAAAAACAATCACCTTATACACTTGTGCTTACCCTTGCATATATATTCATGCATGATTAAATTATTTTGACTATCTTGATTTAATTATTAAAATCCAATTCAAGTGTTGAAAGATTATATCAAGTCCTTCTCATCAAAGTTCACATTATGTAACATCTCATTATTCAAACTTAGATAATTTTAAAAAAAATGATAATTCCTAAATATTTCATGCATCCATGGTTTCCACCATTTTTCTTAACCTTTCACCCACCCTTAACGTTTAATTAAAGTGTGTAGGTTTAGTAGTTCAAATCCCGGCCAAAAATTCCTAAGTTTGTTGCCCTTCATCGAGTTTAAAGTGAGCTAGGGTTCGGCTAAGGGTTTCGAGATTCGAATACCATAGGTTCGCTACATAAGGATAGTGAAACAGCCTAGGTTTGCTGCTCATATAGGATTCCAAGTCCCAAGGTTCGGCCAAAGGTTATAGCTTCGGCTGGCCAAGGGTTTGCTGCCCTAGGTTCGGTGGTTCCATGCTCGACAAGGTAAAGGTTCGCTGCCTTAGAGTTTTTGCAGCTTAGAGTTTAGCCGCCCCAAGGTTCGTGGCTACTAGGGTTGTTTATCCAAGGTTCGTGACTTTCCTATGGTTCGTGACACAGAATGTTCATCACAAGCCCAAGGTTCGGCTCAGAGGATGGCCTAGGTTCGGCTGTAGCTAGTGCTAGGGTTCGTCCCATCTTGAGTTCGCCCAACAAGGTTCATGGGTTCATTAGCCACTGAAACGAAGGTTCGGCTCCCATGTGCGATCGGGCAGGAGAGGATTCAGACCTGCTAGGTTCGTGAGGTGCTAGGTTCATCCCATGCAGAAGGGTTTGGCTGATGAAGAAGGTTCGGGTCCTAGATGAGGTTCGTGGCTCTTGTAAGGTTCGCCAGCCAAGGTGTAGGGTTCGGCTAACCTAAAGCCAGCCGCCCTAGGTTCGGCCGAACCTGTGTTTGTCACCTGTTCATCCTCATCTTCGAATCTGATCTGTTGCGGGGTCGACTAGGCTTCCACATGTTAGGGTTAACTCGTTTAACAAGGATCTAGTACTAAAATCGTTTAACAACTAGGGGTACAAGCCGTGTGTTCTTAGCATAATAAAACCGAAAATAAAGTGTTCACATACCTCACAAACTCGATCAAAAGCTCGACTTCTTCGTATCTTCTCGTTCCTCTCGTTCACACGGTCGTTTTGGCACCAAGATCTTGCGATTTCGTTGAGAAATGGAGAAGTTCTCTTAGAGAGAAGTTAGGGAGAGATATGGGTGACGAGATTTGAAGCTTAGAGAGAGAAAGGAGATGTAGAAATGAGGAAGAAGAAGATGATCTTCTTCCTTATAACGCGTCCGGTCTCGTTTTCATCGCGATAAAATTTATAAAATGTTCGGTTTTCCTCGTAAATTATATTTAAAATAAAACCCGTTTTAATAATTATGTTTTAAAATAATAAAATGTTTTTGATTAGATTATTTCGTAAAAGCGATTCCGTTTTATCTCTTTAGTTAATTTGTTTAAATAAAATGATTTGTTCGAATTTGTTTTAGATTGTGATTCCTAATAAACGTTATAAATTTCCATTTATTAATTTAATATGGTTAGATATTGTTTCGTTATCTCGTCGAAACGCGTTACTTACGTAAGTATTCGGAAAGATCGTCGCCTTTCTGAATCCAACGCTCGTATCGTATTTCGATTTGATTTACGATTTATGGAATATCGTTTCAGAATATTATTATTAATAATTATATTCGTGTGAATCGTCACTCACGCGAATACATTATTAAGTTAATATTCCTGAATTAATATCCGCGTTTAATTTATAACCGTAACCTCACCATCGCGTAACCATTCCCAATAAAGCTTCCATTATTTTATTATCTTTAATATTATAGTTTCCCAATCCAAATCCTACTAAACCATATCACTGACACATCCGTGATAGACCGAAATATGCATATGTATAGGGCATATGTAGGGTCAGTCGCAACTGCCCAGCCACCGTCCCACCGCTATTTCGATAAACCATGACCATGTGTCCTTGACTATGTTTAGCAACCAGACAACAACAAATCCCAAATTCCTTTCCATTCCAAACCAAAATCAATATTCTGTGAATTCAGCTGCGATAAACTCTCTGGTTCTGTTTAGTTGGGTTTCAACTAAACTTCCCATGGTTTATGCATATAATAATGTGTTCTCAATATGTATACCAATTATCAATAATAATATCATCCAATAATTCATCATCATTAATAATTATTACATCAGGTCGTAACAGTACAGTCGTACATGTACGGACAACCTAAAATACAGTGATGTTACATTCAGGTCAGAGAACTGCTCTATTGCAGCGACAATGGGAAGAAATCTATCCGGTGCTAAACCCGGTAGTTTTTAACCTTTGTTTTTCTTCCATCATGATTCCAAGTGTTCGGAACTTGGATGTGACCTCGCCAATCTTGCCTGCAAAATCATCAATTGTGTTGCCCTCTTTCATGCCTAACAGTTCAAATCCTCGATTCAAGTTCTGAATCCGAGCCTGTTGGATCCGATCCGCACCAAGGTATCGAACCTTGAGTGCGTCCCACACATCCTTCGCTTCTTTGTGCCCAGCTACTTGTAGCAGAATCTCTTCAGGTAGTGCCTGAAAGATAAAGGCCCTTGCCTTTTTTCGGATCTTGATGTCCACTTCGATCGCTGCAGGTGGTTCAATGGCATCCCAAATTCCTTGGACATCCATGAACGATTCCATCTTAATGGCCCATGATGTGTAATTTGTCGCAGATAGTAGAGGACACTGGTAGGTTATCGACCCACCATCTCTAATCGGAACCACAATTGCATCGTTCCTATTCCCAGAGACATTCACTCCTGGGTTTGCGGCCATGGCGGCGATTTTCTTCAGCTAACGAACGTGTCTCACGAAACAGGCTCTGATACCATTTTGTAAGCAGACAATCTGGATCAACAAAGGATCTTTGTGGAACACCCACGACTCTTTTCTCTTATTAATTTAAAAACTGAGTACAAAATAATAAAAACATCTCCCTATTTATAGAACCCAAACTTTAACAAACTCAGCTAAAATAAAGCATTCTTATCCAACAACAAAACATAAATAATTACTAGAAACTTATCCAGAATCAATTAACATGCCTTTCCTTCAAAGAAATCCAAAACTCAGTCTCAAGGTCCTCAACTGAATACTCGATATAATTTTCAGGATGCCGACCCTTCTCAATATGAAAGCTGAATCTTCCAAGAAAGGATCGTTAAGCAGGGATTAATTTTTCTGATATGGAAATTTGTAATTCCTCACGAGGTTGTGTATTGGGTATCAACCATAATGCCTGCATTTTGTGTACTTTAAACATTGCATTGAACGATTTGAACCGTTCTTGTAATGCACTCTTGGAAACTCCAGATGAAGAACTTCCAGTCATGTGTATGTAATCCTTCATCTCTCATTCAATATAACACACCAGCCCATGTTGCCCGCTGGTACCTTAATGCAGCTTTCCTGAATTTCCCTGTAAGCTTCTTTAAATAATCATCACCGATCATTTCTTTTAGTTCAGGTGATACTGTGATCTTTTGAACAATGTAATGAATGTTGTTCATGATGAACACACAAGACAAGGAGCGGTCTTTATAGTGTTTGGATTTGCCTTTTAAGTTAAATTGTAATAGTTCAGGTGATACTCTGATCTTTGATGAACACACAAGACAAGGAGCAGAACTGAGAACCCTTTGATCCAGTGGATAGCAGCAACCAAAACTTGATTCGATGAAGCAAAAGCGGTGGAGGCTTTCGGAGGAAACGTGTGTCAAACACTCAAACCCAGACAACATCTTAACCCTACGTATCTTGTACATATCTTCTCCAGTGGCCAAAATCATACATATGTATTTTCAAGATTCGAAATGAGTGGCTCACATAGGGTTTAAGGTTTTCTCTCTAAGGTTGGGTTTTCATAGGATTCAATCCCTATATATATATATATATATATATATATATATATATATAGAGGAGGGTTCAAATAAAAACTCTTTACTTTGGAGAAAACCAAGAAAACTCCTACTAACCAATCAATTTTTAAAATTTTTTTTTCATGATTTTTTATTATTAGCTTAGAAATGTGATAAACAAACAAAAAATTTTAATAAAAATATGTAGATTACGAAATTACGTATATGTAACCAATAAGGTTACGTATATGTAACTCATATATGTAGTTTAAAAGTTACATATATGTAATCAATGAGTTACATATATGTAATAACATAAATTACATATATTTTTTTAGTTTTTTCTTTTTGTTAACAAATATAACATTATAATAAAACAAAATGTAAAATAAAAAACGAAAAACGAAATTGATTAATAACAATTGTGATTAGTTTTCTTAGTTTTCTCAAATATGAAGGTTTTTAATGGAACCTCCCCCTATATATATATATATATATATATAAGTGTTCAAATAAAAACATATGGATAGAGCTATAACCCAATAACTACATCCAATGGTTAATTAAAATGTCAAGTAAATAAGATAATATCATGTGTCATACTTCTATATTTAATATGCTAAGGCATATTAGACATTTTGTTTTTATTAGAATGCTAGATTTAATATGGTGATGATATTTGTCATCTTTTATTATATTTTAATTAATGTATTTTTTTAATAAAAGTTTACCCCCTCTTTTTTTATACATCCATAGCTTTTTTATGATATATTATCTTTTATAAAAATTGCATCATTTTACTCGTCTCAATTTTCTCTTTAATTCCGTTATAGTCTTAACTATGTTTTTTTAAATGTTCCGTATTTACGTCATTGTAACGAGCTTAAAAGATAACAAATTAATTTAAAAAAAATTTTAACGATGGTAAATTACAGTGATGTAACACATTATTCAAAGATATGAAACTTGTTATTTACAATGATGTAATTTTTCTTTCAAATTCCGTTTTTATCTATACTAGTTTGTTTTAATTTTTTTCCAAATATTCCATTTTATGTAGATGTAACGAACATAAACTTTACACACTATTTTAATTTTTTTAATAGTAAATTAAAGTAATGTAATACAAAATGAAATAATTTAAAGTAATGTAAAACATTATTTACAGTGATGTAAAACATTATTTACGGTAATGTTATTTTTCTCTTTAATTTCGTTAAAACTAGAATAGCTTTTTTTATTTTTTACTCAGATATCCCGTTTTACATCGATGTAACGATCATAAAACATAACACGTTATTTTAATTTTTTTCTAACGATGGCAAATTAAACTAATCTAATATACAATGATGTAATTTAAGGTGATGTAACACATTATTTACAGTGATTTAATTTTTTAATTCTCTTTAATTCCGTTATAATCTCGACTAATTTTTTTTAATTTTTTCTCATATGTTCTTTATTTACATCAATATAACAAGCATAAATATATCACATTATTTTGAATTTTTTTTCTAACAATAGTAAGTTAAATTGATGTAATACAGTGATAATTTACAGGCTGGTTTATTACAAATGGTTCGATTATTCATTTTGTTGTAATACAGTTTCCATAACTATATTGAGTGCATTATTAAACATTAAAATTTAAAGAGAAGTATAAAAAATTGTGCTTGCAGGCTGGTTTATCCTAGATTCCTAGCCCAACCCAACCCAACCCAACCCAACCCACTCTTAAATAATTACCCATTTTGACCACAACATAAATCCTTGAAGCAGTTGCTATTTGAGTATTTTGACAAATAGTCAAACAATTTCTATTAACATGCATGCACTTGGATTAGAGATGGCAAATGGATGGGTAGGTAAGGCTGAAGTTGGGCATTGTAACACATCAAAATGGGTCAATTTTAGTACAGGTCAGGCCAGAGAACACTTTTTTCTCTGTATTTTAATAAATAAAATTAGTACACTAAATAAGATATCATGTCACCATAATAATAAAATCCAAGTCTCTGAATAAAACAATATAGGAGGTGTTATGAATTAAAAATACATTTTGAACAAAGTTCAATCCCTTTGACCCTCCTGAGTTGGAAATAATCCAAATCAACCCATTTATAAGAAAGCATATTGAAATTAACCCCTCTAACTTGAATAAAAAATTTCAATATATTATGAAAAGGCAAATAGATGTGTGTGTTTATAACTATGACTAACCGGACGTCAAGGAAGGCCGATTGGACTCAAAACACAATCAGGTGCGGGAATCACCCGTTCTCTAGGGTGATGAAATCTGCAAACTGCACCAAATTTACAGTCACCAGTTTTCATGTAAAATTGACAATCAGGCTGACCTGGCCTTTCAGGAAATATATTTTCCCTAGGTAATGTATAATATGAAGAATATGTTCCACTTAGTGGTTCATTAGCTGATTCATTCGGATGTGAAGTTCCATATATTTGGTTGTTTCTAGCTGCTTCTTGTTGACTCTCCAAAGATGAAGAATCCTGAAAAAAACTTAGAAGTGATCACATAAGTGATATGGGCAATGTAAAATTAAGTAACAAACAAATGTATATAGTAAATCTTACTCATAACAAAGCAATTGGTAGGTCTGAGATAGTAAAATTAAGTATATAAGGTACTTTTGTCTTCCCCAAATTTTAACCACACTTTCTTCATCAATAATGTTTTTTATTGGACGTTTGCTACCATGTCACAAGCCCATTATATTACAAATGATTGTTTGATTATGACAATTCAAAATCAAATGATAAACTTTCCAAAACACGTACCCACACACCCTCATATAACATAATCTCAAGAAAGTGAATATAAACATATTAAGGTGTAAACGAGCCATTCGAGATTGGTTCCTAAAAGCTTGAATCAAGCCAAGCTTAGCTCAAGCCTAGATTGAAGCTCGTTTAATAGATGAGTCTGATCCAAGTTGCCTATATCAAGCTTGAATAGGACCGCGAGCCAAAATGAGCATAATATAATTATAAATATTATTATATGTATAATTATAACTAAAATAACAAAATAGTATATCTTATGTTTTCATATAAAATTATAAATATAAAAAAATGATTGCATATATGCAAATAAAATAATTAAATAGTTCATAAATAATAGACGAATTGAACCCATGATTAAAATTTCTCGCAAGCGGAGCTCGATCTTTGGATATAAATCTTGAAACAAGCTAAACTTGAACTTAGCTTGATTCATTTCCACCAACAAAACCTCAACTTACTCAGTAGGCATTCCACCCTAGAACAGAGACCAAATCCTGTGGTAGAATCATCTGTGCATAATTTGATGGAGCTTGCCAGCGAGGACTAGGAACAAATGAAGCTCTAGACATGGACCAATTTGTAATTCCACCTGGGTATGAATGTTTACCTGGACTTGTCGGTGAGTGTACTGTAGGATAAAGCGGAGAACCACAATATGCGGCCATCATATAGATGGTTGAGGGTGCACGCCCCATTTGTGGTGCACGCATATAATGTATATATGTGTGGGTCCTTAAGGGGCAAAAGGAAAAGTGCACTAATTTTAATGTTATTTCAATTATTTTGTGAAAATAACGTTAAAATCATTGGGATGGTCAACTTCAAACGATAACTTTGAGCCGGGGACTCTTTCGGAACAGCCTCTCTATCCCAATTGGGATAGGGGTAAGGTTTGTATCTATCATTCCCCCCAGACCATAGTTATTAAAAGCGAGCGCCTTGAGCGCCTAGGCTCCAATCTAAAGCCAGGCGGTAAAATCCCGCTTTTGATAATTAGGAAAGTCAAGCGCCACTTGGAAACTTGTTTTTTTTTTTTAATTTATGAAAAATATATAAATTAATTATAAGTTAACATAATTAGGAAAGTCAGACGCCACTTTGGTTATGAAGAAATATTATCTATTATTTTATGAAACTTTTGTTTTCAAGTTTAAACTTTTTTGGTTTTGTGGGATTTTTTCATTTGAGATGATTTTGCTATTTGATATTTTGAACATTGTGTTTGGTTAGCGAGAACTTTTTTTTTCAGGCCCCCGCTTTTTTGGCGCTTAACGCCTAGGCCCTAGGCGGGGACCAATCGCCTTGAGGGCGCCTTACGCATTTGATAACTATGCCCCAGACCCTACTGAAAAATGAGAATATACTGGGTAAGGTTGTTGTTGTATATAGATGGTTGAGGGTGGTGAAATTTACAAGTGTTTCCAAATCTGCATTGTCCAGTTCTTAGATAATAAAGACATTCAGGCTCATTCTGCATGAGATCATTACAAAGTCATTTTAGAAAATCAAAATTTACAAACTTAGTTTTGTGTAACAATGATAAAATACAAACACTAGTGACTTTAAACTTTTGCTTTTGTTAAAAATAGCACAATTTTAAGAGAAAAAGCATTCTGCCGTTGCTCCAACCAGGTCACGTAACTTTTTAAAAAGGTTTAAGTGTTTAACCACCCACTACAGATCCTACTAATAGCATTGCTATAACTGGGAATGGGTATGGTGGTTGTTATCCATGATTTTTTGGGAAAATAGCCAAGAAATTATATACGTTGGAGTGGCGTGAAATGCCAATTATGTAAAATTTGCATAAAGTCCTGGTTATAGAAAATTGATGACATGGCATCCTAGTCATCTATTTGAGTAACCTAGATAGAACAATTGTGAAACTTGGTTACATTATATTGACATATACACCGATTTTATTTGAGTACCCATGGACGTACACTTTGTTCGAAAATTTTGGACACTTAAAACAACAAAGGGCAGTGTTACCAGACCCGAGTAGAATTATCGTAGGAGGGATGGGTTTGGGTTTCAGTGGGGTGTTTTGTGGTGGGGTTGTGAAAATTTTGGACTCTGGGTATTTTTTTGTCTGATTCAAGAGTTGTTTCTCCACCTGTAAGGCTAATCGGCAAACGTCATTTAGTGCTCCTAAAAAGCGTGCAATAACATGTTCGTCATCATCGGTTACTCCACAACGCATACGCATGCATTCAAGTCTTGCAATAAATTCCTCAACGGACAAGAATTGTTGGTGAAGATTATGATAGTCTAGAAAGGAGGTTTGGCAGTGATTGATCGGTGATGACGGTGACTCGAGGTCGTCATTGTCCCATATAACCGACTCAGTAGCTGAATCATCTTCTCGGTGAAACTTATTAGTTCAAGATCACGAATCCGTTGTTGGGACGTTCGAACTCGGCAATGTCACAAGGATCATGTTGTTCTTGACCGTTGCCTCCAGTGGAGACGCGACAGTGTTGATGATGACAATCTCTCCCATGCGTAGGCATGCTGCGGAACCCGCTTGATACGGATTTATATACAAGGAAAACAATGACTCACAAATGTAAAGATGCTAACCCTCGGCCAACCGAAGGAGATAACAAAGAACAAGGTTCTTTAATAATTTTGTTTATTCAATAATACTCTGGCCGAGTGGTCAAAAGCAACGGACTGTAAATCTGTTGACGTTTTTCTACGTAGGTTTAACATCCAACCTTTTGATTACAACCAACTAAATAGAAGAACAAAGAGATAAACATGAAACAAATAACAAAACAAAGAAAAGATAAACTTAATCAAAAAGAGATAAACTTAATCAAAAAGAGATAAACTTAAATTAAAGAAAGGTTGGACGTTTCAAAATAATCCCGACGAGTCCTCTTAGCCAAGGATTGAAAAGACAGGCCCAACATCAATATTCTCATGTAGTTCAAGTTGAGCCGAATCTGTATCAACTCCCAACAAAAATGCCTACAATTTTCCAATTTCAATTTCATTTCACTGTGTTATCTTTTTCTCAAATGCCGACTACTGCCTTTCCCTCAAAGAAATCCAAAACTGCAGTTCAAGGTCCTCAACCGAACACTTGATATAATTTTCAGGATGCCGAAACTGCTCAATATGAGTCCTTAATCTTCCAAGAAAGGATCGGTAAGCAAGGATTAATTTTTCTGATATCGAAGTTCGTAATTCCTCTCGAAGCTGTAGATCGGGTATCAACCATAATGCCTGCATTTTGTGTGCTTCTATAAACATTGCATTGAACGATTTGAACCGTTCTCGTAATGCACTCTTGGAAACTCCGGCCAAAAAACTTCCACCCATGTATAATCCTACATCTCTTAAACAATATAACACACCAGTCCATGTTGCCCGTTGGTACCTTATTGCAGCTTTCGTGAATTTTCTTGTAAGCTTCTCCTTAAATACTCATCACCAATTATTTCACTTAGTTCAGGTGATCCTGTGATATTTTGAACAATGTAATAAATGTTGTTCATGATGAACACACAAGACAAGGAGCAGTCTTTATAGTGTTTGGATTTGCCTTTTAAGTTAAATTGTGATATGATGATTATCCAGATTAGATGGAGCGCTAGTGGCGATTTGCCTTGATGATCAGTAAAATACATGTCTGGAGTAGTTAAATCATGAAGAACGACATTTTTGAATTCCAAAAGCATTCCTCTAGCTGCCGCCGCGAGCCTGGTTACAATCTCAGTCACCTAAACCCTAATTGATTCCAATGCTTTCAATTCAAAAACTGTGTCGATATCAGGCATCAAACCTAAAAGTGTATCATGTAAATCCAAAGTTTTTAACAGTTTTTAGGTGATAAGCTCCCGCTGATAATTACAGCTTCAGCAAAACTAAAGAGCTGGATCGCCGGTGCTTTAACCGTTTCCATGAAACACACCTCATCGGCGTCTGTTCCTAAATCCTGAAAGATTAGCTGGCAGAGTGTCTTCTCGCTGGCAAATAAAACACTAACGCAAAGTTTCACGGAACGTATCCACTTCCCGATCTTAGCCGCCAAGGCTTCCCATTCGAGGCTTTCGATATCGCCGATGCTCAATATCTCAACCCCGAGCTTTTTAAAGTTGGCGTCAACGGCAGACTTTCGTACAGTACCATACATGGTTTAAAAAAACAGTCTGAGGCGGCGCCTTAGGGCGCGCCTCGAGGTGAAACGGGGAAAACTCATTTTTGAGGAGTCGCCTCACATCGTTTTAAGAAACATGCGTGTCACAGCCCCACCTCTCTTCACCTGAGAATGATGTCATCAAAAGGGTAGCGGAAGCATAGTGGTGATGTCTCAGAGCATGAGGGGTGACTTACTTGATCCGGTATCATCATAGCACACAGATTACGAAAAGTAAAACTTACATTACAAGGTTCGTGGTTACAAATATTATTACAGTTTATACATATTACAATTTATTTAATTACAGTTATTGCTAGTGCTGTGAGTGCATCCTCACCGTTGTCCTTGATTGCCTGCAAAAGTTTTAGTTTCGAAAACATCAGCACAAAGCTGGTGAGTTCATACAGTTTAGTTAAATCATATGATATGACAGTTAAGTTCAAATACATGTTCACAGTTCCGGATAACCATGGGACCCGTATCTAGTTCCTTTCGGACGATATGTTCAGTTCTCGATATTACCCGTCGGTACATATCTTATTGCCTCATTATCTTAATGTCTATCACACCATTAAGAAGTTCAGGAAACAGATAACAAACATTCACACCAGGGGAGATGCAATCCTCCCAGTGAATGGGGTGTCAACCGATAGTACTATCAATGTTTTCTGCTCGGCCACACATGGGTTCACTAGATACAGTTCAAGAATGAGGACTTTGATATCATGATAGAGATACTAACGGCAACAATCCCATGAAATCCACAAATTCAGTTAATCACATGAAATCACGCAGATAACAGTGACACATATCATATGATCAAGAAAAGTTTAGCAGTTATACCCCGATGTTTATACAACATTAAAAGAACAGGGGTGGTACGAAACTCACCTGAGTTCAGATGAGTGCTAAGACCTCACGTAACTGGTGCTAATAATGTAAATCTGCATTAGGTTATATTTGATTAATGATTTATGTTCTAACCTGCTGATTAAATCTGTTTGAACGTTCAATGTCATAGACATTGTAATGAAAAGTCATCAAACCGATATTCGGTGTTTAATTAGTTATTGAATCTAATATCATACAATGTATGATAATGTAGGTACCTAGACTGATTTAGATACCTAATATGAAGTTGATGACATGCTTGATTAATCAAAATAATCTCTGATTAACCAGTTAGGTAATGTTGTTGATTATGCTCCTGAAACAGTTTTCAGATGAAATCACAGCTTAGGAATGATTAATTCTGGTTACTGGTTATCCAGATATCACAAAACATAACAATGTGACATTGGAATATGTTAAACAATCATGTTTAAAATACTAATCTGACTGTTATCATAAACACCAGACAGTTATTCCAATGGGTAGGTTAATGATTGTGATTAGTTTGAAATGCCTGGGATTAACCTTGCATTTCAAAGATTAACCAAAATAATCACCTACATTGTCATAATTAAATGGTTTAAACCATTATAATCATTGTTATGATTTGGTGGAAACCGGGCATTATAACGGATCAAAACAAGGATTTAACCGTTAGAACTTCGTGTTCTTCGTTTATAATCAATCCTAGCCATCATCTAGGCAATAATCAACAATCCTAACTATCTCATTACGTTCAAAATCAAGATCTAATCAATCAAAATCAAACTAGAAGGTTAAAACGAATCATTACCTAAACAGACGGATATCTGCGGATGAAACTACGATCAGTACTTGAAAACACGTTCCCGGGTGCGATCCTTGCGTTCGGAGGGCTTGAAATAGGAATTTAGATGGTGTTTTGGTCGTGTTCTTCGTCTGGTTGGCGTCCAAGTTCGAGAGAAGTAATAAAATTTATTTCTGCATGAAGATCTGATAAAAGGATCAACTTGTTCCACCGCCTCATCCGTCGCGTACCGCGACGGAGAGTCTATTTTGGCTTCGCGTACCGCGAAGTTTTTCGGGAATCTGAGATATTTTACAACCATTGCGTACCGCGGAGGACTCTCAAGCCCACCTCCGCGTACCGCGATAAGCCCTTTCGACCAATACTTAGAGATTTTTCTTCGTTTTTCGATTCCGGACAATCCGTAACTCCGTTTCGCGATCCGTTTTCTCCTATGTTCTCGATTTCTCGCATACTTTAAACCTGCAATAATTACAATCATCAATTTCGCGCGGATTTCTAGAACAACCAAACGTGTGAACGTCATTGATGACGTAATCTTTACCTGCAATTGTCACAGTCTCCTCCTGTTACAGAAATTTCGTCCCGAAATTTAGTGAAGACTTATCTGTCGACAATTGTCTATGAGAACAAGTGAGGATATTTTGCTTTCATCTGATCTTCACGTTCCCAGGTATATTCAGGTCCTCGTTGAGAGTTCCAGCGAATTTAACGATTGGTATGCGACTGCGTTTGAGTACCTTAACTTCTCGATCCATTACTTCTACCGGTTCTTCGGTAAACTGAAGTTTATCATTGATCTGAAGTTCTTCGAGAGGTACGATCAAAGATTCATCGTTTAAACACTTTTTCAGATTTGATACGTGAAAAACGTCATGAATGTTACTGATTTCAAGAGGTAATTCGAGTCTGTAGGCTACAGATCCAATTCGTTCAAGAATTTTAAATGGCCCTACAAACCTCGGTGAGAGTTTACCTCGTTTACCAAATCTGAAAATGCCCTTCCAGGGTGATACTTTCAACATTACACGATCACCAACTTGGAATTCTAGTGGTCTACGACGGTTATCAGCATAACTCTTTTGACGATCGCGAGCAGCTTTAATTCGTTCTTGAATCAGTGCGATCTTGTCAGTGGTTTCTTGGATGAATTCTGGGCCAATGATTTGATTTTCTCCTATTTCCGACCAGCAAATAGGAGATCTGCACTTGCGCCCATACAGTGCCTCGAATGGAGCGCATTGTATGCTGGTATGGTAGCTGTTATTGTACGAGAATTCCACAAGTGGAAGATGAATATCCCAGCTACCTCCAAAATCAATCACACAGCTTCTGAGCATGTCTTCTAACGTTTGATTTGTTCGCTCCGTTTGCCCATCCGTTTGTGGATGATAGGATGTGCCCATATTGATTTGCGTGCCCAGAGCATTCTGAAGAGTTTGCCAAAATCGTGACATAAATCGACTATCTCTGTCAGAAATGATAGAGATCGGTACTCCATGTCGAGATACAATCTCATTAACATAGAGTTTAGCCAGTCGATCCATAGAGTAATCTTCTCGGATGGGTAAGAAATGCGCCGATTTAGTAAGGCGATCAACGATAACCCATATCGAGTCATGGTTACGTGACGTTCTGGGTAGTTTTGTAATGAAATCCATAGAGATCTGATCCCATTTCCACATGGGAATCTCAGGTTGTTGGAGTAACCCAGAAGGTCGTTGATGTTCAGCCTTAACTTTGAGACATGTTAGACATCGATCCACGTATTCAGCTATTTGTTTCTTCATTCCAGGCCACCAGTAAAAGTCTTTAAGATCTTTATACATTTTATCGGCACCTGGATGAATAGAATACCTGGATTTGTGCGCCTCATCCAAGATAATAGTTCGAGAGTTACCGAATAAAGGAATCCACATTCGGTCTTTGAAATACAACAGTCCATCAACCTTAGTATCGAGTTTCTTATCTAATCCTCTTAGTCCTTCAGCAGAATAATTCGTTGTTTGTAAAGCTTGTTGCTGAGCATTTCTAATCTGAGGAATTAGACTAGTTTGGATAGTCAAACCTAACGCTCTCACACGTAGGGGTTTGACCCGTTCCTTGCGACTCAAGGCATCGGCCACAACATTTGCCTTGCCTGGGTGATAACGGATTTCACAATCATAATCGTTCAAGAGTTCAACCCATCGCCTTTGTCGCATGTTCAACATTTTCTGATCTAGAATATGTTGGAGACTTTTGTGATCCGTGTACACAATACACTTGGTTCCGTACAGATAATGTCTCCAAATCTTGAGTGCAAACACAACTGCACCTAGTTCTAGATCATGAGTGGTATAGTTCTTCTCGTGTACTTTCAACTGCCGAGAAGCGTAAGCGATCACCTTATCGTTCTGCATTAAAACACACCCAAGTCCCTGACGGGAAGCATCACAATAAACCGTGAAGTTATCTGTACCTTCCGGTAGTGCTAAAATAGGTGCATTGCAGAGTTTATGTTTCAACAGTTGGAAAGCCTCCTCCTGTTGGGAACCCCATATAAACGGTTGGTTCTTCTGAGTCAAAGTGGTAAGTGGCAGAGCGATTTTTGAAAAGTTCTTGATAAATCGACGATAATAACCTGCCAACCCCAAGAATTGACGTATTTCAGTCGGGGTTCGAGGTGTCTCCCATTGTTCTACCGCTTTGATCTTACTGGGATCCACTTGAATACCATTCTTATTCACAACATGCCCCAAAAACTGAACTTCTCGTAACCAAAATTCACACTTGGAAAATTTGGCATATAGCTGTTCACGTGCTAGAAGTTCTAAGATGAGTTTCAGATGTTGTGCATGTTCCTGCTGGTTCCGGGAATAAATGAGAATATCATCAATAAATACAATCACAAACTTATCCAGATATGGTCTACATACTCGGTTCATCAGATCCATAAAAACTGCAGGTGCATTGGTTAAACCAAACGGCATTACTAAAAACTCGTAATGTCCGTACCGGGTTCGGAAAGCAGTTTTTGGAACATCATTGTCATGGATTCGCAACTGATGATATCCGGACCTCAAATCAATTTTTGAGAAATATGTAGCACCTTGCAACTGATCAAACAGATCATCAATACGAGGTAATGGATAACGGTTCTTGATTGTCAGTTTATTGAGTTCCCTGTAGTCGATACACATCCTGAATGATCCATCTTTCTTTTTCACAAAAAGAATTGGTGCTCCCCAGGGTGAAAAACTGGGTCGAATGAAACCTTTATCAAGAAGTTCCTGTAATTGACCTGAAAGTTCTTGCATTTCAGATGGCGCAAGCCGATACGGGGCTTTAGCAACAGGTGCAGCGCCAGGAATCAAGTCAATACGAAATTCAACCTGTCTTGTTGGGGGTAATCCTGATATATCTTCAGGAAAAACTTCAGGAAAATCTTTGACTACTGGGATATCAGTGATACGTGTAGGTGAAGAATTGTGCTCGGTCACGTGTGCCAGGAAAGCATAACAGCCTTTCCTTAAAAATTTCTGAGCCCGCATACAAGATATGAGACCAAGTTTTCTACCGGCTCGTTCTCCTTGAACTACCAGTGTATTACCGTTAGGTAATAGAATACGGATCACCTTAGTTTGACATACAACTTCCGCTTGGTTATCAGAAAGCCAATCCATGCCTACCACGACATCAAAGCTACCAAGCTCAATAGGAAGTAAGTCGATACAGAAAAGGTGATCATTCAGATTCAAGGAACATCCTTGAATAACACTGCTAGTTTTGATCATCTTGCCGTTTGCAAGTTCAATGACATAAGGAGTTTCTAGTTCTACCGTAGGCAATGAAAGTAATGATGCAAATTCAGGAGAAATAAAACTCTTATCTGCTCCTGTGTCAAATAAAACTGATGCATAAAGATTATTGAGAAGGAACGTACCAGTGACAATGTTTGCATCATGTCTTGCCTCGGCTGCACCAATCTGAAAAGCTCTGCCCCTAGCTTGATTCCCTGGATTGGTGTTATTGGTTGGACAATTGCGCATGAGGTGATCAGGGCTTCCACAAGTGTAACATGACCGGTTCGTTTGAGCAGTGGGTCGTGGAGCTTGGTTTGGTTGACGAGCAGGAAAGTTGCAGTATTTAGCATAGTGTCCTACCCGATTACATTTTGCACAAACAGGACATGGTCCTGTGTGATGGTAGGGACACCTATCACATTTGGGCGCCGGCCCAGTGTAAACTTTCCTCTCCGGTACCGCCGCTCCATAGTTTTTCACGGTTGGTTTGTTCTGACTGGTTTCAGCTGGAGCTTTGGTCTTGGACTTGCCAAACCATTTACGTTTGGTACCTTTAGAAACGTTCGAGGTACCAGCTTCACTACGGCCCACGGCCGTCTGAGATTTTGAGATCAATGTACCACTTCTTACCGCCTCATCGGTAAGCTTGGTGGTCAACAGAATGGTTCTTTTGAGGGTTGTGGGTTCAGCAGCAGTTACATTTCCCCGAATCTGGGGAACCAACCCTTTGATATACTTCTCAATCAATGCTGCCTCAGTTGGAAACATATTGGGAAGTAGACAAGTAAGTTCATGAAAACGATCGGTGTAGGCTAAACAATCAGCACCGACCATTGAGTGACTCCAGAATTCCTCCTGAAGTTTTTGGATTTCAGTGATTGGGCAGTACTCTGACATAATCAGAGTTTTGAATTCATTCCAGCCCATAGAATCAACTGTAACAGAACCCAAAGTTTTAGCCTGGGTATTCCACCAGGTAAGAGCTGATTCTTTCAAAGAACAGGCAGCATAAGACACCTTATGCTCCTCCAGACACTGGCTGATTTTCAGTTTTGTTTCCATCTCCTCGATCCACCTAAGGAGTCCAGCCGCTCCTTCCCTACCTGTGAAAGTAGGTGGGTTACAGGAAGCAAAGTATTTATACGTACATCCCTGTCGTGGTGGATCAGGAGCAGTAGTAGTTGTGCCTGTGGTATGAACAGTTTCAACGTGTCCACCTGTGGCATTATGTTCCACATGACCAGACCCAGAAGTGACATGTGGCTGTGGTGGTATTACAATGCCAGCAGCCGATAACTGTTCCTTTACGATTCGGGCTATAGCTGCTTCATTCAATACCGACCCACTAGGAGCTGCCATTGGTGTCGGGTTTGGGTCCTGGTTCACCAGAGGAACGGTATTTGTTTCAGAAACAGGTGGTGGAACTGGATTCGGTTCAGGGGGAGTAATATTCTCGGTAGCTTTCTTAGCTGGACGACCTCTTTTCGGAGCCATAGTTCTGCTCACATGCAGACAAACTCAGGTCAGTTCAAGAATATTAAAGATATAACCCTTTTTAATCACATAACTCAACCATGTTCAGACATGCTGATAATTTCATGTTGAAATGTGATCATTCAAGTATTCAAGTATAACTACATTGAAAAGATCCAGATACGTTCTCAATTCACACTAGTCATTCAGATATTCGTAGTTATACTTAGTCCTGTTATTTCCAAAACATGTGTAGAGTATAACCCAACTCATTGCCTCGCAATACATGTTTTTAGAGATATGTTCATACAGGACTAGAATATGTTCTCACACAAATCCTCTGATATGTTCTCAGTTCATGTACTAGATATGTTTTCACACAACAACAGATATGTTCACGTGTTCTCGTACAGTATGGCTCTCGTACTGTACTTTAGTTACAGATATGTTCTCATTAGATATGTTCTCGTTCACATTACAGATACGTTCTCGTTTAGATATGTTCTCGTACAGTATGGCTCTCGTACTGTACTTTAGTTAATATATCCGCATACAGTATGGCTCTCGTACTGTATTTTCGCGCAATATATGTTTTTAGTTAAATATATTCGCATACAGTATGGCTCTCGTACTGTATATCAGCGCAATATATTTTTTTTTAGTTAAATATATTCGCATACAGTATGGCTCTCGTACTGTATATCAGCGCAATATATTTTCAGTTAGATATATTTGCATACAGTATTGCTCTCGTACTGTATTTTCGCACAATATATATATTTTAGTTCGACATATTCGCATACAGTATGGCTCTCGTACTGTATATCAGCGCAATATGTTTTCAATTAGATACGTTCTCATACTGATATGTTCATAGATACGTTCTCATACTGATATGTTCATAGATACGTTCTCATACTGATATGTTCATAGATACGTTCTCATACTGATATGTTCATAGATACGTTCTCATACTGATATAGATATAGTGTTCACATAACATACAACAGATATACAGAAACAAACGTTTGATTAAAACAACACTGTTATTATAGAACCATAAAGTTTATGATACAAAGAGTGCCCTCATAATACATCCATACAAACAACCTATCCGTCTATGAGATGTACAATGAAAATCCCAAAAATGTGGGTCAACTGATCTGACTTACCGTAAGAAATACGGTAAACAGGCTAGCACTATAGCTATAGTAGCAAGTACTATAGCTAACCAGATAAGTCTAGCCTCGGTGCTCAGCGTACCGAGCATCCAGATCAGTCCCTGCAGCCTTTCCCCAAAGGCTGCCACCCGCTGCTTACATGCAGCAATCATCTCCCTCCACCAGGTCCTCCGAAGGCGATCCTCAATGGTCGCCCTCCAGGCTAGGGTGTCCGCACCCTGAGTAGTCACCTGCTCCATAAGAGCCAGGTGAGACGTGAGAATCTCCAACACCATGTTACGGGTGTCCTCCATCGTGACATGTTGCTGCTGCAGATCCTGTCGGAGGCCCAGCAGGTCCTGAGAGATCTGCTGTACCTGAGCCCGAAGCTCAGCCTGGTGGGAGGATTCTCCCACCTCGTATACTGGTGCTGGCTCGTCCCGTGGAGCCATAGGGCGTCGTGGAGGTAACCCCGTGGTTTTGCGGGCCTGGCCCCGCATACGCCTGAGTCCGTCCCATGCCGGGGCTCTGTGTGGTGAGGAGCTCTGCCTCCTCATGGCTGAAGCGTCGGCCAGCGGTGAGTGGGGTGGACAGTGCACCGGTGGGGATCCCGGTGGTGGTGGTGGTGGTATGAACGGAGATCCGGGCGGTAGTGGTGGTACAAAAGGAGATCCGGGTGGTGTAGCTGGTAGCTGTGGTCCCACCTGAGATGATAAAGAAGACGCATGAGATGGTACTGCACCCGAGCTCGATCCCGAGCTGTCACTGGGTGTGTCGTCAAGGATGATGTAAGGGAATCTCTGGTAAATATAGTTTTCTCCCGGGTTCGCCATTGCTGAATAAACAAAGTTCTAGATCAGTATCATGAAATAAACATTGAATAATAATATTCAATACAAACATGATATGATATCTCTTCCTATCTCAAAGCAACTATTAGTCTTTAGAATTGTTATAGTTCAGCTTGGATTGACTTAAACTAGAATGCACAAGTATTGCAAATTTCAGTTATGCTGGCCACTCATAACTGAAACCTGGATCACTCGATTATCCTAACTTAAATCAACACAAGTTTTGTTCGTTCGTTGTATTCAGTGCTCTCTGTGTCATTATACGAGCCTATGGTTATAGTCTAGGCCCCTATGTCCACCTAGTTCTCTATAACCTGTGGCTCTGATACCACCCTGTCACACCCCCACCTCTCTTCACCTGAGAATGATGTCATCAAAAGGGTAGCGGAAGCATAGTGGTGATGTCTCAGAGCATGAGGGGTGACTTACTTGATCCGGTATCATCATAGCACACAGATTACGAAAAGTAAAACTTACATTACAAGGTTCGTGGTTACAAATATTATTACAGTTTATACATATTACAATTTATTTAATTACAGTTATTGCTAGTGCTGTGAGTGCATCCTCACCGTTGTCCTTGATTGCCTGCAAAAGTTTTAGTTTCGAAAACATCAGCACAAAGCTGGTGAGTTCATACAGTTTAGTTAAATCATATGATATGACAGTTAAGTTCAAATACATGTTCACAGTTCCGGATAACCATGGGACCCGTATCTAGTTCCTTTCGGACGATATGTTCAGTTCTCGATATTACCCGTCGGTACATATCTTATTGCCTCATTATCTTAATGTCTATCACACCATTAAGAAGTTCAGGAAACAGATAACAAACATTCACACCAGGGGAGATGCAATCCTCCCAGTGAATGGGGTGTCAACCGATAGTACTATCAATGTTTTCTGCTCGGCCACACATGGGTTCACTAGATACAGTTCAAGAATGAGGACTTTGATATCATGATAGAGATACTAACGGCAACAATCCCATGAAATCCACAAATTCAGTTAATCACATGAAATCACGCAGATAACAGTGACACATATCATATGATCAAGAAAAGTTTAGCAGTTATACCCCGATGTTTATACAACATTAAAAGAACAGGGGTGGTACGAAACTCACCTGAGTTCAGATGAGTGCTAAGACCTCACGTAACTGGTGCTAATAATGTAAATCTGCATTAGGTTATATTTGATTAATGATTTATGTTCTAACCTGCTGATTAAATCTGTTTGAACGTTCAATGTCATAGACATTGTAATGAAAAGTCATCAAACCGATATTCGGTGTTTAATTAGTTATTGAATCTAATATCATACAATGTATGATAATGTAGGTACCTAGACTGATTTAGATACCTAATATGAAGTTGATGACATGCTTGATTAATCAAAATAATCTCTGATTAACCAGTTAGGTAATGTTGTTGATTATGCTCCTGAAACAGTTTTCAGATGAAATCACAGCTTAGGAATGATTAATTCTGGTTACTGGTTATCCAGATATCACAAAACATAACAATGTGACATTGGAATATGTTAAACAATCATGTTTAAAATACTAATCTGACTGTTATCATAAACACCAGACAGTTATTCCAATGGGTAGGTTAATGATTGTGATTAGTTTGAAATGCCTGGGATTAACCTTGCATTTCAAAGATTAACCAAAATAATCACCTACATTGTCATAATTAAATGGTTTAAACCATTATAATCATTGTTATGATTTGGTGGAAACCGGGCATTATAACGGATCAAAACAAGGATTTAACCGTTAGAACTTCGTGTTCTTCGTTTATAATCAATCCTAGCCATCATCTAGGCAATAATCAACAATCCTAACTATCTCATTACGTTCAAAATCAAGATCTAATCAATCAAAATCAAACTAGAAGGTTAAAACGAATCATTACCTAAACAGACGGATATCTGCGGATGAAACTACGATCAGTACTTGAAAACACGTTCCCGGGTGCGATCCTTGCGTTCGGAGGGCTTGAAATAGGAATTTAGATGGTGTTTTGGTCGTGTTCTTCGTCTGGTTGGCGTCCAAGTTCGAGAGAAGTAATAAAATTTATTTCTGCATGAAGATCTGATAAAAGGATCAACTTGTTCCACCGCCTCATCCGTCGCGTACCGCGACGGAGAGTCTATTTTGGCTTCGCGTACCGCGAAGTTTTTCGGGAATCTGAGATATTTTACAACCATTGCGTACCGCGGAGGACTCTCAAGCCCACCTCCGCGTACCGCGATAAGCCCTTTCGACCAATACTTAGAGATTTTTCTTCGTTTTTCGATTCCGGACAATCCGTAACTCCGTTTCGCGATCCGTTTTCTCCTATGTTCTCGATTTCTCGCATACTTTAAACCTGCAATAATTACAATCATCAATTTCGCGCGGATTTCTAGAACAACCAAACGTGTGAACGTCATTGATGACGTAATCTTTACCTGCAATTGTCACAATGCGCCTCACTGAGCTGAGGCGATATAAATGGGCTTGAAGTGGTTCGGTAATTAGAGGCGCCTCACAACATTCCAAGTCTTTTTATGTTTTATAGACTTTGTCCTTTTTTCGTTTATTGAATTTGATGTTGAAATTAATTATTAAACTTTTTTAATTGATGTTTAGTATTTTTTTTAATAGATATACTATAAGAATAGTCATTCGATTTCGATTAGAGCTGCATGTGAGGTTAATATGGTACAGAACTCGTATTCCAAACGAGCCATGGCGATTTGGGTAGTGGTGTTGATTTCTTTTAACTGCTTGTCATCATCGGACACCGTTGCTGACTCAATGGAGCATTGGATCACATCAACGGCTTGCAAGTAATCATACTATCATAGATCTCTTGACGACTGGATTGAAAAATCATACGAGCACTAGCATCTTCAGAGACCGTGCGGTCCCACTGAAGGACAATCTGCAGGGATTTTTGTAGAGGCATCTGGACATTGTCCGTTGAATCCATCAGTGGTGAGATGGAAGAGAAAGATTCAAAGTTATTTGGAAGAGGTGAAAAGAGTTAGATCTTTGCGTGAAGAATCTCAATCTGTGTGGCTTATTTTCACGGTTTTTATTTACCATTCATTTCAAAAATCAAAGTTAGGGTTCTCACTCAGACATGGTGTTTATTTATTTATGTTATATCAAAATTATTTAACATATGATCTTATAATATACAGGAAAATAAGATAATATGACAGGTTAAATGCTCATATATTTACCTGTGTTGTTTCATCAATTAGTTCAGATCTAGAGCCAGATTTTGTTTCCCGCTCAAGCAAGCTTGATGTGAATGCCAAAGTTTTAGCATCTATAGATGATTTTGACATCTTTGCCATATCGTAAATGTCCTCCTGTTTGTTTAACAGCAAAAACAAAACCAGATTAACAAAAGCAATATTCAAAAATCAAAGGTTGGTCTTTTTAGTTATGTCACCTTGTGCAATATTCAAAAGAGAAGGATATCAAACCTAAAAAAAACTATAGAAATGTTATGGTAACCCGACCCCTTGAGATTGTAACACTGCAAACTTACCATTTGAGGACCATGGATGATACACCGAATAGTTTTCAACTCTGTAAATGTCGGATTCATCTGTTTCGGTCGATCGACCTTTCTCCATCCTCTTACCTCTGTAACATAAAAAACAAAATATGAGAAAATTTTCTTTGTTTGCAGCTTGACAAGATTGAGGGACATACCATTGTAGTCAATGGTATCACCCGCTAAAATCCTAAACCAATCAGGAGTCAATCTACCAACCTCAACTAGCTCAAAGAAATCACGACGACAAAGATAGTATGCTCCTGTGCTTAGATGAAATCCAGACATATTTCCTCCCAGAATTTCTGCACATTTAATGTTCTTTTCCAAGGTTTCAACATCTGAATACACAAGGGACACACCACATTCATGAACCTCCAATCCACTCAACACAACAATAGAGACATTAACTGTATCTCCAGTTTTCAATGTGTGCCCAATTGGCCAATAGCTTAACCAGACACATGAATCACCAAATTTAGGTTTGCCAAAGACTTTAGGGTTGTACAACAAATCACCAACACCGTTGACCATATTGATTTTGCAAAACCATGCGCACTCATCACTTGATATTGCATACTTGAAAGTTACATTAATTCCTTTGAGCCTCTTATTTTTCGGACACAAAGGCATATCAAAGGACAAAGAAGATGATTCTGATATATATTCAGGTGTCATGTTTGCATCTCCTATATCTGGCAAAGAAGTGCTCATTATATCGAATTCGTACAACATCTGTGCCACATAAGCAAAGGGCTTCATCATTCTAAATGTTTAGCTACGTTTTAAAAAGCACAAGACACACAAAAGCCATAAGGTCCTGAGCTGAGGCACAAGGAGCAATTCACAAAGGCGACGCAAGTCACAATTTTATTTATATTTTTTTATTTCTCATAGGTTTCTAGCATCATTTACCAAAAGTTTAGACATAAATAAGTCTATATACAGTTCAATATTAATATAACCTATATGTACAACCAATAAATCTATATGTGCAACAGCCCGACGCCCAAATTCATCCCTTATGCAGAAGTTGTGCGCCTAAACCTATTTTTCATGTGAAAGGCACACTTCCATCTACGACTTTTGTGCAGAATGCGCCTCAAGCAATCTTTAGCTCAGACCCTCATCTCAAGCATCGCCTGCGCCTATGCGCGATTTTTAAAACCCATATGCTAGTTTGCAAATGGCATGTTAATGTATTTCAAAGAAAAATAACACACCTGGATATGCCAACTTCTGTCTACTGTGAGTTCATCATCACCAACAAGGCATACCTCGTGGTCTTGATACTGTTTTAGCCAATTCATATGTCCCAGATCAGTTTCATCTAGTTTAGCTATTGGTATCAATTTGAAAAAGCCTTCAACTTCGTACAAACGAATACAACCTAAATAACCAAACTCTTGCAGTGTAAATTGAGATGATTGGAAAGTTATTCTCTCTAGAAACTCACAACCATATATATACAATTCTGCAAGTGTACTAGGGAGGCATATAAGACATTTGAGTCTAGAGCAAAAACTCAGGTCAAGAACACGAAGATTATCAAGATGATTATAGCAAGGCAAAGACTCAAATAGACTATTGGCTAAATTCAAATACTCCAATTTAAGTTGAACACTGAAACTCAAAGGAAATGAATCAGTACACTCAAGATGGCAATCTTTGAGAAATAACCGATGTAACGAAGATGGTAAGGGAAAAGTAGGTGTAAGGGAATTACACCCTGTCATGTTCAATAATGCAAGATATTTAAGGTCTCCAAGGGTATTAAAGACATTAACCAAACAGCAACAGTTCCAAAGAATTAAAGTCTCAAGATGAGGGATCTTGGAGATGTTGCGGATTTCGGTAAGACTGTGTGAGTCCTAAAGGTTTAGAATGTGCAATGACTGAAGATCCTGTCACAAATTGATATAAACTTCTTCAGCACCTTAAAGTATCAAAAAGATAATTACAATTCAAGATGCAACAAAAAGGTATTGGATTCACTACCATAGGGGGTTCAAATACTTCCAATTTGCTATAGCTCATATCTATAGCCACCAAGTTTCTCATGTATAAGCCGGGGGGTATGGTCCTTAAATGATATCCAAGCCAACATAGCCATCTTAAATCTTCAGAAAAATTCTCATATGATCCATTGAGCTCCACAAAATTTAGCTGGAGATATTTTAGCCTATCCATTTTATTAAGTGTGTTTGTACTTAAGTTTGACGTCTGCAAATTTAACATGGAAAGACTTAGTAAGTTCTAATGCACACATGCATTTTATGTATACTTGCAGACATATCCATTGAATAAATTTTGCGCCTTGGATGCAAAATTTAAATTTTCTTTTAGCTGTTACCTTGAATGCAATATCCTCTTTTGACAGCATTTTCATGTCTAGTGCTAAACCTTCAACCGTTTTTGAACCCTAAAAGGAAAAGAGATAAAACTATAGAATGTTGATAGAAGACGATTAGGAGACAAATAAAGGTGCAACGCAAAAGGGCTTACCATTCTTTTTCTTAGTATCGTATAAGAGTCATCACTAAGCCAAATTCTGCTACGTTTAGCAAGGAGATCCGATTCTTGATGGACTATGTTTTCCCCATCTCTTGAAGCAATCTATGCATTGTGAGCTTTTTGTTTGATGAGACAGAAACAAGGCATCTGTTAATCAGAATCGGGATTTTCGATATTGCTGAGTAATCAGGCTCCAGTATTTTTACAACATAATTCATGTCTTTGCCAACAAAGAAACAAACAATATGTAAAAACAACTTTTGTTCAGTCACGTATGGCAATGAGTTGTAGCTCGTTTGCAGTACATTTTGAATTCTACGATGCATATCTCTTTCCAATAAATTTAGTTGACTTCTCCAATTATCAATGGTATTGTTATCGGAAAAAGACGAGCCCAGCACTTCAAGAGCTAGTGGATTTCCTTCGCAATATTGTACTACCTGTAATACAAACTTCTCAAAGCCCTCTATGGGAGTTTTGGATCCAAATGCATGATGACATAAAAGCTGTGACGATTCAGCATCATTCAATAATGTCATTTGATTCTTATGGCACCTCCAATTTGGATTAGCAAACCAATTATCTGTGTTTTCCTTGGTTGTAATTATAATCTTGCTTTGAGCATTAATCTTCCCAGTACCTAGTAAAGCAACTAACTGTTTATGCTCAACAATGTCATCAAGAACAATGAGTGCCTTGTTCATTTTTAAGGCATCCTCTATCAAAGGCATACCGCGAGAAACAGCAGGTATTTTTCTCCATTTCCCGCATGAAATGTCATTAAGAAGTTGTTCCTGTAATAAAAGTAAACCATTGGATCCTTCACATGTAAGACCAATATCTTCAAGAAAACTCACAGATTCAAATTTTTTCAAATTTGAATGGTATATATTTTTGGCCAGTGTAGTTTTGCCACTTCCACCCATACCGTAAATTACTAAAAATTCAAGATTGCAATTCTCTAGTCAGGATTTGATTTCCTCATCATGGATGGCTGTTCCTACTATATTGAGAGGAAGACAGGCTTCTTTGAGGTCTAACTCATTGTTAATTGTATCAACAATTTCCTTCAAAAGGATTGTTTCACGCCTGCAAGAACATAAGAAAACTGTATTAAGATGACAAGGAGTTGTTCCAAAAGTTGACAAACTCTTAGTTGGGCCAATTGGACAAAGGGAAATGAAGCAGGAAGGGCCCAAAATTCAGACAAGCATAACTTAAGACCTTTCCCCCAATTTAAGTGGAGTTACAGGCCACATGACCAGCAAACAGAAGCCGGATCATTTAAAGCTCCGATTTTATCACTCAAGACTTTTCCCGAATTCGAGCAATCTTAATTTGTGTATTTATGGTTTTAATTTCAATAGTTAAAAATCAATTTGTGTATTTAGTGAAAGGTTAATTTGTAACTTTGATAATTTGACAAAGCTGCCAAATTTGAGCACCTCTTGTAATGGCTTAGACACTGAGTTTTATATCAATTTCTTTGTTAACAGATTAAATTACGATTTTGGCTCATGTGGTTTAAGTATTTTAACTATTTCGACCCAAAATAGAATTTTTATCAATTCAGCCCCTGTGGTTTAGACAACTAACGTTTTTGTCCCCTCAAACTTAGTTCAAAACCGTTAGTTGTCTAAACCACATGGGCTGAATTGATAGAAGATTCTATTTTGGATCGAAATAGTTAAAACACTTAGACCACACGTGCCAAAAACGTAATTTACTTTTGTTAATATTCCCATGCTTCTGCTCTGCATCAGTAACATCACAACATTTAATATTTTGGATAAGTTTTTCTTTCTTTTTGACTACTAATTTGGATCCCCGCGGATCACCGGAGTATCATGACACCAGCTATATCATCAGATCATATCCAAAAAAGTTACAAATGTTAATGATAATAGAAAAAAACAAAATCACGTAGCCCTAATATCGAGTGAATCATACCCTGAAAGAACATGGCCGGCCAAATCAGCAACCTGCATAAGAGCTGTCTTCCACCTGTTTACGTTATGATCTGTTTGAAGATGGTTTGACTTGTATGGAGAAATTTCCTCTTAGATTCCTAACATCTGTGGGCTCAACGCCATAGAAAACAGGTAGAACAAAATGATTGCACTCCTTCCTTTGCTGGAGGATGAGCCAAAGCTCATCAAGGCACCAAGTGGAAGCTGCATAATTCTTTGACAATACAACAATTGAAGCCCTAGATTCTTCAATTGCTTTCTTAAATGTGGGTTTTAGTTCTTCACCTTTGTTGATTCCTTCGTTATCTCTGAAGGTATGGATTCCTGCTCCCATTAATGCAGAGTATAGATGATCTGTAAAAGAGTTTCGCGTATCTTCGCCACTAAAGCTTAGAAAGACATCATAGCTGCAAGCTTTAGTGAAGCCCAACCCCCTGCTGCTTAGTAATTTAACCAGAAAAACAACAGCAGATATTCGAATAAGAAGCCAAGAAAAAAACAAGAATTTTATTTAATCAAGAAGGTACAATTAAACCAAAGTAATATACCCCTCTTTATACTAAAAACAAAACACAAAAGTCAAGGTTTTATCCCTATAAAACCTGCTGAAAAAACTAAAACTAATCCAAAACCTAATTTAAACTTTAAACTCTATTAGATAAATCCAAAACAACTAAAAATCTAAACTTTCTAGCTTTAACCCTTAAATTATTAATATTACAAGATTAGTCCAACAATCACCCCCTAATCTTGTAATCTCATTCTTCTTTCAAAGCAAAGGTATTGAATCATCATCCACCTGGTTCAAATTAACCATTTCTTTCTTTTCTTCCCAACTAGGACATTCAGCCACATAATGTCCAAGTTCATTGCACTTGAAACACCTTATACGGCTCTTGTCTCTCTCTTTGACCTCTGTTTTGTTGAAACTGTCCAGCCCTTTCTTGACCAGCCCTGCAACCTTCACTCCGGTCACTTCCTTGATCATTGTGGCTTGAACTTCCTTGACCACCCCGTCCACAGTGTTCACAAAACAAGTCTTTTCCTTTCACCTTTGAGAGCAGCAGCTTACCATGTGATTCTCCTCCTTGATCTAGGTCTTTTATGCGCTCCTCATATGCCTTTAATCTTCCAACAGCTTCATCAAACCTCATGCTATCCAATTCAAAACATTGTTCAATTGATGCTACTATTTGAATGAATGATCTAGGCATCGAGTCCAATAGCTTCCTCACCATTTGTCCTTCTTCAAAAGTAGTTCCAAGACCCTTTGCCTTAGATACCAGCCCACTCATCTTTCCTGTGAAATCATCAATTGATTCATCTTCCTTCATCTTAAGATTTTCGAATTCCCTTCTCAAAGTTTGAAGTCTTGCTGTTCTTACTCGATCCACCCCCAAAAACCTCGTTTTTAAAGCATCCCAAACCTGTTTAGCATCACCATAACCTGCCAGCTGTAAGACCAAATCTTCAGGTATTGCTTGAAAGAGGAATGCAAGTGCCATCTTCGACTTTCTTTGATCCACAGCAGCCCCGATTGTAGGGTCCACCGCTTCCCACAGCTCGTTTGCATCCATGATCGTTCTCACCCTTATTGACCATACTTGATAATTGGTGTTTGTCAAAACTGGGCACTGGTAGCTCATAGAACCTGTCTCTCGTGCTGGAACAATTACTGCATCCTCTTTTCCAGCCATTCTTCCACGCGTGAATAAGCAAACAAGTATCTACCTTTATCAGATTTCTTGTGAACACCTCCCTGATCAATCTGCCCCTGCTATTGATCACCAACACGACAAAGCCACTGCTTTTCTGTCTCCCTGGTTGCTAAACGAAACCTTCAGCCCCCCTGCTGACTCATCCTCCTGCACCCTGGTTCGTTGGCTTGTTCCTGCCGCACAACAACCTCCTGTTGTTCGCGACTGAGAGATAATCCACACAATCTGATTTTTCCTTCCTGCGCCTTGCTAAATCGAACCGATCAGTTGACTGATTAGCCGATCAAGACCTGTTTTCCTTCCCCAACAGTTTATTGTTGATCGCAGGTATGAGCTTTTAAAGCTCTGATACCAATTGAAGCCCAACCCCCCTGCTGCTTAGTAATTTAACCAGAAAACAACAGCAGATATTCGAATAAGAAGCCAAGAAAAAAACCAGAATTTTATTTAATCAAGAAGGTACAATTAAACCAAAGTAATCTACCCCTATTTATACTAAAAACAAAACACAAAAGTCAAGGTTTTATCCCTACAAAACCTGCTGAAAAAACTAAAACTAATCCAAAACCTAATTTAAAATTTAAACTTTAAACTCTATTAGATAAATCCAAAACAACTAAAAATCTAAACTTTCTAGCTTTAACCCTTAAATTATTAATATTACAAGATTAGTCCAACATTTAGCACCAGAAGAAGCCATGACAGAAGAAGAGGAACTAGAAGCCATTGAAATAAGATGTAAGATTCAGATGATTGAAGGTGGGAGACGAAGAAGAGAGGAAACTTTTTAAAACCCCACAGGTCACATTTACTAATTAATAGTCAACTAAAAAATCAAGACTGCCCGCAATAACACATGCATCCTAAGAACACCCCCATTTAGACGGTGTGTGCCCTTAGGTGAGCGTAGTTGAGACGTGGCTGGGTGAAACACCGCTTTTTAGAGGCGTTGGTGCGGTGGGCGTGGCCACAACCATGGCAAGTTTATTTTTTTTCTTCTCTCAACCAATAACACCACCACACATTATTATCACTTCATCATGCTTACAACCACTTGACATTTCCACCCCCAAGTGATTGAGTGGGTGGTTGCGATGAAGCTTAGATAGCGCCTATGTGGAGTGGGTAGAACCACAAGGATACCTCGTGGTCTTACAAAGTAAACTGAAGGGATTAGTACAACTTTTTTAAAAACTGACAGTTTAATTTTAGCTTTTGTTTTACTTAAAATAAAAACTGAATGGATGCGTATATATGTATGTATGTATCTATAGATATTAACTTTCAATAATTTATTAATGTTTACTTTTATTTTTTTGGTTCATGATACCAAAAGTAATATAAAAATCGTATATTTTATTTTTTTAGGCTTATGATACCAAAAAAACACATATAGTTTTTACTAAACTAAAAGATTTTTATATATAATTTTAAATGTTTAGTATTTCAAATATTTTAGTGCAGATACAATATTTTGGTCAATTTTTATAAGCATAATTTTAGGCCTAGGTAGAAAAATCAAAAAAACCCAAATCGAATCCAAACGTGTATAAAAACCGAAAAAACTGGAATTTCGGTTTTGGGTTTGGACTAGGCAAAAAAACGAACCGATCCATACACACCCATACTTTTGGTCCCTAGGTTTCATAAATTACTCATATACTCTCAAACTTTAAACATTTGCAACACATACAGTCCTTAAGTTGCCAAATTGCACTCACATAATGACTATATGTGTTACAAATGTTTAAAGTTTAGGACCATATGGGTAATTTATGAAACCTAGGGACTAAGAGTGAAATCCTATCAAACTACAAAGATTATCTCAGTAATTTACTATTTTTAATATTAATATATATTTAGTATATGAAAAAATATTTTTTAATTTAAAAATGTATAAAAAATATGTAATATAAAATGCATTTAATTAATAGAAGAAATATACATGAAATCAAAGTTGAAGTGTTCTAAATATGTCATGTATTCTAATATATATTGATTTATTATAATATGTAGATTTGCGAGACGGATTAAAACTGTTGACTCAATCGTTTTATTAGGGGAGACGGAGTGGGAGACGGGGTGTGGTCGGGGAAGGCTTTGCCGGATCGGGAGAGGAGGGGAACACCGCCCCCCGGAAGTGGGGTCGGGTGAATCGGGATGCCCTCACCGTTTCAAGCCGAATGGGAAGAAGTGGTCGACCGTTGTGGGTGGGTTTCTTGACCGTTGTGGATTTAAAAAAAAAATCTAATTTTTTTTCTATTTAAACAACTCCAAAACAATCACAACTCACACTCTTTATCATTTTATTCTTTCATTCTACACTCAAATTTTATAAAGTTTAAAACAATGGATCCGTTTACATTGGAGCTTCCCACATTTGAAAGTAAATCGTCAAGTTCAGAAGAAGAAGAGATCAATATCAAACAACGAAACTTTCAGTTTTTGTCAACCATCGTCGCCACGAGTTTAAACGAGTCTGCATCCACCGCATCCTCTTCGAGAAGGTATACACAATTTTTTTAGTATAGTTGTTTTTTTATATTTTTTTTATTATGTGTTTTACAATATATATGTTACAATTTGTTTAAAAGGTATATATGTCAGGACGATCGTGCCGAATCACACAAGAGGCTTTTCGATCATTATTTTAACACCAAAACAAACCCAACATTCACCAACGAATTATTTGAAAGAAGATTTCGTATGCCTAGAGATTTATTTTTGCGTATCGTAGACGATATTGAAATGAATTATCAATACTTTCAAACATCGTTTGATGCAAGAGGTCATCAAAGTTTTACTGCACTTCAAAAGTGCACGTCCGCGATACGACAATTAGCTTACGGTGACGCTCCACATGCTCTTGATGAGTATTTACAAATGTCTGAAAGAACGTCGCGTGAAAGCCTCGACCATTTTTGTGACTGTGTTATTTCTTTGTATGCAAAAGAATTTCTTCGAAAACCCACTTACAATGATGTTCAGTTGCTATACCAAGCGCATTCTGAAAGACACAAATTCCCGGGGATGTTGGGAAGTATAGATTGTGCGCATTGGGTTTGGAAGAATTGTCCGATTGAATGGCGCGGACAATATACACGGGTGATTACAAGGTTCCGACGGTGATGCTTGAAGCGGTGGCATCACAAGACACTTGGTTTTGGCATGCTTTCTTTGGACCTCCTGGCTCCAACAATGACCTCAACGTTCTTGATCGTTCGTATGTTTTCAGCAACATACTTGATGGATCAGCCCCAAAGTGCCCGTTTATGGTTAACGGCGTCGAATACAAGCTTGGATATTATCTTAGTGATGGGATTTATCCTAGTTGGGCAACAATAGTGAAATCGTTGCAGCATCCTCCCGAAAATGATTTAAAACGTTGTCGATTCAAGAGAGCACAAGAAGCTGCACGAAAGGATGTTGAAAGAGCTTTTGGTATTTTGAAGGGAAAGTGGAATATATTGCATCGTCCCGCAAAGCAAATGCATCCACGAAGTTTACGAAAAATTATGTATGCTTGTATCATTCTACACAATACGATTTTAAAATGGAATGGGTCAGCAATATCACCAGAGTACATAGAGGACCCTCCTAGCGATGAACAGCCCGAAGAAGACATTCTTTATCAGCTACGATCAAGAACAACGCACGAAAATCTTCGAGCTGACCTTATCGAGCATTTGGAGCATTTATCGCAACAATATCACGCCAATAACCCGAATAATTAGTATTTTCATTTAATGTAATATCTTTTTAATTTAATGTAATATCTTTTTAAATTTTAATGTAATTTTATATTTTATTTTTAATGAATCTATTTAATTATTATTATTTATTTATTGTTAAAATAATTAAATAAAAATAAGATTTGAAAATGGGGAAAAGTGGGACGACACCATGCAAAATGGGGAAAAGTGGGGAAAAGTAAGGAAAGCTGATGTGGCGCTGATGTGGCAACGGGGAAAAGTGGGGAAAACAGGGACGACTCCTAGTCCCCTTATTTACTTTAATTTACTTAATTTACATAGGTTAGAGGTGAGCAAACCTTAACCGTTAACCGAAATCAACCTCTAACGGAATTGTTACAGAACCGAATTAACTAATAATCAGAGAATTAACTAACGGTTATGGATATGCTTTCTTGATTAACCAATGAATTGGTTATGTTTATGGTCAAAGGTGTCCCAAAACCGAACCAAACCGGTACAATCTTTCGTCTCTTTGTTAATTGTTTGGTTGATTTTTGATATAATGAGTCCATTATATACTACTTGTCCATGTTATTGCATCACGTGTCTTTAGAGGTGTTCAGTTTTCGAATATGACTTGAAAAAATCAAAATTCGATTCGATTTGATTTCGATTCGAAAAACACCAAGTCAAAATTCAATTCGAATTTTCATATTCGATTCAAAATTCGAATTAAAATTATTTATATATTTTTATTTTACATATACAAGTAGTTATAATATTTAAAAATTAGGCTTTTTAGTTAGATGATTTAGTTTATAAAAATTAAAACATATTACACAAATGTCAATTCAATTATAAAATACCCATAAGTTTAACACTTTTAAATACCCTAAACCTAAACATCCACAACAAAAGCGTCTATCGTGAAGCTCGAATTTTGTATCTGTGAAGCTCGAATTTTGTGTCCGTGAAGCTCTAAAAATTGATCATTTTGGTTGTTAATTTCTAATATTTTGATTATTTGCAACTTTATGTTTTTTGTATATTATTATTGTCATTATATATTGAACTTTTATCATTTTATTAGTTTGAATGATATGTCTAATATTACAACTTAGATGTTCGTTTTTTGATACTTAGATGTTTAAGGTTTTTAATTATTTGATATTTTGAATATATGAAGATAGCAAGTATAAATAAATTTTTAATTAAATTCAAATCAAACCAATTCGAATTCAAATCGAATTCGAATTCGAATTGGTTTATTCGAATGCTGTTAAAAAATTCGAAATTCGAAATTGGATCCTAAACCATAATACGTGTCTTTTGGTTATTTAACCGAAATTAACCAAAACCGGTCCAAAACCTACCTTGTAACTAGTTAACCATTTTCATTAGGGGCATTTACATATTTCCCCCTCCAAATATCATTTATTACATATATACCCGATTAAAATAGTCAATTACATATTTCCCCATTTTAAAAGATAATTCCCCTTCAAAATAAACTAGTCAATTACATATTTCCCCCTCTCAAGGGGAAATATGTAATTGATTTTAAGGGTTAGGTAAATATGTAATTAAGACTCTCATTAGGGGGATATATGTAAATAATCCTTTTCATTAATTCAAATCTTAGCTTGAATTTGGCCTTTGTTAATAACTAAAATTAACCAATACCAATCTCATAACCGGTTAACCAAAACCGAAGTTCTGTTATGGCTGTGGTTAAGCGTAAATACTGAACCGTGATTTGCTCACCCCTGTCACTCTAGATTGGCCTCTATGTTAAAAGATATTTAACTTTTCACCTAAATATTACCTATCTATACAAATACAAATTTGAAGTTAGGAATAGTAAGGAGCTGCTGCCCTGAAAGTTTGACCCATTCTATGACCCGTTATCTCCACCATGTCTCACGATCAATGTTTTTAAAACCGGACCGGACATCGAACCGGTCTCTTTACTGGTCAGTGGTCGGACCGGTCCAACCGGATTTCAGAACCGGACAAAGTCGTAATATTTTATATATTGAATTTAACAAAATATTTTAAATTTAACATGGTGTAGGTTTGAAATTTTAAATAAATTTACAAAAAATAAAAAAAAACAACGGACATAATGTCATAATAGCATTTTTGTTAATTTAATTTGAACTTGTCCTATTTTTTACTGTGGTGTACCATCAATATCTACCATATCTGCTTTTTGGCTGGCTTTTGATTTAGTTTTCCAGACACAATGTTCAGGAGAAAGAACTTTAAGAGAGAGAAGTTTAAGATGTGTGTTTGTTGAAGAAGATGGTATCTAAACTCCACAAATCTCCGGCCAGCGACTCTAATCTAAGGCAAGAATGACGACAATAAGGTTCATCTTGCAAACTTCCTTGTATCACGACGTTCCTTCTTTGCCCCGTGTACCGGTCATCAACGCCGTTAGCTGCTTCCGGCGAAAGTAAGGGTCGTCGTGAATCTTCAAAGCCTGTGTTTTTGACTATTCTAGAGAGACCGGTTCAACCATATTATACGAGCGGTTTCGAGGTCTGACTGCCGGCCGCCGGCCAAACCGGCCGGGTTCTTCATAAACGGTTTTTAGCACATAACCGGACCGTTCAAGTAGCCGAATCCCGGTCCGACTGGTCCGGTTTTCAAAACGTTGCTCACGATCGCTCCATCATTTTCACTTTGCTAGACGATTTCTCTCTCTCATTGTTCAGACAATTTCGCCAACGTTAAAACCAACACATCAATGCCAATATATCTGAAAATCAAAGTAGAAGGACAAGGGGCATGGAGGTGGGTGCGGTCATGAGTTGAGCAGAGACAATGCAGGTAAACAAGAACAAAGATTTGTTGGAGAAACCTTTGGTTTGTAGTCGCCTCCCTTGAGAATACGACCGATGGAGGGGAGTGGTGACTGCTAACAGACAGCGGATATTAGGTCGACATTGGAATTTGGGCGTCAATGTGTTGTCGCTATGTACGTTCATTTTCCTTCAGGTATGCATTTCTTTCCTTCATTATTTTGTTAGGGTTTATAATAGGTTGTATTGCTCTACCTAAAGAGAGTGTCGTTCATGAGATTGTTGTTTGTTAATTATTCGACTGAATTCATAAATATGTGTAAATTAGGGTTTATTTAAAATCGTCCCTCCAGTCTATGGTTCACTGAGGAAAACAATTATTGCTAAGTTGAACCGGTCCTGGTGTGCTCAAGGCTCTAATTCATCACCTACATCCACCAGGGCAGCAACAAATCAGATTTTGTGCACCGATGCAGTGGCACCGTCGACAAATGCAGAAATTCGTGTGGCAGAGCGATGAGGTACACACTGTTCCTAGATTTGAACTGAAAGCTAAGACTTATGAGGGGTATTACTTGAAGAAGGTGTCAAATTTGAAGAGGGATTTAATTGCTTTAGAAGTGAAATGGAAGGCTCATACGGATAAACCCTTTTCAGCTGAGTATGCAAATGATATGCGTGATTTGGCATTTGATCAAGCGGGTGGTGGCTGTGGGAGAAAATTTGGGAAAAGGAGACCGGGAACATGGTAATGGTTGGGGAGACCGAGTAGAATATGAGAGAGTCTCGAGGTGAAAAGGGTCTTTGTTGCAGTTTATCAAGGAGGAGATGTCTCATTACTTCACCTTTGATTAATGTTGTTTAGTTGGTTTGCTTGGCGCCGTTCAAAAAAAAGTTGGTTTGCTTGGCATGTAGAAGATCATTATTTTGATAGGTTGAATTATATGCATATTGTTGCTGGGAAGACTTGGTATGTTGTACCTAGGGATGCTACTGTGGCTGTTGAGAATGGTTATAGGAGACAGATCAATTCCATGTGCATGTAAATTTTGTTATTTTGCAACCCCTGTTTTGTTTAAAATTGACCGCATGGCCAATTCTCAGGTAAAACAAATCAACTTTATAACCTTTTTCGAGGGCTCTCTTATACGGTGTGGCTCTTGCAACGTTTTATAATAAAACAAGTGTATTTCGTCATGTTTTTAGGTTGATTTCGGTTCAATAGTACTTTGTTTCTCCTAAGATAATACTTTAAAAACAAATAATCACGCGCCCGCAGTAGCGCGCGACAATGCCTTCTAGTTTAATTACGTTAACTATTTATGATTAGGGCTATTAATCAAAGTATATACGGTTCAACACATTGTTCATTGATCTATAAGTTTCGAATGTGAATTATTTGTAGCAATTTAAAATTGGGTCAAGATAATAGCAAATAAATATTAACATGACTGGTCCGTCCTAAATAACCTGTGACCTGACTAAACCGCACGTTATTAGAGTCGGGTTGCGGGTTAATTTTTTTTTTTGAAGAAAACACGACTAACCCGACCCGACTAACTAGAAATTTGATTGAGTTGACCTATCAACACCCCTAACTATGATTTTGCAATGTTTATTGTTATAACGCTAATGGTTCTTAAAATAAGAGTTTATATAATTTATAATTCTTTTGAGCATAGGAGAATTTTTTTTCTTTCGCGTCCCAAGCACTTAAATTCTCAGGACCGGCCCTGGTTTTGGTTGCAGTGCACACATATAGGCAATGGCGGATATATATAGTGAGGTGTGGGTTCATTGGAATCCACCGCGTTTCGAATCGTTAATAGGAAAAAAAATTCGAAAGGTTTAAAAGGTATGGTGAACATATTAATATATTAAGGGTGAATACTTGATGTAATTTTTTCTAACATTTTGCCAACTTGAATGAATAAGTGATCTTGTAGATACTTTTCGATAATCAATGAATGGATTTCTATGGAATCGTGTTAAACTCACTTTTCGAAATCAATATTTCTTCCCAAATTTCATTTAGATTTTGGGCACAAAAGGGGCGCTGCCCCCTTGACCCATGCCCGCTGACCGGCTAGTTAGACCACCACCAAGGGCTCTGCCCTTTGGACCCCGCTCTGAAATTTTTAATGCGTCTGCATGCTGCATTTTCGAACTGTTTAATGACGATGTTTTTTTAATTATTTACTTAATATATCGCACAATGACTACTAATGAACATTACAAGATTCGAACGGTCAAACCGACCCGGAAGTTTTTTGTCACACCCCCAAATTTCCACTTGCGGAGTCATATCGTCGGGTGTGACGTGGCTAGGATCATAAAAATCCCAATATTTAGTTATTAAGTTATACAACGGAATTTAAAATAGTGTTGAAGTTTGTTTGAATAGTAAATTGTTTACACATCGTATTAACTAACACAAAATTGTTCAAAAGTGTTCGTAATGCATGCCTGACTCTTCCTGAGGTTCCTTAAGTACAATCATATGCTCTTAAGCGCGCTGAGTACCTAAGAAATGCATGCTAAAGTGTGTCAACATTATAATACCCGTAAAAATGTAACAATTAAATAAATAAATAAAATACTAAATATTATTAAATTAAAATTCTATCGAATGATAAATATGAATTAATGATGTTCAAATAAAAATAATTATAGGATCTGACGAATTAATAATAAGTTAATTCGTCGGACATTTGAACGATTTATATAACCGAACTTAGTAATTTAATAGCAATCGGCTCGATTTCGTTCAAACAAATTGAAACGATGATAAAATTGTTAACATAACAGTATAGAACCTGAAGATCTTGATTAAATAACTCTCAAACCAAATCGATCAAATAAATATTACAACCACACAAATTCTAGAACAATTGCAAACTTGTTATGATTAATTACAATATAAAGTTGATATTTTTTTTTATTTTTTTTTTTACAAACTCTTTTATCAATCGCATCCCATTTTCACGTGCACAATCAAAATACCAAACTTCATATGTAACTGATAGCTTGTGGAATGCCTTATTTAGTTTCATTTAAACCACCGTTCATACGTCTTCGTAACCGATGGGAACAAAGTTCGATTAAAATGCTTAGTTCATATCATAGTTTTCCATCTAATCCACGAATAACTCTATTACAAAGCCGGTTACTTGCCGGAACAAAGACCGGCGCACACATCTTCCACAACCGATCTCTAGTTAGTGGATTGGCCATACACGAAATCAGTTCCACTGATCCACCTGTTACTGAGAATATTTTGAGTTCTATTTGGCATCAGTAGTACACCAACTCCAATTACAACCATCTTAAAATTATTATTGCTGGAACCTTCATCGGAGCCAAAACAAAGCTTGTTAACCCAAGATTATTTGACGTTTCTTGATTTCGGTAAGCTCTTGTCATCTAGTATTTTTATTTAATAACATATATAGTCGTTGGGTCACAGACTACCGTCGGAAACAAAACCGAACAGATAGCCTTTACAATCTTAGTTGCTGGTTCATCTTTTTTCTGTCTGTAAGGTGAACCAAACCATATAATATTTGTTTTAATTCGTTTATATACAGATAGATATATCATTATGGTGTTAATTTGTCAACCCTCTATTATTCATCGTTGATCAAATCTTGTAATCAGTTTAGATTATCGAAAAAAATAAATAAATAAATAAACATATCAAATAATTTGGAAATGAGATATATTATATATCTCGACTGAATCTGAATAAGCGTATAGCATATACTCACACGATCATAAGGTGTTTAAAAAAAACAAATCTTTAAAGCTCACTGTAATGTTGGAGCAATGTGTGAAGAAGATGAAGCCCAAAACACTTAAAGTCAAATAATTGTTATACGGCTAATTTAGTAAACAAATTTAAGGTGTAGTGCAATTCATAAAACATTTGTGGTGTAGTGGATAGGTTACAGGTTCTGTGCCTTTCATTACCATTCTTGATATTTTTTTTTAAATTAAAATAGTTTTTAAATACTTGTAAGAATCCACATGTAACTCTTTAGAAAACTTTAAATAATATAATAAAATAAACCAATCAGATTGTTTAACAATAAAAAGTTTGAATCATAAAAAAAATTTAACCGAGTACGTTTACAAAACATAATTTGACAAACTAACGTAAAATCACACCAAACACACAGATTGTTGAATCGACAGAGACTTGGGATTACGTGCTTATTACCGATTACTTGCTACTTGTTTGCTAAATCTAAGGTACGGATTTTCTTTTCGTTACGTATAGTATTGTTCTATTCATTTTTTTAAGTTGAACCGTTTGGTTTTCAAGCATTCGTTGATTCTAATTCTGATTTAGTATGCATGCGATATAATCATTAAAATTGTATTCATTGTCGCATGTTCCGTTAAATTGACGTATAAATTGTTTCTTGCGACTTTGTTTAGATATTTGATTGTGTTCTATACGTAATTTGTTTCGATTCCGATACCCGAGCAGAGCCTCCGGTAGGTGATTCTACCGGTGCGTTATTGGGGCATCAATGGCGTAGCACTTTCCGTGATGGTGTGACTGGTTCACGGCGTCTCTATTTAGTACTCTGATAGTACAATTGTGCACCTATTGAATTTTGAAGAGGCGTATGGACTGGTCCTAGGATAATTGTTTCGTTTTGGTGAGTGTTGGTGTGTGCCCACATGCAGCTCACAATTTGGTACATTAGGCCGACGGGTCTGTGTACACCATTAGTTTTGTTTTGTTTTGTGCTCAAATGAGTATCTTCTTACCATACGACTTATTTGATAAGTATTCGCTCTGATTAATTGATATTGTTAATCGTATGGTTAGTTCGTTCTGACAATTCGTTATCATATGTTATCTTATGATCGTTATAGTTGTATGCTTCCACTGAATTTGGCACCACTATAATTTTCCATTTCTATAATCGTTTCCTTTTTCAGATTTCACGACCATTACTATTGTTCTTCCATTACTGAGCAATTTTTGGCTCAGTCGTATTTCTTTTTGTTGTTTTCTTCATTTTTAAAACAGGTACACATGGGATTCAGGGGATGTGTGAAGAGAAGATAAAGAGATTAGAGTTTACATTAATTTGGTAAATAAGTGATATAATTAGGTATTGGTATTCCTTTAGTCAAACTATGTATTTGTTTAGGATTAAATTTATTAAATAGGGAATATGAATTGTTCTGATTTCTGTAATAATGACACGTCAGCCCTAGCCGGGTTGGGGGTGTTACAAACATAAAGTTGGTAAGCTCACAGGTTTTGTTCAAAAGTAAGTAAGCTGTTGAATCATACTTGAGCTATTTTATAATGTCAGGCCCGAAGCCCTATGTGTCAACATGCAGTTGATGCATTCATAGTATGTTATAAGTAAACAGTAAAAACAGTTACATGATATATGTATTGGAATGTTAAATGTGTTCAGGCTACAAGCCTCGAGTGGCTGTGTTGAGTCACTACCAAACTAAACTATGAGGCCTCTGCCATGTCTATCACAAAAACAATGGCATAGGTCATTATTACGCTCGTCCTGACCGAAGGCCACCGTTGTCGTTGAGCGGGGCTTGTCAGACCCAATAGTACTATCCAATAACGCCTCGTTGTCATACATTAACGGTATGAATTGTGAGGACTTTGCGTACGATATAGCACACTCAATGAGTTTGTACAACATAATCAGTAATACATCAATATGTGTTTTTCATAATATTCACCCAGTGGTGTTGACCAGATGTTGGTCAAGAATGTTTGTCAAATGTTTTCTTAATATGTTTGTCAAATCCGTTTGTCAAAAGACTTGTTCAAAATGTTTGTCAAATGTGTTTGTCAAAGGCGTTTATCCAACATGGATGTCAAGAGCGTTTATCCCAAGTGTTTGCCAAAAAAAAAAAGTTTGTTTAGATAGTTTGTCAAAAGCATTTACATGTATTTCTCCCCTAGTTTGAGTTTGTAAACAGTTTAGAGAATAGGGGGCCGTGAACTCACCTGTGTCGCGTTGATTGTGTGTTGTGGACTGTCTGTCCCTATTGTCACCTATATCACATAGGTAGTATAAGTTCGTGTTTGTGTTCTTGTTGGTCTACTTAGGCCGTGTTCATGTCCAAACAACTCCAAGTTGTTTTGTTTATCTATGTTCGACTGTGTTTGACCGTGTTGACTCAACGACCCATTGGTGATATGTTTGTAGTTCATTAATGTTTGTTTAGTGTTTGTCAAGCTTTTCTCAATTAGCAGCTAGTGCACATAAGCATGTTATAGCACACAAGGGTTCCAGATTTGGCCACTATGCATAATGTGTCCCTATCGAACATGTTGCTAATCATGGTAGTTGTCAGGTATGTTCATCAAACAACTTATTATTTACAGTAAGTTTCTTCATTTAGCAAGTATGCATCAGAAGTCACCTTTTATCGATCTAAGCATGCTCATTCCTTAAGTGATCATGTTATCAAATAGCACATTGTCACAAATCATCAAATAAGCACAAAAGTCCATTTCGAGCGAATAAAGTTACTAAGTATAGAAACTTTCTATGTTTGACATAATTAGCAACAAAGTCATACAACAATCCTTTAATAGCATCATAACATAGCATTTTAAGTCATTTATCATCACCAAGACTTGACCATTAATCATATTTCATGAAATCCCCAAATAAAGTTTCTAAAACTAGAAAGTTTGCATATAAATCAATTTTAATCATCACTGATCATTCAAATGTGTTTCTAAGCCTATTAACATCATTATTACATCTTAACATAACCCAAATCAAGTTGCATGTAAGTTGTTCATCATAAAAGTTTCTATAAATAGTAACTTACGACCCAAATTACTCATTTCATCAAATATGACCAAACTAATTATTATTAATACCACTATTAACTACAAATCATTGTTTAAACTTAACTATTTCATTAGAATCATCATCTAGCATAACCCTTGCAACAAAAAGTTACTAATTATAGTATCTATCTCAAATCTACATCAAATGACCATCATAAATCATGATTTTCAATATGAATACCCCCAATATCATAATAAACACATAATCATATCCAAAATGCTCCAAATCCTTAAGGATTGTTATATTGCATGTTAGTAAAAGTTACTATTTCTAACCATAATCACAAATAACCCAAGTATTGCATCAAAACTCTCAATAAATCATTATCACTAATCAAATCCGTCATCAAACCAACAAATCACAAATCTAAGAGGTTAAAATTTCATGCATACACGGTTGCATGTGGGTTTCATAGCTTGCATGTGTGTGTAAGTGCAAGATTTGTGCAAAATGAACATAGAGGCTACCTCACAAGGATTTAAAGGGTTGAGATTCAGCTAGAATGTTCAAGAACAGGTGCTGGAAATAGCTGAAAATGAATCCATAGTAGGTAATTTAAAGGCTCTGTAAGAAAAGAAGCCTCACAATTTGAGGTGGTTGGTGGTGTCAAAGAGTCCTTCCAAGCTTCTTTGGATCCTCAAGACTACAATGGAGTCCCAAGTAGCTCCAACTAACTTCTGGAAGTGTGGCTGAGTGTTGACAGGGTGTTCTTGGCCGGATTAATGATTTAGGATCGAGAGAAATGGAGTAGAAGGTTGTGAAATGATCTGGTAGGCTTTTTACAAAGTTTTTGCGATTTTGTAAGCTTCGCGTACCGCCAAGCCCGATGGTGCGTGGCCTTGGCGTACCGCCATGAATAAAATAATCGGATTCTCTCCCGAAACACGCCGCGTATCTCCAAGTCTCTTGTTTCATGGCCTTGGCGTACCGCTAAGGAATTCGGGATTCAAAACTCTCGTCCACTCGTCACGTACCGCGAAGAGTTTCGCCGATGTGTCTTCGCGTACCGCGAAGAGTCAGTTTTCTTGATTATTCGTTTTTATATTTGATTTCTTTCACAATCGATTCGTAAAGTTTATCATAAATGTTTAGTTCGTGTTTTAGCACATAAGCACATAATAACACATATATTTGTTTGTTTATTAGTTCTTCACCAACGTTATTGAGTTCGAGAGACATGTGTGCGTTTTTGGTAATTACTTGTATTACAATGTAATTATTTGTGTTTGCACTATCGTGCCACGTGTCACACTAATAGGGTATCCGCTAGAGCAAGCGTTTGCTGCATTCGTGGCACGTATGGATCGGGAGATCCGTAATATGCGCGAGGCAGCAGGGGCAATCATAGGATTGTTGGAAAGCAATAGCTGGATTATAGAGAAATGGAGGAGTCTTTAGGAGGAGCTTACTCGTACAGACGAGTTACATGAGAATCTGGTGGAAGATGTGGAAATGATGCGAAATGCTATCGTTGAACTCACCGACCGACTTCAAGATGCTGAATTTCGTGCAACTATGGCCGAGGCACGACAACAAGAGACGGAACTACGTGCGGCTATGGCTGAGGCAAGGGCCGAAGAGGCCATTGCGCAATCTAATACGGCTATAGATGGGACTAACATAGTCGGGGATTTGGCTGAGCAGGCATTGACACTTGTCACCGAACATATACAGTATGATCACGGTGCAGGGGTGGTCCACCAGAGCAGGCTGATTCATCTCCTAGTGTTGTACCACCAAATGGTGAAGTTTAGCTATTTTATGCTATTTATCTTTCAGTAATAAACCTATATGAGTGGGATGTACTCATAACAAATAAAATATCATGTTTAGTTAATTACCTACAATTAATGAAAAGAAGTTATTTTCATGAGAACTAGTGTTTTGATAACAATGATTGATTGTTGTGTTTGCATATGCATGAATGGTGATTATGTACTCTCATTGCGTATATTTGTAAATATGAAGATAATGGCCGGCGAAAACATCAATATGACAGTTGCTGAGCTCAATGATCTGATCAACAACAGGATCGCGGAGGCTATCGCGAACTACACCCAGACACACATGACAGGACCACAGGGTCCAGTAGGGGGATTGGTGAACCCACAGTTGTGCACGTTCAAGATGTTCTTGGACTGCAAGCCACACAACTTCAAAGGATCAGAAGGGGCCATTGGACTCCTACGATGGATTGAAAAGGCAGAATCAGTGTTTGAGATGTGCAACTATCCTGTTGAGAATAAAGTTAAGTATGCTACGGGAACTTTGGAAGGTCCAGCATTGACTTGGTGGAACTCCAATGTTCAAACTCTGGGATTGGGTGAGGCCAATGACCTAACTTGGAATGGGTTCAAGACCTTACTGCAAGAGGAGTACTGCCCTCGCAGTGAAATACAGAAGCTGGAAGATGAGTATTGGCATCTAAAGATGGAAGGATCTAACATTGAGGAGTACACTACTCGGTCACACGAATTAGCCAGACTCCTACCACACATGGCTAATCCACCGAGCAAGTGGATTGAGAGGTACATCGGGGGATTAGTGCCTCAGATTCAAGGGTTGGTCACTTCTACGAATCCCACCACCATTCAACAAGCTGTTCGGTTGGCGCACCAACTGACTGATCAGGCAGTGCTACAAGGAACTCTGCCTAAACGAACAGCGGCTACCAAGGTGGGAGACCACAAAAGGAAGTGGGAAAGCAGCAATTCCAAGAATTTCAGCCAACAATCGTTTCAGCAGAACTGCAAACAAGATTCAAACAAGTCTTATCACAATTCGAACAGTGGTCAGCAGTCATCATCATCAGGAGGGTATATTGGTAAAAACCCAAAGTGCAACAAGTGTGGATTCCATCATGTTGGGAATCAGTGTGATAAGTATAAGTGCCAAAGGTGTGGCAAAGCGGGTCATGCAGCTAAGGATTGCCGTGGGGAAATACAAAACAACTCCAACAATCAGAACAACAACCAGAACAACACTCAGAAGGGGTGCTTTGAGTGTGGTAAGCCGGGGCATTTCAAAAAGGATTTCCCACAACTCAAGAAGGGCGGGACTAATGATGCAAATGGCAACGGCAACGGCACCAATAACAACAACAATAACAATGGTGCTAGGGGCAGGGCGTTTGTGATTGGAGGACGTCAGGCACGGGAGGATCCCAACATTGTCATGGTACGTTCCTCTTGAAATAATCACTATGCCTCTATGCTATTTGATACTGGTGCAGACCGGAGTTTTGTATCTAGTACATACTCTAAGTTGCTAAATGTTAGTCCCACTGCCTTAGAAAACCCATACACTGTAGAATTAGCTGATGGCAAGTTAATTGTAGTTGAACAAATCCTTAAGGGATGTATCCTTGACTTGATGGGTCAAACATTGGAAATTGATCTTATGCCTATCACTTTAGGCAGTTTTGATGTAGTCATTGGCATGGATTGGTTGTCCAAACACCAGGCTGAAATAGTATGCCATCAAAAGATCGTCCGTATACCTCTTTCACATGGAGAGACACTGTATGTACAAGGTGAGAAGAGCAGTACGCCACTACGTCTCATATCTTGTATGAAGGCACACAAATGTCTGCGTAAAGGTCATACAGTAGTTATAGCACTTATAACTGAGAAGCCGGTAGCTGAGAAGAAGATCAAAGATATCCCAGTAGTTTGTGAATTTCCTGAAGTATTTCCAAAAGACTTACCGGGATTACCACCTATCAGACAAGTGGAATTCCGAATCGACCTTACACCAGATGCAACACCGATAGCTAGGGCGCCTTATCGACTTGCACCATCTGAGATGCAAGAGTTATTTACACAACTACAAGAGTTGTTGGATAAGGGTTTCATACGACCTAGTTTTTCACCTTGGGGAGCTCCAGTCTTATTTGTTAAGAAAAAGGACGGGACTTTCCGTATGTGTATCGATTACCGAGAACTTAACAAGGTTACCATAAAAAACCGGTATCCGTTACCTAGAATTGACGATCTGTTCGATCAGTTACAAGGTTCGAGTTACTACTCGAAGATTGATCTCAGATCGGGTTACCATCAACTCAGAGTCCAGGAGGAGGATATTCCAAAGACAGCATTCAGAACGCGCTATGGCCATTACGAATTCTTGGTCATGCCATTTGGGTTAACAAACGCTCCAGCTGTATTCATGGATCTCATGAATCGTGTTTGTAAACCTTTTCTTGATAAGTTTGTCATTGTTTTCATTGATGACATTCTCATCTATTCTCAGTCTGAGGAGGAGCATGCTGAACATCTTCGATTGCTGTTGGAATTACTGAAATAAGAAAAATTGTACGCTAAGTTCTCGAAATGTGACTTCTGGATGCGAGAAGTTCAATTCCTGGGTCATATAGTCAATGAAAAGGGCATACATGTTGATCCAGCAAAGATTTAAGCAATTAAGAATTGGGAAACACCAAAGACCCCTACCGAGGTACGACAATTCCTTGGTTTGGCGGGTTATTACCGACGATTCATTGAGGGTTTCTCAAAGATCGCTCAACCACTTACAGCTCTTACGCACAAAGGAACGAAGTATAACTGGACGGATAAACAGGAAGCTGCATTCCAGTTATTGAAACAGAAACTTTGCAGTGCACCGATTCTATCCTTACCGGAAGGAACAGAAGACTTTGTGGTGTATTGTGACGCATTTGCACAGGGTTTGGGATGTGTGTTGATGCAACGTGATAAAGTGATTGCTTATGCTTCAAGGCAACTGAGATCACACGAAAAGAATTACACTACTCACGATTTGGAGTTAGGAGCAGTGGTTTTTGCTTTGAAGATTTGGAGGCATTATTTATATGGAACCAAGTGTACCATTTACACTGATCATAAGAGTTTGCAACATATCTTTGATCAGAAGGAACTCAATATGAGACAGCGACGGTGGGTCGAGTTGTTGAACGACTACGAATGCGCAATCAAGTATCATCTGGGAAAAGCTAACGTGGTAGCTGATGCTTTAAGCAGAAAGGATACAACCTCAACAAGACGGGTTCGCGCACTTATGATGACAATACACATTGACTTACCTGACAAGGTACGCAGTGCTCAGCTTGTAGCCTTAGAAAAGTATAAATTGGTACAAGAATCCTTACGAGGGATGGAAACACAATTGGATGTCAAGCCTGATGGAATTCGTTATTTCATTAATCGACTGTGGATACCTTTGCATGGTGGTTTAAGGGAACTCGTGATGGATGAAGCACACAAGTCTAGATATTCAGTCCATCCGGGATCAGACAAGATGTATCATGACTTAAAGGCACTGTATTGGTGGCCTCACATGAAAGCCGACATTGCTAAGTACGTTAGCAAATGTTTGACTTGTTCGAAAGTCAAAGTTGAATATCAGAAACCATCTGGTTTGCTGCAACAACCAGAAATACCTATGTGGAAATGGGAACAGATTTCGATGGATTTCATTACTAAGTTACCCCGTACACCAAGTGGTTGAGACACGATATGGGTAATTGTCGATCGATTAACGAAATCTGCACATTTCTTGGCAATTAAGGAAACTGACAAAATGGAGAAACTGACTCGTATTTACATCAAGGAAGTGGTAGCACCACCTGGCGTGCCAATCTCTATCATATCAGATCGGGATGCCCGATTCACTTCAAACTTTTGGAAATCTCTCCATAAGTCCTTGGGAACTCGTTTACACATGAGTACTGCCTATCATCCGCAAACAGACGGTCAGAGTGAACGTACGATTCAGACGCTCGAGGACATGTTACGAGCTTGTGTCATTGATTTTGGTGACAGCTGGGAAAACCATTTACCATTAGTGGAATTCTCTTACAACAACAGTTATCATACAAGTATTCAGGCAACACCGTTTGAAGCCTTGTATGGTCGTAAATGTCGTTCACCAGTTTGCTGGGCTGAAATTGGTGACAGTCAGATAACAGGTCGTGAACTAGTACATGAAATAACAGAGAAGATAGTTCAAATCCGGAACTGTATGGCAGCGGCCCGGAATCGAAAAAAGAGTTACGCTGACAAACGTCGTAAGCCGTTGGAATTTCAAGTAGCAGACCGAGTTCTTCTAAAGGTATCATCTTGGAAAGGTGTGATACGATTCAGTAAGCGCGGGAAGCTTAGCCCACGTTCTTTTGAGATTCTGAAAAGGATTGGTCCGGTTGCGTATCAGCTTCAATTACCGGATGAACTCAGTGGAGTTCATGATGTCTTTCACGTTTTGAATTTAAAGAAATGTCTTTCTGATGAGACATTGATTGTACCACTTGAGGAAATACAAGTGGACGAACAGTTACGGTTCATTGAAGAACCAACTGAAATCATGGACCGAGAGGTCAAACAACTCAAACAAAGCAAGATTCCGATAGTCAAAGTCCGGTGGAATTCAAGACGTGGTTCTGAATTCACATGGGAAAGGGAAGATCAAATGATGAAGAAGTATCCTCATCGGTTCAAAACAACAACTGCAAACACTGTGAAGACACGTTAAATTTCGGGACGAAATTTCCTTCAACAAGGGGATGACGTGATGCTTCACACATCAACACTTTACATTTCAAGATTTCAAACTGTAAGCACAAACACTTTACACAATTGGTTTTGTTACGAACATTGTGCTACATTACATTTTATGTGCTACATTTCATATGTTACATGTTATGGTAGTACAGACTTGATTAGTTTCAAAGATTTACTATGTGCGAGGTTACATAGGTTACATAGTACAAACAGTTGCGAACATTCACTATGTGCAAGCTTACATAGCACAATATGATGAAACACAAACATTCACTGTTAGGTGTATTAACTAGTGTGCACGCAAACAGTTACATAGAACGATCACACTTAGGTGTGATGTTGCAAACGTTGAACCTTGTGTGTGATTACACACAAGTACACAGAATGATCAAATATCGCACTAACACATACATTTTGAAATCACAAGTAGTATCCTAACTATTTCTAACATCTAACAATTTTTGGGACGAAAATTCCTTCAACAAGGGGATGATGTGACAATCCGACTTTTCGGGTTAACTCTGTTAAATGAAAACTAACGGAAATGATACGAAATTATACAAAGACAAACTTGAGGGACTGAAAATGAATAAAATTGTTCCTAAAACATTTAATTTACTAGAATTAAACTTACAAGTAGGAAATTTAATCAAATTTGACTTTAGAAGTCAAAATTTCGGCCATATGAGCAATCAAACTCAAAATTTATAGTAAATTAGTGTAATTACTAGAATTAAACCTCAATAGTTATCACAATAATGATTATTAACCATAATCATCAGTTATGGATCCATTAACTCAACGAATTAATTAAGAAACGACCTCAAGGGACGAAACCGTCACCATTAACTATCAAAACCACAAAATTCGATCGCATTTCATGAAATCGAACATACGGAAACCTTATTCGGCACTCTTAGGAGGTTTAACATCAATCAATTTGATCTAAAAAGCCACAGAAAGAAGATTTTGATCGTGAGTCGGCCGAACCTCAACCTAAAAGTCGAACTACTACGATTCAAGATCAAATCATGTAAGTAATCACTTCTACATAACCTAAACAGGCCGACTAAGCTTAGCCCCATGACAATTGATGATTCTAGTATCGAATTATAGATGTTCGAATTCTAGGGTTCATGCTAACATACGGTTTGGGGGTTTTAGTGTAAACGGAATCTAAAATCAAATTAAACCATACTAGAAGTCTCAGAAACTACCGATTAACAAAACCCATAAGTAGATTTTATGAATCAATAACGAATTTTATGCTTTCTAATTCTAGGGTTCTTAACCCAAAACGATTAGGGGGTTTTGAATCAAATGAGCATGTTAATCAAATTAAACCTTACAGAAAGGTTCGGAATTCCCCTTATACTGAAAACCATATATCAATTTTATATAAAAATAACGAATTCTATGATTTCTAATATTAGGGCTCATGGTATAAAACGAGTTGGGGGTTTTGTATCAAACGAACATGGAATCCAAATTAAACATTACAGACATGTTCGAAATTGTTAGTCTAATGAAAACCCTATGGATTTACTGATTGATATAAGTGAATTTGATCAATTGGGATTGTGGGTTTTTGAAATCGATTTCGAGACTAAGTGTAACCGAATACATGATCTTGAATTAATCATTTATCAAATTGAATTCATTTATAGACTCGTCTAAGTCTATAGAAATATAGCCCCATGGTTCTGAGACGGATCAGGTTTGAATCGAAGGCCAATTAGAACCCATTTAGTTCGAATAAATAACAAAAAGGAAACCGACCCTGTGTTGTTTAAAAACATTTAAAATGGATTCTGTTAACGAATGTGAAGCAGAGGAGATGGTAGGGAGGGTGTAGCGTGGAAGGGAGGTCGCGGGTTCGAACCCGGCCCCAACTGTTTTTGGGTTTTAAACTATTTTTAGTATTTTGGTCGTAACTTCCTCGTTCGAACTCCGTTTTAACTTATTCCAATTGCGTTGAAACCAGAATTCAATTCCGAACGACATGAAACGATAAAATTTAGATTTTAACCCGAAAACATAATCGCGTATAATTACGCTTATTTAAATAAAATCATATACGGTTATATGATTTAATTAAACGATTTTAAAGTCACGCGTACTTACGTATACACGTTTCTAACAATCTAACATACGTGTGTTGACACGTATGTGATTTCAAACACAAAACGACATCCCGAATAACACAACGTTATTGTTTAAACACAGATTCTTCGTAGAGGATTATCTACGCGATCTCACGTGTGTTGATCATTCTGTTTGCTATCAAAGGTGCGTACACGGCTCCTTTTCTTATTTTAACTGTTTTGGGGGAGAAAACATGTGCAGCAAACATTTTAGATACATATCACTTGCATGAGTTAGCTGTTTACTATAAGTGCGAACATAACACTCAAAGTCCTTACATTTCGAACCGTTTAGTTTGCCGTAGTGCAAAGCGTGGTAGTTGAAGATAGATCTATTGGGTTTGACAAACCTCACTTGGTAGATGGGATCTATGCAAGTGTTTAACTAGCCAATTCAACATTACTATTGTTTGTGTTAGACAATAGTGGAAAGGCAAAACATGCAATAGCATGCAACAGTCAGCTTCGGTGTCAATCACTTATGTAAATAGTACAAATGACTAGCTATCATGACTATGCAATGTGTGATCATGTTATCTGCAACATTTACATTTCAAACTGTTGTTCAAACAATTGTGATTATACAAACCTGTGTATGCACCAACCTTTGTGTTGACTTGATTTACATGTTTTCTCAGGACGCTAAGGTACAAGAACAGACAAGCAGGGACTAGGAGATCGAGTCTCATGCATGCTTTACATTACCGTTGTTTTGAACTTGAATATTTAAGACTTTGATTTGTAATTTACAGTTTTTCAAACCGTTATGTTTGTTATTATTTTGAAAACGCTTCCGCAACGTTAGAACTTTGATATTACATTTTAGACCAAAGTATGTTTGAAAATCATATAGAGGTCTTCGTTATGTCTAATGATCTGAGATCCTGGTTTGTCACGTCCCAAACGGTATGCTTCCGTTAGTTGAAAATTGGGGGTGTGACAAAATTGGAATGAAGTCAAGCAAGAATATGAAATCTTTCACTCTTTAATAGTTTTGTATGGGTTAAAAACTTTGTATACCCGGAACCGACCCGCGAAAATGTGATATACCCGAAACCGACCCGGATACATTCGGTCTGGTTCTCGGTTCTTGATTTATGGTCTTTACGGTTCCCGGTCGGTCCGGTTCCTGTCCGGGTCGGTCCGGTTCCTGTCCGGGTCTGTCCGGTTCCTGTCCGGTTCCTACCCGATACTCACCCCTATTTGACGCTAAGTGTCCTTGATTAGAGATTTTCTTGTCGAATTTGTAATATTGCTTGTTGGGATGTAAATCTATTGCACGTTGTAAGTCTTGAGAATTAGGTGTTTTTGAAGTTTTGCTATTAACCGGTAATAAGATGTTTAAGCGATGGTTTTTGTTGAATTATTTGTTATCGTGCGTAGAGGACTTTGCTTGGGACAAGCAAAACATAAGTGTGGGGATGTGATGTGTGTTTGATTTTCAGGTGCTTTAACAGTTTAAAGTTGCGTTTTTATGTGCAATTTATGTGGAAAAATGATACCTTGAAATACGATTGTGAATTGCTGGTAAAATCACGTTAGAGGGATGCCTGGGGGTGTTAACGAGGTGAAAAGACGCACAGTTGGATCATAAACAGTCGAGAAAAGTTCATAACTTTGGAAGCGCATATCTTGAGCTGGAGGAAGAGTTATGAAATCCATAATATATGAAAACTGAGTTTCTCGACGAGACGAAGCTGTAGGTGAACTCAGTTTGGGCGTAGGCTACACCCAAACCACCGTAGGCTACGCCCAAAAATTCAGCGTCAGCAGAAATTCTTCACCGTTCAGTTGTGCCCGGCGTAGGCTATTCCCAAAATGCGGAAAACGGGATTTTTACCCTATTTTGCCTATTTTCAAGCCATAATCCAACCAAGTCGAAAGTTAAGGTTTTTGGGGCCATTTAGGGACGAAAATTGAAGGTTTTTGGGTGTGTCCAACTCTCCAAATCATGATTCGATTCAAGAATTCATCCATGGAATCAACGATTGAAGATCAAATCATGAGAAGGCAAGGCTAGTTTCTTTGTAATCCATTCCGGTTGATTAGGGTTGTAAGTGACACAGTGTTTGAATGTTGAATCTAGGTTTTTGATTGTAAACTTGATAATATCTAGGTTTTTGATTGTAAACTTGATAAGATTTCCATTTGATTGATTTAAACAATAGATTTATGTTTTCGTATTGTTGCGTTACCATCAGTGATTCGGTTTTCTTGCATCGTTTACTCATTCGTAGTCGTGTGATGCGTTGTGTATGTCTATTGGTAATTTTGTGAATGAGCAAGTCTTAAACGTTCGTTCCATCTTTATCACTTTAATTGAATTGATTGACAACATCAATTTTATATGATTTCAAGTTAGGTTTAACTTACATTCATTGTGGATCTTGCAACCTAAAAACCGGAAATGATTACCTTTTTCATTAATTGTTTTCAAATCAAAAGTTAAGTTTGCTTCTTAATAACGGTTCTTTTAATTCAATTCAATCCAAAGTTTTCATTTTTCTTAGTTTAATCAGTTTGTAGATAAGATTAGCACTTTCCACTGATTCCCTGTGGAGACGACCTTACTTGCCCTTGCTATAGTCAAAGGTAGCTAAGTTCTTAATAATAAATTGTTTTTGATTGACCTACGACACATCGATCATGGGATGTCACATTTTTATGTTCGGTCCTATCTAATTGAAGTGTCTAAAAATAGTGAACCTACTAAAAAAATTGGCCAGAGGATATAGGAGTCGTTTTCTTCATTCATTTTGCATCAGCATACCCAGCAACACATATAGTACCATGTGCTTTCAATGTGCAATGCCTCGCATGTAAGGGTGTTTACGGTCCGATTTTTATGGTTTTAGGTGGAACCGTAAATCAAACCGTTAATAACGGTTTTTAAATAATGAAAACCAAAACCGAATCGTTAAAAATAAAACGAAACCAAACCATTATCAATGGTTAGGTTCCGGTTTGGGCTTTTGAGCACGAACCATTTTACGATTTAAAACGGGCGAATTACACTAAGTCCAAATATATTTTTTTAAGTATTGTATAAATCATGTTTAACATAAACCAAATCCATAATAGGTTTCACAAAATAAAATACAATTAATACCATCATTTGATAAAACCGTAGCCACCAGCCCTCTAGATAAGAGGTTAACAAAATCTGCCATCTCTAGCCGCTGGCCTTACCGGCTTAAAATAGCCCAAAAACGTTGCTAAATGAACCGGCGAGTGGCCCAAAAGCGCTAGCTTTGTGGAGGTAGTCAACCGTTTTAATTTAAGGGATATACCTTTTTATAATTGATTTTACATTGTTTGTTTCTTCAGCTTTTGATTTGGGATGTAAATTAAAAATAGAATAATTAAAAAAAAAAAAAAAAAAAAAAACTAATCTCGTTTCTTCTTTTCTTGCAAGCCTATGTAATTCGGTTTTTATTCTATTAAGTTTTTATGATTACGATGATACTATTGATGGATATATATTATATACTACTAGAAAAATAGAAATTTACTACGCTCGATTTTGTAGCAAATGCGTTGCAAACTGGAATTTGCGACACACAAATTTTTTCGAGGCATAAACCCTTGTTGCAAAAGCTTTGTTACAAATTCGCGACACAACTTGTAACAATTTTGCGACAAACAAAGTGCGTCGCAAAGTTACAACGCATTTGCTACGCACATTCCTAATTATATTTTTCTTGCTAACTATATTTTAAAAATTATTACAAATATCAACGTAATTGCACATTTGATTTTGTAGCAAATTTGTGACAAGGTTTGATTTTTATATGTTTTTAGCGACACAGTTGCAACGTAACGGAATTTATTTTCTTTTTGTTTGCTACACATTTGCAACTCAAAATAATTTTCTTTTCATAACTTTGCAACAATTTAGCAACACATACTAATTTTATTAAATGAAATAATTTTTTTTATTTGCAACACATTTGCAACGACTAATAATTTTCTTTTTGTAGGTTTGCGACAGATTAGCAACACTTACAAATTGTTTAAACGAAATAAATTTTTATTTTGCAACACATTTGCAACTCATAGTAATTTCCTTCTGTGCATTTGTAACAAATTAGCAAAACTTATAGTTATTAAATCAAAACCATTTTAATTTTGCGACACATTTACCACCAATAATAATGTTCTTTTATAGGTTTGCAACAAACTAGTCTTTTTTTATGTGTCTTTTATATAATCTAATAATATGTGATATAATTGTGGTTATTGATACCATGATAAATATAGAAATAAAAATAAAAAATAACGTTTTGCGACGCATACTTTAATTAATTTAATCAAATTGCATTTTGTGACAAATGTGTAGCAAACTTGCAACACATTTGCGACGCAGAGTTTAATTAATTTAATTAAACCGCATTTTGTCAAAAATGTGTCGCAAACTTGCAACCCAAAATTCGAATTATTTTGAATATACGTTTTATAATATTTGTTGTTATTGGTACTATGATAAATATAGAAATAAAAATTAAAAAATAATGTTTTGCGACACATTTGCTACGCATAGTTTAATTAATTTAATCAAATTGCATTTTGTCTCAAATGTGTCGCAAACTTGCAACCCATTTGCTACGCAAAGTTTAATCAATTTAATTAAATTGCATTTTGTCAAAAATGTGTCGCAAACTTGCAACCCAAAATTCGAATTATTTTTAATGTATGTTTTATTATTGTTATTGTTATTTAAATAAATATAGAAATAAAATAAAAAATAGTGTTTTGTGACACATTTGCGACGCATAATTTAATTAATTAATACAAACACATATTGTTGGAAATGTGTCGCATTAGCTACGCATTTGCGACAGAAAATAATGTTTTTCAAATTGTGGCGTTAATTTGATACAAACTTGACATAAAATTAAGAATTTTTTTTCCGAGCGAAAAGTTCGCAAATGTGTTGCAATTTTGCGACAAATTTTTGTTGCGTAGCAAATTTTGGTAGCAAAAGTAATTCTTTCTAGTAGTGATATATTTTTGTTATTTTAATATCTGAATCACTAAATATCCGAAAATAAACACCCTTTTAAGTCTTAACTAAAACTAACCATGAGGAGATGAGAAGGATTTGGGGGAGGGAGGAATAGAGGATTAGCCGATGAAGTGATGAACTATTAGAAAAAGTTAATTAATTATTTTAAAAACATATATAAACCATGAAATTCAAAAAATGTAATTAGAATACAATTTGATCTAATATATTTTAATACAATCTATATAACAAAAATGTATCCTAAGTATTCAGGTAATATGGGAGGTGATCATGAATTCATGACTCGTCTACCATCATTACGTTCCATGATCTATTTGGATCTTAATAGACCTTGTAATGTTTTGGTGGGTTGTTAATGTGAGACAGTCATAATAATAATAGTATTTTTGTTAAAGACATGCTAGTAAAAAATGGTAAACTAATGAGCCTTGTAATATGCTACTGGGTTGTTTATATTGCACAAACCAAAAAGTATATGTATATACACATGCACAAAATAAATTGTATATTGATAAAAAATAAATCATATTGATATAAAATAAATCATATTCATTAGTGAAAGACACAAAATGTCCTCAAACACTATATAATTAGAAGAAATAAACTTAATTTTATGCTACCACTAATATTCAATTTAATGTAAGTGTAACCCACAAAACAAAATACAAAAATCACTGATATGAATTGGAATTATCTTGCATTATACATCAGTCGGGTTATTAGAACAATTTGATGACTAACTAGAACCTTTGCAATAAGGAGTGAGTGAGCCCTCTTGACGAATGATATGGTGTTACAGGGCACATTCTCCTCGGACCATGTATTACGTTGCCTCGTTTGTGGGGCGTTTTAATGGTGATGTTTCTCAGGATAAACGCCAACGAATGAACTTTGTGGCCCCAATGATTGGTATTTAAAACACTTGTGCTAAAAGATAAGGCAACATAAGTGAATTCATTAAGAAGGTTTAGTAGTATGCTCCCCATATTTTGTCACATGAATTCATTAAGACTTCACTCTCGTTTTTTTACAGCCAAACTGGGAAGATGAATATGCAAGAATTGGAGCCACTGGTGGGAAAACTTTTCAATGAATGGGCATGTGTGTCTTTGGTGCCTCATGTATATGCATGTAGTCTTTTTCTAAGGATTTGGGGTTGAATCTTGATCGTTTTTAAAGGAGGCATGGATAGTTCTAAAACTGTTTTTAAAGGACGCATGGATAGCTCTAAAGCTCGCTCTAAAACAACTCGTTTACCAACCAAGTCGGCTCTGCTTGGATCGTTTATGAACCAAGTCCAAGACATCCGTACCAAAAATTATATGTTTTACTGATTATCTAATTAAATAAGTTAACATTTGAATCGCAAAGTGACCACCAATAACGCTACCTCAATTCTTGCATATTCATCTTCGCTGTTTTTCTGCATCAATTCTCTTTCTTGCGTATTCATCTTCCATATTTGAGTTTTCAGCATCAAAAAATACGTTTCACAAAATAAAATACAATTAATACCACCATTTAATAATACCATAACTGAAAAAAACCGGTGTAGAGAAGAAAGCCAACCTGACCCAATATCTCTAGTTTGAGGGGAGTCAACGGTTTTGCTTCAAGGGTTGTACCTTTTTAATAGCTGATTTTACATTGAAAGTTTCTTCAGCTTCCGATGTGGGATGTAAACTTTTTTTTTTTTCTTCCTTTTTTCCGGTTCTTGACTTTTTGCAATCCTACGTAATTCCTTCTTTATTCTATTAAGTTTTTATGATTACGATTAGAGGCGTGAATTTGTGACACGACACGAATCTCACACGACTTTTTTGGGTTATGGTATTGGCTAAACATGTTTGGGGTCATTTCAGGTCGACCTGTCAACCTAATTATATAAATAAGTCAGGTTCTGATCAAACCTATCAGTTTGACGAGTTGACCCGTTTAATTAAAAAAACATATTTTATGTTTACATGGTATTTAATATAGAATTTTAATATATTTATCTTTTGATTACATGATTACCATCTAAATTTTTTAAAAAAAAAAAGAGAAATGAATCATTGATATCATTAAATATGTTATTTTTCAATACGATAAAAGTGGTGAAGATGAAATTAATTATGAACAAGATAAAAAAAATAACATATTTGATTGGCTTTTGTTTAATTTATTTTGTAAACTAATGTATTTATACGACCTAATGTATTTTGTTTACTAATTTATAACAAACAAGTCGTTTTACCAGTTCATTTTCCAAACTGGATAGACCATTGAACCATTTTTAATAACCGGATAACATTATAATAAATTTTAAAATAAAATGAAGATCAAATGATATTATTAATAGTGTGACTCAAACATAAATAATCTTATTAGTGATGTAACTTGCATATTTACCTTCCAACATCACAAACATACACAATATACGGTCTATATTCATAAGAGACATACGTATATACCTTCTTTAATTATTCTTTATATCAAGTTACATTACAAGTCTTTTAATAACTTAGCAACTCAAAATAACGCATATATATATAGGGGTTGTTCCACTAAGAAGAGATTTTTGTCTAAAAAGAACAAGAATCAATAGGAGTTTAACAAGTGGCATGTTAAAAATATAAAAACAAAAATCTAGTACAAAAAACAAAATCCAGTACAAGAAATGAAAATTCAATATAAAAAATAAAAATTCAGTACAAAAAATAAAAATTTAGTTAAAAAAATAAAAATGTAGTACAAAAAAACACAAAAATCCATTACAAAAAAATATATAACAAAAAAAGAATCTAGTAAAAATTAAGATGTTATACATAAATTATCATGTTACATGTCAAACTCGTATTAAATCTTACTATTCTTAGGCAAAAAATATCTTTTTATTTGATCTTTATCTTAGATATATAATATACCATCAATGGTGTTATATTAAGGGGTGTTGAATGGACCAGATTGGCGAGTTGTGGGTTTAACCCAACCTAATCCTGAAAATTTTACGGCAAATTCTCCGTGAGCACTATCTTTCGAAGGACTTCTCGATTTGCTCCCCCCGACAAGCCCCCTCCAGCCTACCTGTCGGACCACCTCTTCTATCTCTTGCGACCAACCCCTTGTTAGTTCGTAGAGCCAACAACCTAACAATCAGATCATACCCACAAACACAACCCAACTCGAATTTTCATGGTTGATCTAAACCTGACCCGTTTGACCTGAAATATATATTTTTTTCAATTAGCTGTCAAATCAGCAACATGAAAATAGATTTTTAATTAAGCGGTCTGATTTTTAAATTAGCAAATGATAACATAAAATATCTTTGAAGGCTTAAACCCAACATTTCAAATGTAAAACTACTAAGATGAATATGCAAGGACGGAAGCTGATCATGAAAACCTTTTTAATGAATGGCATAGTGAGTTTATTTTTAAAGAATAACCACATATTCATATATATGATTGTGTTTGTGGTGCCTCATGAATATGTATGTAGTCTTTTTCTAAGGATCTGGGGTTCAATCTTGATCATTTTTAAATGAAGCATGGATAGTTTTAAAACTGTTCAAATAACTCGTAACTTAAAACTCGCTCTAAACCGACTCGTTACCAACCAAGTTGGCTCTGCTTGGAACGTTTATAAACCAACTAACCAAGTCCGTCACGTCCATACTAAAAATTAAATGTTTTACCTATTATCTAAATATCTTGAAAACAATATTATTGTATCTTTTATTCCTTATGCAAAACGTTATTTTTATACTAACAAATGATTAAGCAAATCAAGCATCTAATCTAAGGTCTTGTTTGAAATTCCAATTAAAATTAACTTATTAACTTTTTGCCTTTTTGAAAAAGTCAATAAGTTTAAATGATGTTTTGTAATATTAAAAGAATTTTTTTTTTCACTTTTTAAGTAACGTTAAAATATTGTTTTCAAGAAACTAAAATTTCTAGCTTTTGGAAATACATTTTCAACTTTTTGATAAGAGTTAAAATAATGATAATTTTTTAACTTATTAAGTTATTGACATTTCATATATCTAAAGTTAATCCAAACAAATTTTTAAAACTTCATTTTAAAAAACCACAAGTTAATAATTAATTTTAACAAAAAACCCTTTTGACGTTAAATAATTAATCACAAACATGGCCTATGTATAAACTATAATATTTTTACAATTCACCCATAAACATCCTAAGTTTTTTACTTTTATTTATGGTTTTAAATATTCATCTTCCTAATTTTACTTTTACTACATCAAGTAATACGTTTCAATGTCTCACAAAATAAAATCATAGCCTCTAGAGCTGGCAAGATGGACGGGTTGGGTCGTGACGGGTCGGGATGAGTTCGGGTCAGGATGGGTCATTATAGAAACATGGTTGGTTTGGTTCGGGTCAAAACGACTATTCTCGAAAAAAGATCACGGGTCGTGTTAAAAAATGACCCAACTAATAAAAAAAGTAAAAGAAAAAGAAAAAAACCACAATTAGACAAAACGATAATAACGTTTAATGTAGGTCCCGCTCCCGCGAAACATGTGGGAAGAAGCACTCCGACACTGCTCATACATACTAAAGTACTAAACCCAGATCCTTAAAAAACCAAACACCCTAGAAAGCAACTAAAGTCGTGGACTATGTGGCATTTGTAAAAGTACCAAACATACATTTAATGAAGTTGGATAACCAGCCTAAACGCCCTATTTGCGGTGCACGCATATAATGGATATATGTGTGGGCCCTTAAGAGGCAAAAGTAAAAGTGCACTAATTTTAACGTTATTTTAATTATTTTGTGAAAATAACGTTAAAATCATTGGGATGATCAACTTCAAACGATAACTTTGAGCTGGGGACTCTTTCAGAGCAGCCTCTCTATCTCAATTGGGATAGGGGTAAGGTTTGTATCTATCCTTCCCCCAGACCCTACTGAAAAGTGGGAATATACTGGGTAAGGTTGTTGTTGTTGGATAACCAGCCTAAGCCTATGCTATACTATGAGACCAAATCATGGAGAAAGAAAATTGTATTTAATTGTGACGTAGTCATGGTTGGAGAAATCGTTAGTCGCTAGTCGGTCGGCAAGGTAGGGACTCGGGATTAATCGGATTGGAATTTTATAAGTAATTTTAAAAATTATATACATATATACAATTTTTTATCTATAATTTTCCAAATACCTAAAAATTTTAACCAATTAATTCATGATTTATAGGATAATAATAATAAATACCTCATTTCAATTTTCTTCCTTTTAGAAAAACCATAAAGAATTAAGAAGCCCATGTAAAATAAACCCAATTTGGCCGCTATATGGCCGATTAGGACCGGCTAAGTCACCGGAATTGTCAAAATTGTTTGATTTTAAGTCACCGATTCTCCCGACTAGAGCCGACTAGCTCCGATTTTGACCGACAACCGATTAATGGACCGACTAGGTAAAAATTAATCAGTAGAGGGCCGACTAGCGATTAATCGCCGATTAATCGGCGACTAATCCCGATTTTTACAACACTGGACGTAGTCTTAGATGAAAAAAGAGCTTGGGATTCGGCTGATTATCTGTGTGACTATTCAACAAATGTACCAAGTTGGTAAAGTTTTATAGTGCTAAAGGACCAGCTGAAGAAGATCAAAACAGTGGCTCAAATCAGACCCAACAGGGCCAGCAGTCAGCCTTGCAAAGTGCTCCAAACAGCCAGCCAGGTCTGATCAGTTAGCCATTGGGCTGGTCGATCTCATAAGCGCCCGAACCACATACCAACAAACACTTCATAAATCATAACCCCAAAGTAACAAACTTGGTCAACAGCCTAAGTCAAGAAGACAGCTCAGCTGTAACTCTATGAAAGTTCCAGCAGTAGAGTGACAATTAACCAGGAAGCACTCAAAATGTAGTTCAACATGGGCAAATTCTAACAGGGAACAATTGGGCCTCATAGAAATTGAAGACATCTGACTCTTTTGACCTCAGAAGTCAAACTTACTTCAACCTCACACAACTGCAGTAGATTCAGGTGATCATAGCAAAACTCTCTTAATCTAGGATTACTCAAACCACACTTACAATTTGTTTAAGATTTTGCAGATTTAAATGCAGTACACCAATGAGTTTCGATTTCAGGCAAGAATAGAGAGACTTTTTAAAGTTGACGTCGTTTACAAATCGTAGCGTGCTCCAATCGTGATTGAATTGTCCGTTGAATCGTATTGCGATTGCCCAATGAACACAGAGAAAAATCAGAAAATCATCAGATAACGAAATTAGGACTAAAATTAACAAAAACTGAGCATTTGGAATCACTAAATCAAAAATATGAACTTCGATCACGGATACATCTTTAAATGGACGGAAGTTAGAAGCTCAAAAACACGAAACATAGATATGAAGCAAGAGATTATATTGTGAGAAGAAGAACGCATCTGAAGAGAAAAGACAGCTACAAATCGTGGTTGAATCGTCTAGTGATTCAACTGATTGAATCTTCGTCGAATCGTCCGTCGAATCGTCCGTTGAATCGTATTGCGATTGCCCAATGGCCCCAATCAGTTGGATCTGTGAGTACTGAGTTTCCAAGGTTGAGAAAATGAGAACCCATCCTGACCGTGTTTTTTATTAACGTTTTAAGAATGACCCATTCTAACCCACTTACTATTTAAAGTTACCCAATATAACCCATCAGCGTAAAAAAGAGACCCATTTTAACCCAAAAATAAAGTTCTGGGTTTTGTCTGCCAAGACTAATAGCCTCTAGTCCTCCATATAAGATGTTAAAAGAATCACTCGTCTCTAGCCGCTGGTCTTACAGGCCCAAAAATAGCCCGAAAACCGTTACTAAAAGAACCGGATAGATTATATCAGATCCAGTAAATAAAACCCGTATGAACCGGAGTAGAGAAGAACGCTAACTTGGCCAGAAAACCCGAGTTTTGAGGAAAGAGAGGCTGCACCCTCATGCCTCAGTCACCGGAATACGTGCGGACCACCACCACCACCGACCGACCACCCTCACCGGAAATCCTACTACCACTACAACCAGACTGACTGACCACAAATCACCAGTGGATCTTGCTGTCTGAAACGACTGACTAACCCAACCTACCACACCCCACAACCGACCAGTCCCATCATTGGTTAGGACAGAAACGGGCCCGGCCGGTATTGTTTTCGTGCAGGTACAGCAAATAAAATCTCCTGCTAAAGCTCCGGACAATGCATCAGGCCCTAACTTGGATGCACCGTGGTGAGATTGTTCTATTATCCCATCTTTGACCTCTCATATACCGGTTATATTATCCCCTTTCTGATCTTTCTTATCTTTGCTTAGAATATAGTTGTGGCAGTTGTGATTTTGCTTGTGACTAGTTGGATTGATTGTTGAAACTGTTATATTTGTGGTTTGATAATTGTGATTATTATAGATTGTTGTGTGTTTGGTGTAGTCTTGCATCCTGTGGTGGATTTGTGCCTTGTTGATTATTCTGCTCTGTGGATCATTGATTGTGTGCTTGACTGTATTACGAGCTTTGTGTATTGTCTGCCTTCTTGTGGATTGTTGGGTGACTGATTGTACATTATAGACGGGAGGGTGCATTATGCTTCCTTGAGATCGTGTCCAGTGAGGGGAGGTGCCGACAGGAGGGGAAACAGAGGGTTAGTTTTGCGCGTAGGTCGGTAGGGACATGGAACATAGGAGCACTTACTAGAAGACTACTCGAGTTAGTGGACGCACTCAGATGACGGAGAACACAAGTAGCATGCATTCAAGAGACAAGGTGGAAGGGGACAAAAGGCCCAGAGTATAACAGATACAAGCTATGGCACTCGGGCTCTGACGGGACAAAAAATGGAGTGGGTTTTCTAGTCGCAAGATAACTTCAAGACAAGGTGGTGGAAGTAGGAAGGTACAACGATAGGATAATGCTGCTAAGAATGGTGCTAGGGGAAAAAGCTGTAGCAATCATCAGTGCCTACGCACCACACGCTGGTTTAGGAGAAAACGAGAAGCGCCAATTTTGGGATGGGATGGACGAAGTCGTAAGAACCATCCCAGGAGATGAGAAGATATGTATAGGAGGAGATTTCGATGGCCATATCGGGAAATAGATTGAGGGATACCCGTTGATACATGGAGGCCGAGGTTTCGGGATGGAGGCCGAGGTTTCTGGACCATAAACGAGAGTGGTATCAACCTCCTGGAGTTTGTGATGGCGCATGACTTAGGAATCGTAAACTCCTTCTTTAAGAAGAGAGATTCACATTTGATAACGTTCAGTAGAGGAGGACATGACACACAGATTGATTATTTGTTGATGCGACGAGGAGATCGTAGCAGATGGTTGGACTGCAAGGTTGTGCCGGGAGACGCAGTGGTGTCGCAACATAGACTTTTGGTGACAGATATTGCAATGCGCAAGAAGTTGGTGGAGGAGAAGAAACATGAACCGAGGATTAGATGGGGTTGTTTAAAAGGAGAAAAGATAGCGGAGTTTGGAGACAAGGTTATTGCAGGGAAGGATAGCAGAATGTATGAGGACACAAACAGCATGTGGGAAGCAATGTCGGACAATGTGACAAGAGTCGCTCAGGAGACATTAGGAATGAAAACAGGAAGGATAAGCGGGCATAAAGAATCGTGGTGGTGGAACGACGAGGTGCGCCAGAAGGTTCGAGCAAAGCAGGAGAGGTTTAGAGAGTTGGTCAAGTGTACGGACGAAGTAGAGAGAGAAAGATTGAAGAATACCTACAAAGAAGCGAAAAGACAGGCGAAGAAGACGGTAGCGGAGGCTAAAGATAAGGCATATAGAGAGATGTATAAACACCTTGAAACCAAAGAGAGCACGGCATGTTCAAGATTGCAAAGGCCAGGGAAAGGAAGAGACAAGATATAGGATTAGTGAGATTCATAAAGGGAGAGGATGGACAAGTTCTAGTAAAGGAGAAGGACATCAAAGAGAGATGGCAAACATACTTTAGTGAATTATTCAACAACACGGACAACGCAGAAGGTAGTGAGCATCTCACTAACGGAGAAACACCACAGAACAACTGCTATTGTAGACGCGTTATTAAAGTAGAAGTTCAGAGAGCGCTTAGAAAGATGGGAAAGGCGAAAGCGGTGGGACCGGACAATATCCCTATTGAAGTATGGATATGTTTACAAGATGAAGGAATTAGCTGGTTGACAACTTTTTTTAACACCATAATCAAGACAGGCAAGATGCCGGACTAGTGGAGAAGTAGTGTCTTAGTTCCCTTATATAAGAACAAGGGAGACGCACAATGTTGTACTAACTACAGGGTAATTAAACTGTTGAGTCATACTATGAAACTCTGGGAAAGAGTGATTGAGACAAGATTGAGGAGAGAAACTCAAGCAACTGAGAACCAATTTGGTTTTATGCCAGGGAGGTCGACCACAGAGGCGATACACATTCTGAGAAGGATGATGGACAGATATAGGGAGAAGAAGAGAGATTTACACATGGTGTTCATTGATTTAGAGAAAGCATATGATAGTGTGCCATGCCAGGTGATTTGGGATATCCTGGTGAGAAGAAGTATCCCTTCGAGGTATATAGAGTTGATAAGAGATACATACACAGGTGCTAAAACCAGTGCTAGAGCACCAGTGGGAGAGACAGATCCCTTCCCAGTCGAGGTGGGACTACACCAAGGTTTGGCACTTAGCACGTTCCTCTTTGCAGTTATTCTAGATGAGTTGTCGAAGCCTATTCAGCAAGACATTCCATGGTTCATGCTTTTTGCGGATGATATCGTACTAATGGCAGAAAACAAAGAGGATCTAAATGCGAGGCTAGAAGAGTGGAGATTCGCCCTAGAGAGTAAAGGCCTGCGCATCAGTAGGTCAAAGACCGAGTATCTATACTGCAACTTTAGTGGTAGCGTCGACGACGATAACAATCTCACTATTGGAGACCAAGAGGTGCCAAAGACAACAAGGTTTAAATACCTGGGATCGTTCGTCCAGCTTGACGGAGACATTGATTGTGATGTAGCCCACCGCGTCCAGGCAAGTTGGAACAGGTGGAGAGCAGCCACAAGCATTCTATGCGACAAGAGATTCCCAATAAAACTAAAAGGCAAATTCTATAAGGTTGCAGTCAGACCGGCCATGATGTATGGAAGCGATTGTTGGCCAATAAAGAAGATTCAGGCTAGAAAGTTGGAGACGACAGAGATTAGAATGTTAAGATGGATGTCAGGGCACACACGGATCGACAGAATAAGGAACGAAGTCATCAGGGAGAGATTGGGAGTAGCATGCATCTCGGACAAAGTTCAGGAAGGAAGATTGAGATGGTTTGGACATGTCAGGAGAAGAAGCCAGTCGGTGCCTGTAAGAAGAACATAGTTAATCACAGTGGAGGGGAAAAGAGGATGGGGACGACCCAGGTTGACATGGGATGAGCAGATAAGACAGGATTTGACAGCGCTACACCTCTCGGAGGACATGATCTATGATAGGAGTCAGTGGAGACGTAGAATAAATGTGCAACATATATATGCCCTTTCATAGGTTTCTTAACATAGGGGTTGTCGGCTGTTGTTGTGTCTGTTTGATGGGTTGGGTTTTATGATATGTGTTATTGGAATGTTTGCGGGGTGGTGGGTTGTTATGTGTTATATGTGTTATATGAATGTTCGGATACGTGCCTGTTTGCTGATTTGGGATTTATTGATATATGTTTATATGTGTTATTTGCTTATTTGCGGGAGGGTGGTTTGGGTGTTAGCTTTTTCTTACATGATTTACACGTTTTAATGTTTACATGTCAGTTTAAATTGTTGGTGTTTTCTTGACATAGGGGTCGTCGGCTGGGTTTTATGATATGTGTTATATGTGTTATTGGAATGTTTGCGGGGTGGTGGGTTGTTATGTGTTATATGAATGTTCGGATACGTGCCTGTTTGCTGATTTGGGATTTATTGATATGTGTTTATATGTGTTATTTGCTTATTTGCGGGAGGGTGGTTTGGGTGTTAACTTTTTCTTACATGACTTGCACGTTTTAATGTTTACACGTCCGTTTAAATCGTTGGTGTTTTCTTGTTGGTACTTTGTGTACTTCATGCTTTTGGTTGTGGTTGCATGTTCTGTTTTGTGTATAAAAAAAAAAGAAAGAAAAGAAAAACTGTTTACAAAAAATCTGTTTTTTTAGCCGGGGGACTCTACCGAAGCAGCCTCTCTATTCTACTTGTAGATAGGGGTAAGGTGTGTCTTTATCTTTCCCCCCGGACCCCACTCTAAGTGGGATTTTACTGGGTATGCTTGTTGTTGTTGTTGTATAGATGTAATTAAAAAATTAAACCAATCTCGTTTCGATAATTGCAAGCCTACGTAATTCGTTTATTATGTTTTCTTGATTTACGTTTATGAAACCATTAAAGAAGGCATATACATATGTCTCTTAAGAATGTAAACTGTATACTATGTATGTTTGTGATGTTAGAAGATAAAAATACACGTTATTACCCTTAATAAGATCATATATGTTTGAGTTAAATTGCTATTAATATCATAAATTTATTCTAAAAGTTAGTTTAGTGTTATCCAATTTTTAAAAACAGCCAACTAGTTTAACCCATCCAAAAAAAATGATCCAGTCAGATTCAAGCCATTAAAACTTTAATAATAACATATTCTTAAATCAGCTGCTAAATCAAGAAGAAAAAAACATATTCAGAAAGATTAAAAAAAAAAACATTTTTTAGAATCAACTCTCAAATCAACAACATAAAAACAGATTTTTAAATCAGTTGTAAAATTAATAACATAATTAACTGATTTTTAGATCAGCAAATGATAACATAAAAGTCTTCAAAGACTTGAACCTAACAATTTAAATGTAAAAACATAATAAAACTTAACAATCTTGATATGCTTGTGGCCTGTTGCCACAAATAACCTAAGGAAATAACTACCAAAAAATAGACTTGGGTCGGCTGTTGGTTCATTAGCAAAACATGTGGTGGTTTCACCAAACTCGTCGAGATATTTTTCACTAATCAGTTGGAAGTAGTTATCTTTATAAAAATATTATGAATTAAATAAATTATAAACAAGAAAATAGCTAAAAGAGATATAATTTGAATAAAATTTAGATATATTATATTTTAACAAAACCTATAATAAACAAAAATGTATCCAAGTATGTAGATGTAGAGGCAATCTAGGAGGTGATCTTGATTCGTCTGTCCAGTATACTTTCCAAGTATGAACTATGAAGTGTAGTTGGGAGGTGATTGTGACTCATCTACTTTATATATTTTTCATGATCAGTTTGAATCTTAATAGACTTTGTAATGTGTTAGTGATTTGTTTAGGTCGAACAGAGTCATATGAGGTCGTAAGAAGTTATATAGTTGTTAGAGACATACTTACGAAAAATGGTAAACTAATGGGTCTTATGTTGGTTGTTTATATTACATGAACCCATACTAGACGTATTATAAATAAATTGTATATAGATAAAATACATCACAATTTCTAGTTAAACACATGAAATGTCCTCAAACACCATATAATTAGAAGTTTTTCCCTCCCACACCCACATCGTTATATTCAGAAAAGAGAATGCTAACATCACTAATATGAACATCACCTAAATATTTTACAATATGAATCAATCTGGTTATTAGAACAATTTGATGACTAACTAGAGCCTTTGCAACGAGGAGATAGTGAGCCCTCTTGGCGAATGACATAGCGGTATAGGGCACATTCTCTTCGGACAACGCATTTCGTTGCCTCGTTTGTGGGGCGTTTTTGTGATGTTTCTTGGGATAAACGCATATGAATAAACTTTGTGAGTCATGTTGATTGGTATTTAAAACACTTGTGCTAAAATGCAAGGCAACATGAGTGAGAAAGAATAAGATAATTATAGTAATTAAAAGATCTTACAAAACACAAAAGCATAACAGAAGGTTTGGTAATAAGCTCCCCATAATTTGTCTCTTTTTTTTTTCAGACAAACTGGGAAGATGAATATGCAAGGATTGAAGCCACTGGTGGGAAAGCTTTTCAATAAATGAGCATAATGTGTTGGTGAGTTTATTTTTAAAGATTGAATATATAGTCAACATATGACGTGTGTCTTTTTAGTGCATCATATGTAGTCGTTTTAGAAGAATTTGGGGTTGAATCTTGATCATTTTTAAAGGACGTATGGACAGAACCGACTTAACTATTATTGAGGCGCTCGGAGAATATGAAATTCGGGTGACACTTTTAAAGTTGGGGTCAACCATCAATTAGGGGTGTTGAATGATTCGGTTTTTATAAGTCTATCCATTAACCAAACCAATTCATAATAAGAATTTGTCTAAACCAATTGTTCTATGTTATCATTTTGAATAAATTATGAAATAAATACATACAAATACTATTGTGTTTTTTTAGTTGAGACCCTAAAATTTTGAGGGCCCTACGCACCCGCCTAAAATGATCTTAGAAAAAACCGGCCTTGCGCATGGATAATTCTAAAACTGTTCAAAGATATCGTAACTTAAAACTCAAACCTCGCTCTAAAATGACTCGTTCACCAACCGTGTCGGCTCTACTTGGATCGTTTACAAACCAAGTCCAACACGTCCGTACCATGACACCAAAAATTATATGTTTTACCTATTATCTAATTATCTTGAAAAATAAGTTTAACATTTGAATCGCAAAGTGCCACCAATAACACTACCTCAATTCTTGCATATTCTTCTTCGCGGTTTTTCTGCATCAATTCTTTCTTGCTTATTCATCTTCCCGATTTCAGTTTTCTGCATCAAATAATACGTTTCACAAAATTAAATACAATTAATACCATCATTTAAAAAAACCATAGCCTGTAAACCGGTGCTAATGAACCGCCGAGTTTTTATCAGATCAAGTAAACAAGAATGAACAGATGGGAAACAGGACTAACCGGCGTAGAGACGAATGCTACTTTGACCCGAGTGCGCTAGTTTTGAGGAGGGAGTCAACCGTTATAATTTATCGAATCTCTCTTTTTTATAACTAATTTTAAATTGATTGTTTCTTTAGCTTCCGATGTGGGATGTTAATTAAAAAGAAATCTCCTTTTTTTCAGTTCTTGCAAGCCTATGTAATTCCTTTTTTGTTCTATTAAGTTTGTATAATTATGAAACCACTGATGGATATATAATATATTATATATATTTGTGTTATTTTGAGTTAAATAGACTTATAATATAACTTCGATCTTTTCTAAAAGAGTAAAATGTCATTTTAGTCCCTATGATTTGACAACTTGTGGCATTTTAGTCCAATAGTTTAAATTTTGCAATTTTGGTCGTTATGATTTCATTTTATTGTCATTTTGGTCATTATAGTTTCCATTTTATTGCCATTTTAGCCCAATTAAATTTAAACTTTTGGACTAAAATGACATAAATTATCAAACCATAGGGACGGAAATGGCAATAAAAACGAAACCATAATGACCAAAATGACAAAATTTAAATTATTGGACTAAAACGGCAAAAGTTGCCAAACCAATGGGACTAAAATGACATTTTACTCTTTACAAAAAGGCAAATTAAAGAAGGCATATACGTATGTCTCTTATGAATATAAACTGTATACCATGTATGTTTGAGAATGTTAGAACATAAAAATACCAAGTTACATCACTAATAAGATCATATATGTTTGAGTTATATTACTAATTATATCATAATTTTATTATAAAATTTATTATAGTATGAACCAGTTCTTAGAAAGGGTCCAATCGGCCTGAAAAGGATCTAGTTCATAAAGTTTATAATATATAATAATTTCTAAAAATCAAAACTTTTAAAAGTAAGAAAATATATTAAACCGGTTTGAAAATAAAAGTTTTATAAAAACCAGTTAGTTTTTACGTAATATTAACTGAAGTTTTTTAACGTCACTTAGTTTAAATATCTCAATTGTTACAAATCTAGAAGGTTATGTACTAATTTTATAGCTTTAAATCAAAATGTTGTTTTATAATTTCTAAATTTTCATTAAAAACTATTTAATATTTTATATGCAGTCCGTGTAATACACTTGGCTAATAGCCTAGTTATATAATAAGAAAGGATTGTTAAAGAAGGTCCCGTTAAGTGTGTCGATCCTCAAGGAATAACAGTAAAATTGCACAAATTTTAACACTATTTTACTTAATTTTTGTAAAAATAGCATTAAAAATGTTGGGTTGGTCAGTTAATCAGATATCATGAGCTGGGGGTTTATTGGAAGCGGCTTCTCTATTATTTTGGGTAGAGGTAAAGTTGTCTTCATCATACCCATCTCAAACCATACCTTGTGAGTGAATCAAGCATGTAGTGCAAATAAAACAATTCACCCATGAACATCCTAGGTTTTATTTATGGCTTCAAATACCTAAAACAAACACATGAACACAGAGACATAACTTAACAGTTAAATCAGTGACATATTTAATATTTTCATAAAATTTGTCAATAACACTGCCTCAATTCTTGCATATTCATATTCCTAATTTGGTGTTGTCTACATCAAATATTGACAAAATAAAATACTAAAATGGTGAACGCCATCATTAGGCTATCATCAACCGGTCTCATGACCAACGTGAAAGAGGTATAAATCGTCAAATCAGAAAGATATAAACAAATATTTAAATCAACTGTTAAATCAGGAATTCAGGATGATATAAACAGATTCATGAATCAACCTACAAATAAAGATAATAAAACATTTTTTTTAATAAACCGTCACATCAGCAACATGAAAATAGATTTTTAAATCACCCGTCAAATTAGTAACATGACCATAACCGATTTTTTAAATCGACAAATGATACCATAAAATGTCTTCAAAGGCTTAAACCCAACATTTCAAATGCAAAAACATAATAAAATTTAACAAATTTGATACGATAGTAACGTATTACCAGAAATTAACCTAAGGAACTAACGACCGAAAGTAAAGAGCCAAGGATGACATGCCTTATGAACCAACAACAAAAACATAGACCTGAGTCAGTTGCTGGTTCTTTAGCGAAACATGTGGTGAGTCCCACCAAACTCACCGGAATGTGCGGACCCACCCACACGAGAGTTGCAAATAGAGAACTTGAGTTCTTGCTGTTGGAAGTAGTCGCAATTGGAGGTGGTTGTAACGTCTGACCATGCAAGACTGCCAATGCCACCATCATGAATGTTTTCAGGACATGGTGTGAGTCCCATAACTTCTTGTTCATTGATTGAGCCATTGAATCGGGTTTCTTGAATCTTTTTTGAGTTTAAAAACCGACCACCGGGTCCTCTAGCCCTCTTGAGAGCATGAGCGTGTCTTGATTCGTGGAGATACGGCTGAAATATAAGAGATAAAGTATTAAACATGAAATGCAGTTAAAAACATGAAATGCAGTTAAAAAGTAAGATAAAGACATGAAATATAAGTATAAAGTATTAAGTTTGGTCTAAAACTTTAATCTAAGGAAACCATTTTTTTCAAGGAAAGAAACCATTAAATTACCAAAAAGAAGACGAATAAAACCCCGAAATCTTCATAAACTGAAAATTACCTATATAAATTGTATTGGTGTAAAGAAACCAGTGTTGTAAAAATCGGCCTAGGCGGCCGCCTAGGCGCTAGGCGCCCACTTACTGTGTAATTTTTGGCCTAGGTGGTGCTAGGCGGCCTAGGCGGGGTCTAGGCGGGCTAGGCGGGGCCTAGGCGGCCCGATCAGTTTTTTATTTTTTTTTCACTTTTTTGACTTTTTTTGGCTTTTTTTGACTTTTTTATGGTAAAAGGGGACCAATTTCATGATTATTTAGACATTTCTCATTCAAAAATCTTTAATATGTCTCTGAAACATCGAATCCAAGCAGTTAACATCGAAATTTATCTCTAAACTTTGAACTCAGTGTTTAAGTTTGCACTTTAAAGTACTTTTTTTAGTATATTTAAGTATATTTTTTAAAATTATTTGAAGTATTATATTAAATTATTGATATTGATGTGTGTATATAATATATATTTGTAAAATTACATATAAAAATTCCAATCCGCCTAGCGCCGATTAATCCCGATTAATCCCTAGGCGGTACCTCGCCGCCCGACTAGCGCCTAGCGACTTTTACAACCATGAAAGAAACCGAGTTGCTTGTAAGCTACTCGACGCCTATTTGCAAAAGCACGAATCGAGTTGATCATTAACAAGCTCCAGACTATATTCTAGCTTATTTAATAAACAAGCTTCACTTAGCTTAACTAGGCTTGCAAGGTTAAATGAGCCTACTATTTACACATAAATATAAATATTTACAATTACATAGTAATTGTCATTATGTATAATTATGACTAAAATTACTAAACATATCTTTTATTATATATATATATATATAATAACATATATAGATATGCAAAAAATGCATATGTGTGTATGTAACATCTGTGCCGGAAACGTCGCCGAAACAGTGAACGGAATAATAAATGCACAGTAACTCAGGTACACATTTCGAGAAACCATGTTTTCGCTATTACATATAAGGCTTAACAGTAAACTATGATACTGTTGTCTCTGCAATCTGATTTAAACTTAACAGTTTAACAGTCAGAAGCACGATAGACAACGCAGAACTCACACACGGATACTTGCTACACTTAGCTTAACTAGGCTTGCAAGGTTAAATGAGCCTACTATTTACACATAAATATAAATATTTACAATTACATAGTAATTGTCATTATGTATAATTATGACTAAAATTACTAAACATATCTTTTATTATATATATATATATATATTAACATATATAGATATGCAAAAAATGCATATGTGTGTATGTAACATCTGTGCCGGAAACGTCGCCGAAACAGTGAACGGAACAATAAATGCACAGTAACTCAGGTACACATTTCGAGAAACCATGTTTACGCTATTACATATAAGGCTTAACAGTAAACTATGATACTATTGTCTCTGCAATCTGATTTAAACTTAACAGTTTAACAGTCAGAAGCACGATAGACAACGCAGAACTCACACACGGATACTTGCTATTGTGCTATTATGTATAAACGTATGTGAGGTTAAACAAAACAAAACTATAGTGGTTGTTACGGAATGCTAAGCCGACGAATTATTCGTAAAGGTGACGATCTGTATGAATAAATCTGAAAGCTTAACATACTGAAATGATGACTGGAAAGTAGAAAACAAAAGTCAGAAAGCAAAACCATCGTCGTGTTCGTTCGGGCGACGATTCAAACGAATACGCGCGAAGGTGACGCGTTCTGACGAAACGAAAACAAATACGGCACGAACGATAATAAAATTAAGAAAAATAATAAATTTCGTTTTACAATTTTGAAACTCATCAAAACATAAATAAAGAAACTATTTTTATTTAAATTCGTAAGAAAACACGTGTTACGTTCCAGAAACGCAACGAAAACGCGAACTGAGCAACCAAAACGAACCCGAACACCCCCGGGGTATAAATACCCTAAATGAGGGTAATTCCCCTCATTTCCCCCTTCTTACTCTCTCTCTAAAACCAAACCACCGTAACTTTCTCTCTCTAGAAACCCTAATCCGTCACTCACTCTCTCACTAACTTCTCACTACCATAACTCACCCATTTCTCAACCAAATCATCTCATTCTTGAGCCAAATCGAAGCTCTCATCGTCCACTACACGAAAGTACAACCGATCCTTGCTTTGAACCATCTGATTTGAGGTAAAATCAAGATTTTGTTGCGATTTTTAGGGTTTTAAACCCTCTTGGTCGCCCGCCTCCTAACCGGTTATAAGCCCTTCCAACCATAGAGGAATCACCCACAAACACCATAGGATGAAGTAGGGACAAAGGGAATGTGAAAATCTAACCATTTAGCCATGATTTGGGAGGGCTGCGCTGACTGAGTTTGTAGGGCCGAATGGCTCCACAACAGATCGACCGAATGACTGGGTTAGTCGGCCCAGACCCATTCGCCAAACCATGCCCATTCGGCCAAGCCCCATTCTCTCGGTCAGGTCTCATTCAGCAGCCCACATTCGATCGGCACTCCCTCTTTCGGCAGCCTCCCATTCGACCAAAGCCAACCCTTCATTCGGTAGCACTCTTTCGGCCAACCTCCTTTCGGCCACAGCTCCATTCGTGAGAACACATTCGGTCGGCTTTCATTCGACACCCATACTCGCTCAAGTGATTCGAGTGTGGCTATACGACTAAGGGTTGGGGCTAGAATCATGAACTAGACCAAGGGAACTTGTGGTTAGGAGTATGCGCATGGGAAGGGTTATGTGTGTGTGCATGGGAATTGTAGGGTTTCCTAACAAAAAGCCACCCTAGCTTTGTTAAAGGATAGTAAACTTATAAACTTATCGTGCTAAGTAGCAAGACATCGATGCTTTACTAAAAACCAATGCTAAACATATAGGTTTTCTATCACATGATAAACAAAGAATCATGCTATAACCACAAGAATATTACTTATTCTAGTGTAAAGCATGAAATGCAAGGAAATAAGGTATTGACTAAGTGTAGTGTTAATTCATTTTAACACCTAAGACTTAGTAAATATTCTACTAATTACAACTAACTTAGATAGTTCAACGGGACTTCTAAGTAGGTTGTATATACAAACGATGCGGGAACAAAGGAAAACTAAGATTAAATTCTAGACTTTGAGTTAATCAAATTGGATTAACTCAAGCCTAATAAACAAATCTATGATTTCTTAAAACTCATTGGGATTCTATTAAATGAAATCAATAATAAACGATTTTAAATGAATTTAAATGATTTCTAACTTAAGATTTAACTAAGACAAATTACTTTACAAATAATTAATCAAAGCTATACGGGATCGCGGGTTTTATTTATGGGTAATACCGTAAGCTAGTTAGATGAAACTATAGCAAAATATTAATAACCTAAGACACTTAGTTGCATACCGAGACCGAAACCCTAATTACGTCTATTATAACGACTTAACTTATTCGAATCTCTTAAAACAACTCAGGTGTTGAAAGTACTTAAGCTACAACAAACGAGCGCGCATTTTCTGTGGTAATACATACTAAGCAACACATGTGAGTTCATTGTCCCTTTTCAAACTATTTTGAGTTTTTACTTCGGAACTGAGAAGCATGTTAAACCTTTTAAACAAATGTTTAACTGTTACAATTATACTTTTTAAACTTATGCAAACTACTAATGCTACGGGGTTATGCTAAATGCTAATGCTATGGGTTAATGCTAAATGCTAATGCTACGGGATTATGCTAAATGTTAATGCTATGGGTTAATGCGAAACGCTAATGCTATGGGTTAATGCTAAATGCTAATGCTACGGGATTATGCTAAATGCTAATGCTATGGGTTAATGCTAAATGCTATTGCTACGGGATAATGCTAAACGCTAATGCTATGGGTAAATGCTACATGCTAATGCTACGGGATTGTGCTAAATGCTAATGCTATGGGTTAATGCTAAATGCTATTGCTACGGGATTATGCTAAATGCTAATGTTAAATGCTAAACGCTAATGCTACGGGTTGATGCTACATGCTAATGCTACGGGTTTATGCTAAATACTAATGCTACGGAGTAATGCTAATGCTAACGCTAAATGCTAATAATTCTATGCTAATGCTAATGCTATATACATTCATACTAAATGCTTAAAATGCTCAGAATGCTTAAAACTTTGTATGCTTTATATGCTTGCCATGCTAAAACAACGGTTTGGCCTCTCAGTGCTTGCCTTACCGGTTGTGAAGCTAGTACTTGTGCACAAGATATGTAAACGCTATGCTATTTGAATGCTATAAACTTGTATGCTAAAACTATTGGCTATGGTAGAACATATTGTTTTGGTCTCTCAGTGCTTGCCATAGGTTGTCTACCATAGTCGGGACTTGAAGGAACAGACCGTCGGTCTCTCAGTGCTTGCCATAGGTTGACCTTCATAGTCCGGACTAGAGGAACAGATTGTTGGTCTCTCAGTGCTTGCCATACAGTGATTCCTCATTGTCCACTCATGCTTGTGATATGTGACTAGGATGATTCTGGATTTCTCTAGTCGACTTTGTGTCCTCTTAGAAATCCTTAATCAAAACATCGATGTTGCTAACCACAATTAAATCCTATATGGATTGATACTAGATTCCTTAGGGTGTTTAGTTGTCCATAAAGGTAACTCTCAAAGCTAGACTTGCAGATGCTATTGTGTGCATGTTGAAACTTACAAACAAAATGCTAAAGCTATGATGGGAATGGGAATGGATGGTTGGTAAAATGCTTAATTATTATTAACAACAGTGTCATATGCGAATTAGTATGTGGTGGGATGGCGTCTGGGCGGGTCGTAGGCTCGACTCAGGGGTATGCCCTATATATAAGCATACCGATTTGGATATTACATGTGGGGTTAATGAGGTTAAGGTTTTACCGAAAGAGGTTTGCTAAAACTATTTTCTTAAACATATAAACTACATGAACTCACCAACCATTGTGTTGATCTTGTTTTATTTCATGCTTTCTCAGGTGATGAACAGGTTTAAGCTAAAGCTTTTGGATTGCATACTAGGCTGCCCAGATAGATGACCTAGTTGATTTTGGAAGCACATCTTTTATTATTAATACGAATCATTTTTGATGTCTTGTACAGGTTACAAGATAGGAAACATTGATTCTTTTGTTAGGTTTATCGAGTTAAATTACTGAACATTTACATTGTAATTTAACTTTGTAATCATATTTAAATGCTTTATTGTGTTGTAGTTATTCTTAACATTGATGCTATGTAAACAATCAGATCCTCATGATTATCACTCACGATATCGCGCTCCGAGAACCTTCCGCCCGGCGGGGAAGTCGATCCGTCCCGCAGTGTATAAATAAAATAATTAATATTTAGCTTGAAATCGTTTTGAATAATTTTGGGGGATTCCTCAAAAAATATTTTTTACTGCAATTGAAGTTGAAATATGTTAAAAGGAAATGGCCAAGAAACCCCTATAGCCTAAGGCCTATTGCTAATTATCATAAAAGTCCCTAGACTTAACTTTTGCGTTAGTTAAATCCCTTAATATTTAAAACTTAGAGGTTGTTTGGTAGCCTCTTAATAGTTATTAAGAGGTCATCTCTGGTTCATAGCCTCTTAATAGTTAAAAGATAACTTAATTTTGAATGGTTAATATGTAGTCTCTTAACCATTAAGACTTATGGTTACCCAGAGTCGGCTCCCTATAACTAAAAATGAGGCAATGGCTTAGGGTCCCACCTTTTTTGGGGCCCATATGGTACGAATTTATGGTCGGTTTTTCCTCAAATGTTTGGTCGATCAGTTTCAAAATTTTGAAACCATAGTGAACGGTCTGGTTTACAGTTTTCACTAAAAAACAGTCGTAAAAAACTAAACCGGGCCGTGCGTGTTTATACATACATATGTGTATCTATGTATGTATTATGTATGTAGGGTAAGGTTCTCCTAAAAAGTCTATTTTGCCTAAGAAGGCTAAAAAGGATTTTCAAAAACTCGAAAACCGACTCAAACAAAGCCCGATTGAATTCATTTTTGCATCATTGGAACCGGCTTGTCGAACCCTAAAACTCAAACCTTAAATCATAAACAATAAACCTTAATACTAAAACCAAAACTTTAAAAACAAATCTTTAACATAAAGGTAAAACTTAAAAGCTAAAAATCAAGACCTAAAACCTAAAACCTAAAATCTAAATCTAGTTGTTAAAACGAAAATTTAAAAGCTAATATTGTAAGGTTCGATAAGACGGTTCCAATGCCATCGAAATGAGTTCAATCGGAGTTCGTTTGTGTCAGTTTTGGAGATTTTAGAAATCATTCTTAGCCTTCTTAAGCAAAATATACTTTTTATTTGATCTTTCTCCTATGTATGCATGCATGTATAGGGTTGATGATTTAGGTGTTATGCAATAAAATAAAATTGTAATTGGGATTACAATGTGATTAGCCCGCCTCAAACCATAAAATGGTTAGGTTTGATTTGGTATTAATTTTCAACGGGCTCAAACTTAAAAGCCCAAAACCAGAAAACCAAAACCCAGAATGCTCAAATCGTAAAAGCAAATCGAAATAAACAGTTAATAAAAGTTTGGTTTGGTTTTATTTTTAAATGTATGGTTTTGGTTTTAATTATTAATAAACTAATATTCGCTGTTTCACATAAAAACCAGACCACAAACACCTCTTATAGAGGGTGGGTCACCTAAGTTTGCAAGGTAACGAATGAATCAAAAAAACATAGGGAAAAAATGAAAGTTCTCGAAGAGATGAAGGGCCTCAGATTTTAATGTCGCCTAAGACCCTCAAATTGGTTAAGTCGGCCTTGTGGTTACCTCTTAATCATTAAGAAACACTGATTTATTAACCCTCAAATTGGTTAAGTCAGCCTTGTGGTTACCTCTTAATCATTAAGAAACACTGATTTATTAAGAGGTAGCCTTTTAATGACTATTAAGAGACTACTAACCAGCCCATAAAGTCCTTTTCAACATGATTAAATCCCTTAGCTTTTCAACATTCAACAAATAGTTAATAAAATGCAGTTTAAATGAAGATAGACATGAAATATAAGTATAAAAAAGTTAGAAGTTTGGTCCAAAACTTTTGTCTAAGAAAACCATTTTTTTCAAGGAAGAAACCCTTAAATTACCAAAAGAAAACGAATAAAACCCCTAAACTTAAAAAAAAATTGAAATTACCTGTATAAATTGTATTGGTGTAAAGAAACCGAGTTGTTTGTAAGTAGTGGTGGAACTTCAACATTTGGAAGGGATGCGAAAATTTATGGGACCCAGAATACATGTTAATTTTGAAGCGAGGGAGGACGAAACTAATATTTTTAACAAAAAATAACATTTAAGCTAAAAAATTAACGCTATGGATGAAATACAGGAGCTTCGCCAATGCTTGTAAGCTACTCGATGCCTATTTGCTAAAGCACGAATCGCGTTGATCATAAACATGCTTGATGTAAGCTCGAGACTATATTCTAGCTTATTTAATAAACAAGCTTCACTTATCTTAACCAGGCTTGCAAGGCTAAATGAGCATACTATTTACGTAAATATAAATATTTACAATCACATAGTAAATGTGATTATATATAATTATAACAAAAATAACTCAATATATCTTTTATTATATATATAAATTAAGAATTATAGATATATAAAAAATGCATGTGTGCAAATAAAATAATTAATATTTAGCTCGAAATAGTTTTGAAAATTTTGTAGCCTAAGGCCTGTTGCTAAATTATCATAAAAGTCCCAAGACTCAACTTTCACATTAATTAAACCGATTAACCATTAAAGTCCTTTTCTACATGATTAAATCCCTCAACTTTAAACATTTAACAAATATTAAAAAAAAAAAATCTTTTGAGATCCGATTGTAAGAGGGGAATCCCTCAACTAGAAATAAAGGTTATTTTAGCCTAAAAAAGTTCTAGGTGTGAATGTTAAAAAAAAAGAAAAAAGAAAACAAAAAGATTTTTATGATGAAATCCTCAAGGTCTAAACTTTTTAATCATTATGTTTGCAAGCATAGAGATTTAAAATCAGTCAAATGTAAAGACAAAGGGCGTACAAGTTCCAAACAAAAGTAGTCTGAAAGAAAATGAATAGAAGCTAAAAGGCTGAATACCTTTCTTGGTTTTAAAAGCTTGTTTTGTGCCTCAAGTTTTGCACGATATTGTCTCCTTCGAAGAATCGCGTTGTACTGTTTTGCATTAACGTATATGGCTTCACCTTGTGCAAAATCAGGAGGAAGTGGGACCCGCGTAGACGCTATGTTCATTCCTTGAAAATGAGGCAGCTGGTAACATGTGTGTAAACAATGAAAATATACCATAGATAAATGACAATTAAATTAGCTAAAAAGAAATAAAGTATTTTAAATATGTGGAAATTTGAAGAAGTATGTTCAATTTCTAAATAGAGAATGCAAGAGCTACTTAATTTTTTTTAAAAAGGAAGAATAGAAGAAATGATAAATACTTATTTTGTAGCTAAAAGAGAGAATATTTGTTATATTACGAAAACTACGCCTAAATATTATAAACCAGTACAACACAAGTGTTCCAGTTCAAGATTGTTGTATAAGCCCATTATCTTCTCATATCAGCTAAATAAGATCTATTTTCACAATATTATTCAGGGGCCGTTAGCGGTTTGCGCATATGATATGTATATGTGTCGGCCTCGAGGGACAAAGATAAAATTACACTTTCACATTATTTTACTTAATTTTTGTGAAAATAACGTTAAAAATGTTGGGTTGGTCGGTTAATCAGACATCATGAGTCAATAGTCTCATTGTAAACAACCTCTCTATTCTTATGAGGTAAGATGTAAGGTTGTCTACATCTTACTCTCCTTGACCCTATCTTAATTTTGCTAATGATGGTATATACCGAGTACTTAGTACGATGATGATTCCACATTATTATTCACATATATAAGTGGGAACTGGGAACCACTAAACGAAAAGTCAAACAAGGCAAATACAAATAAGACCTAAACATTTTATTGTATGATCCAATAGTACAATTTGATGGCTAATTATGAAAGTACTTAAAATACCTATGCTAGATGAAGAGGCAGAATAATTGTCAAAGAATGAGATGAATTATGGTGAATTTAAAGATATTGATAAACAAAAAAAAAAAAGGTTTTGTAGTTTTCCTCACCATGGTTTGTGACCCGTAACCATAAGGCGCATACAACCCATGAATGTATGGAAGTGGAATACAAGCCTGAAATGAAATGAGAAAAAAAAACCATCACTTAGAAATAAAAAATTTAGCAGCTTGTTCACTTATGAACGGTTTTATTTGGATTATGTTTATATCTAACAAGTAAAAATAAGATAAAATTAGCTTATAATTAATCAAGTCAAACAGTTAAGTATTTTGTATGCATAAAACCTCCCATGTCATTTTATTCCAAATATTAAAATTACTACGATAACAATATAACTTTTGCAAACATAATAAAATCTATTAAAATTTAAACCTTTGCTAAAAGAAAGCTCAGGTCATGCAACCCAACTTTATATATTTCAATCAATATTAAAAAACACTCGATTTTACATCAATCAATTTGACTTGTTGATAACGAACCCACTCATTTTGGCACATATGTTTTAATCATTAAAATTTGCATAGATTTGGACACTAAAACGATACAAAAACTTTAACACTTTAATAAAAACTTTGGGTCAACACTACTCGACCCATGGTAGTCTGTACTAAAAACACATCCCCCAATTTGCTCAACCTGTCCATTTTGGCACCTCTACTTAGAACACGTAGAAAGTGGGATTACACTGGGTATGTGTTTTTGTTGTTGTCGTCTACTTAGAACACGTAGCCACAAAGGTGTCCCCCTCTAAATTTTGCAGGGTACACAAGACCGCTCACGAACTTGGTTCAAATTCATAAATGAAATAACCTCCTATTAAATTGATTTATAAAAAATTTAAAACTTACATATGGCTGTTTATGATCAGGTTGAGTAGCAAAAGCATGATCTTGAGTAGGCAAAGCAGATCCCACACTACCTTCTTCATGCGTCCCGTGAGCTATTTAAAAGAAACAAAATTTTATAATAAAAAACGATGGGCTTATGAATCTACAATTAAACATTATCAGAATATTTCAATAATTAAATGTCAATAACACAAATTTTTGGCAAAGTTGGGCTTCATAAGCAATTTTGTATGCCAAAGACACAATCTCAAAATTATAGTCTCCATAACTTTGCCACTAGCAATGACATTGACTAATTTATGAATGGCTTGATTTGGGCATCCTTATAAAAGTTCAAAACATAATGTATGTTCTTCCCAGTTTCATAACATCACATATACGTATATGCTTTTAATCACAAAATTAAAAGACAAAAATATCATGTCGAATTCTATTCCATAAAAATAAAATAAAATCAGTTATTCTATACTTTATTTATTTTAATTTACTATACAATGGATAATTATGATGTATTTAGTGTTTCAAAAGAAAAATATGATACTATTGAAGCTAGGACAGAAAAATCCTTGAACTTCTCAAAGGATTTACCTCTTATGTGTGTAGATAATTCAATGGTTTATCCTAGAATGGGCAAATAGCGTTTATTTAAATTTAGATTATTAAAGTATTTATTGAATGTTCTGTAAATGTAACTAATGAGTCAAGTTATTTATAAATTTTTTTAAAATGAACAAAAAAGGTGGTTGCATGCTGACCCCAAAAAGTTTTTTTATACAAAATCCCTAAAGATCAACCCTACACCTAAAATCCCATGACAAACAATCACATTTTGGAGAGTATGCTTAACTTTTAATCTAATTTTAAATTTCTTAAACTTGTTACTAATGATATTGAAAGTTTTATTGAACAAATCAACCTCTTAAACGATTAAATAGATAGACTAAATTACCCGATTGAATCGAAAACTTGTTTTCCCGATACTTACAACTATCTCCAGCACTAGCAACTTCAGGATAAGATTGACATGTGGATTGGGTTGATGTTGAATCTTGATCCTGAAACTGAAATTGAATACCTGTTTGCTTCGTGGTTTGCTGACGTGGCGTCGAAGATCCCATTTTCAAACTTAAGTTATTGGACAAAGTTGACTGGTCAACAAACGACTCAGCACCGGTCCACTGAGGCAGAAGTCCAACACCACACGGTTTACAGTTCCTTTTAAGCAATTCTTGCATGCTTCTAAAACAAATTTATATGAAAGTCACGCCTTATATCAGCAGATTACCTGTTCATGATTGTATATTTTTCATTATTTGAATCCAATAAATAAAGGCTGAAAACAGCCGTAGAATCTGATGAAATTATATAAGCAAGATAATGTCAAAAATTAGATGCTTATCTTGTACCAGCATTCCATTAAAAATGGTAAGCATTAAAGAAACATATAATTAGTGTAACTAAAAGCAAATCTAATCACAAATTTATAAAATAATAATGAAATGAACACCCATTCTTGATGCCACAACTAAAGAAAGAATCTTGAACTGAACATAATGATTTAAGAAAAATATCACAATATTAACAATCAAAGAATATTTGGGATTTCTTATTAAAAGTATATGCTTCATACTCAATTTATTAATATAAATTATTTTGTTGCAAGGTTAAATTTATAAATTTGAATCTGCCAAGAATAGTTAGTTAGAAATAAACAATCTCAATATGCTTGTTAACAACAACAACAACAACAACAACAACCTTACCCAGTATATTCCCACTTTTCAGTAGGGTCTGGGGGGAAGGATAGATACAAACCTTACCCCTATCCCAATTGGGGTAGAGAGGCTGCTCTGAAAGAGTCCCCGGCTCAAAGTTATCGTTTGAAGTTGATCATCCCAATGATTTTAACGTTATTTACACAAAATAACTAAAATAACGTTAAAATTAGTGCACTTTTACTTTTGCCCTTAAGAGCCCACACATATATACATTAAATGCGTGCACCGCAAATGGACGTCTTAAACTGCTTGTTAAGAACAACTTATTTCAACCTAATATAAACAAATGCATCCCAAACACCCCCTTTTTGTCTTCCTACAAGAAAACTTGAAACACAAATTCCACTGAATAAAGATAAAAACAAAAGTTCTAACTGCCATAACTAAAGAATCTTGAAGTGAAAGTAATGATATAGAAAGAACTAAATCAAAAGAAAATCAAAGGGTTTTAAGAATTGCTTATTTAAAATGCATGCTTAATAATCAGTCTATCAAAAACAACTAATTTCACCAAAGGGTACAAGTTTTTTATGTTTGAATCCACCTAGAAGGGTTAGGATATTAGTACACCTATGTATCAATAACACTACTTTTTTATTTTTTTATTATTAAAAAATATATAAAAAATATGTATGAGTAAAAGTAACGTATGTGTGATTGATTTGACATACGTATAATGTGTAGACGATAAAGATGGCGTATGAATATTAACACCCACATAGAATAATTAGTTTGAAATTATTGAAACAGCGTGCTAAGATCAACTTATCTCAACCTAAAGTGTATAAACAAAAGTCACAAAGGGATAAACACTTTTCTTTAGTTATACACTCAAAAGTACTTGTACATTTGAAAATTTTTCAATCTAAGCAATCCCAAACACCTCCATAGTGTCTCACTAACCCTAGAAATAGAATCAAACAGAAATTAGTACTAATTAATGTCATAATTAAGTAATCTTGTAAGACTATTGGGTGTGCCAAGGCACCCCACTCACTCCACGTATGCGCCACGTAGACGCCACATAAGCACTCACCACAACCACTCACCCCACCATTTTGGTGGAAATGCCCCATTACCCCACTCACTCCACGTCATCATCCCTTTTTTAAACTTTTATATATATATATATATATATATATATATATGTGTGTGTGAGTCTGTGTGTGTAAGAGAAAGAGAGAGAAAGTGAATGTGTGTGTGTGTAGAGAGAGAGAGAGAGAAATGCCCCCATTGCCGTTGCCACAATCACGCCAACCCCACTCAAGCCCACTCACGCCCCAAGGGGGGCGGTGTGCCACGCCCTATCACGCCCTCCCCACGCCCACTCAAGGGGCATACCCAAGGGTCTAATGATCAACTGTTAAGAAACATAGTAGACCAAATCAAGAACATAATAGCCACAATAGCCTCTACATTTAGACTCTACAACATTGATATTTCTTGTAGGTCCCATAGGAACCCACAAAAGGTTTGAAGGATGAATAAGAACCAAACACACAAAAGAGTGTCTTAAAAGTCAAGATCAAAAAATCAAGACTTAAAAATAATAAAATAAAAACTTTTAATAATTTTCTTAAGCAAAAAACCAAGAACAAGAACAAATACAAACACTTAATATACAAGAAACCTAATTCTTTTCAGTAATTTGGATATTTTTAACTCATAATCACCAAATGCCCAAATTGGAAATCAAATTGACACATGCAGACATCACAAATCAAGAAAATCAAGAAACCAAATCAAGATTCAGACCCAGATGAACTGAAACACAAAACAAAGAACAAATAATAAGAAATTATACCCTTTGTTGAGAAGAACCAGAGCATGCCTCCTTTCCTGAAACTCGGCACTCTCTCTCTCTCTCTCTCTCTCTCTCTCTCTTAAACACACACTTTCTCTCTATAGATATAGAGATACATGGGTCTGTATGTATGTATGTACGTGTATCAACGGATGCAGAAGCTATAAAGCGTTTACATCACCGTGATTTTGAGGCTCCGGCGACACCACCGTAAGATAAGGGGAGGAGCTCCGGCGTGTGGATTTGAAAAGAATATGAGTGGGTTTTGTCGCGTTGTGAATGAGAAGACTAAGATTTATAGTCTACGAATCATGCGACTTATTTTAATGTTTTCTGTCGCTCTGTGTCAGCCGCCCCTACAGGGCTCCAGATATGTCGCCAAGCGTCTGTTTTACTCGGGGTATCAATTTACTATATTTATTTGTTTTTTTTTTTTCAGATATAAATTTTTTTAAAAGAAAATTATCAAAATAATCAAGTTTAACTCTCTTTTTACTAAAATAATCACTAAACTTCAGCTTCTTGTTTAAGCTTTAGACGCCCTTTTTTGTATTTTTGTGTCCCAAGAAAAAACATACGATCCCACATGTTGGTGACTTTGTCGAGGTTTAAATTGGTGTCTTAAGACCCCTTCTCTACCGGCGTCTTGATAGGCCTTTAGACGCCCAATTTAGACGCCAATTATGACATCTTTTTAGAGTTTTTAGACTTTAAAACGACGCCTTTAGACGCCGGTTTTAGATGGATGTAATCTCACCTGATTTGACGGCTTAAAGATGCCAGACTGGGCGTCTGAAGACGTCGCTTTGGGTCTAAAGACGCCGGTAGAAGAGAGGTCTTAAAACACTCATTTATACTCCGACAAAGCCGCCAACATATGGGCTCGTATGTTTACAAAAAGTACAGAAAAATGACGTCTAAAACGGCATCTAAGGGAACTAAATTTGAGTGATTAATTTGGTAAAAAATTGGTAAACCTTGAGTAATTTGGTAATTTCCCCTTTTTTAAGGGAAAATTAGTATCAAATTAGTCAAATTTAACCACTTTTTTACCAAAATATCACTCAAATTCCGGCCCATTAGATCCCTCTTTAGACGTCACCATTATACGTCATTTTTCTGTGCTTTTTGTAAACATACGGGTCCACATGTCGGCGGCTAAATGGGTGTCTTAAGACCCATTTTCTACCGGCGTCTTAGACGCCTCTTTAAACTCCGCTTTAGACGCCACTTTACCAGATTTGACAGAAAAAGGATGTCTAAAGTGGCGTCTAAGATGCCGGTAGAAAAGGGGTCTTAAGACACAAATTTAGACCCCGACAAAGCCACCGACATGTGGGCTCGTATGTTTACAAAAAGTACAGAAAAAAGCATTTAAAGCGGCGTCTTAGAGCCGGAATTTGAATGATTAGTTTGGTAAAAAGTGGTCAACTTTGACTAATTTGGTAATTTTCTTTTTTTTAATTGTACTTAAAAACTAAACCGATTCGAATCATAATTTGTGTCTAATTGAGTCGATTTTTGTTTAGTTGATTGTAAATATCGTAAAACATTTAAATAAAAAAAAAAGAAACAAGTGTATTTGATAACAGGTTCAAAAATCAAACTTCTAAATCTTATGCGGTCAGAAGCTGAATCGGAAATATAATTCACAGGCCGCTTTAGTTTTTATCGGTTACAAATATAATTTAGTTTTTGGGATTCGTTTTTAGGTTTTTGTTTTCACACGTCTAGTGTATATCTTAAAGTGTGTGTTTTACTCAGCATTGTGTTAAATGATAGACTTATAATGTGTTAAGAATTCATATAAGATTAAGGTTTTACCAAAAGGCTTATATCTTAATGCTAGGTAAAAGGTTTGTGTCTCGAATAATAATATGATGTTCGTTTATAAAAAAAAATATGGTTCTATTCTGCTTCGTCGAAAATAACACAATCGATTCTTTATTTTAACTTAATTATAGCACATATAATATCTGACAGTACAAGACGTTAACATATGTGTTCATTTTTATGCCACTCTTTAGCAACCGGACCCATATGGCTCCAAATATGTCTCTAGCACTTGTTTCACTTACATTCATGTTAGGTAATATGTGAGTGAGTTTGTATGTAATTAATTTTTCTTTTTAATGTTAGAGAGATTTAAATTTTCCGTATCTTTTCCTTGATGAAATTCACTCTCACTTGTTAAACATCTTAATTTATAGATATGGTTGGATAAGACTAATAAAACTCACAAAGCTTGACCAGGGCCGTCTTTAAAAGATTAGATGATGCCCTGTGCGAATCTTAAAAATGAGCCCTTATATGTGCGTGTGTGATAATTAGTTTATAACTAAGCTAGGTTATAACCCATGTATAACACGGGTAGCGTTAGGAAAACATGTAATTTATTATATAGTATAAAACAAAGTATTTGAAAGATTGTTGAATATCATATAAAAAAGATAATAAATATTTCATATATTACAAAGATTAATTGCATACAAACATTTAAAACTATTTACAGGTTTCTAAAAAATCCACATTGACAACATCTGACGTCTTATTTGTACATTTTTCATAGATATCTAATATTAATAATTTAACTCAAGCTTTGTTTTTTTTTTTTACTTTTTGAAAGTGATAATTATTATTGTCCATGTGTGAATATTGGTTCTTTAAAAAATAATCCAATTTGTGAAAAAGATTGTCTATGACTTTTATTATTTGTAATTACAAAATAAACTAAAATTAGAAATTCTTTTCTTTAAAACTTGAATGAAATTTATTATCAAATGATATCAAATTGATTCAGTAAGCAAATTTTCTAATTGCTTACTATACTTCTTTAAAATAACCCCTTGTTGTTTTGAAGTCAAAACAAAAATGTAGCATTTTTAACATAGTTAACTTTTTGCTATAAATTAATAAATTAAATGCAATTTAAATATACATTTTTATCTATGACAATTAACTCAATGTAATAATAATCATTAGGAAATTTCAAGCCGGGTATAGTCGAAAGTTAAATAATCCTAACTTTGATGGTACAATATATCTCTAATTCATTTAATATTGTGAATGGTTTTGAATCCATTGAATTTTTTTTGTATTTTTAAAAAACTCTATTTGATGTTAGATGCAGGATATATAGCAATATTATTAACATAATTTATGAAAATATAATTTAGGAAGTCAAAAAGATAATTTCGGAAAGGATTCACATTAAATATTTTTCAAAATTCATAATTTTAAATGTGCAAAGTTTTTAAAAAAATTTAATTTAATTTATAAATTAAGGAAACGATTTTGATTAGAGTAATTATGTAAATTTAGCTTTTTACGTGTAAAAATTTCAATTTAAATTTAATGTGACTATATGCAATTTAAATTTAGGAAGAAATTAATGTATTAATTTAATATTTGGCAACTGTTTTTAAATACAACAAATAAATAAAACGCACGTACGTAATGGTTGCATTATTGCGGATAATTGAATAATTGAAAATAATAATTAATTCATTCAAAAATAAAAAAAAAACAATAATATATAGAACACATATTGAAATAATTAATTATTTAAGTTGAGAAATATTACGTCAATATGCGATTCAATTTTTTGTTACATATGAAAGAGATTTCATATCGTGATGTGGAATGAACTATAAGGTTTGCTATACACATAAAACCCAATCAAAATCAAAAGAACACATTAATATGCAAAAAATTGTTAGGAAGTTGAACAATTTATGTATGAAACTTATGTATTCGAGATATATTTTAGATTACACCAAGTATTGTAGATGGCGGGCGATTGAGAACAATCTAGGGTCTTCGTTGAAGAAAAATAAGTGACGCAAACCGATGGGTCGAAAAAATGATGAAGGCTTCAAATCCGGTTTCTAATACGCATGCTGAAGAATATTAGGATAGATGGAACATTCAAAGCTTCTAATGCAAACTACGACATATGGTGTTAAACTTGATGAAGAACACATGCGAGAAGGGTTAAATCTCTCTGGCGATTGAGAAAAAGAATTTAGGGTTTGTTGTGGAAGAGGGGAAACCGTGTTAATCAGGTTATAAGATGGATTTATACACGGGTTATCAAATAGATCCGAATACCCATAGACCCGCATGTAAAATAGAGGAGAAAACTTGAGTGGAAAATGGAGTCCAAAACATGCTTAAATGAATGCCAAGTGGCAAAATCAAACCTTGATTTATTATATTACATAGATATGAGATGAGTTAATTTGTTTTTTTGACCTAAATTTTAAATTGTAATGAGTAATTGGGTCAAATGTTTAAGAAAAAAGTTTTTCTTTTAACTTTTATAAAATTCGTAACTGGGTTAAATATTTTTAAAAAAATTGGAATGCAAATTATACGTGTTTATTATAAAATAAATTAATATATATAATATATACAAATTTTTTAAAAAATTACGCCCTATTAAAAAAATGGGTCATGTGTGGTACCTCCTACACTTGCTCTAAGACCTCACTGAGCTTAACCATCTTGTTTTGAATGGTTTATCCTTAACTTTTTGATACATCGTTTGAGGTTGGTGAATTGAAAGAAAATAAAAACAACGTAAGTTCAAAAATATTATTATTATATTATTTTTGAACAGCAAAACATATTATAGCACAGTATGTGACTGCTACGGTATAGAGTTGGAGACTCGTGATCATCACTTTCTACATTGTAATGTGGCAAATCAAGTGTAGGAATTGGTAAAGGCTTGGTGTAAAATATTAGGGAACGTGGTACAACAATCAAAGAACTAAAGAAGTCATACAGTTTTCAGACAACTTGAAGGCAATAAAAAAATATAAAAAGTTGGTACAGTCAATCATTCGGGTGACTATTTTGATCTTGTGGAAAGCAAAAAATATCGTACTTTTTAGTAAAATTAAATGGAGCCCGGAGAAGATTATGGATGAGATAAAATTATGTTTTTTTATTTAAATAAAGAATAGAACAGATTTAAACTTTATAGACCGGAGTTCTTGACGTAGATTAAATGTAAAATTTTGAACTCTAGATTCTTCCTTTTAAGTCCAAAATTATATAGGCAAAACCAATGTTTTTTTTTTTTTTTTTTATATTTAGAGGCTGTCAGGCTGCCACATGTTTATAGTGACAATAAACACTCCAAATTAGTTGGTAAAAATCAGCTCATCGTTTATATAGTTCAAACAACCCCCACAAATTTATTTTTGTTAATCCATCAACCCTTTCGTGTCCAACTAGTAATATTAAATCAAAGATGGTTTATTTTTTAAAATTAAAAAAAAATAAGGCAATAGTCTTGGCTGTCAATACTTTTAGCAGCCTTCAAATTTATTTCTTTCTAATTTAGTATTTAGGATAATTTATTTTTTTAGAGACGGAGATAGACGGATGACCAATTGATAATTTCTAGCAATCCTATTATTTATCTATTTTTCAATCTGATTGTGAATCATGTTTCGTTACTGATTGCTGGTTTTTTTTTTAAATTGTGTTTCTTTTCCATGCTAGTTTCTTCTTTGTAAGCTACTACATGTTTGTGAGGTCTATGTTTGTGCTCTATCGCAAAGTTCTTAGATCTTTATTGATTAATCTAGAGTTTGGTTTAAAAAGTTGGGTTTATAACAAAAAAAAAGCCCCATATTTATATTTTATTTAAAACCCTTTAAATAATTGAGTCGGTCATGCATTAAATCATTAGCCTTTTAAAAATTTATGAAGATGCATGTGATAATATTATCTTTGATATTCTTTAAAAAACAACTATAAAACAATATTATTGCTCAACATTTTTTAAGTGGGATCCATAATTTTTACGACTCAAAATGCAGTTTATGTATATTTTTGTTTTCAATTTAATATATATTTGACTTCAGATTAGAAGCTAAAAAGAATAACCCAAATATTAAATACTATTGTTAAGGATAAGAAAGAACTGTTTCATAAATAAACAATAATATAAGCCGACCCAGAATAATTATCTTTCTTCAATAAAGTGATAATTTAATTAATTGACTAACTATTGGAATTAATTCGGATCAAAGCAAAGCATGCAAACGTGTCTAGTCTAAACTCTAAAATATATTTTTTTATTCAAATTGGTGCATCTTGAAAGTTGAAACCACCAATAAACATATAATAAATATATTATAACATTATGAGATGTGATATCGTTGGAGAACATATGACGAACGACAGTTTAAACATTACCCGTTTACGACAAATTGTCTTTTAACAACTGATTAGATTAATGTAATGTGACATTTCTTAGGTTTTTTTGTTTAATTAAAATGAATATTAGATAATATGTCTCGTAGTAAGGCTTTCAAATATTTTTTAAAGTACATCTTTAACGAGCTCAAAATACTTTATCTAATTAAAAAGTTAAAGTTTAAAATTTATGAAAATATATCATTTATTATTTATATCTTTTAAGAGACAAGTTATTGCTTTTATAGTAATAAAACTATGTTAATACTCATGTATTACACAAATTTTATAAATACTATTAAATTAAAATGTATAAATTATAAAAAAATATTTTAATGTAAATAAGTTACGTATAAATGAGATTTATTACTCCGCATTATCATTTTTAGAGCAAATTACACAAAACATCATTTACGTTTATATATAATATCGAAATTCAAGTAATCGGTTCTATTCTTGTCCAGTGAAAGGAGGTTATTAAACAATAAGGGTGTTTGGGTTTTTTTCATAAGTAATTTCAATGTCCTAACTTCTTCATTCTCAATTAGGGTTCAAGTTGTCAATTTTTTGGTGGTATGACCCTAAAGATCAATATACGTCCCTCTGGTCTATTGTTGTGTACCTTGTTATTTAACCACGTGTAACGAATATGTTCTTCTTTGACAGTCTCTCACCTTTTGTCATATCCTCCAACTCTACTATAGTTTACTTCCTTTTCTTTTTTGGTCTTCCCACTAGAGTGTGGCGATTTGGTGGGGGTAATGATGGTTGGTATTTGGGACTTTTTTCATAATTTCTCGCCATTTAGAGGAAGAATCTTGAAGCTATATACTTTCTTTCATGTTTCCATATTGTCTTGTCATTTTAAGAAAAATCTTGGAGTCAATTCCATCAGCTTAGAAAAGGTCCTTACATGAAAGCATCACTGAGCCCTAACAAGTCTCTTCCAATTGCCTTATACCCCTCTTTCAATGGATCAAGATATATATATATATATATATATATATATATATATATATATATATATATATATATATATATATATATTGTCTTGAATTTGTGGGTTATACCACTTGAATCTGAGACACCTTCAACATTTTGATTCATAGTTGTTCTTAGATTTTTTTAAACATAGTTTATCAATGTAATCTCTAAGAAAATCCTTGTAATTGTTTCAATGCTTTAGATCTGGTCCTAAAAGCTCATTTTTTAAACACACACTTCAAATTTCTTTAGAATTGTTCCCAAACTGCTTTGATAGGTATGTTAGGATTATGTTCAATCTGTTCCATTACTTGTTGTGTTAAGAAGGTAGATGAATATGCATTTAGATTTTTGGTTGGTAGGCATTTGTGATCTACAATAAAGGTTTAGACATGCCAAGTTTCTAACACTTTACTTTTTAAAACTAAAAAGTAAAAAGTACCCTTTGTCATGGAATTGATGAAGATTTTTCCTTTTCCCCCCTACCCCTATGGAACCAAAAGTACCCATTTGCTTGAGCAACGTCTGAAATGTTACTAAGACCTTGCGCAGCCCATGCCCCGCCCTTCTTCGCGGGATCCTCCCTTCCGCGGCCACTAGCGGGAGCACCGCTCCATACCAGCGGCTCCCATCAAGAACCCTTCCACGGCCCCCGCCCCCCCCCCCCCCCCGGCTGTGCATCCCGTTTTCTTATTGGGCCACGTCATATAGCCGTTTCCAACGGCTAGATTGTTAAAAAAAAAATTAACCCACCATATAAATAACTCTATTACTTCAATAAAAAAAATCACCCCATTCTCTTCATATTTCATCTTTCTCTCTATATTTTTCAAAAAAAAAAACTTTACAAACATGAATCTAAACTCTAACAATTCCAATCCCGAATTCAACTCGTTCTCGTACGATCTCGAAGCGCTTCCTAATTTATCGGTTCAACTACAACAAAACCCAAACATCCTAACAATTCCAACAACAAAATCCAAATTTTCAATTTCCACAACAAAACCCGAACGTTCAACCACAACCAAACTTGCAAGCCGGTTTTGCTTCCTACTCCCAAAGCGGTTTTCAACAAAGTCTTTCCCACCCCCGTTACTAATCAGATTTCGTGTCACCGAATCAATTTGAAAAAGAAGTCGTGTCGGAGACACAAGACACTCAAAAACGCAATACAAAAAGGAAAGAAAAACAAACAGTCGGCCGAAACCGGGCCGAGTATCGGTCCAATGGCACCGAAACCGTGGACCCCCGATGAAGAAACCGCTGTCGGAAAATGCTACATGGACGAATCCGAGAACAAAACCAAAGATTAAACTTTTTATTTAGTTTTTGTTATTTATTTTTATAAAGTGTATATATTTGTTGTAGGTAATTCGCAAAAACGCGAAAATTTTTGGAAAAAAGTTACCGTTACTTGGCACAATGATGGGCTTCGATGCCGAATACCGCACATATCATCAATTAAATTCAAAGTGGAAGGATATATGCACCAAGTTAACGAAGTTTAGTGGCATCTACAACAACTGTGCCAACAATCAGAAAAACGGAATGAGCGACGAGAACGTCTTGAAATGGGCCGAAAAGGAATACCTACTAAAGAGTAACGGCAAACATTTAACCACGACCACGTTTGGATCGTGATAAAAGACTCGCCAAAATTATGCGTTCTTTACCAAGAAGGTAACGAGGTGCAGAGTTCTTCAAAAAGAACCAAAAACTCCGAGTCGAACGAGTATTCGCCGGGGGTTCGACCGCCCATACAAATTACGCGGTTAACCTCGAGGATGACGAGGAAGAAGATGATTTCGACATCCCCCGGAAGCGGTTAGACCGACAGGGCGAGATACAACAAAACGGGCTTCCTCTTCGATTCGTCAAACCGTCTCCTCTATCCCGACAACAATCGATCTCGCTAATCAACTCCTAGTTTTCATGAGTTTTCAAAAACAAAAACACGAGGATAAGAAAATATGCAAGAAATAAAGCTTCAAATTCAGCAGGAGATCACTCTCCGAGCCGACCTCAGAACGATGGAGGCTTTGCCTCCCGAAGAACTCGACGAGGAAGAACGTTCAATCATGAAAAAATTGAAAAAGAAAATCTTCGATAAATATCGTTAACTTGTATTTTTATTTGAATTGTTAGTTTTTTTCAATGGTTTAGTTAAATATTAAAGTTTTTATAATGTTCTCTCTTTTATTTTTAGTTTGCAACAAAAAAATAAATCAATTAAATTTAAATATTGTTGATGATGTGGAATAGTGGGGAAGGGTTTTCAGTGTGGTGACCACTGTGGGGTTTTAAGGTTTTCAGTGAGGTGATGACGTTACAGAAAAATTTGGTGTGGAGAGATTTTCAGTGGGGTGACCGCTGTGAATAGCCTAATATCAACTACATATTCGTCTTGTACTTTAACATATAAAGTTCCTTTGTGTTGCACGTCACTTCATGTTTCATGCCAACCTATGGAGAGTTTTTTTTTTAATTTACTTCAATGATTTGTGCTTTCAATTGACTAATTTCTACGATTACAACTCTCGACTTACCATTTTCTACTTAAACATCAATAAACCTATTATGCAAAGATGCATGATTGATAAAAATCAATATACATACACACACACATGTGTGTGTCGACGTCATTATATAAAGCATGAATGCCTGAATCTAGACCACCTCCTGATACTACATAATGAGTATACATATCCTCCCAACCCTCAAACCTAATTTTTTTTATAGCTTCCAACACTTCATAAAAAAGTTTTAGTGTCTAACAAGTCAACAAAACTTGACACTCCATTGTTATACCTACGACCTGGATATTTAGTGAAAGAACTACCATGATACAAATTGATAGAGAAAAGGGTCAGATAAACAATTACATTTACCAAAATCAAAGAAAAAAAGATCAATTGTCTAACACAATAATAAAATTATCAATTTCATAGTCTTCAACATCTTCTCGAATAGGAAATCGATACGCTGGATCTTCATTCGTTCCTTGATCAGATGACATTAAGTATAATCAAAGTTTATGTTTAAGAATGCATATGGTTTAAGTCTAATCGTTTACGTGTTTGGAGGAAGGTTGATGGTGTGACGAAAATCATACTAAAATTGGGGAGAAGAAAAGCTGTTGGAAGCGAGTTAAAATGAAATTGCTAAAATACCCTTACATGTTTGGGATGTGAGGGGGCTTAACAAAAGCATTTAACAAAAGTTAGGGTAATGATGAAAACTGAAACAAACTATTTAGACAAAAGGTAAAAAGATAATATTGATATTTTTTAAACATAAAATATGATACCTTAACATATAGTATGTTTTTTTTTTTTATTTTGTATATATATAAATAAACAATAGTTTATCTTCTACATGTTTTTGTGTATGTATGTCGTGTACGTGAAAGTTTTACCTTTTTCTTGAAATATGCAAAACTGGGCAAATCCTTGTTCTTCTTTTCAGTTGCTTGAAATATGCATAATTGACCTATCTTATTTCTTTTTAATATATATATATGAAAATCTGTCACATAAATGCTTTTGTCTCATAATCATTTGATTTTCATTTATTTATTTATTTATTTCATATTCATAAAAAATGGGTTAAAGTTTTACTCGTTACAACACTTTTATGATGATGAAAGGCAATACATTGAATGCCCTTAATTCCTTTTTAGTGATTTGTTTTACCGATTTACGTTCAATGACGGAAATGCGTATAAAGTTTGTCACCAGGGGGTGTTTGTAGTTTTTCCACCAAAGTCTTCAAGAAAATAAATAAAAATAATGAAAAAAACTATAACGATGTAAATACTCATATCTTTTAACTAAGGGTGTAAATAAATCAAGTTGACTGGTGCATTACTCGAGATTGGATCACTAAAAACCTTGAACATGTCGACCTTGAGCTCAACTTACAAATATGACCCGCCTGGTTATTGAGCTTAAGCTCTAGTTTCACGTGTTGAGTTCGCTCATAAGCCTAAACGAGCTTTTTATTTGTATAAAGTTTTACTTAATTAAATAAATTTACATTTATATAAATAATTGTTTTTTTTATCAAAGCTATGATACTTGTATATTATGTGATATATGAAAAATACAGTTATAAATATATAGAAAATTATCAAGAAAAATAAATCATGTTAAAAATTAATGATAAACAATCCAAATTGAGCATAACCAAATTCAAAATTGAAAATTTTATAACAAGTCCAGATCGAGCACGTAGCACTTTTAACACCCTGAATGCCAAAAATATATATATATACTAAGTAAAAGTATACAATATATAATCAACATAATAATGTACAAAAAGACCAATACTGACATCAGAACCTTAATTATTACGCATGAGATATGTTACTTAAAAATTCAGATTAAGCCAAGCTTAAACGAGTTTAAACATGTATTTAGGTTTGTGCATAGGTTGGTTTCAAACGGTGAAAATTGTGAACTAACCCATTAAAAATTGGTTCTTCATACTCGTTTTCCGTGTGTGTTTTAGTTAGTTCCGGTCCTCAGTCCATTATCCACGATCTCATTTCCAACTTGTGAGAACCGAATGTGTGTTTGTGTGTATGTAGTGTGTGTTATGATGTGTGTACTCCAATTTGTATTTGTGTGTTATGACGAATACACTATGTGTATGTATTTTTCTAATGTGTGTAGTGTGTGTATATGTCCTATTAATCTATTATTGGTCCAACCCAAAAACCATGAACCGATCCATGAGAATTGGTTTTAACCCCTTAATTATGTCTGATTCGCTAGTGGTATGGAAAATCTGATCATGTTTAATTTGGATTAAACCTTTTCACTCGGCTGCCTGGATTCAAGCTACATTAATAAACAAGTTTGATTCAAATTTCACGTACTAAATTTGAGTATACTCGCTAGCTTAGACAATTATGTTATTTATATAACTTTTATCTGATATATTAAGTATATATTTATGTAAGTGATATATATAAGGTATACTTGCATTCCATCTTTCTGTCCTACAAATAGTTATGTTACGAGTGAGCATTCCAGATATAATTGATTAATTTATGTAGCAATAACTATTATATGTATTAATGTATGAATTGCAGCGTCATTTAGTTTGGACTTTGGAAGAGGTGCCTGTGCTTTGACTCTTAAAAAGTAAAAATGGTGGGTTGTTGAATGGGCCTTAAGCCCATGCTGCTTTCAATAAACTTAGATTTGGGCTGGAAGAGTGGAATTGATCTATTTTTTTTGAACGGAAACGTGGAAACCACTGATTTTCAGGTCATATAACCAAGGTCTAGTTACCATGACCTCCGTTGAGACCTCACCACCACCACAGGAGGAAACCGCATCAGAAAACCTCATGACCTCCCAAGGACCCATATTTCGTCTTGGGAGGGATTTGAACCAGTGACCTTTCATTTGGAAAGATAAGAAGTACCACTAAGGCAAAGCCACTTTGATCTAATTGCTCCCTCATTTTCTAATTGCTCCATTTGGAAAGACAAGGAATTGATCTAATTGCTCCCTCATTTTCTTGCTGCAATTTAGAGTTGAACAAAAACTGTTATTAGGTTTTTTGTAATGTTCTCTGTCTAATAAATTAAAATCTTACAAACACATGTCATATTTTTTAGTTTTTAGTTTTCTTATACTATTTTTCATGTGTCTCTTCTCCTAATATATATTTATCTCTTTTACAAAATGATGATATTAAATATTACTTATATTTTTTCAGATTAAAAATGGATTATTAATTTATTAGAAAAATATTTTATGTTTTTTTAAATTTATTTTTTAAAATAAAATATTCTAAAATTGATATTTTTTTAAAATTAAAGCTTTATAAAACAATATTTTTTATAAGATTTACAAAAAATTCTAAACAAGTGATATTTTCATAAAAAATTAATATTTTTATTACTAAATATTTTTTATTTTTTATTTAACATATATAATTATAAGGCACTAGCTTAACCAACTATATAATAAAAAGCATAGTATCTCCGTCATCTACGTTGCTTTTTCATCTCACCAACTATTATTCGGTAGCATTTTAATAGATCATAGTCTCTTAATGGTTAAAAGGTAACCTTAAATATGAATGATTAAGATGTAACATTAAAAGATAGCATCTTAACCATTCAGACTTTAAGTTACGTCTTAATCATTAAAATGTTGATTGTTAATAACCATTAAGAGACTATCAAACAAACCCTCAAGAGTTGGTTGTGGAGTGAGTCCGGCCCTCTTAATTTTTTTCAATAAAAATAAATATAACAAATGTTAATAATGGTAATCTTGTTATCATATATTAGTACAAACCGTTTGCAAAACAAACTACAAAAATATATTTAACGTTATGTCACGCAAATAGATTCAAACCAAAATCTTAAACGGGTGGTGATTATTGGCTTCAAAATTTGAACAAAGTAAGACATCAATGTTGGTTGAGGCTCGTATTCAACTCAAGATTCTTATAAAAAAAAATTATGATTCCTCATAAACTAATTCGTGTGATACTCATGGTACACACAAAATGTGTAGAAACTTTGTAGGTGCTCACGTACTCGAATAACACTTGCCAAAGCGATGTTGATAAATTTGTGGAAAATGTGAAGTTTGTGAGGATGGGGGACAATTTAAACCAAAAGTTATTTTTGTGGAATCAGGTGAACTCATTTTCTCACCATACACAAATGAACATATTGTTCATTCTAAATTGGATTTTAAATTGCTTTAAATTGGATTTTACTAGTTTGATTAAAAGTGTCATTTGCCTTTCTAAAAAAAAAATAAAAAGAAATAAAAGTGCCATTTTATATTTTGATTTATGACATGAGTGGTGTTGAAAGTAACAAGCAGCCAAGCAGATTAAATTTGCATTAGAGGAAGAATTCATGTTGGGGTGAAGTAATAAGCATGTTATCAAAACGTAACGTTGCGTTACATGCGAGCATGTGTCATTGTGAGTTTTGGTTATATTTATGTATGGTTCAGCGCTTGCAAACATCTGATCGTTGCATACTAGGAAGTTGTAGCGAAATGTGACATGGGTTGTTGGGTTTCATGAATCTATTTAGGCTATAAAGAAGTATGTTGTTGAACCCTAGCTTGTCGTTAAAAAATGTATACTTTATACTATATAATAAAAAAATAAGAATATAACACATGTCTTTTTTTAGCTTATTCACATCAGATTTTTCATGTGACGTCTTTCTAAGTTATCCACATGACATATTTAACAAATTTAAATATTGATTTCATTTAATACAATCAAGTTAAATTTACAAATTAAAAAAAAAAACTGATATTCATTTTCTTTAAACAATAATGAAAACACAATCATTTTAAACTTTATATTTTTAATTCATAATTTAGAAATTTCAAAATTTTCAAATGTCATTTCTTTTGTTTAAAAAATGTTTATGAATTTATAAAATGTACTTTTTTAAATGTAAAAGTTTTACGTTATTTACATACAATTTTTTTTACCAGTAGTTGTTTTATAAAACATATTTTTCATATAACTATCTATAATATGCAATAATAAACACTCTGTCATCCTAAAGTTTCCACTTATATGTCACTTTAAGATTTTTTCCATCTTATATGGGAAACTATTTCCATCCATTTATTCAAAATTTTCGTGCATTTGGTCCTTTCAGAGTTTCAACTTTCAACTCCGAAAGTCTAAAGGGTAAAGATCTCATTATGGTTAACTGCATTTTTTATAGTTCGATGCAAAACCCTTTTATTTTACAATTTTTTTTTGAAAAATAACGTGTATGATAGAGTGTTTTTGTACATGTATGCCCTGATAATAAGACATAGTAGAGAGAGAGAAAATAACTGATTTATGTACTAAAGAAATTTAGCGATTTATGTAAAATACTTTTTTTAATGATCAACTAATTAACTTTCGAGTAATTTGTACGTAGCTTCTAATGGTTAAAGAATGTTCAAGCTGATCACTAGTCCAGACGGACGGAGCCCCTAACCCACCATCCATCAATTCCAGAAAAAATCCTGACTCAAGCACCCGCCCAAAGACACGATAGAAGGCTTGTAAAACTGTGTGGGATCAAGGATCGAACCCAGGATCTAGGTCTTCTATTATTTTCTCGTACCTCTATATTACCATTAGGACAATACATCATCGGTAAATACATACTTTTCATAGGAGGTTTTTTCACTGTTTTCAGAACGGGACCGGACCGGCCGGTCGGACCGGGAACCAGTGGACTGGCCGCCCCAAAATGTGCTTGTGACCCGCTTTCAACCGGACCGTCCGGTTGAGCTGGTTCACTGGTCGGACCGCATTTTTTTTTAAAATTTTTTTAACTAAAATGTAAGGAATAAACACTAAAACCAAATGATATATTTTTATTAACATGATTATCTCTGTTTAAACATTATTTATGTTTGATTAAATGTATTTATAATTGTATAATTTCTTTTGGGGTATTATATATATTCATTATGACATCCGGTTCTTGAAACCGCTTCGACCAGTCCGACCGGTAACTAGTAAAACGTCCGGTTCAATGTCCGGTTCGGTTCTGAAAACATTAAGTTTTTTACACCAATCTGTTTTCATGGATTCAAACATGACTTCAAAGAAGCAACACATGAAGCTCAATAGTTTTGTCATTTAGACCAACTCTTACTCGTGTAAAGAAATATGCGTATTTATGTTTGTACTAAATGAAAAAGGCATGTATATATGTGACTCTATATGTGAGTGTGTATGAAATAGTTTATTTATTTATAAAGTCCTAAAAGTTAAATATAATTTACAAGTAAAAAATAATTATCAAATGAATATATTTTTAGTACCAATGGCGGCATGAGGCTTTGGGGTGTACGAAGTAAAGAGGAAAAGCAAAAGAAAACATGGAAACAAAAAGAGAGAAGGAAGCTATAAAGCCTAAAGTAACAAAGTTAAATGAATCTTCCTATATGAGATATTTAAAACGGGTATTAATATTTTCACTTTTAAATCGTACCATAAATTAGGAATGTAAATTAATTGAACAAACATGAGCATGTCAAGTTCATGTTCGTTTGTTTAAATTTAGCAAAACAAACGATTGAACACGGATATTAATTAAACGAACATGGGTTTCTTGTTCGTATTCGCTCGTTAAGAAACTTAGAGTGTTCATATTAGTTCATTAATACAATAAACGAATAGTTCATCAACATTAGTAAACAAACATAAACGAACTTAACCGAACAAATATAAACGAGCATAACTAAAGAAACAAAAAAAAAAACATAATTAAACATACATAATTTAACGAACATGAATGAACACATGAGTTTTAAACTTGCATTGTAATTAGCCTATTTCAGTTAATAAATTTATAAAAATTTAGGTAAAATAAAATTGTAATAAGCATGCTAATTTATAAAGAAGACGAATATATCACTGATTTATCGAAATAAATGAATTGATTTATTTATAAAATTAAACGAATAGACATAAATGAATCTAAATGAATAAACATAAACGAACGTTCACAAACGTAAATGAACAAACAAGACTTGTGTTTATGTTGTTCATTTAGTTAAATGAACAATTTTTTTGTTTATGCTCGTTTATTAGTAAATAAACAAATATGAACGGACTTTTTACTAAACGTTCAGTTCATTTACAAGTCTAGCATAAATTGTTAAGACAGTCTTTACGTCTTGTTAGTATTTTACTATTGGTCTGTATGTTATATAAATTACTTGTATAATCTCAAATTTTAAAAATTTGTAACAATTATTTGAAAAGTACGTTAATTTACCCTGTTCTTTATTTACAAATGGGAAAGAAGAAACTCATTTTATACTCATAAATTTAGATCATAATATGTATACATAAAAAATTAAACCTTTTATTGTAAAAATAAAAGGAGACACATTAGTCACGTATTGTCTCCTTTATAACTCTAGAAATCATATCTAAAAAAATAATTATAAAAGGAAATTTTTCATTTATTATATCTATATTTAAAATTTGAATATTACGAGGCCAAAAATCAAAAATGTGCCCCTACGATCATGATCATTTAATTATATAAAGAAAACTAGCATCTAATTTTTTTTTTTTGAACGGTGAAGATATTAAACTCACTGCTGCATCAATTCTATTTCTATATTTTTATGGGAAAAGAAAACATCTTTCTTTTGCTATCATCAATTAACCATAGAGTTAAGCAACAAAGTAAAGCAATAACTTTTTGCAAAGGGTTAGATCAAGATTCATCTTCTAAAGACATTTACTACTTTTGATAGATATAAGACAAATGTAATTAACACTCTTTTTAAAGTACTTCTATTAATTTTATATTGCACAAGAGAAAATATATATAATTTGTAGTAAAGGTGTTCAGTTTTTAGACCGATTGATGCATATAAAACATTATATGCTAAGATGCGGTGGTGACGTAAAGGTGACAAGTACTTAGCGTGTAGCAAGGGTTTTGGTTTGTTTCGAGTAGATGGTTATAAGAAGATAAAGAGGAAAAGAAAGGGTATGGTATGGTGATGTTGTGCTGGTTGGGAGCATTGCCTCCCACTTACGGCTAGTGTGCGTATTTGCGATGGTGTGAAGATATAAGGGCGCGACATGATCATAATACATAGCCTAAATGCTTTTCACCTCTCCCTTGAGTCTCTAACCTCTTATTAAAGTTCTATTTATTTTCCGCTACTAAGTACAAACATATAATAAGAAATAAATATGATTAGAATTAACCAAGTCATGTTTTTTTAGTAACTGGAATTATACAAACATGTTGTTATGAAATCCAATGCAACAATAAGGTTTCTAATTAAATATAGGATTTTTTAAACTTTTTATACAATTAGAAAATTTGTAGAATCAGATTAAGCTTATATCACTGCAAAAACTGACGATCAATAGTAATTAATCATTTTTTTTTTTGAACGGCGACGATCCTACATACCACGTATGTTGTCTTAACAGGGCCCACCGGGCAAAGGTAATACGCGGCCACACCAGATGCGCGGGAACCCCGTGGAATAGGTAAACCCTCGCCCCCCATTGGTCCAGAACCCGAGATTAAGCTCAAGATTCCTTCCCTCACCTGGATGTCCTTTAAATTGCCTCTGACATGACTCGAACCCATGACCTCTCGGTCACAAGGTAAAGCCCTAACCAGTAGGCTAGATTGCAGGACAGTAATTAATCATTTAAAAGATTGATTTTGTCCATTAACCTAATAGTTGTAATGTTTTTATTAAACTATTTAAAACTAACCTATATGTCCATATTCATAAATAAGGAAACCTGTAACTCTTTAAAAATCTAAATAATGTTTTTTTAAAATTTTGTCTAAAAAATATTAATAATGATACTTAATGGTATATAATAAAAAAATCATGTTACTTAAAATATAAAATGCTTTGGTTTTTTAGTTCTTTACAATTTTTTCATAATTTTTTAAAAACATTTTTTTTAAAATCTTTGGAAATAATATTTTAGTTTTTTTCATAAAAACAATTTTCTAACTTCTTAAAAACATTTACTGACAATAGGAGCGAGCAATGTGAGGTTAGCCCACTTGATAGAGGCATTGTCTCTTAGAAAGAAGGTCTTAGGTTTAAATCCAAGCAAGGAGAAAAAATTGGGTGTAATTTAGGAGTAGGAGTAGATAGTATTGCCGTTCAAAAAAAAACAATAGGAGCGAGCTTTGAGACAGTCTAGGATCAAGCTCCTTCTTTACGAAAATATCAAAATCAAGCTCCAGTTATTATGAACCAGGGGTAAGCAAAAAACCGAAAAAACCGAATTAAGCAAAAAACCGAACTTAAAAAACCGAACCGAACGAATAACCGGAAAAACTGAACTAAAAGAAACTGAAAACGAATTTTTCGGTTTGGTTTCGATTTTTCATATTTTAAAAACCGAAAAAACCCGAACTGATTTGTAATATTGTTTAAAAATTAATATATATATATATATATATGTGTGTGTGTTGTTATTTTTATATTTATTTAACATGATAAAAACACACAAAGAGTTTATTGTTAGAGATGATAAAGATTTGGAATAGATGAAATCTACCATTTTAGAAGGTGAAGATCGGAATTATTGCATATTTAGTTATTTGCTTTTAGATTTTTTTTAAATATAAGACCATGATGATAATTATTTTGTTTTATTTTGATTAGTTGGTATTCAATCTATTAATTATGAATTATCCATTGTTTTACATGTTTGTATTTTCAATATTGAGTGTGAGAGAAAAAAAAAGAACAATAAAAAGTAAAAAAAAAAATCAAAAACCGAACTGAATCGAACAGACAAAAAAAAACCGAAAATCAAAAACCAAAAAACCGAAAACCGAATGGTTCCTAATAACTAAAAGCCAGTTAATGTCGGTTTCGGTTTTAGCCAAAAACCGAACATAACACATCCATATTATGAACTCTATTTACAAAAAAAAAAAAATCCTAGCACATATCATGACTATATTTACATTTTCCAAAACCGATCTTTATTTTAATGACCAACTAATCAACTGCTGCTACTATATACGCGACCCCCAATAGCTAAAGGATGATCAAGCTGACCATTAGTCCAGACGGACGGAGCCCCTAGCCCACCAGCCATCAATTCTTGAGGAAAATCCAACTCAAACATCCGCTCAAAGGCACGACGGTGGAAGGCCGGTAAAACCGGATGAGATCAAGAATCGAACCCAAGATCTGGGCCTCCTATCACTCCTCTCATACCTATATCATACTAGTAGAGCAAGACATTATTGTTAAAACCGAGCTTTGCTTGGCTCCTTGTGATACTGAAATGCATTCAAATAAGAAAAACAGTTGTTGATAATCTAAAAATATTATTTATAAACACATTATTTAAATTTAAGCATTTAACCTTGAACCTTTAACACAGTTTATGAATTTATATGAGTTTTGTATTTTAATTTATGAATTTATCTTTGAACCTTTGATACAGTTTATGTAGTGTAATAACTTTATAAAAAGCTTTTTAAATTAATATTTCAAGTTTGCTTAATAGGAGCAAAAAGTGGCTAATGGTCTCGTATGGGGATATGAACCTAGTTACTATAAAACAATGGTTATTTATAATTATAAGTCCGTCAGATTTTTTTTGCAATGCCAGCAGGCCCACACTTTATGTTGATACTTTTGGATTCAATTCATATTGTTGTCAAAATTTGTAAGATATTACAATGATGTGCGACCCGGGCTATCACCTGGCTTTGTGTTTGAGCCGAAAGGGTTTTACGCGGCAATGTTAAAGTTTCATGTCCGGTTTTTCCTTGAAACGATTGATTGACGGATCTTCGACTCCAGCCAACTTGTTCCGTCAGGAGGGTTGAGTGGAGCCTCTGCTGCAATCGCAACAAGGGGAGCCTATCTAATGCTACTTAAAAATGCACCACTGCAATTGTAGCATGAGTGTAAGGCTGATGTTTCGATATTCAGTCACTGTACTCTGAGGCAACGGTCTTGCCGTTCCATCAACCGACGTTCTAAAAACAAAAATTATAATTATAAGTTATAACATAATTTTATTATACCGATCGATTTTGTTCCGAATAAACGACAATTATTTGTCATCTCATCGAATAAACGATAATTATTTCTTCATATTTTTGAAGCGTTGTATTCATTTTAGGTGTTTAGACAAGTGTATCTATTTATTTGGGAAGGAGATGAAATAAATGTACATAAAAAAAACTCAAATTAAAACCATTAAACTAAAAAAATATATTTCTAAAAACGTTCTTTCGATTGAGCCAAAACCAAGTAAACAAAAATCGTATTTTACTCTTCATAAAATAGTAAGAAGTTTAACTTTATACTTGCTATTTAACTTGATTTATATTCTAATTAAATTACCTTTTTTAACATAATTTTTACTTATGACCTTATATAAATGACACAATACTATTTTTTTTGAACGCTTTGGTACAATGACACCCAAGACGGGATTTTTACCGTCCCCTCGGATTTGACGCTCTGGGGCGTATGCCCGAGCCAACCTAGGAGGAACCAGTGACAGAGCTTGGAAAAAGTTCGGAGGGGGCCCAAAGATTTTTAGGAAGAAAACGGAGGGGCCAAAGGGTTTTTAGGATGAAAACAGAGGGGACCGAAGGTTTTTTAGGAAGAAAACGAAGGACACTGAAGGATTTTCTTCTAAGCGAAAAAACAGGGGGCCAGGGTACCCCCGGGCCCTTCTAATACTCCGCCCTTGGGAGGCACAACTGGGTAAAACCTTCCTTCAGCAAATATGTTTCAGCCCGGATTCAAACTCAAGACCACTCATAGAAAAGTCAATGGGGTAACCATTAGGCTAGAAGCCCTTGGTTGACACAATACTAATATCTAACTCTAAAGAATTTACAAATTCGCTCAAAATTTAAAAAGAATTAACATACTTATCTAATAACTATGTGTGTAAACTAAGATACACGTACACTCCTTTGAATTTAAACTCGGGTAAAAGTCTAAAACTTGTAAAAGTACATCATTTCATATTAACTCATAATAAGATAAATACAAAGATTAAACAAATAAGTATTGTATTTTTTACTGAAATATGTAACATTTTAATATAAAATGAGTTATAATGAACAAACTTATTTGTTTAGCTATAATTCACCTTAGCTTAATTTAAAATGACAATTTTAAACCCAAACTGATTTTGCTTAAAACTTATCACTACACACATCCACCCATCATGGCCTCACTCATTATCTATTTCAACCCAACCCACCTATTTTTCAATACATAAGAACAACTTTAAATTTATTTTATTTTTATTATAATGATTTTATATATGACATTAGTTTGATTGCCTTTTTTAGCCGATTCAACATAACATGATCTAAACAAAAGTGAAAAAAAATATTATATATAAAAGATTTTCATGACCATGAAAAAAAATTCTAGGTACGCAATTGACGATAATGTGGGAAATTAGTTTGGTTAGTTTCGGTTTTCTCGGTTTTTAAAATATGAAAAACCAAAACCGAACCAAAAAATTCAGTTTTGGTTTTCTTTGGTTTGGTTTTTTCGGCTATTCATTAGGTTAATTTGGTTCTGGTTCGTTTTTTTCAGTTTTTTGCTCACCCCTAGATTCAACAAATTCAAACAAAAAATCTAAGAAAAACCCTGGACAACGTCATTAAGAAGAAGATACACATATTCAGTGGCGGACCTAGAAAATTTGTTTATGGGGTTCAGGAATTTTTTTTGAACAATTATTTGTTATTAATTATTTTGTTTTTTTGACAGATTCAAATATAATCGGGTCGCATCAACAAAGAAATTGATAAAAATAAAATAAATCACAAATACATAATAAAACCAAGCTAAATTATCATCTCATTAATTAGAATTATATGATAAAATTAGTTGTTTTTCAACATGATTCAAAAAAATTCTATTTAAATTTATAAATTAAAGATTAAAAGAAGGTGAATGTCTAAATTTTCTTTTAAAAATTGTTTAATATTACATAAATAAACAAATTATACACAAATCAACTAATTTTCTCATTATGTTAAAAAGTTTTAACTTCAGTCAATTTTTAAATTGTGGCTGTTGTGATGTGGAGAAAAACATGTATATTAATAAGTTATTACTCTATTGTATTTTTAGGAGCGAACCGAATATGAATTATAAACATTAAATTCAATCACCTAATATGCAAATTGCGTCTTATTACTTTTTTAAGTAGACTATGACTGATTAGATATTTAATTAAATTAATTATTGTTAATTGAGTTTCATCACAGGTAAAAACATATTGCGTTATTTGAATATTATTTTTTTTTATATTTGGCTTTAAAATAATTTTAAATTGAGCTTTCCCTGGTTCATCAAATTTTCATGGGGTCGGAGACAAAATTTGTTGGGGGTCGATCGAGATCGGATCAAATATATAACATTGAAAATCAAAAGTTCATGGGGGTCGGTCGATTACTAAGAAAATACCCTATAAAATACGATGTGCGTCTGGATAAAAGCACAAGGAAACGGAATCACTTCGATCGGTGAAACGCCACCGCCACCGCCACCACTGCCACCAACAGTTACCACAACGATGATGGTGAAACTACGATACGATAGTAATTAATACTTCAACAAACAAGCTGTTAGCAGGTTACATGGCTTATGAGTTTCAAACAAAAGGGACATTGTTAGGGCAGAAACTTGATTTTGCACGGGCTGGGACACCGGATATCGGGAAAATCTGGTCGTTACTGGAGACGAGAACGTCAACGAAAGCTAATGAGAGGGATAAAGAGGTAGCGAGCTGCGAGTTTGATTATGTTGAAAAGCAATGATGGAGTAGGGATGGCAGAAAAATCCATACCGTGTGGGAAAACCCGAAGACCGAAACTTTAGGGCCGGGTATTAGCCCGAATATTAAGGTATGAGACCGGGTATGTGATAAAAAAAAAATATTTTTTAGGGTTCGGGTATGGGTATGGGATTAAGGAATACCCGACCCACTTACTCGAAGTAATGCACGTAATATTTTTTTAATTATACTTTTCCAAAACATAAGGCTTTTAATGAAAGATCAGAACAAATTATAACTTTTATCTTATAGTTTTATATTTGAAAGCAAGTATCAATTTTATTATTTAAAAACTAATCATGTTGTTTTAAATATGTAATTTCAGTTTTAATATTAAATTAAGAGTTTATATTCGCATCTTTTGAAAGTTATATGTCATAATATTTATATTTATTTTGTTTATATTTTATGGTGTTAATATTATATGATTCTAATTTATTTTTATAATTGTACAATAACATTATATAAAATTAATACTATACAAATGTGCTCGAAAAATTACAAAAAGTATTTTTAATAAAAAAATGGGTATACCAGATATCCGTAGGTGTGCCCGATACCTGATGGGTAATAGGTCAGGTATGAGACACATTTTTACAATCGGGTATAAGAGTGAGATTAACAATACCCTACCCGAATCCGACCTATTGCCATTCCAATGGTGGAGTTCATATACCAGATATCGTGAATCGTACAAAGCATCCTCCTTGGATTAAGATGTGACGAAGACCGAAATTGTTTTCAAGTTTTAATCTTGATATTCATGTTTTTGAGATGCGATGATCGTGATAATTTGTTGAAATTAGCGTTGCTTTCTATTGAAGATTCAACAATTTTTTTTGGTTGAAAATAGTACATAATTTTGGTTAAGTCCATCAAATAAATGTTTTTTTGTTGATTAAAAAACCAAATGAACGCAATAGAAAATTTATTAAGAAATGTCATGTCAGCATGACACACACATGCCACATCAGCAAGGTGACCTACTAAGACTGCCCTGTGTGACGGGTGAATAGGTGTGAGTTGGAGCGTGAAAGGGCGTGGAACACCGCCCCCTCTGAGGGTTGAGCGGGCATGGAGGGCTGGGCGTGAGTAGGGCAACGACATAAAGGACTGTTGGAAGCTCTCTTTTCGACCGTTGGAAGCTTTAAAAAAACTTATTTAAAAAAAATACTATATATACAACCATAATTTAACATCACACACAGTCTTCTTAACATCACACAAAAAACATCAAACAAAAAAATTAGTTTTGTTAAAAACTGCGGTTTTTACGGGAAGATGATGATTTTAGCGAAAGCGAAGATTTTTTAATCGAAGCCGCACAACTTACTCCCGACATTATCAAACAACAAGTTGAAAGACTCATTTTGTCTAAAAGAGCACGAATTAATCGAGATCGTCTTGGAGCGCACGCACGTCTTGTTGACGATTATTTTTCAGAAAGTCCGAAGTACCCCGACCATTTATTTTGGCGTTGTTTTCGGATGAGTCGAAATCTTTTTTCGCGAGTGTGATGATTTGGAACAAAACTTTGATTTTTTTCAACAAAGGTGTGACGGAAGAGGTAAGATCGGGTTTTCCGGTCTTCAGAAATGTACTTCTGCAATACGCCAATTAGCCTACGGCACTAGCAGCGATTCGTTTGATGATTATTTACAGATGTATGATAGAATAGTGTCACACCTCGGGCCGGCGGGAAAGGATCGGGTTCTCCCGTCGGGCGGAAGGTTCACGGGGCGCGATATCTTGAATGATAATCGAAATGATCAGATTGTTTACATGGCACATGATAAATAACGAGAAATACTAATATGACATATAATATAGAATTACAAAGTTAAATTACACAGTACGTGTTCATAATTTAACTAAGTAAATCTATTCCAAAAGAATCGTGTAGTTTCTATCTTGTAACTGTACAAGATATGCAAAATAGATTCACAATGTCATCAAAATGTATGCATCCAAAAGTAAGCTAGGTCTTCTAAGAGTCCTCTAGCTTAATCACTGATGCTTGTTATCTAGACCTGTCCGTCACCTGAGAAAACATGCATTTAAGCAAAGTCAACACTAGGTTGGTGAGTTCATAAGTTTAGTATTTGAAAACCATTGAATTTATGTCAGTCATGTTCATAGTGTATCACATAAATTGAATTGATGATTAACTCCCATGTTTCACTCAATGTCCTCTCCATGGTTGGATGTACAGATAATGTCTCATCCAGTCAAGCATGCTTATATATAGGGGCATACGAAAGGGTCAAGCCCAGACGCCACCCCACCACATGCTTAACTGCACTCAACACTACCTGTAATACAACGATGGGTACCCATTTCCTTTCACCTATGATTTTCCCGGTGTGTTTATCCACTAAGTAAAAATAAAAGAGACGTAATCGTCTCTGTTGACCATCCCTTACAGAATAGCCGGCATGTAAAATAACTCAGTGAACAAAGTAAGAGATGAAATCATCTCTGTTAACTAATCCTTACGAATTAGACGGTATGTAAAATAAACCCATAACTGAATAAAGAGACATAATCTCTGTTAGCTAATCCTTACGGATTAGCCCGGCATGTAATATAACCCAATGAACAAATAAGAAACAAGATCGTTTCTGTTAGCTATTCCTTACGGATTAGCCCGGCGTGTAAGATATCATACTCGATATCTAGAGCGAAACTCAATAGTTTCTGTAACCAATCATTACTGATTAGTCCGGCGTCTAGAATACCCAGCAATTGAATAAAGAAACATAAAAGTCTCTGTTAGCTATTCCTTACGGATTAGCCCGGCATGTAAGATATCATACTCGATATCTAGAGCGAAACTTAATAGTTTCTGTAACTGTCAGTACTAACCAGTCCGGTGTGTAAGATATCATACTCGATATCTAGATAGGAACATAATAGTTCCTGTAGCTGTTTTCCCCCATTCAGCCCGGCATGTAAAGTGTCCAACTCATGATTCCTAGTTAGAGACATAATAGTCTCAGTAGCTGTCATTTCTGATCAGCCCGGTGTGTAAGATATCCTCCCACGATATCTATTGGAATGAACATGTTTCCTAGCTTTTATGAGTGTTATCTATATGATTGATAGCACCTCTCGTGCATGGTGTGATTTCATTTGATTTCCCCAAGCCCCGATTATTAGTTTTAGTGATTTATCCAACTGATCTGCCATTGTGTAACCGACACACTCTGACGGTTAGGGAATGTGCTATAAATTAAGTCTTAGTAAGTAATGATGGTATGTGTGTGTCATGCCATCCCAAAAGCATGTGCATGTAATATCCTCCTCGATATCACAAGTGAATGTTTCAACTGTTATCCCAAGTTTGCGTGTTCTAGTGATCTTAACAAAGTGTCATAAGAACATGTCTTATACCCGATGTTAGTGATCTGTGAATGATCCTGTTATCATGAAATTACATTATCATAATGATCATTCTTGTCATTAGTAGTTGTTATTGGCTTGTTATCCCATGACTTTCCCGTTGTTCTATCGTGTAAGAACTATGCGCAGTTGTAAGATATGTTCTTAACAACTCACATCATCTTATGTGTTACTGTGTCATAATTCTAGGTTAGCATGTAGCATCCTAGTTATTTCAGGTATGTTAACGTCAAACAAGCAAGCATGTAATGATAATGATAATAAAGGTAAACAATTATTATCTAAATCATGAAATAAGCAACATGTTATTAGAAACTTTTAAATAAATAAAAGTTAAGCATGTTTCTCAGCCCCGAGCTTTGAAATCAGTAAAGATTAAGAAAAGGGGCATATGAACTCACCTTGTAGTTGTTGGAGGTTGACTTAGCTTAAGCAGAAATGCACGCGCTCTTGTTTGTACTTGAGTCTGTTTAACGATCCTGTATTGATGTATAACTTATAAGTATAAGTGTAAAGTTTTGCGCGTGTATATGTGTTATTCTTAACTTTGTTTGTCGTTGCTTGATTTCGATCCCCATTCGGCCCAATTCCTTTGAAGTAAGATTTACTACCACATTTGTCAACTTAGTTTGAGTCTCATGTATAATTGTAATTCATGATTAAGAAATTTGATTTCCTTTACCCCTCCTTGTCTTCAACTTGTTTTTGAAATGATTAAATGACTCAATTCTTCTCAATTTTTTGACACTACATTCATAACCTTTGTAATAACACATGTTTACTAGTCCTACTTCCCATTTATGTCATTTGTAACCATTTATTTTGTAAATTCGTTTACATTTAAACCCATTGGACTTACTAAGTAATATTGGGCCGATTGAGGTATAAGAAATGGGCCAACTATTTGGGCCGATTGTAGTTAGTCTTGGGCCCAATTTAATTTATGTAGGCCAATTTATTTGTCATTGGGTTGTACTCGTTGGACTGTTGGGCTTGTCGGGCCTTAGTGGTTTTTGGTTGAGTTTGGGCCCGTATATTGGGCCAGCATGTCCAGTTGGGCTAAATCTGGTGGGCTGCACTAAAGAATATGTTGGGCCATGCTATTATATCCAGTTAAATCGTTGGGCCCAAGAAGTGGGAGGGCCGAATGTGGGCTGTTGCAGGCCGTATGAAGTGGGACTGGCGAATGAGGAGGAGGTGGCTGGCCGAATGTCTGGAGTATGAAGGTGTCGAATGAGTGGTAGCCAGCGAATGGAGACCTTCGGTCCTAGGTGATTCGGCGGCTGGTGGTTTCAGTCGGCCTGCCATTCGGCCGGTCTGGGTAGAGGGCCATTCGGCCAGTCGAGACAATCGGCCTCAGCCCCTCTCGTCGAGTCTCAAGATTAAATGATCAGGTAGCACTTAGCCTCACACCCCCCTTAGTGTGTTTCGTGGAAGGTTCATGGGTTTTAAAAGGATTTAAGTCGGTTTAGAAGGGGGCTCGACTAAGGGTTACAAAACCCTAAAGTCGCACACTTGCAGCCCATTTTACCTTCGATTCAGAGACTTCTAGGGCCGATCCTTTGTACTTTCATGTAGGGAATGATAAGAGCTTCGATTTGGCACCAAGAGAGAGTGATTTGGTTGAGTATTGATGAAAATATGGTAGAGAGAAGTTAGAGAGAGAGAGATGGCCGGATTTAGGGTTTTTGAGAGAGAAAGTGAGGTGTTTTGTGAGGAAGATGAACTCATTTCATCTTTATATACCCCGCGTGTATTCGGGTTCGTTTTCGTTGCTCGGTTCGTTAATTCGTCGCGTTTCCGGAAATTAAAACGCGTATTTTAAAATCTTTTAAACAAAAGAATTTAATTAGTTATTTTGATGAGTTTCAAAATTGTAAAACGTTATTTATTAAATTTTATTAAATTTATTATCGTTCGTGTCGGGTTTCGTTTTTTTTTTTTTGTTTCGTCAGATCGCATCACTTACGCGCATCTTCGTACAGAGCGCTAACTGTACGAACACGGTCGTACGTTTCACTTTCTGATTTGGTTTTCTAATTGTCAGTTATCATTCAGAACGTTAAACTCACAGATATGTTTGTGTGAATCGTCACCCACGCAAACACTCTGTCAGTTTAATTATTCTAAAAGACACTGCAATATAATTTTGAATTGTGTTTCCTCACTGTCGGACTCAACTGAACATCCTGTTATCACTTGGTTTTCGCATTGAATTGTCGGTCATCTGATTCCTGTCATCTATGGATATCAGATCGCAACCGATTCGTTATTGTTATTCGTTTGAATACTGTTGTTTCTCTTGAGTTGTTGTATCTATTGTATTTAAGTTTTCACTTAAACACCTACAACTGTGACCTGTTTTCTGTCATCGCACGACTGTTTACGTACTGTATTTACACACAGTATGTGGTGAAAGTACACACACCGTACGGACTTGCCGTACGGTTTAGTACTAGTTGTCACAAATAGGGCGGGAATGCATTTACAAATTTGTAAAGGTAAATTTATTTATATAATATATATATATATCTTTATTTTATACTTTATATATGTTTATTTTACGTACAGGCGTAATTAGATTGTACACGAAGAAGTATTTGAGGAAACCAAATTCCCATGACGTCCAGCAAATTTACACGTTTCATGAAAAGGTTCATGATTTACCCGGTATGTTAGGTAGTCTCGACTGCATCCATTGGGAATGGGACAATTGCTCAACAGCATGGCGAGGTCAATTTCAACGAGGCGACCATCCAAGACCAAGTTTTATGCTAGAAGCTGTTGCGTCACAAGATCTTTGGATATGACATGCCTTCTTTGGTGCATCGGGGTCGAACAATGATATAAATGTTCTAGATCAGTCGCCGATTTTCAACGATCTTATTGAAGGCATGGCACCCGGTCAGTAGTTTATTTGCAACGACACGTCATACAAATACGGGTATTATCTAGTGATGGTATTTATCCGCAATGGGCTACTTTCGTGAAATCGTTTACAACAAGACAAACTGAAGATGATAAGCGTCTATATTTCCAAAATCGTCACGAGGGGCAAGAAAGGATATTGAGCGAGCATTCAGCGTTCTTAAACAGAAGTGACACATCATTTAACACCCTGCAAGAGCTTGGAAGCCAAGTCGGATCTGAAACGCGTTATACGCATGTGTGATACTACACAATATGATAATCAAAGATAGCCGCCAAATGCTTCGTAACGAGGATACACATGCGAACTTCAAATCCGATTTGATTAAACATTTATTGAAAAATCGTGAAGTTTAATCTTAAATTTTAATTATATTTATTGTTATGTTTTTTTTAATATTTGATACAATTATTAATTTTTAGCTTTTTTTTTATTAATTTGTAATGTCTACTTATAATTTTATGTAATTTTTTAATTTATGATTATTTATATGTAATTATTTAATTTTTAAAAGAAAAGAAAAGATGACGTGAAGTGGTTGGAACAAGGAGCATTTCGACCACTTTTGGTAGAGTGAGTGGTTGTAGTGGGTGACTACGTGACACATATGTGAAGTGGTTGGATCAAAGGACATACCTCATGGTCGAAAATGGTGAAAAACAAAAAATTAAAACAACTTTCTTCATCTTTTGAAACCCTAAATCCCGACCACATGAACTCTTTCTTTACCTTTTGAAACATTTGATATTTAAAATTGAAATTGTTAACCTAATAACCATTTTTAGTTAAATACAAAATTTAATTTAGAAGTCTGTTTGACAAACCATGAGTCTGGTTGAGTTTTTACAAGCCAAATCAGTAACCTACGTATTTTGTTTACTGTTGTATCACATAAGTATCCTAATATATGATAAAAACTATTGTCTTAGTATAACTAATCAACATAACCAATTGTCCAAAAGGATCATGTTCTTGGACTAAATTAATAGGCAAGGAACGCAAGACACTTGTCAGATTCATTTAAATTGCGTCAAACTCGCCATGTAAAGTTTAAACTCAAGCTCATTTGTTATATATGCTATGATTTAATTTCGACTCATTTACAATCATCTTGATTGAATTTTTAAGGTATAAATCTCAACTAATATACAATAAACTTAACATTTTACACAAATGATGTAAATTCATCTACTTAATATGAACCCTCCTTACAATGAAAATGCCGCTCAAGCCCTTCAACTTATTTTTTTTCCTTTTTTTTTCTTTCTTTTTAATTTTTTATGGCTTTCGCTTTTGTTTTACTAAAGAGACACCTGCGCCCATTTCGTTTTAAAGGTTCAAAGCTACATTTTTAAACTTTATGCGTTATGTTTAACTTGATATAAGTTTAGATTTCAATGATTCAAATATACATTATCTCAAACAAATGCATATATAAATCAAACAAAATGATTTTTTTTCTTTTTTTTTTTAAATTGCATTTTGTACTATGGATATCATACATTGCGTGTAAACGTCTAAGTTTGCAATATGATTATTTGAATTTTTGATAAGAATAATATATTGGTAATTTTAGTTTCGTTAATCACTTTGTTATAATTGGATTTATTTTATATCGAATAAAAAAATAAATATATAATTGGATTTATTTTATATCAAATAGAAAAAATATAAATATAAAGTAACTTAAGTTAAGGGTAATAGGTCTAAGACTACCTATATGAGGGGGGTCGGAGTGGGAGCCGGGAGAGAGGCGGGATGCCCCGGGGCCGGCCGGGAACACCACCCCCCCGGAAGTGGGGTGGGGTGAATCGGGGAGATGGCACCGTTTCAAGCCGAATGGGAAGTGGGTGTGTCGACCGTTGTGGGTTTTGACCGTTGTGGGTTTAAAAAAAAATCTAATTTTTTTTCTATTTAAACAACTCCAAAACAATCACAACTCACACTCTTTATCATTTTATTCTTTCATTCTACACTCAAATTTTATAAAGTTTAAAACAATGGATCTGTTTACATTGGAGCTTCCCACATTTGAAAGTAAATCGTCAAGTTTAGAAGAAGAGGAGATCAATATCAAACAACGAAACTTTCAGTTTTTGTCAACCATCGTCGCCACGAGTTTAAACGAGTCTGCATCCACCGCATCCTCTTCGAAAAGGTATACACAATTTTTTTAGTATAGTTGTTTTTTATATTTTTTTATTATGTGTTTTACAATATATATGTTACAATTTGTTTAAAAGGTATATATGTCGGGACGATCATGCCGAATCACACAAGAGGCTTGTCGATCATTATTTTAACACCAAAACCAACCCAACATTCACCAACGAATTATTTGAAAGAAGATTTCGTATGCCTAGAGATTTATTTTTGCGTATCGTAGACTATATTGAAATGAATTATCAATACTTTCAAACATCGTTTGATGCAAGAGGTCATCAAAGTTTTACTGCACTTCAAAGTGCACTTCTGCGATACGACAATTAGCTTACGGTAACGCTCCAGATGCTCTTGATGAGTATTTACAAATGTCTGAAAGAACGTCGCGTGAAAGCCTCGATCATTTTTGTGACGGTGTTATTTCTTTGTATGCAAAAGAATTTCTTCGAAAACCCACTTACAATGATTTCAGTTGCTATACCAAGCGCATTCTGAAAGACACAAATTCCCGGGGATGTTGGGAAGTATAGATTGTACGCATTGGGTTTGGAAGAATTGTCCGATTGAATGGCGCGGACAATACACACGGGGTGATTACAAGGTTCCGACGGTGATGCTTGAAGCGGTAGCATCACAAGATACTTGGTTTTGGCATGCTTTCTTTGGACCTCCCGGCTCCAACAATGACCACAACGTTCTTGATCGTTCGTATGTTTTCAGCAACATACTTGATGGATCAGCCCCAAAGTGCCCGTTTATGGTTAACGGCGTCGAATACAAGCTTGGATATTATCTAGGTGATGGGATTTATCCTAGTTGGGCAACTATAGTGAAATCGTTGCAGCATCCTCCTGAAAATGATTTAAAACGTCGTCGATTCAAGAGAGCACAAGAAGCTGCACGAAAAGATGTTGAAAGAGCTTTCGGTGTTTTGAAGGGAAGGTGGAATATATTGCATCGTCCCGCAAAGCAAATGCATCCACGAAGTTTACGAAAAATTATGTATGCTTGTATCATTCTACACAATATGATTTTAAAATGGAATGGGTCAGCAATATCACCAGAACACATAGAGGACCCTCCTAGCGATGAACAGCCTGAAGAAGATATTCTTTATCAGCTACGATCAAGAACAACGCACGAAAATCTTCGAGCCGACCTTATCGAGCATTTGGAGCATTTATCGCAACAATATCACGCCAATAACCCGAATAATTAGTATTTTCATTTAATGTAATATCTTTTTAATTTAATGTAATATCTTTTTAAATTTTAATGTAATTTTATATTTTATTTTTAATGAATCTATTTAATTATTATTATTTATTTATTGTTAAAATAATTAAATAAAAATAAGATTTGAAAATGGGGAAAAGTGGGACGACACCGTGCAAAATGGGGAAAAGTGGGGAAAAGTGAGGAAAGCTGATGTGACGCTGATGTGGCAACGAGGAAAAGTGGGGAAAATAGGGACGACTCCTAGTCCCCTGAGTGACCCAACTTAACTCAAACTTTTATTAAAAAAGTAATTTTTCTCTCTTCCACCGACACAACTCAACCCAACCTAACTTAATTTACACATATATTAACAACCCAAGTACCCAACCCAACTCATGTTTTATTAATATATTATAAATACAGTTCATCATTGTTTCTAAAATATTAAAAATTTAATATTATTTAAACGAAAAAAGATAAACCGATAAGTTTTAAAATAACGTTTTTCAAATAAAAAAATCTTTTTTCGGAAAATAACTCCGTTCAATAAAATTTATACAGGGATGTTGACAAAAAAAACAAGATTGTGTGGTTAAATTTTTTAACAAAGTTAAATTATATAAGTTATTAAATAAAAATTAAATTAGATGCAAAATTAATTGAAAAAGTTAGGTTGTAACCTTTTTTTTGAACGACGAATGTCTCAATCGTGTGAACCAACTATTTACAGGCAATGTCATCAATGTCTAGTTATCTGGACCTCCCATAAGCCACCAAAACCAACCCAAGTGAAAATCTCACTGGGAAAACCCCCTGACCCTCCTCAAAACCCCTTTTTGCTACAAGAGGGATTTGAACCCAAGACATCCATATGAAAGAATATCTGGGTATCATTGAGACATTGCATCATTGATAGTTGGGCTGTAACTTGGACGGGGAAGTTAGGTTGTAGAAAAAGTTTTGTTTTTTCTTTTTTCTTTTCTTTTTTTACAAAGCAACCCACAACCAAGGCTTGGGTCACCACGGGTAGTCTAAGGAACATAGCCCTAATTGGGTCTATGTCAATCATCATTAGTATATGGTAACAACTGGTCTTAGTGGAATTGAGATCATTAAGAAGTTAGCAATTGACCAAACAATGACAATTAACAATCAGGAGCAACTTACCTTAAGTGACAAATGAGAATTAACAAAAATCATTAACAAAAAATAACATTCACGGATAAGACAACATACTTGTAAACATTCATAGATGCTTAGTGTCTATTAGAGATAATGAGTGATAACTTAACTTACATGAATTTTTACTTATTTAAATTACAAATCGACCATCGATTGTTGGTGACACTCTCTTGTTTCATAGTGTAATGTTAAAAAATTAATAGACTTGAATAGTTCTCTAATGAATATTATCGAGGATTTAAAAAGGGTACAATTGTATGTATACAAGTGATAAAAACATAAATCTAGGAACCTGATAAGTTTGGTTATAGTTAAGTAATGAAGTGGCATTATAACCGATAAGTGATCGATACAAAGTATAATCATGAAAAGTTGTTCTAGTGCTAGTGAAGATGTCATTAGGGAAGTGTGGTGTCCAAACTACTTTTGAACTAAGAAGATCCACTCTATTATAATGATCATAAACATGTATTTAAGAAACTTCAAGACCAAAGAAGTAATTTAATTTGCCCCAAGTCTTTAACAACAAATTCAGTTTGAAGATGGTCTATGAAGCGGATGATGGATGGCTCATGATCCTCGGTTAGGTTTAGTCGTCAACATGCGCCAACTAGCATAAAAGACACGATTCATGATCGAAATAATACGAGGTGTCAGCTTGACTATACATGAAACATTGATTGACCAAGAATGAATTTAGCCTCTGAAACCAAACCCATTGAGCATGTCTAAGACCGTAAAGAGCTTTGTTTAGACGACATACATAGATTGGACGATGAGAGTCGATATATTTAGGCAATCGCACCACCTGTATTGACTTGTAACGACTAGAGAAAGAACAATACAAACAGTGATCGATGGCTCTAACAACAAGATTGAAGTTGCAAATTTGTCTTATAATAAATTTATGGTAAGACGATTGAGAGCATCTACCCAAAAAGTTGCAGATTCATTTGCACAAAATTGTATTACAATGCATGTTTTGGTTTGATGCTAGTGCTTTGTTTCAATTAGATGTTGGTGCTTTCTTTTAACATGTTCATTATGTTGTTGAGTACATGAAATAGGCTAAATAGTAATGAACAATAAATTTCGAGCTTGATTGTTTAAGAATTTGGTACCTCGTCATTTTGAAAAACCTTTAGTTTACAAGAGAATTGGGTTGACCAAACTTCAAGAAACTTTCTAGCATCTCAAAGAAAACCTAATTTTATAAAACTATGTGAATATCAAGTAATCATCAATAAATAAAACATAATATCGATAACCATCAATTAAAGTAACAAGAACATGTCATCATAAGTCACAATGCATCATATCAAAAACATATGCAAATAATGTTTGCCATTCAACTGAAAACATAAATGATGTTGCTTTGAAAGTTCACAAGAAGAATAAATATCATATTTAGGTAAAATAGATATAACATTTAAGCACCATGTTGATTGAGAATTTAAAAAAACATCAAAACCAACATGATCATGGCGTTTATGCCTAAATTCATGCAATACAAGTTTTCAAGCTCTAATACCATATTAACCTTAGATAAATTCTCTAGCAAATGCATACACAACAACAGTAAGGACCTATCCCGACGAAAAATACAAGGCCTGTCCTGACAACATGTCGTGGGGATAGGGCATTTTGAGCTGTCCCGACGACATTTCTTTGGGAAAACGTTTGTCGGTATAAAATCGTACCAACAGGTGGAAAAAGTCATCGGCAAAGGTCTCGTTGGTATAGAGTATGTTCAAAAAATTTCAGATTAGACCTGTGTCACACCCCGAGCCGGCGGGATAGGATCGGTTGTCCCGTCGGGCGGAAAGTTCCCGGGGCGCGATATCGTGAGTGATAATCGTGATGATCAGATTGTTTACATTGCACATGATACAATTGAGAAATGCTAAATATAATAGAATTACAAAGTTAAATTACATCAGTATTGTTTTTAATTTAACAATGTAAATCTACCATAAACATCATATATTTCTATCTTGTATTTACACAAGATAAACAAAATAATTTGTATAATGATGTCTTCAAAATATATGCAGGTCCAAAAGTTAGGTCTTCTATCTGAAGTCCTAGTCCAAAAGGAATAACTCCTTAGTTGACCTGTTCGTCACCTGAGAAGTCATGCAAAAATAAAGTCAACACATGGTTGGTGAGTTCATATAGTTTTATGATTTGAAAATGATTTGATAACCTCCTTCGGTAAAGACCCTAACCTCATTAACATCAACTGTATCATCCAGATCGGTATGCTTATGTATAGGGCATACCCCTGGGTCAAGGCTACAACCCCGCCCAGACGCCATCCCACCACATACTAATCCGCATAGGACATTGATATTAATGATAATTAAGCATTTTTACCTAACACCTCTGAAATAGATTTTGATCTCCAAAACTTGATTTACCTTTGATTCTCTTGATTTTGATCATAGACAAAAGATTTTCCAAAAGTCAGTGATAATAGTAAAATGTCAAATATTTAATTAAATAATTAAATAAAACAATTAAATACAACTAAGACATGATGATTGAGTGTAATTTTACTCAATTAGTTAGACTTAGTTGTTGGTGGTTGTCCAAGTTGTAACCTCTCACACGTGACCCATACCAGGCATAACTCACAAGGAGTATACCTGGGCGTGACGGGATTTTAATGATTTGCCCTTACAGCTTGACCCAAAGGTCTTCTGTACATGCGGGGACTTTAAGGATATCCTTTGTTTCTTGATCTCTTGATTCCCTTGAGTTTAGACGTTGATATTGATTTCCATGATTGTTCACGTTATTGCCCGTATAGCCTGACTACAACAGTCTTCTATACCTGAAGGGACTTTATATGTGTGTTACACGTGGTCTTGATTCCATATACAACTGACATCCACCATGACTTGAGTATTAATGAGTTCATTAGATCATAATGATTTCATTATTTCAATGAGTCACACACATTTATGATTTCTGATCTCTTGAGTCTCTTGATTCTTGATTCTTTGAGTTCCCATGATTTTGAATGATAATTGATTTGATTTATGATTCTTGGGCCTCAGATCACACACTGAGTTATGATTCCCTTGAATATGATTTATTGATCTTGTTCTTTTGATTTCACTTTGAGTTTAGATTCTTGAAGTTGAACTTGATGGACTAAGGGTTGATTTAGAATTCAAATTTAAGGTATTACTCATAGGAGTACTTAAATTTAATTGATAACTTGATTTGTTCATTTATTTCCTAGACAGGAGTCTAGGAGTATCAACAACATATATATGTAAAGACATATAATAATTAAAAGCATTTAAATAAACAGTTTAAATAAAACAGTTTACGCATGCTTCTCAGCCCCGCGTTTTAAAACAAAAATGTTAGAAAAGGGGCAATGAACTCACCTGTGTTGCTTTGTATAGAATTACCACAAAATGCGCGCTCGTTGTTGTAGTCTAAGTATCTTCGTTTCCTGAATTTGTTTTAAGAGAATTCGCAGATGATAAGTATTTATAATAAACGATAGGTCTGGGGTTTGGTCTCGGTGTGCAACTAAGTGTCCTAAATTACTAACGAGATTCTAAGACTTCCTCTAACCTATTACCCGTAATAGATCCATGTTCCCATATTATTAACTCCTAAACCCTAGACAATTAGGGTTTATTTTAAGTATATTACAAGTCCTTATTCAACACATTTATAAATTAATTTATTTTAAATTAAACTTTTATTTATAAATCATTTAATTATTTTAATAAGATTTATAGTTTAATTTCTTTTATGAAAGCATAATTAATTTAAATGGAAAACTATTTAACATGTGATGAGCTTATATTAAGCCCATTGGGCCTCTCTTGACCCATTACTTGACTTTGATTTCCAAGTGAACTACTAGTTCCTTCTTATTAACTAACCTTAGACGATTCAAGTGAATCATCTAAATTTAGCTTCAAGTTCTTATAAAATTCCATCACGTTTAAATGTTAATAGTTACATCGACACTTGAAATCTCAGAACATTATTTTGATCCATATGACTTTACAAGGACTCCCCGATGTATTAGAATTTAAGAAATGAATATTAACAACCCATATTTAGTCGATCTCATAATTATGAAAACCCTTATTAATTCCATGCACACACACACATCCATGCATGAAGCTCAAGTGAAAGTTTTCCATGCAAACCCTAATACTCCATGCACTCACACATCCCTTTCCCTTGTATGTGTATACACTCACCCCTTCATTTAAAGTTTACGAAAACCACATATCACTCAACCCCAATCAACCTTGGCCGAGTAGGGTACAGCAAATAGAGCCCCGACGACTGGGTTTTGGCCGACTGAACTTGGACGAATGAATGTCTGCGAATGATAACTCAACCGAATGAAACCATGGTCGATCGAATGGGTCCTAGGCCGAATGTGTTTGATTCGGCGAATGTGGATTTGGCTTAGGCGAATAGGCATGGTCCGAATGACTAGGTGTTGGTCGAATAGCTACTCAAATCGAATGGCAGTGGCGAATGAAGGTTGATTGCCGAATGGAGTAAGTCGAATAAATCCTGGTTCGGCGAAGGAAGAATTGGTCGAATGATGACACCCGCTCGAATGAGTTAACCGGTCGAATGTGGCCTAAGGCCATTCGCCGAATGTGAGGTTTAATGGCCATTCGGCCATCTGATGTTCATGGTCATTCGGCCAGTCTAACTCAAGAACAAGCAGCCCTAATTCTTCGAGCTTGGTGACTAGAGGATGAAATAAAACCTACTCCCCCTTCATTCTATAGTGTTTTTGTGAAAATCCTATGGTGGAAAATGGTTTGAAACCGGTTTACATAAAGGGTTCGAGATTAGTGTTTTCAAGTCCCTAATTCGAACATAAGATCGATTTTTACCTCAGATCTGTTGGATGCAACCTTAGATCCGTTGTACTTTCGTGTTCTACAAGTGATGGTGGTGATTTAGACACCAAGAACACGAATTTTGGTGAAGAAACCACCAAGAAATCTTAGTGAGAAGTTGAATTTTCTTGAGAAGATTCTTGAGAGAGAAAGAGATGAACGAGAATGATGATGATGGCTGGTGGTTGTGGTTGTTGTGGCATTAAATGCCACAATAAATGTGGGGAATAATACCGGGTTCGTTCGGGTTCGTTCGGTTTCGCGTGGTTTCGCGTAGAAACGCCGTTTTCGCGTCGTTTTCGTACGAAATGACTCGGTTTTAAAATAGAATCAACTAAATTATTTTAGGTTGTGATTCCTAATAAATTAACTAAATATCTTTTAATTATTTAATTTACAAAAATATTTATTTAACGTTTAGATCGAATCGCGCGGTCATCGCGCGTATTTGTTCGAATCAAATACGACGATAACTACACTTTTCAATATTGTTTTCTAATTATCGAATATCATTCAGAACGTTAAACTTTTAGATTTATTCGTACAGATCGTCACCTATACGAATAATCTGTCGGTTTAGCATTCACTTAACGATATTCGTGTTGTTTTGTCCTGTAAGGCCTCACATACGTTTATACATAATAAAATTCTAACAAATAAATCACATGATGATTCTGTGTTGCCAGATAATTATCTGACTCAAGAACCATTGTTCTGGTTTTGATTTCTCTGAAATGACTGTGAATTCACTGTTTTGTTAGCATGAAATGATACTGAGGTTTGATATGAACATGAAATACACTGAATTACATGAAAATTGTACCTGATTACTGTTCACGCACTGTTACGATCACTGTTCCGGTGACGATGTCGGCACTGATGTTACAGTCTCCCCTTGTTAAAGAAATTTCGTCCCGAAATTTAAGAATTGTTATCGGGTACGGCTTCCTCTTCAAACAGCTGGGGATACTTTAACTTCATGTGATCTTCACGTTCCCAAGTAAACTCGGGTCTGCGTCTTGAATTCCAACGAACCTTTACAATCGGAATACGGCTTCGCCTCAGTTGCTTGACTTTGCGATCCAAAATCTCTAAAGGTTCTTCTATGAAATGTAACTGATCATCGACTTGAATTTCTTCGAGTGGAATGACGAGTGATTCGTCAGCAAGGCACTTCTTCAAGTTCGAGACGTGAAACACATCATGCACACCACTGAGTTCATCTGGTAATCTCAGTCTATACGCCACAGGACCAATACGTTCGATGATTTCGAACGGTCCTACGTATCGTGGTGCTAGCTTGCCTTTTGTTCCAAAACGTACAACGCCTTTCCATGGGGATACCTTCAACATGACACGGTCTCCCACTTGGAATTTCAACGGCTTACGCCGTTTGTCAGCGTAGCTCTTTTGTCTGCTTCTTGTAGCTTGCAATCTTCTCTGAATCTGAGCTATCTTGTCAGTGGTTTCCTGAATAAGCTCTGGCCCAGTTATGCGATTATCTCCAACTTCAGTCCAACAGATCGGTGATCGACATTTCCGGCCATAGAGAGCCTCGAATGGTGCACATCCGATACTGCTGTGATAACTGTTGTTGTAGGAGAACTCAATCAGTGGCAAATGAGAATCCCAATTCCCACCGAAGTCCAAAATACAGGTTCTTAACATATCCTCTAGGGTCTGAATCGTACGTTCACTTTGACCGTCCGTTTGTGGATGGTAAGCTGTACTCAGATTTAACTGTGTCCCTAGAGATTTCTGCAGTGATTGCCAGAACCTTGAAGTGAATCTGCTGTCTCTATCAGAAATAATTGATAATGGTACACCGTGACGTACCACTATCTCATTAATGTACAATCTCGCCAGTCTATCCATCGTGAAGGTTTCACGCATCGGCAAGAAGTGAGCAGATTTTGTTAAACGATCAATGATCACCCAAATCGTATCGTGACCACTGGAAGTGCGGGGTAGCTTGGTAATGAAATCCATAGCTATTTGTTCCCACTTCCAGAGCGGAATCTCAGGCTGTTCCAGTAAACCAGACGGTCTCTGGTGTTCCGCCTTTACCTTCGCACACGTCAGACACCGACCGACGTACTCGGCTATGTCTTTCTTCATTCCGGGCCACCAATAAAATCCACGCAAGTCTTGATACATTTTATCAGCGCCTGGATGAACAGAGTATTTTGTCTTGTGTGCCTCATCGAAGATAAGTCTTCTCAATTCATCTACCGCCGGAATCCATATACGATCCTGGTAGTAGATCATTCCATCCGACTTGGTCTCCAAATGTTTCTCTGCTCCGCAGTCAAGTTCTTTCTTCAAGTTTCCTCTGTCAACTGATTCCTGTTGAGCTTGAACGATCTTGTCTTGTAAGCTGGTCTGCACAGTCATACCCATAGCCCTAACGCGTAAGGGTTTGACCCGTTCCTTCCGACTCAAGGCATCAGCTACAACATTTGCCTTTCCCGGATGGTACTTAATCACACAATCATAATCATTCAAAAGTTCGACCCAACGGCGTTGTCGCATGTTGAGTTCCTTCTGATCAAAGATGTGCTGCAGACTCTTATGATCTGTAAATATGGTGCACTTAGTGCCATATAAATAATGTCTCCAGATCTTCAGTGCAAAAATCACTGCTCCCAGTTCAAGATCATGAGTAGTGTAATTCTTCTCATGAACTTTTAACTGTCTCGATGCATAAGCGATAACTTTGTCTCGTTGCATCAGTACGCAACCAAGTCCCTGATGGGAGGCATCGCAGTATACAACAAAGTCATCACATCCTTCCGGGAGTGATAAAATTGGAGCATTACATAACTTCTGCTTCAGTGTCTGAAAAGCATCTTCTTGTTTCTGTTCCCAGACAAACGGTTCACTTTTCTGAGTTAATTTAGTGAGTGGCAAAGCTATCTTAGAAAAGTTCGAGATGAACCTCCTATAATAACCTGCCAATCCCAGAAAAGACCGTATCTCCGTTGGTGTCTTCGGAGTGTCCCAGTTCTTTATTGCTTCAATCTTGGCAGGATCTACATGAATTCCCTCACTGTTGACTACATGACCAAGAAACTGAACTTCCCTTAACCAAAATTCACACTTAGAGAACTTGGCATAAAGTTTCTGTTCCATCAACAGTTCCAAGATCTTCCTGAGGTGTTGTTCATGTTCTGCTTTGCTCTTGGAATAAATCAGTATGTCATCGATGAAGACGATAACGAACTGATCTAAATACGGCTTGCATACTCGGTTCATGAGATCCATGAAAACCGCTGGTGCATTTGTCAGTCCGAAAGGCATCACTAAAAATTCGTAATGCCCGTATCTGGTTCGGAAAGCCGTCTTCGGTATGTCTCCGTCTTGAACTCTGAGCTGATGATACCCAGACCGTAGATCTATCTTCGAGAAATACTGAGCTCCTTGTAACTGATCGAACAAGTCATCAATCCTCGGCAATGGGTACCGATTCTTGATAGTCAACTTGTTCAGCTCTCGATAGTCGATACACATTCTAAACGATCCGTCTTTCTTCTTCACGAACAAGACCGGAGCTCCCCAAGGTGAGTAGCTCGGTCTAATGAACCCTTTATCCAGTAACTCCTGTAACTGGTTCGATAATTCCTGCATCTCCGAAGGTGCTAACCGATAAGGAGATTTAGCAACAGGAGTTGCTCCAGGAACTAAGTCAATTCGGAACTCTACCGGTCGCACAGGAGGCAAACCTGGTAGGTCTTCAGGAAATACTTCTGGATATTCCTTCACTACTGGTACATCTTGTATCTTCTTCTTGTCTTTCTCTTTTTCCACTACATGAGCCAAGAAAGCTACACACTTCTTCTGTAAACACTTACGCGCCTTTATGCAGGAAATGATTTTGACACTTCGTTTTGCTTGATCCCCTCTGACTTCCAATACACGATCATCTGGTAATGGAACTCGAAGCAGCTTTTCAAAACAGACAACTTCCACTCGGTTAGAGGAAAGCCAATCCATTCCAACAATGATGTCGAAACTACCCAACTCCATCGGTATCAAGTCGATAGAGAATGTATGACCGTTAAGTGTCAACGGGCAATTTCTGTAAACTGTACTAACTGTGATCTGTTTTCCGTTAGCTACTTCTATAATATAGGGGGAGTCTAACTGTTCCTCTATAGAATCTAGTTGGCATGCAAAATCGGCAGAGATAAAACTCTGATCCGCACCAGTGTCAAATAGAACAGATGCATAAAAGTCATGTAAGAGAAACGTACCAGTGACCACATTTGGGTCCTGGCGTGCAGCTGGTGCTCCAATAACAAAAGCTCTTCCACGAGGAGCTTGAACTGCTTGTTGAGCCTTCTTCGGGCAGTTCTTTGCAAAGTGGCCTTGTTCGCCACAGTTGAAGCAGCCACCATTGTTCTGATTAGCTGGTGGAGGGAGAGCTAGTGCAGCATTGTTAACTGCTGGATTTGGTGTCAGTCTGCACTGTTGAACCCAGTGCCCTTTTCTTCCACAACCCGTGCATTGACGGCACTGGTTGTTTGCAGCATGATGATACTGGCATTTAGTACACAAAGGATGTGGGCCAGTATATTGTCTCTTGGGCACATTTTGTTGTGCCGCTGCTACTTGATTCAGGGGAGTAGCCACAGTGTAATTCTTGATCAATTTCTGTTTCTTCTTCTGGTGTTGCTGCTGCTGTGGTTTCTTTGAAGACTCTTCCTTGCGTTTACTGGTGTCAGCCTCTTTCTTCAGTACTCCAGAGGCAACCATCAAATCAGTAAGTTTTCCAGACAGTCTCACTGCAGATTCAACAGTGGTAGGGTTGGCTGAAACAACCATGCCCTGGATGCAGGCGGGAAGTCCACCCACATATCTGTCTATTCTCTTCTCCAAAGTAGGTACCATGTCGGGCACCAAAGCAACTAACTCGTGATAACGAGTAGTATACCCCATATGATCAGCCCCTTTCATCACATGGTTGGATAATTCAACCTCCAGTTTCTGCAATTCATTCTTGGGGCAGAACTCTGTTCGCAGCAGTGCCTTGAAATCCTCCCATGGCATGGCCATGGCTTCTTCTCTTCCTCGGGCGTTGATCTGACCATTCCACCAGGTCAGAGCCCGCTTGTTGAATGTTCCAGCAGAGTAGCGGACTCTATGGTGCTCTGGACAGCTGCAGAGGTCCAGAGTAGCCTCAATCTTTTCAATCCATTGGATTAATCCAACGGCTCCTTCAGATCCGCTAAAGCTAGGCGGCTTACATCCTACGAATGACTTGTAGGAGTAGTGTGAGGTACCACCAGTATTCCCACTGGCTTCTCCAGATGAGTTGCCAGTGTTGTTCATCTCATTACGGAGAAGGTTGAACATCTCCGGTATCGCCGCCTTCATCTGATTGGTCATCTGGCTGCTCAGTAGTGTCACCAAAGCGATGGTGGTAGGATCCAGTATAGGTGTTGTTCCTGAACCTGATGCCTCGGTGATCAGTGGAGGAGGAGGTGGAGGCGGTGGAGGAGGTGGCGGTGGTGAATCGGCTGGAGATGGTGTCGAAGAATGTGGAGCCAAGCCTAGAGGTGGTAACGAGGGAGTCTGTCTTCTCGGCGGCATTCTGATCATAACCAAAATAATATTGGTTAGTGCAATGATCGAATGCAGAAGACATAATGCAACAAAGTCTTAAATCTTAGATTCTCTACATGCAGGGTCCCTAGGTTATAGTCTAGGCCAAACCGTTTAATTAAATGACCTATATTTCTATATAACCATGGCTCTGATACCAATCTGTCACACCCCGAGCCGGCGGGATAGGATCGGTTGTCCCGTCGGGCGGAAAGTTCCCGGGGCGCGATATCGTGAGTGATAATCGTGATGATCAGATTGTTTACATTGCACATGATACAATTGAGAAATGCTATATATAATAGAATTACAAAGTTAAATTACATCAGTATTGTTTTTAATTTAACAATGTAAATCTACCATAAACATCATATATTTCTATCTTGTATTTACACAAGATAAACAAAATAATTTGTATAATGATGTCTTCAAAATATATGCAGGTCCAAAAGTTAGGTCTTCTATCTGAAGTCCTAGTCCAAAAGGAATAACTCCTTAGTTGACCTGTTCGTCACCTGAGAAGTCATGCAAAAATAAAGTCAACACATGGTTGGTGAGTTCATATAGTTTTATGATTTGAAAATGATTTGATAACCTCCTTCGGTAAAGACCCTAACCTCATTAACATCAACTGTATCATCCAGATCGGTATGCTTATGTATAGGGCATACCCCTGGGTCAAGGCTACAACCCCGCCCAGACGCCATCCCACCACATACTAATCCGCATAGGACATTGATATTAATGATAATTAAGCATTTTTACCTAACACCTCTGAAATAGATTTTGATCTCCAAAACTTGATTTACCTTTGATTCTCTTGATTTTGATCATAGACAAAAGATTTTCCAAAAGTCAGTGATAATAGTAAAATGTCAAATATTTAATTAAATAATTAAATAAAACAATTAAATACAACTAAGACATGATGATTGAGTGTAATTTTACTCAATTAGTTAGACTTAGTTGTTGGTGGTTGTCCAAGTTGTAACCTCTCACACGTGACCCATACCAGGCATAACTCACAAGGAGTATACCTAGGCGTGACGGGATTTTAATGATTTGCCCTTACAGCTTGACCCAAAGGTCTTCTGTACATGCGGGGACTTTAAGGATATCCTTTGTTTCTTGATCTCTTGATTCCCTTGAGTTTAGACGTTGATATTGATTTCCATGATTGTTCACGTTATTGCCCGTATAGCCTGACTACAACAGTCTTCTATACCTGAAGGGACTTTATATGTGTGTTACACGTGGTCTTGATTCCATATACAACTGACATCCACCATGACTTGAGTATTAATGAGTTCATTAGATCATAATGATTTCATTATTTCAATGAGTCACACACATTTATGATTTCTGATCTCTTGAGTCTCTTGATTCTTGATTCTTTGAGTTCCCATGATTTTGAATGATAATTGATTTGATTTATGATTCTTGGGCCTCAGATCACACACTGAGTTATGATTCCCTTGAATATGATTTATTGATCTTGTTCTTTTGATTTCACTTTGAGTTTAGATTCTTGAAGTTGAACTTGATGGACTAAGGGTTGATTTAGAATTCAAATTTAAGGTATTACTCATAGGAGTACTTAAATTTAATTGATAACTTGATTTGTTCATTTATTTCCTAGACAGGAGTCTAGGAGTATCAACAACATATATATGTAAAGACATATAATAATTAAAAGCATTTAAATAAACAGTTTAAATAAAACAGTTTACGCATGCTTCTCAGCCCCGCGTTTTAAAACAAAAATGTTAGAAAAGGGGCAATGAACTCACCTGTGTTGCTTTGTATAGAATTACCACAAAATGCGCGCTCGTTGTTGTAGTCTAAGTATCTTCGTTTCCTGAATTTGTTTTAAGAGAATTCGCAGATGATAAGTATTTATAATAAACGATAGGTCTGGGGTTTGGTCTCGGTGTGCAACTAAGTGTCCTAAATTACTAACGAGATTCTAAGACTTCCTCTAACCTATTACCCGTAATAGATCCATGTTCCCATATTATTAACTCCTAAACCCTAGACAATTAGGGTTTATTTTAAGTATATTACAAGTCCTTATTCAACACATTTATAAATTAATTTATTTTAAATTAAACTTTTATTTATAAATCATTTAATTATTTTAATAAGATTTATAGTTTAATTTCTTTTATGAAAGCATAATTAATTTAAATGGAAAACTATTTAACATGTGATGAGCTTATATTAAGCCCATTGGGCCTCTCTTGACCCATTACTTGACTTTGATTTCCAAGTGAACTACTAGTTCCTTCTTATTAACTAACCTTAGACGATTCAAGTGAATCATCTAAATTTAGCTTCAAGTTCTTATAAAATTCCATCACGTTTAAATGTTAATAGTTACATCGACACTTGAAATCTCAGAACATTATTTTGATCCATATGACTTTACAAGGACTCCCCGATGTATTAGAATTTAAGAAATGAATATTAACAACCCATATTTAGTCGATCTCATAATTATGAAAACCCTTATTAATTCCATGCACACACACACATCCATGCATGAAGCTCAAGTGAAAGTTTTCCATGCAAACCCTAATACTCCATGCACTCACACATCCCTTTCCCTTGTATGTGTATACACTCACCCCTTCATTTAAAGTTTACGAAAACCACATATCACTCAACCCCAATCAACCTTGGCCGAGTAGGGTACAGCAAATAGAGCCCCGACGACTGGGTTTTGGCCGACTGAACTTGGACGAATGAATGTCTGCGAATGATAACTCAACCGAATGAAACCATGGTCGATCGAATGGGTCCTAGGCCGAATGTGTTTGATTCGGCGAATGTGGATTTGGCTTAGGCGAATAGGCATGGTCCGAATGACTAGGTGTTGGTCGAATAGCTACTCAAATCGAATGGCAGTGGCGAATGAAGGTTGATTGCCGAATGGAGTAAGTCGAATAAATCCTGGTTCGGCGAAGGAAGAATTGGTCGAATGATGACACCCGCTCGAATGAGTTAACCGGTCGAATGTGGCCTAAGGCCATTCGCCGAATGTGAGGTTTAATGGCCATTCGGCCATCTGATGTTCATGGTCATTCGGCCAGTCTAACTCAAGAACAAGCAGCCCTAATTCTTCGAGCTTGGTGACTAGAGGATGAAATAAAACCTACTCCCCCTTCATTCTATAGTGTTTTTGTGAAAATCCTATGGTGGAAAATGGTTTGAAACCGGTTTACATAAAGGGTTCGAGATTAGGGTTTTCAAGTCCCTAATTCGAACATAAGATCGATTTTTACCTCAGATCTGTTGGATGCAACCTTAGATCCGTTGTACTTTCGTGTTCTACAAGTGATGGTGGTGATTTAGACACCAAGAACACGAATTTTGGTGAAGAAACCACCAAGAAATCTTAGTGAGAAGTTGAATTTTCTTGAGAAGATTCTTGAGAGAGAAAGAGATGAACGAGAATGATGATGATGGCTGGTGGTTGTGGTTGTTGTGGCATTAAATGCCACAATAAATGTGGGGAATAATACCGGGTTCGTTCGGGTTCGTTCGGTTTCGCGTGGTTTCGCGTAGAAACGCCGTTTTCGCGTCGTTTTCGTACGAAATGACTCGGTTTTAAAATAGAATCAACTAAATTATTTTAGGTTGTGATTCCTAATAAATTAACTAAATATCTTTTAATTATTTAATTTACAAAAATATTTATTTAACGTTTAGATCGAATCGCGCGGTCATCGCGCGTATTTGTTCGAATCAAATACGACGATAACTACACTTTTCAATATTGTTTTCTAATTATCGAATATCATTCAGAACGTTAAACTTTTAGATTTATTCGTACAGATCGTCACCTATACGAATAATCTGTCGGTTTAGCATTCACTTAACGATATTCGTGTTGTTTTGTCCTGTAAGGCCTCACATACGTTTATACATAATAAAATTCTAACAAATAAATCACATGATGATTCTGTGTTGCCAGATAATTATCTGACTCAAGAACCATTGTTCTGGTTTTGATTTCTCTGAAATGACTGTGAATTCACTGTTTTGTTAGCATGAAATGATACTGAGGTTTGATATGAACATGAAATACACTGAATTACATGAAAATTGTACCTGATTACTGTTCACGCACTGTTACGATCACTGTTCCGGTGACGATGTCGGCACTGATGTTACAACCTGTCCCAACCACATGTCGTCGGGATAGGGTATTTTTTCAAAAATTTCAGATTAGACCTGTCCCAATCACATGTCGTCGGTATAGGGTATTTTCAAAAAATTTCAGATTAGACCTGTCCCAACCACATGTCGTCGGGATAGGCCTTGAAAAAAAATCTGATGGGCCTTGTACCAACTAATTTTTTTTTTAACTTGTCCCGACGACAAGTCTTAGAGATAGCTAAGCCCGAATTTTTTTTTAAACAGCCCTGTCCCGACGACAAGTAGGCGGCGGGAAAGGTTGAATCGGGGAAAAATTTGCAACACGTATGCTTGTGAAAAAGGCAAAAAAAATTCCAATTTTTCTATACTGACGACTTGTAGTCGGTATAGAGGGTGAAAAAGAGCGCCAAATTCCCCGCCATTTTGATGTTACATGTGCCAACGCCTTGTCGTTGGGACTGATAGCCGCGCAAAAAAAAAATTCGGGGTCTGGTGCCGACTACATGTCGTCAGCACTGACCTTACTATACCAACGACTTCTTTGGTTGGGATAGGTTTAACCGGGATAGGATCAGATTCTTGTAGTGATATATATAAATGATACAACATAAATCTTGTAGATATACAAGGTAAATTGAAATCACTTTGCCTAATCAACTAAAACTAATTAAATTATTTTAACCAAACAATCTAAAGCCTTGTAAACATGTGTTTAGAGGTGTAAGCAAGTTGTTCCCAAACTCATTAAGACTCGAACTCGACTTGTTTATTTTTAGTTATTTAATTAATTTATTTTTATTATTAATTTTATATGTAACTGTAATTATATTTCCATATGTAACATGATACATGACTTAAATATTTTTATCATAATTATATATATAATTAATTATAAATAAAAATATACACTTAATATAATAAAAAAAATTAGAGAATAAAAAGCTTGTTTAGACTCATGAGCTGGCTTAAACTCAATATGTAAAGCTTGGACTCGATAACTAACAAGTCATATTTTTGGGCTCAGGTTCGAGTTTGTTAGAACTTTTTACCAATTAGCAGTGGCAGAGCTTGAGTGTATTGTAAGGAGGGCGGAAATTGACAGAGCCCATATTATATGTTAATTTTTTAAAGTGAGGGGATGAAACCACTATATTTAACTAAAAATAACATTTCGACCGAAAAATTAACACTATGATATGAAAAAGAGGGGAGGCGGTCGCCCCTTGCCCTAATAAAGCTACACCCCTGCCAATTAGATTTTGAATAGCTATGCTGACTTGATTTGTTTATATCCCTACCAATGTATTAAGAAAAATTGACCAAATCATATTTTAACATACAATAGAATTAAGCAACAATCTTCGTAAAAATAAAAAAAAATGTTTAGCCTTGGAAAGGTAATAAAAGATTTTATAATCAGATATATGAGACCATCTAAGTGATAAGCATTCGATGATCTTAGCCCCACCCCCATAGCCATGTTTATGCTAAAGGAAAACATGATGAAGCGTGGGTCGGGTGCACCAAGGCAACTAGTCCGCATACAAGAAACAGATCGGGACCTTGATGGCTATGGGTCCATCCATATTTCATCATCTTAACCCCACTCACATGTGCTCTAATCAATGCCTATTTTCAGAATTGATTATTTCATAAATTCATATTTAATATCATAACTCTTTGTTTTAATACACCGTTTATAGATATCATATTTAACAATTGTATTTTAAAAATGGCGTTTGACTTAACCGACAACCTAACTTCTTTATCAATAAGATTCATACAAATAGTTTTGCGACAAGTTGGAATTACCTTGAAAGATTTCAGAGTAAAATCAGCTCGAGTTAGCAAGATTTTGGATATTCGATCCAAAAAGGAAAATGGATATCAAACCCGAATAAGAAGTTGGATTGTTTTTTGGGTTTGGGAAACAATTTAGATATCAATTTTTTTTTCGGATTTCGGTTTTTTTAATACCATAATCTACGCATTATCTTGTCCTTTAGTCATGATTTGATTGCCTATTCAGATGTCATGTGGGCAAGTATTCGGATTCCAGACGCTCCACGTCAAGCTAACGCTCTCGCCAAAACTTCTAGGTTACACAACTTGTTACTTAAGTTACACATCCCTTTGCGAAAAGCCTCTTTGTATCAACAATTTATGTATCAAACAAACCGGTTCAACATCAACAAACGAAGCATGCAAAAATCAATACACTTTGTTTAGGAGTACACACGTATTGGCCATATTCGAGTGCTACCAGGGCCGGCTCAAGATTTTCGGAGGCTTAAGACAAATACAAAAATTGAGACCCTTTTCATAAATAATTTTTTTCATGTGATAAAAAATTATGTTCATAAATTCTAAAAACATAAAAACATGTATATTTGTCTCTATCAGCATAAGTTTACTCATAGCTACAGTTTACAATTGATAATCATAAATGATGTAAACAAAAAATACTATAAAGTACGATACTTAGTGATGATATTTTATAACTTAGCTTTTCTTTAGAAACCAGTTGATTACCCTATTTACCGCTAGAAAACTTGTCTAAATCTTTTACTCGTACCATTAATAGAAAATTTATTTCAACGTCAAGTAAATGTGAAACAAAAACGAGGAAAATGTAATTATTTGGAAAGAGAGAACATTAAACAACCGTTCTATTTTGAAAATATGACTAAACTTTCTAATTTTTCAGATTTAAAACAATAAAATAAATAACCTGGATGATAACTTGAACATAACCCTAACGGTTGGGGCCCAAAAATTTGGGGGCCCTAGACGCTTGCCTATAATTTTCATATATGAAGCCGGCCCTGAGTGCTACCTTCCGTCATCGTAACACCATGCAAACATATTCACCAAAGGCCTTCCACACCAACTATTTGAGAATTTCAAGTCATAGTTTTAATGTTTAGTCTACTCCTACTCAAACTATATAGGGTAATATTAACATATACATTATGTATTTGGAAATGTCTCACATTGATAAAGGTCAATTGTTTTATAATCTTAACTCATTTAAAGAAGTTTATCCTAATGAAATGATCATCAATTTATCATGACCATAAATACTTTTATACATTATATATAAACTATAGTGTCTTCACTGTCTTTCATTCTTTTAACGTGACAACTTACTACCGTAACTTCCTTTTTATATTTTTAACTAATTTCAAACACAATTACAATAACTTCTCCTTTGAGACCACTTACTACCCAACATACAACTCTTGATCATCTTGTCGACAACATTTGTATTTTGACTTCTTTTTTGAATCAACAACACTTCTCTTTAGACTTCTAATTTTTTTAGACTTCTAATACGAACCTACAAACACTTTATCATTCACCAACTCGACAACTAAGCTTACTACTTGTAAGGCAGTAATGACATAACAAACCTTTTATTCAATTCAACTAATAGCACATCACAATTATTATTTTCACAATTAAATTTAAAAGTATTACAACACCAAAACAAAATCGTCTACGTTTTGTTTAGAAGAAATTTCTATCTATATCTATAGTATATAATAAAAAAAATAACAATATACCACGTGACATCATTCTAGCATATCCACATCGCATTTGTCATTGGCGTTTTTCTAGGCTATCCACATGATATATATTTCACAATTTTAAAAATTTTTAACACAATTAAACGAAACTTATAAATTAAAAAAAAAATTCATGTTAATGATAAGTCAATCATTTAAATTTTACATTTTCAATCAATAAGTTCGAAAAGTCCACATTTTAAATTTATTTTGTATTGTTTAAATAAATATTTAGATATTTATAAATGTACTTATATTTTCTTTTTCCTAAAAAAGCGTAAAAATTATTTGTAACTTGTATATCTATTTTATATAAATGATTGTTTTATGATATATATTTATCCAAATCCGTGTAATATACAAGGTAAAAGGCTAGTTTATTAGATATTTATAGATATACAATTATAAATCACACATACGTTTTAGGGGTGTCGTTCGGGTTTGTTAATCGGGTTTCGAATTCCCCGGGTCGGGTTGTTCAGGCTTTTGGACATTGAAAATAACCCCGATTACCAAACCATTAAAGTTATTTGTATTCGGTATTCAGGTTCTTCGAGTTGATATTTATCGGTATTCGGGTTATCCTAAATTCACTTAACAGTCAACTTAAAATTAACACTAAAACACTTGAAATGTTATACAATATACACATACACATAATATGAAATAAATATTTGTCTCATGTTAATGTATACACATGTAAAATATACATAATGAATGCATATATACTTACACATAGCATATATATATAAGTTGAAAGATAAAAATCGAGATAGCTTATGGATAATACACATATATACATGTGGAAGAATGCATATATAAAGTTTTAACATAACAAACGTTATTACGAGTGATATTCAAAATAGCATATAACATATTAATAAGTTAATGATATACATAAATACATAATCAGGTTATTAGGGTTACCAAATATTTGAAAAAACTAACCACTTACCAAATCATCTAAAAACTTTTGGTTCAGGTTTATCATTATATCAGGTTCGGTAAATCAGGTTAACACTTATTCTAGTTGGAGTTGGTTTAAATCGGATTCAGTATTCGGGTTTGGTTAAAAATGACACGTCTAGTACGTTTCCATCAACTACCAAAATTGATAAAAAGATTCAAAGTTTTCTTTAAAAAAGAAAAAAATTAAATAAAAATAAAATAGGCAGCCTGCTGAGCTACTCACTAGACTTCCTTTTTCACCTTTTGCCATCGATTAATCAACGGCCACCGTCACTACTCACCGGCGACCCCTCGGACCCATCACCTTTATAACATCAACGCACACGCTTCTTCTCTTCTATTCCATCATAATCTCTGTCACACAACAACAACAACAATATTCCCCAACCTTCTGCCGCCTGTACGATCATCTTCACGCTTCCGTCGCCGGAGAACGTGCGTTTGTGTCATCACTGCTTGTTTCACTTTACACCAACAATTTCTGAATCTTCAACTGTTTATACACGTTTATGCCATTGAATCAATCCATCAATGCTCCGGTAATATAAAAGTAGTCGTAATTACGCTTTTCGTCTTCGTTTTGAGCCTTTTGGCTTGTCAATCGAGATCAAATTGAAGTTGCTTGTAAGCTCATAACCTAATTCCGTTTTCCGTGTTCTATTCGCATTTTCTGCTTTTCAATCGAACGCGAACTGACGTTCAACATAAGTTCATAACCTAATTTTGTAGAAGAATTTAAGTTGCGTAATTCTGTGTTCACTTCGCGTTTTCTGCTTGTCAATCGAGGTCGGATTGATGTTATTCGTATACTAATTTTGTAGGAAATTGAAGTTGTTCGTTAACAGTTTGCGATCCTGTTTTTCGTGTTTGTTTCGTATTTTTTGCTTGTCATTTGAGGCGGAATTGAAGTTAATCATAACTCGTAAACTAGTTGTTCGTAAGCATTGTGTTTGATTCGTATTTTCTGCTCGTCAATCGAGATCGAATTGAAGTCGTTCATAACTTAATTCTGTGATCGTAAAACTAGAATCGAAAATGTTGACATGTATCGCTTGTTCGAAGCAGCTTAACGGTGGATCTCTCCACGAGGAAGATGACAGAGACACCGCTGCCACACCTAGAACCAAACACGCCGTTAAATCTCTAACATCTCAGGTAAAATTATTTCGTTTCATGAATCATGGCAAATGTTTATGTTTATTGGTTGTTTTGATGCGAGTGTTCGCGCTATTGGAATGACATTATGTCATTATTGTTTTACAGATCAAGGATATTGCGTTAAAGGCGTCTGGAGCATACAAGAGCTGCAAGCCTTGTACCGGTCCGTCGGCCAACAATAACCCGAACCGTAGGGGTTATGTGGTCGCGGATTCTGAAGCCGGTTCAATGTCGCGTCGGTTTTCCGGCGGGTATCAAAGAACCGGCAGTTCAACATCTAGGGTTTGGGGTAAGGAAATGGAAGCCAGACTGAAGGGTCTTTCTAGCGGAGCGAGCACTCCGGTGTCAGTGAGTGGCCGGACTGAATCTGCGGTTGTGTTTATGGAGGACGATGAAGGCAAAGAATGGGTTGGTCAGGTTGAGCCTGGTGTTCTCATTACGTTTGTTTCATTGCCTCATGGTGGTAACGATCTTAAACGCATCCGATTCAGGTTTGCATTCTAATTCAAGGGTTAAGATTCTGAAGGGAGCAATTAATTTCCTGAATAATTTTATGATATTAAGTAGTTTCAAAATGGTGACATTGAAGGAGTAATTTCAAAAAGTCAAGTGTAAGATATAATTTTTTGTTTACGTCAATGTAATATGGTTATGACTTGAGAGTGTGAACAAAGAGATTACACGTAGTTGGCCCATAAGTTAGTAAATATAAGAAAAAAAAAATTAATAAGCAGCGAGTGTGAATAAAAAGTGGTAACGTGGTATAATATCCTGTCACTTTCGGTACCAAAACAAGATTCAATATTCATGCCCATGATCACTACTACATCACATCACACGGTCACTACTCCTCATACACCATAACAACCTTTCACATTTTATGTCGTTATGATAGGTTTTGCACTTAGACCAAGTGCTTAACAGTCTCATATTAATTTTTCCATTTTAATTTTTATCGTGCTTATCAACACGGTATAAAACATGTAAAACTCATGTGACCAACCCAAGAGGCTCCATCACGCCATTGTCGTGGCCACACACCCATTACGCACCCGACATGATCCGGACGTGACTGTCCATATGTGACCGTAGTCACGGCTCATGGGGTGCAATGTTCTTCTCCGCTGTGAGCCAGCCATTTTAGAGGGGGGGAGGGGGAGGAAAGGGGGTGAGATCAGGTTGATGACAACATGTACGGGGTGACAAGTGGGTTGTAAGAGTGGCGTAATGACTCCTACGTGGAGTGAGTTTGAGTTATGGGTGACGGTTACACGTAGCCTAAGAGACAACAATACATGGAAATTTTAATATGCTTTAAATGTAAATTTTAATAACTCAAAAGTTTATTGCAGAATTTAATATGTTTTAAGATTTTTATTCAAATCATATGGTTTTCGAATTTTTTGACATTATATCCGTACCTTTATGTGTAACTTTTTTTTTCCAAAAATTTAAGGGGAATACAAACAAACCTTTGTTTCAATGGTACTATTTAATTAACACGTTGTTTACACGCACGTATGTTCTTATTGCGGATCTAAACATGATATAGATTTTCTATAAGCATAAAATTAGTACGAGATTTAATAGTTTTATGTGCTATATGATTATAAGAACAAATATTTTGGTGATAAGAACACTAACATATAAAAAATATTATTATTCATTTACTTTTTTTTTCATACTTGAGTCCCAAACGTGTTCTGTAGCATTATTTATGGGACACAGTGACTAACTTCCGGACTGCATAAAATACCAAAAACAGTCAAATGAAGGGACTGTGACATCTTTCCGAATGTATTGTGGGTCCGATCTGCTTGATATGTGACCACATTTTTTTTGGAATCATGTTAGAAACTTAGATTCATATCTCAATAAACGTATTAAATTTATTTAATAATTGCTTATTTATTAACCGCTTGAATGGGCCCTGGTAAATAAAGATTTGTTGGCAGTTTTAATGTTTTTAATTGATTCTTGTTAGTGTCATCCCATGTTGTGCCCCTTGCTTTTATGTATCGACACTGCATGTGGGGTTCAATAAAATATATATTTTCTGTGCTGTAAATTGTTGAAATATCCTACTGTTTTGTGTTAATTATTTTATAAAGTTTCTTAAGAATGCTAAAAAGGTAAAATTTTAGTTATAAAAGCAAAGACGATAAACAGAAAGTTTCATAAAATTAGAGTGGATATGAAACTAATTGAAGAGAATAGAGGGATGCTAAATGCATATATTCTCTTCTAAATACGCAAAATTATATATTTCTTTGATACACAAGTCTGAATGCATAACGTAATAATTTTAAAACATGATTTGAAAAATATATGCATTTTTACTCGTTAAAAGTTAAAGAAAGAGAAAGGTGCAGTTACCTCTTAGAAAAATGAAATGCTGCTCGAAATTGAAATTTTGGTCTAATAAACTCTCATGTGCCCAATTTGGTCACTATCACTATTAAGTGTGATTATATTAATATCTAATGATTACCAAGTTAGGCAAATCACATTTATGTCTTTTAGTTATAATTGAGGGTACAGTAAAAACACCAGATTCCACTAGTCGAACAGGCCATCCACTTAAGTGTGTATTAGATTATACACTAAAACTAAAAATAATGCTTAAAAATATATGAGCATGCTATTAATAATATTTTATTGTGTGATATCAGTCGTGACATGTTTAACAAATGGCAAGCTCAAAGTTGGTGGTCTGAGAATTGTGAGAAAATTATGGAGTTGTACAATGTTCAACGATTCAATCAGCAAGGAGTACCCCTACCATCTCCACCAAGATCTGAAGTCGAGGTTCGTGTTTTTAATTATTTATTTAAAATAATGGACAAACAGTTTTATGTGTCACCCCTCCCCAACTCAACCTGCATCTGGCTCTAGTGCTTTCTAGTAGTAATCTTATATGCTCTTAATTTACGTCATTGTCCGTTCTGATTGGGCTACAAGCTGTGTAATGTTTTTGCCTCTACTGAAATGACTAATATGAAACTTAACAGTCTTTTTATAAAGACAAGTTCATTGATTTTGTTATCATAAATTCATAATGAAACATTTACTATTTGGTTTAATCAACATAAGATACCAACTTTTATTATTATTTTTGTCATTCTACTAACAACCATGTCTATCATGTGATATAACAAATTTCTATTTTGTTTATGATGTCATTGGCTTGTTAGACTATGTATCATGATCATGAGTTAGTTATAGAAAAATGATGTCATGTAAGTGTCATGTAAGTGTCATGCAAGCTGATGGGGATACACCGATTAAGATTAAGCTACGACAACATTTGAAGACGCGGCCAAGGAGATGCCGCGGCTGGAACTGACTTCGGCTGGAACTGACTTCGGTTGGGACTATCTTCGGCTGGAACTGACTTCGGCTGGGACTATCTTCGGCTGGGACTATCTTCGGCTGGAACTGACTTCAGTTGGAACTGACTTCGGCTGGGACTATCTTCGGCTGGTACTGACTTCGGCTGGAACCGACTTCGGCTGACTTAGCTGCAGCTGAAGTAGCTAGGCCGCGACTGGGAGTGGCTGGGCCGCGGCTGGGACTTGCATAAGTTGAAACTGGGACATGCTGGGACTGAGTAAGCCGCGGCTGAGACTGACTTGGGCTATGAGTCATGATGGAGATACATTGATTAAGACTAAGTTACGGCTTACCAGCTAGATGAAGGCCACGGCCAAAGGGAAAGCAAGTGCCGCGGCTGGGGGGAGAAAACGCGATGCCACGGCCAAAGATGATGCCGCAGCTAGACAAAGAAAAGGAAGTAGGAGCAGCGGCCGGACAAGGGACGAGAGCCGCGGCTGGGATGGTGACCGCGGCTGGGAGAAAGGAATGGGCTGCGACTGAAGAAAGAAAGGACCACGACCGAAGACTTGGTAAATCTATCGTAACCAGCAAAGTTCTTGGACGACTTAAAATCTAAGAGAGACGAGCCGCGGCTGAAAGAATACAAGACTTGGCATAATCTATACTTAGCTTATTTCTAAGTAACCTAAGCCAGTAAACAGACAAAGAAGTTGCTTACCTCATGACTCAGACAGGAGAAGACAAAGAAGGTGTCAGATGATCAAAGTCAACTAAAAAAGACAAACTCTTACACGCAAAAAGGAAAGAATCCAAAACAAACAGAGAAGGTACACGGCTGACATGTAACAAACTACCTGAAAGAAAGAAGGATCACCCAAGTTCTCTGGTGAAACCCACTATAAATACCATGCATTCAAACGGAAACAAGACATCTGCAATCCAAGAACAACACTTTACTCCCCAACACACAACCATACCCATCTTAGTCTAACTTGTGGTGGATCTTGCACTGCTCACAGGCTATAACACCGCCTTTGTGTTAAGTTTTGTAGCAACACAAGCATCACCTGATAGTTGTAAAGATTTGTAATGATGTTCGTGTAAATGTGAGGTTTAATTTAAAAATAGAAATTGAGGTGTAAAATTGTAGTTGGTTGAAATAAGTATAACAATAGGGTGACATGTGGAACCTATTATACCTTATTATACATGACCTTATAACAAGGAAAAAGTATCACCATATCATCTTTTTATTGCTTTTTCCTAGTTCTAAAACGTAAATTACGTCAAAGGGTCTACAAAACCGTGTATAACGATAAAAAACACTTTAGTATGATATGTTTTGGTGCAATAGATCTTTAACTAAAATATCACTTATGTAACCTTTTGTAAGAATGTCTTTTTATCAACTAAGATGGATGTGTGGGTGGCGTGGATGTGTGGGCACACAAGATTTGACCGAATAAGGAACGAAACCATCAGGGGGAGACTGCGGGTGGCGTGCATCTCAGACAAAGTAAGGGAAGGAAGATTGAAATGGTTCGGTCATGTGAGGAGAAGAGACGTGTTGCTCCTGTGAGAAGCGTAGAGAACCTAATTGTGGAGGGGAGGAGGTGCAGGAGCCGACCGATGTTGACATGGGATGAGCAGATTCTGCAAGATTTGTTAGCATTGCACCTCTTGGAAGACATGATCAATGATAGGAATTCCTGAAGAAGTAGAATTAAGGCTAGAGATTATTAGTTCGTTAGGATATATGTTAGCAACCCTAGCTTTAAGGAATGCGTGATTGACTTGTTTGTATGTTTGTTGTTTGTTTTCTGCTTGTTTAAGTGGTGTATGCAAAACATTATATGTGGCTTGAGACTCTTTTGTTGGTTTACTAGGTACTTGCTTAGTCTGTCATGTTTGTTTATATCTATTATACCTATCCTTGCATTGTTTACATGTAATGTCTAGGTGTATCTGCTTACCTTTAAGGAAGCTGGATGTTCGTATGTTTGTCTTTGTATGTTTTCTGCTGGTTTGACTGGCTTAACATCATCACTTTTTAATCTTAGAGCTCAATAACCGAGTCTACTGATGCTAGCCCAGTAACACCAGTACTAAGCAAAGAACACCCACCTAGAAACTTCTACAATCCAACTGGAATGGGATACTCATCATCAGATTCACTTGATCAACTTCCCAATCTTATTTCACTACCTAAATTCTCAAACATAAGTGGGTCCAAAACCGAGGCATCGTCGCTAGAAGCTTCAAGAAAAACCAGTCCTTCTCAGGGGGCTGATCAATCCGAAGAGCTTTCTTTGAGCAATGTTAGTGACATGGAAAACGAATGTATCGAGCAGGATGAGCCTGGTGTGTATATTACTATCAGAACATTGCCAGGTGGCATTCGGGAGCTTAGGCGGGTCCGATTCAGGTACAAATAATAAACCATGCATTTTAATAAAAGTGAATATTTCAATAGTGTGTTGTCTTGTCTCAAATTGTTCAAATGAGGTTAAATGTCACTTAATGTAGCTGATTGAAAGTTGTCTAAAGATCATATTTAATTTGTTCATAAACGTGTTTAGTTTAACATTTTAGATAATTATGTTTTGTAATATTAGTTAAACATGTTGTGACTTGCTAAGATTATTGTAACGACACGTTACAACGTTTGATTGACAGTCGGGAAAGATTCGGAGAGATGCATGCACGAATGTGGTGGGAACAGAACAGAGCCAGGATACAGCAACAATATCTGTGAGTTTGATGTTGAAAGAGTGAAGAAGACTCTCATATAGTTAAGTGTATTATACCAATTAATTATGCAAACTAATTATCAAGTGAGTTGTACTCCTAAGCTTTCTTTGTTATTGTTATATTTTCTGGTCCTTCTGTGTGGTTTAAAAAATGTAACGTTGTCATTATATAGAAGAAAAAGGGATTTCAATCACCTTCTTTTAACACGTTGAAGACCATTTTGGCACCCTGTAATATCATTATGTGATGGTCTCCTTGTTGGAAATTCTAGGTTACTTTTTAATTTAAACAGTTTCAATAAATCGTATTAGTTGATAAAATCAGTTTTCATAAAACCGGATTAAACAGACAGATTAGATCTGACACAGCGGAAGCTTTTAACTTTTATAACTATTCGATTCGTAATCGAATCAATTCCCAAATCAGGATCCAGTTACAAATCGTTTAAACAACAATTAAATTAAATAACACAACCATAGGGGTTCAAGAAATCGACCTTGTGTGTGGTTTAAAAAATGTAACTTTGTCATTATATAGAAGAAAAAGGGTTTTCAATCACCTTCTTTTAACACGTTGAAGACGATTTGGCACCCTGTCATATCATTATGTGATGGTCTCCTAGCACTATTTTACGTATTATACATATATATAGACGTTGGTGAACTCAACCGACTTCAAATGAATTCTCATCCGTTGAAATTCACCAACATTAAATCCTGACTATTTAAATTAGGCGGTTACGTTGATAATGCGACGGTTCTCAGTGGTTTTGGCGGTTTCCGGCGGTTTTTAGGTTACCCTATGGATCATTGACACATGTCTTATGTTTCATCCACACTCACTCGCAATTACATCTAGCTTCAAAAATCTGCATTCCTTCATCCCCTCATGGCTCACCGTAACAATTACGTTTCCATTCCGCTGTCTTCAAATTCTTGTATCTTCTCAACCCTCACTTTATCAATTATGGGTCACGTTTAAGAGATTATGGGTCCTGAAAAGAGCCGGGTTTAACCTGTGTGACTCTATCAACAATTCTATTTATTCCTTTAAATTTATGTTATCTTTTTTCATTTAAATTATTTTTTTTGAACAGCGAATGTTTCAATCGTGTGAACCCACTGTTTGCAGGCCATGAAGTTACCTGGACCTCCCATGAGCCACCACAACCACCCCAGAAGGAAACCCCATTAGGAAAACCCCCTGACCCCCTCAGACCCCTTTTCGCTGCGGGAGAGATTTGAACTTAAGACCTCCCATTTGAAAGAATCTTGGGGTACCATTGAGGCAATACCTCATTGGTTTTTCATTTAAATTAATTCTCTTGTATTTTAGTATTTACAACAATTAAAATTCTTATAACAATTACCAACTACAATTCATCCTCATTCCTTGTACATCAGTTGCTGAAAATAATTTGAATCATTCTTCAATTTTATGATGATACTCTCATATTCCACCATTCATCAAATGTTATTTCACAAGCATGTTTTGAATCGATTTTTCGTTTCGTACTATCCTGTGATGCAAATGTGGTTGCAGTACACTTAATGGTTTTGTTATCATGTTACATGTGATATATCATTTGACTTTTTAAACTACATTGTTTATTTATATGTTATGTTATTTATATTTTACTGATTCTATTTGCTTTGCGACTTTTTAATAAAGATGCATTTTTTTTCCTACCATACGAGTTGTATTTTAATTAATCAAACTAATACTGGTTTTGTTTACAATGCCATTTAATATTTAGTGATAAAACTATAACATTTAAGTACCCGACCACCAGACGAGTATAAAACTAGTTATATAGGGTACTTAAATACAATAATTATTTAAAAAAATGATTGCATTTTATGGTTTACAATAAAGTTGCATTTCATGTCTCTCTATAATAATAGTAATATATTTCATGATTTTATATAACAGCAATATACTGATGTCTCCTTTTTCTTACCATGTCTATTTAAAACATTCTTTTTGTTTTTTAAATCAAAAAATATTAATTCATGCCCTCAACAAAATAACACAACTTACAATCATTAAACACAAGGTTTTTGTTCTTATTTGTCGGCATCAGCTCCCATTATAAGTTTTAACAAAAAAAAAAAACAAAAAAAAAAGCAAAAAAGTTTTTCTAAACTACTCCTTTTATTTTTTGAACAGATAATTTTATTGGTAAAGCGGTAAATCATTTGCTTTTTTCCCTAAAAACTGAAAAGTTTGTTGGACATTCGTACATAAGTTAAATAATTAAAGACCAATTAATTTCAAAAGGTCGATTATTACTAAACCAGTTCACAGTAGACATCTAGAGGATCATATATGTACATATACATGCTGATACTATGACACGTAACATGTTTATATGACTACAAAACTGTCTATCTTTTTCTTTACGATATCAAGTAAGCACTATGTAAAAGTATTTATGTGTTTTCTCTACTAAAAAGTTGTTACATATTGAATATGCCTAGTGAAACGGACATGTTGGTTGTGTAACGGATCAAAACATATGAGGGTCAGGATGAATTTTAAACAAAATCAATTTGGATTTAAATGGGTCGTTTTTTTTAAATATCAATTTCGTTCAAATTAAAATGTGTTATAACGAAACAAAAAGTTTATTATAATAATTTTTTTTGGCCTTTTTATCAAATATATTAATGATCATTCTTACTACTTTGAATAATTGAATCCAATACATTCACATGTTTTCTAAGTTACTCATTTTGACTCGTATTATGTTAAGGTGTTACTCATCTCAACCTATTTTATGTTACAATTTTACCTATTTCAACCAAAAATATAATATTTGTTTATCTAAATTTATCAATTTATCTTGATATGTATCAAGATTGAGAATTCTAATATTGAAAACCTCAAACTCAAAATGTCTTTATTTAGACAGAGAATCACTTTAGCAAATAAAACAATGCCAAAATTGGTATTTCATCTTTAGAAATTATAACTTGATTTGCTCAATAATCCCATATTCAAACTCATTTTCTCGGTTACATTTTATAATTTTGGATACCATATGCAATGCAAAGTATACTGGTCAAACATGTTAACTCATTCAGAATTCAAATGTGTTAGATAAAATAAAAAAATAGAGGTGTTGATAATGAACATTTTGACATAACACTACTCAAAATTATTGGGTTAAATATGAAGAGAAAGAGACTCTAAACAAACAAACTTACCTATTATATTCTTATTATTCGGTAGGATCTGAGAGAAAAGATAAAGACAAACTTACCCAATCATAGTTAGGATATGAAAGCTGGCTCGAAAGAGTTCGGGACTCAATGTTATCGTTTGAAGTTAATCATCTCAATGTTTTTAACGTTATTTTCACAAAATAAGTAAAATAAAGTTAAAATTAGTGTAATGATACTTTTGCTTCTTGAGTGCTCACACAAATATAAATTATATGTGTGCATATGAAATTTAGTTAATCAACTAAATATAAATTAAACAAGGTGGACAACTAACCACTATAACCCTCCAAAAGGTGTATTGTGACAACTAGTACCTGACCGGCCGGCAAGTCCGTACGGTGCGTGTACTTTCTACAGTAACTATGTGTATGTATATGTGTGTAAACAGTGTTTGTATTAACAGATTCTTAAATACAAGAAATCGTTGTACGTATTTTTGTGTAAACTTAGATACATTAAGTACAATGTACATTTGAAACATTAGTTGTGTTTATTAACTGAAAGCTTAATTACAGTTAACACAACAAATCATGAGAAACAACGGTGTTCAAACAATATTCAGAAACAAATCGGTTGCGATCTGATATCCATAGATGACAGGAATCAGATGGCCGACATTTCAATGTGAAAACAAGGTGAAAACAGAATGTTTAGTTGAGTCCGACAGTGAGGAAACACAATTCAAACATAAACTGCAGTGTCGTTTCAGAATAACGAACTGACAGTGTGGTTGCGTGGGTGACGATTCACACAAACATATCTGTGAGTTTAACGTTCTGAAATGATGACTGGAAAGTAGAAAACAAAAGTCGGAAAGCAAAATCATCGTCGTGTTCGTTCGAATGACGATTCGAACGAATACGCGCGATGGTGACGCGATTCGACGAAACGAAAACGAAAAACGACCCGAAACGAATTTAAATTTAATAAAATAAAATAATTAACATTTTTACAATTTTGAAACTCATCAAATTAATTAAAATAACATTTTTATTTATTTATTATAATTTACGCGTAATTTTCCGGTTACGCGACGAGATCGCGAACCGAGCAACCGAAACGAACCCGGACACCACACGTGATATAAAAATATTAAATGAGTGTGTTTTTCTCATTTTTCACCCTACAACCTCTTCTCTCTCTCTCTCTCTCATTTCCGGCTAACACCAAGATCCACCAAGTTCCACCTTCAATCGATCATAACTTCTTCATTTCTTAACGAAAATCGGTGATTCTTGCGCCCACGCGAAGCCCTTGACGAGCTCTACATAGAAGTACAAGGGATCTGAATTTTTTCCACTGAAATCGAAGGTATAATGCTGTGCAAGTTCACGAAAAATAGGGTTTTCTAGTTCTTTGTTCGACCCAACCATATAACCAGTGCTAGGATCTGTAAAAATCAATCATACACCTTCGAAACCTTGTTATGGTCCACTATCAATACGGGAGCAGCACCATGGCTAGTCGTAGCTCGAAAGAAAGTTGCAGGTTCGTGAGAGGTCTGGGCGGTGGGGGACGGCCGAACCTGTTGCAGGGGTGGCGAACCCTAGCCGAACCAAAGAGCTGTGATGTCGCGAACCCTTCTCCTGCGAACCTGCTGCCCGCAAACCTAGTCGCTCCCCGAACCTTGCTTTCCAGCAGACGAACCATGAAGCACCAGCGAGCCTGGGTGCCATCAGCCGAACCCTAGGTTCGTCACTTCACCCACCGAACCTTCGACGAACCAACACCACTGCCGAACCATTATGTTGTAAGGCGAACCCTTTGCTTCACGAGCCTATCACCACAGTTCCGAACCTTCAAACTGCCACGAACCCTTGCACCGGAAACCATGTAGCCGAACCCTCCCTTAGCTCTTGGGATTCACGAATCTTGAATGAAGAAGTTATAGGTTCGCTGTGGAGGGAATGAGACCTGCTGTGTCGATCAGATCAAAAACCATAATCATACAACTATGTTATTCTATTGGATTAACTCGTGTAGCCACACAGCATCACAAGCCCACTAGCATTTGCCTTGGCCCAATTCAGTTTAACCCAACAGATGTATTGATACCATAATTGGCCCACATAAAAATCGGATTAGGCTTACACTTAAATCAGTCCATTATGATTAAATTGACCCAATATGATTCCAGCAGATTTGAGGCCCATTATTTCGGCCCACTGAATCGGCCCAGGATCTATGGTCGGCCCACACAACTCCTAAGGGCCCACGACTTCTTCGGCCCAAGACTATTCCAAGAACTCAATAAATTAAACACGATCAAAATTTACGGATTTAATGGGTAATAATGACATTTATGATAATTGAGATTGATGATCACGTATTACTATCAAAGTGATAGCTATTACAAGTTATGACAATTCAATTATTAAATCAAATAAAAATCAAGTTAAAGAAAAGAAGAGTAAATGGAAGTTGAGTTTTATTCATAAAATGCAATTACATATAAAAATCACACTAAATTGAGTTTGTAGTAATAAATTCTACTTAATTGTTATGGGCCGAATGAAGATCAAGACAGAAACATGCGAGTGTTAACCAATCTTAAGGTTAACACTAATACACACATAGACACGTATTTAAGGGTTATACTTATGGGTCAAACATAATATGAAATCAACACAGGATCTTGAACACACAACAAATACAAGCAAGAGCGCGAGATTTCTTCATTTAAGCTAAGTCAACCCTACAACGACAAGGTGAGTTCATATGCCCCTTTTCTTTAATCTTTACTAATTTTAAACTCTCGGGGCTGAGAAACATGCTTTACTTTTATTTACTTAAAAGTTTTGCTTACATATTGTTAATACTTTGATTAAATAATATTAAATTGTTTATTATCATATATCATTGTATGCTTGCTTGTATGATTGCATGATGACAGGGAAAATAAGATGATTATGATATTCTAATATTCTAACTCATCAATACAATAGAATAACATAGTTGTATGATTATCTCTTACAACACTTAGTTATTCTTACAAGAATTTACATAGAATCAATTACAAGGATCAAGATGACAAGAACAAGACATAAGAATGATATAAAGATAACACATCTTTATTACATCATTCGATACAAGAATTAAGTAAGTGTATTAAGACTAGTTCTTATAACACTTAGCTTTTCAATTCATTACATATTACAAGAGAACAAGGAACAAAGAATAATAATCATGATAATGTAACTTCATGATAACAACATCATTCACTCAAACGATTAACATAATGTAATAAGACAAGTGCTTATTTAACTTTGTTAATATCACTGAGAACATATGACAATGGGAACAAGAATACAAGTGAATACAATTACAATTAGTTACTATTGACCTGTTGCATTTATATCATTTCAATCATGTGCCAAATTGTTCAAGTAGATCATGTAAGCCCCTTTAATTCACTGACCAGTTAGTTTGACGTGACTAAACCGACGATAGCGTAGTGGTACCATAGGTTTGACAAACCTCTAGCTTGTAGGGCTAGTATGTTGATCGTATTGATTCATTGGCCGGTAACGTATGACCGGTGACAGGGCGACTTCAAGTCAGGTTCTGGTAAGCGACACATGGTGATATTAATCTACAGTGATAAGTAACTAATCCAACGGGATCCTATTGATTAGTAGGTTGAGGAATTGATCTTACCTCATGTTTCACTACTAGTAATAGCTTTCGTTGAGGACAATAGACATACAAAGTGGTAGAGGTAAATCAGATGCATTGAAATCTGATTACGTGAGGATTTCAGTGGATTCCTTTTAGGCTCTATGCACTATAGTTCAAGAACAAATTTCAAGAGGTTAACTAACACTCTTAATACTTAAAAGTGTAACAATAGTTAACTCCACAAATGTAGAATAATACAAGGAACAGATTTGATAAATCTCACATCCTTAACATATAATAGTTATCTAAACTTCGGTTCGATAACTGTAATTACTTCATTATATTGTTCTATACAAGTTATTACAGGTGATTCAAGAATAACATGGACAAGTGGATTGGGAATGGAAATCAATAGTTGTATTGCAAGTTGTGTGGAGTTCTAGTAGTGGTGTGGTGGGATGTTGGCTAGGGCTTAGTTCCCTTACATATGTCCTATTTATAAGCATCACTACTAGGATGAAATATTACTTGTAAATATAACTATTGAGAAGCCATTGGGTGAACAAGTGAACAAATGGCATACAAGTAACATAATACATATTGTGATTGTGCATGTGACTGAATCAAGGTTTTCAATTAACTTACTTATGAACTCACCAACCTAGTGTTGATTTTGTTTTAAATGCATGTTTTTCTCTGGTGACGGACAGGTGTAGATACATATATGCAAGTACTAAGCTAGTGGACTTTTAGAAGACCTAGCTTACTTTTGATTGCATACTTTTGGGATGACAAACGTGAATCACTTTTGTATATCTTGCATAGAAACAAGATATGAACTCATTGATTCTTTTTGATTAGATTTACTTAGTTAAATTATGATGTACAATGTAATTTAACTTTGTAATTCTATTTCATGTCATGTTAGCATTTCTCATTTATATCTCATGTGTTATGTAAACAATCTGATCATTTGATTATCACTCAAGGATATCGCGCCCCGGGAACCTTCCGCCCGACGGGAAAACACGATCCGTTCCCACCGGCCTGGGGTGTGACAGATTGGTATCAGAGCCATGGCTATAGAGAAATATAGGTCATATTACTTTAACGGTTTGGCCTAGACTATAACCTAGGGACCCTCATATAGAGATCGTGTGACTTAGGATTCAATTTGCATATGTCTTCTACTTCTGATCACTGCACTAACCGATTTCTTTCGGTTATGATCAGAATGCCGCCAAGAAGACAACCACCTCTATTACCATTGACTCAAGGCTCTGCTCCTCACTCATCTACGCCGACACCACCTGATTCTCCTCCACCTCCACCTCCCCCTCCGCCACCACCGGCTTATCAGCTGGATCCCGCTACCATTGCACTGGCCACTCTGTTGACCAGTCAGCTGAGGGAGGTAATCCCAGACATGATGAACCGAATCAACACCAACAACAGTAACAACGTTGCCAACTCATCTGGAGAGTGCAGCGGTAACACCAGGCAGAATCAGGACTATGCCAACAAGAACTTTATAGGTTGCAAGCCACCCAGTTTCAGTGGCAGTGAAGGAGCTGTTGGATTTATTCAGTGGCTCGAGAAGATGGAAACTACTTTGGATATCAGTGGCTGTCCTGAACAGAGTAAGGTCAAATATGTTGCAGGATCATTTCACAAGCGAGCGTTAACTTGGTGGAACGCTCAAGTTTCGATTAGAGGACGAGATGAGGCCCAAGCCATGCCTTGGAATGACTTCAAGGCTATGCTGAGGGCAGAGTTTTGTCCGAGGAATGAACTGAAGAAAGTTGAGACTGAACTACTCAACCTGGAGATGATTGGTGGAGGGCATCTGGCTTACACCACCAGATTTCATGAGCTTGCGACATTGGCACCTGACGTGGTGCCAACACTAGAGAAAAGGATAGAGCGGTACATCGGTGGATTACCGCCCAGTATTCGAGGGCATGTGATTTCTGCCCATCCTACTACCATGGAGTCAGCTATTACCCTGTCAGCATCCCTGACAGATATGATGGTTGCTTCTGGTCATTTCAAGAAAGAGGCTGAAACAGCCAAGGCTGGAACTTCAAAGAAGTCGGACAGATGTCCGGCTAAGAAATAAAAGGTGGCCAGAAACTTTGCTGCCACTACTCAAGCCCCTATGCTCAATCAGCCACCACCACTGCAGATCAAGAAGCCATACACTGGCACTGCACCTTTGTGCAACTCGTGTCAGTTTCATCATCTACCAAATGTCCCGTGCAGACACTGCACCAACTGTGGGAGATTTGGTCACATAGCAAATTACTGCAGGAGTCAGAGGACTCAAAACAGAAACAACAATGCAGCTACTGCTGCTGCTGCTGCAGATCCCAGGTCTTGCTACAACTGTGGCGAACCAGGACATTTCTCTCGGGATTGTCCCAAGAGAAATCAACAAGGGCTCAAGCACCGCGAGGAAGAGCTTTTCAAATAGGAGCTGCTGCCGCTCGACAGGACCCGAATGTTATTACGGGTACATTTCTCTTATCTGACTTCTATGCATCCATATTATTTGACACTGGTGCGGATCAGAGTTTCATCTCATCCGACTTTGCATGCCATCTTAATTATGATAAGGAATTGTTAGACTCCCCTTACACTATTGAGATAGCTAACGGCAAACAGATCATAGTAGACACTATATTTAGGAATTGCCCACTAACACTTGGTGATCACACATTTTCCATCGATTTGATACCGATGGAACTGGGCAGTTTCGACATCATCATCGGAATGGATTGGCTATCTCTTAATAGAGTTGAGTTCATCTGTTCCGATAAACTACTACGCATTCCTGTGGAGAACAATGAGATCTTGGAGATTCGTGGAGACCAAGCGAAACGCAGTGTCAAGATAATATCGTGCATGATGGCTCGCAAGTACTTACGAAAACAATGTGTTGCATTCCTAGCTCACGTGATTCAGAAAGACAAGAAGACGATCAAGATTCAAGATGTACCAGTTGTGAGAGATTTTGCAGAAGTATTTCCGGACGACTTACCGGGACTGCCACCTGAGAGATCGGTGCAGTTCCGAATCGATTTGATTCCGGGAGCAACTCCTGTAGCTAAGTCTCCTTATAGACTTGCTCCATCAGAGATGCAGGAGCTGTCTAATCAGTTACAAGAGTTACTTGATAAAGGATTCATCCGACCGAGCTTTTCTCCGTGGGGAGCTCCGGTTCTTTTTGTTAAAAAGAAGGATGGAACTTTCAGGATGTGCATTGATTATCGAGAACTCAACAAACTCACCATCAAGAATCGGTACCCGTTACCGAGGATTGATGATTTGTTTGATCAGTTACAGGGAGCACAGTACTTTTCAAAGATAGACCTGAGATCAGGCTATCATTAGCTCCGGATTCAAGAGGAGGACATACCAAAGACGGCCTTTCGTACCCGATATGGCCATTACGAATTCATGGTGATGCCATTCGGATTGACGAACGCACCGGCTGTGTTCATGGATTTGATGAACCGGGTGTGCAAGCCGTATTTAGATCAGTTTGTTATCGTCTTCATTGATGATATACTGATTTATTCAAAGAACGAGAAGGAACATGAACAACACCTCAAGACAGTCTTGGAACTTCTGAAAGAAGAACGACTTTATGCCAAATTCTCCAAGTGTAAATTTTGGTTAAGTGAAGTCCAGTTTTTGGGTCACGTGATTAACAGTGATGGTATTCATGTGGATCCTGCCAAGATAGAAGCAATCAAGAACTGGGATGTGCCTACAACACCGACGGAGATCAGATCATTCTTGGGATTGGCAGGTTATTACAGGAGATTCATTTCGAATTTTTCTAAGATAGCCTTGCCTCTCACCAAGCTCACACAGAAGTCTGAACCTTTTGTGTGGACTCATAAACAAGAAGAGGCATTCCAGATATTGAAACAAAGATTGTGCAATGCTCCAATCTTGATACTCCCGGAAGGCAACGATGACTTTGTAGTTTATTGTGATGCTTCCCATCAGGGACTCGGCTGTGTTTTGATGCAATGAGACAAAGTCATTGCTTATGCCTCACGACTGTTGAAGATACACGAGAAGAATTACACGACACACGATCTTGAACTGGGAGCTGTTGTCTTTGCATTAAAGATTTGGCGACACTACCTTTATGGTACCAAGTGCACTATCTTCACAGATCACAAGAGTCTACAACACATATTTGATCAGAAGGAGCTTAACATGAGACAGAGACGTTGGGTTGAGCTCCTGAACGATTACGATTGTGTGATCAAATACCATCCGGGCAAAGCAAATGTTGTTGCGGATGCTTTGAGCCGGAAGGAAAGAGTCAAACCCTTACGCGTTCGCGCAATGGGAATGACTGTGCAAACAAGTTTGAGAGATCACATTTTACAAGCACAACAAGAATCAGTGGCAAGAGACAATCTGAAACGCGAGCTCGATTGTGGAGCCGAGAAACATTTCAAGACAAAACAAGATGGAGTTATTTATTATCTGGATCGTGTCTGGATTCCAGCAGTAGATGAACTTCGAACACTTATACTTGACGAGGCACACAAAACACGTTACTCAGTTCATCCTGGTGCCGATAAGATGTATCAAGATCTTAGGTCATTTTATTGGTGGCCGGGTATAAAGAAAGACATTGCCACTTATGTTGGCAAATGTATTACATGTGCCAAAGTCAAAGCTGAACACCAGAAGCCCTCGGGTTTGCTGGAACAACCAGAGATACCACAATGGAAGTGGGAGCAAATAGCTATGGATTTCATTACCAAGCTGCCCGCACTTCCAGCGGATATGATTCTATTTGGGTCATCATTGATCGATTGACCAAATCCGCACACTTCTTACCGATCAGAGAGACATACAAGATGGAGAAATTAGCGAGGCTATACATTGATGAAATAGTAGTTAGGCACGGGGTGCCATTGTCTATTATTTCAGACCGGGACAGTCGATTTACTTCGCGGTTCTGGCAATCATTGCAACAATCCTTAGGGACAAGTGTTAACTTGAGCACTGCTTATCATCCACAAACGGATGGACACAGCGAGCGCACCATTCAAACCCTAGAGGATATGTTGAGAACATGCATCCTAGACTTCGGTGGAAGTTGGGACACACACTTACCACTCATTGAGTTCTCCTACAACAATAGCTACCACAGCAGCATCAGATGTGCTCCATTTGAAGCACTTTATGGTAGAAAATGTCGGTCTCCAATTTGTTGGACCGAAGTGGGAGACAACAGAATAACTGGGCCTGAACTTATTCAAGAGACTACCGATAAGATTGCCCAGATACAACAACGATTACAAGCAACACGTAGCCGCCAAAAGAGTTACGCAGACAAACGGCGCAAGCCTTTGGAATTCGATGTGGGTGACCGAGTCATGTTGAAAGTGTCCCCATGGAAAGGCGTAGTTCAGTTTGGGGCTAAAGGCAAGCTAGCACCTAGGTATGTCGGACCGTTTGAGATTACTCAACGCATAGTTCCTGTGGCATACAGACTCAGACTCCCTGATGAACTCAGCGGAGTGCACGATGTGTTTCATGTATCAAATCTCAAAAGGTGCTTAGCAGACGAATCACTGATCATACCATTGGAAAAGATACAAATTGATGAGCAACTACATTTCATTGAAGAACCTGTAGAGATTATGGATCGTGAAGTTAAGAAACTGAAACGTAGCCGTATCCCTATTGTGAAGGTTCGATGGAACTCCAAGCGTGGACCAGAATTTACTTGGGAACGCGAGGACAACATGAAAGCCAAGTATCCCCACTTGTTCGAGAAATAAAGCCCGACCTTTATGCTTAAATTTCGGGACGAAATTTATTTAACAAGGGGAGACTGTGACAACTAGTACCTGACCGGCCGGCAAGTCCGTACGGTGCGTGTACTTTCTACAGTAACTATGTGTATGTATATGTGTGTAAACAGTGTTTATATTAACAGATTCTTAAATACAAGAAATTGTTGTACGTATTTTTGTGTAAACTTAGATACATTAAGTACAACGTACATTTGAAACATTAGTTGTGTTTATTAACTGAAAGCTTAATTACAGTTAACACAACAAATCATGAGAAACAACGGTGTTCAAACAATATTCAGAAACAAATCGGTTGCGATCTGATATCCATAGATGACAGGAACCAGATGGCCGGCATTTCAATGTGAAAACAAGGTGAAAACAGAATGTTTAGTTGAGTCCGACAGTGAGGAAACACAATTCAAACATAAACTGCAGTGTCGTTTCAGAATAACGAACTGACAGTGTGTTTGCGTGGGTGACGATTCACACAAACATATCTGTGAGTTTAACGTTCTGAAATGATGACTGGAAAGTAGAAAACAAAAGTCAGAAAGCAAAACCATCGTCGTGTTCGTTCGAATGACGATTCGAACGAATACGCGCAATGGTGACGCGATTCGACGAAACGAAAAACGACCCGAAACGAATTTAAATTTAATAAAATAAAATAATTAACATTTTTACAATTTTGAAACTCATCAAATTAATTAAAATAACATTTTTATTTATTTATTATAATTTACGCGAAATTTTCCGGTTACGCGACGAGATCGCGAACCGAGCAACCGAAACGAACCCGGACACCACACGTGATATAAAAAGGTTAAATGAGTGTGTTTTTCTCATTTTTCACCCTACAACCTCTTCTCTCTCTCTCATTTCCGGCTAACACCAAGATCCACCAAGTTCCACCTTCAATCGATCATAACTTCTTCATTTCTTAACGAAAATCGGTGATTCTTGCGCCCACGCGAAGCCCTTGACGAGCTCTACATAGAAGTACAAGGGATCTGAAGTTTTGTCCACCGAAATCGAAGGTATAATGCTGTGCAAGTTCACGAAAAATAGGGTTTTCTAGTTCTTTGTTCGACCCAACCATATAACCGGTGCTAGGATCTGTAAAAATCAATCATACACCTTCGAAACCTTGTTATGGTCCACTATCAATACGGGAGCAGCACCATGGCTAGTCGTAGCTCGAAAGAAAGTTGCAGGTTCGTGAGAGGGCTGGGCGGTGGGGGACGGCCGAACCTGTTGCAGGGGTGGCGAACCCTAGCCGAACCAAAGAGCTGTGATGTCGCGAACCCTTCTCCTGCGAACCTGCTGCCCGCAAACCTAGTCGCTCCCCGAACCTTGCTTTCCAGCAGACGAACCATGAAGCACCAGCTAGCCTGGGTGCCATCAGCCGAACCCTAGGTTCGTCACTTCACCCACCGAACCTTCGACGAACCAACACCACTGCCGAACCATTATGTTGTAAGGCGAACCCTTTGCTTCACGAGCCTATCACCACAGTTCCGAACCTTCAAACTGCCACGAACCCTTGCACCGGAAACCATGTAGCCGAACCCTCCCTTAGCTCTTGGGATTCACGAACCTTGACTGAAGAAGTTATAGGTTCGTTGTGGAGGGAATGAGACCTGCTGTGTCGATCAGATCAAAAACCATAACACCGATTTGGATTAACTCGTGTAGCCACACAGCATCACAAGCCCACTAGCATTTGCCTTGGCCCAATTCAGTTTAACCCAACAGATGTATTGATACCATAATTGGCCCACATAAAAATCGGATTATGCTTACACTTAAATCAGTCCATTATGATTAAATTGACCCAATATGATTCCAGCAGATTTGAGGCCCATTATTTCGGCCCACTGAATCGGCCCAGGATCTATGGTCGGCCCACACAACTCCTAAGGGCCCACGACTTCTTCGGCCCAAGACTATTCCAAGAACTCAATAAATTAAACACGATCAAAATTTACGGATTTAATGGGTAATAATGACATTTATGATAATTGAGATTGATGATCACGTATTACTATCAAAGTGATAGCTATTACAAGTTATGACAATTCAATTATTAAATCAAATAAAAATCAAGTTAAAGAAAAGAAGAGTAAATGGAAGTTGAGTTTTATTCATAAAATGCAATTACATATAAAAATCACACTAAATTGAGTTTGTAGTAATAAATTCTACTTAATTGTTATGGGCCGAATGAAGATCAAGACAGAAACATGCGAGTGTTAACCAATCTTAAGGTTAACACTAATACACACATAGACACGTATTTAAGGGTTATACTTATGGGTCAAACATAATATGAAATCAACACAGGATCTTGAACACACAACAAATACAAGCAAGAGCGCGAGATTTCTTCATTTAAGCTAAGTCAACCCTACAACGACAAGGTGAGTTCATATGCCCCTTTTCTTTAATCTTTACTAATTTTAAACTCTCGGGGCTGAGAAACATGCTTTACTTTTATTTACTTAAAAGTTTTGCTTACATATTGTTAATACTTTGATTAAATAATATTAAATTGTTTATTATCATATATCATTGTATGCTTGCTTGTATGATTGCATGATGACAGGGAAAATAAGATGATTATGATATTCTAATATTCTAACTCATCAATACAATAGAATAACATAGTTGTATGATTATCTCTTACAACACTTAGTTATTCTTACAAGAATTTACATAGAATCAATTACAAGGATCAAGATGACAAGAACAAGACATAAGAATGATATAAAGATAACACATCTTTATTACATCATTCGATACAAGAATTAAGTAAGTGTATTAAGACTAGTTCTTATAACACTTAGCTTTTCAATTCATTACATATTACAAGAGAACAAGGAACAAAGAATAATAATCATGATAATGTAACTTCATGATAACAACATCATTCACTCAAACGATTAACATAATGTAATAAGACAAGTGCTTATTTAACTTTGTTAATATCACTGAGAACATATGACAATGGGAACAAGAATACAAGTGAATACAATTACAATTAGTTACTATTGACCTGTTGCATTTATATCATTTCAATCATGTGCCAAATTGTTCAAGTAGATCATGTAAGCCCCTTTAATTCACTGACCAGTTAGTTTGACGTGACTAAACCGACGATAGCGTAGTGGTACCATAGGTTTGACAAACCTCTAGCTTGTAGGGCTAGTATGTTGATCGTATTGATTCATTGGCCGGTAACGTATGACCGGTGACAGGGCGACTTCAAGTCAGGTTCTGGTAAGCGACACATGGTGATATTAATCTACAGTGATAAGTAACTAATCCAACGGGATCCTATTGATTAGTAGGTTGAGGAATTGATCTTACCTCATGTTTCACTACTAGTAATAGCTTTCGTTGAGGACAATAGACATACAAAGTGGTAGAGGTAAATCAGATGCATTGAAATCTGATTACGTGAGGATTTCAGTGGATTCCTTTTAGGCTCTATGCACTATAGTTCAAGAACAAATTTCAAGAGGTTAACTAACACTCTTAATACTTAAAAGTGTAACAATAGTTAACTCCACAAATGTAGAATAATACAAGGAACAGATTTGATAAATCTCACATCCTTAACATATAATAGTTATCTAAACTTCGGTTCGATAACTGTAATTACTTCATTATATTGTTCTATACAAGTTATTACAGGTGATTCAAGAATAACATGGACAAGTGGATTGGGAATGGAAATCAATAGTTGTATTGCAAGTTGTGTGGAGTTCTAGTAGTGGTGTGGTGGGATGTTGGCTAGGGCTTAGTTCCCTTACATATGTCCTATATATAAGCATCACTACTAGGATGAAATATTACTTGTAAATATAACTATTGAGAAGCCATTGGGTGAACAAGTGAACAAATGGCATACAAGTAACATAATACATATTGTGATTGTGCATGTGACTGAATCAAGGTTTTCAATTAACTTACTTATGAACTCACCAACCTAGTGTTGATTTTGTTTTAAATGCGTGTTTTTTCTCTGGTGACGGACAGGTGTAGATACATATATGCAAGTACTAAGCTAGTGGACTTTTAGAAGACCTAGCTTACTTTTGATTACATACTTTTGGGATGACAAACGTGAATCACTTTTGTATATCTTGCATAGAAACAAGATATGAACTCATTGATTCTTTTTTATTAGATTTACTTAGTTAAATTATGATGTACAATGTAATTTAACTTTGTAATTCTATTTCATGTCATGTTAGCATTTCTCATTTATATCTCATGTGTTTGTAAACAATCTGTGACACCTCGCAATTTCCAGGTCAGCATTTATTTTGTTTTAATAATAATGTGTATTATTATTTCATACGTGGCACTAGAATATTTGTATTTAGTGTGACACGTGGCACGACAGACCAAACACACCGATAATTCGATGAATTATCGCACGAAACTTGCACGTGTCTTGAATGACGAACGTTGGCGAACGGATCAAACCACAGTACACTTATACTGCACAATTAGGTTCCGGAGAACCTAAGTTAGTAGAACAACGCTTAAGTGTCGAGAAACGATGATCGTATTCGAGAAATACGAGAAATTCGACTCAAAACAATGAAATTGGGCTTATTGGGCTCAACTGAGACCCATCGCGGTACGCGATGGGCACCCAATTGGGCCTTCGCGGTACGCGAAGCTCGAGCGGGAGAATTTGAATTCTCCGAAAGACGTCGCGGTACGCGACGACCGATCATCTTCCACCATCGCGGTACGCGGCGTGTTTCGGGAACAGAATTATTATTTTAATTACCGCGGTACGCGGGGTTGCTTTTTGTGCAGCCTCCGCGGTACGCGACGACCCCAACACGCCAAATCTTTATAAAACCAAGACTAAATCATTTCTGCCGAACCCTTAACCAAATTTCCGAACTACCAGCGATCACTCTTCGCCACTATCACCTGCAAACCATCCTCTAGCCTCTGGAAAGCCATTGGAGGCCTTAGAGACACCATTGGAGGCATTTGGAAGCTTGGAGTGAACTAGAGAGCACCAACCATCACCTTGCACGAGTTGAAGCTACTGTGGGGATTGTTTCTGGACATCTTGAAGCCACACACACCTGTTCCAGCTCTATCTTGATCACCTTGCACCTTCTAAGGTAGTTTCCTAATACTATTTCGGGTTTTAACCCTTGAAATCACACATGCAAGGGAAATACCCACATGCATCACCATCACCACTTTAGTCACGAAATTTCTATGTTATGGATCTATTATTTTGTGGTATTGTTACTGATTTGATGATCTAATATCGATCTATGATGATTTTGAAGTGACTAGATGACTATTTGTTGATTTTGTCACAAAATGGCTACTTTAAACAACATGCATACATGATCTATAATGTTTTATGTAAATTTCAGTATTTAAATGTTCTTAGAATAGATATGTGAGATGTTCTACATGATTTAGAATGATTGATTATGTCAAATATGGTCATTTGGTGATTATTGCTAAATATAGTAACTTTAGTGCTACAAATTGTGCATTTTTGATGAAATGGTATTATGCATGTGATTTGATCTAAGCTTTATGCTTAAAATGATGTTTAGAAACTATTGTGATGATTATTTGATGCATAGGAATGCTTAGAATTGTCAAAAGGATGATTTTTATAAATGTTACTATAAATAGTAACTTTTTGTCACAAATTTGCAACTTGATAATAAGTATGATAATGTCTTGAGTCTAACATGCTCATCTAGTGATTATATGATGATATTGGAAGGAATATGTTATTGGGAAACTTGATTTTGTGTTATTTTCATAAGTTACTAAATATAGTAACTTTATTTTGCTAAGTTAATGATTTGTCACATGCTAGGTGGAACAATCATGATTAATGGGTTAATTAGGACTAAGATAATGATATTAGACGATGTTGGTTGTTAAACTTGATGAAATATGCTTATTTTAGAAACCTTCTAAAAATGGAAACTTTTACGCGCTAACTATGTTAAACCGGCTATGTGTAACTACGTGCTATGTGATAACATGCTCATTTAGGATAAATATGCATGTTAGAATAATCGGAATATGATCTTATGCATAACCTGTCAAATATGGAAACTTTCCTAAAATAGAAACTTACCATAATTAGTAAGTTTCCTCATAGGAATGGTTTGGTATCCGTACACTTCACACAACACCAAACCACACACTACACGAGCACTTGATCCAAAACCGTCACCAACGGGTCGTTAGGTCAAACACGATCGATACGGTCAAACACGGTCAACTCGACCCACATAACCACTTAGTGTCGTTGAACACTAACACGGTCCGGTGAGACCCACATACGCAAACACGAACTCATAACACCTACATGATATAGGTGATTACTAGCCGGCGAGCTACACTACGCTACTGAGCAAACGCATTATCTAAACTCAGGTGAGTTTACGGCCCCACTTTTACTCTTTAACTGCTTTTGTTAAACTATTGGGGTGAGAATACAATGCAACTGTTTTAGATGTATGACTGGTATGTTGTGAAAACTATTTTCGAGTGTAACTATTATCGCATAAAGTCCTCATTTATCCTTACCGTTAGTTGTGTATTCAAACGAGTCGTAATTACGTAGTACTACTGGGTTTGACTAACCCCACTCGGCACCAATGTTGACTGGAGGTCATAACGAGTGTAATTTCGATTAGAATTGCGAGTTCAGCGATGACTCGCGGAGGCAAACGGGAACAGTCTAGTTTCGGTAAGATGAACTGACACACTCCACGGATCGTAGTATCCAACTAAACTTTAACATACCCAGTATATATCTGTTTACTATTTATGACTGTCTAAACCTGTGAACTCACCAACTTTATAGTTGACACTTTTTCGCATGTATTCTCAGGTAACTAATGGAGCACACGCTAAGACGCTCACAAGGACACACTAAGGAGTCAAGCTTACATATAGACTCATGTCCTAGGCTTGTGTGCATGTGTTCTGTTTTGAAAACAATTTAAACATTGTAGTGTCTTGAACAATTACTTTCCGCTGCAAACTCATGTATTTCTGATGTTTAACACTTTCCGCTGCTTATTGAATGAAACTTGTATTGATTTACAATTTGTGTGAATGTGTAACTCATATAGAGTCGTTCTATATGACCATGAGCTATGATCCTGGCCACGTCACACCCACGTGGACTGACACCACGAGTGGGAATTTGGGGGTGTGACAGACTGGTATCAGAGCCTTGGTTATAGGGAACTAGGTTTGCATATAGTAAACTTAGACTATAGCCACTGCTCTACATTAGACACTACACTAGAACTTGCACACTGATGTTGTTATTATTATTATCGAACTGTTGTTTACTAACCTGAGAACTTACAGGATGGCCGATAACAACAGAGATGCTAACAGGAACCCGGGCAAACGCCCAGCGGTCGATGACTTGACTGAGGAGAGTCGACGCAGGATCGACAGCATCGTGGCGCAGGTAGATGCTGAGATGGAGCGACGCGCCCAGATGCTAGCCAGGGAGCGATACTGGGGATGGTTGCCTAACCTCCTACGAGATTGGGTAGTGGGAGAGCGGGTGCCTACGCCACGATACAGGGGCGATACCTCAGAGGGTCCACGACTGCCGGCACTTGGGATGCCGATGGAGAGAGCCTTCGCGGCTCATGTTGCTGTAACCCGGCGGGAGCTTCGGAGAAACGCCGAGCTGTCCGACGAGGTTCGTGTTCTTCGCGAGAAGAACGATCGCCTGGAAAGGCGAAGCGACCGACTGGAGGAGCAGAACGATCGCTTGGAGGAACAGGTGGAGACATTACGTCTCCAGGTGTCTCAGCTCATGTCTCAGCATGGCCAGATAGTTGATGTCATGCAGGAGCATGACGGGCGTATTACTGAGAATCGGACGGATATAGCCGAGACTCAGGCTATGGTACAGGCGAGTGACGCCATGCTTAACGCATGGGCGGCACAGTTTATCGAGGAGCCGCCAGCTGAGGATGACGGACCACAGTTCGAGGCCGAGGACCTCGAGGAGGGAGAGTTTGACGAGGATCCCGACGAGGATCCGGAGGAGGATGATGACGATGATGGGGACGCAGCTAGTAACATCTCCCATGTCTCCATGGACTCGGATTAGTAGATTTTTCTTATTTTGTACTGTCTTTCTCTTATCTCATTTTAGCCTAGACAAGCGGGATGTGCTCGGAGAACTCGCATTGTACTTTCCTTTCAAATTATTGTACTTCAAGATTGATATTAATGAAAATTATGCTTTATTATTATTATCTGCTTTATTATTACTACTGTTATTTGAAGCCTTGTTATGATAGCTAACTTGACATTTGACATGACAACAATCCTAACTTTGGCTAACACTTAGCATCTGATGACTAACACTCTAACCCCTCTATATAGAAACATGTCGGGAAGAGGAACCAATGCCCTTCGACTCAAACGCAAGGCCGAAAAGGCACGGATCGACATGATGGTCGAACGGAAATTCAACAAGGTACTCGCAGAGTATGAAGCCAACCGACACGCCAGTGAGACGAGTGGTTCTAACAACGGATCTCATGGGGGAGTAGCAAAGGGATGCTCGTTTAAAGCCTTCCTGAGCTGTCACCCTCACAAGTTCCAAGGTACTGAAGGAGCAGTGGGACTGCTTCGTTGGATAAGGAAGCTGGAGTCAGTTTTCTCCATGGCTGAATGCTCGGACGAGAACCGGGTGAAATACGCCACAGGAACTCTAGAGGGACCAGCTCTCACCTGGTGGAACACCCATGTCCAGACCCTTGGACTGGATACCGCAAACTCCATTCCTTGGGAGAACTTCACAAGGATGCTTCACGAGGAGTACTGTCCTCGTGATGAAATCCGGAAACTTGAGGAGGAATTTTGGACACACAAAATGGTGGGATCTGAAATCGAGAAATACTGCACTCGATTTCATGAGTTGTGCAAGCTGTGTCCGGCAATGGTGACGCCGGAATACAAGAAAATCGAGCAATTCATTAGTGGATTGCCCGAGCAGATCCAAAGTATGGTAACTGCTTCTGACCTCTCCACCATCCAACCACTGATTCGCTTGGCACATAAGTTGACAGACCAGGCAGTAGCTCAGGGGAAACTGCCTAAGAGGGGTGAACACCTGAAACCCCAGGAAATCAAGCGAAAGTGGGAACCCAGCAATAACCGTACCTCCTCACCACAACAACCAGCTCAACACCGACCCGCACCAGCCAAAGTCTTCACCGCCACACAGCCAAACACCCAAAGCAAGGGGGATACCAGGGCAACAGCCCAAAATGCAACACCTGTAACTTCATCACTTCGGCCCATGCAAAAGAGCCAAGTGCACAAACTGTGGAAGGAACGGGCACGTAGCCAAGGAATGCCGATCAAACCCCAACAACAACAACAACAACCAAAACACTCTCAAGGGGTGTTATGAATGTGGCAAACCGGGGCACATGCGAAAGGATTGCCCGCAATTGAAAAAGGGTGGGGGAGGTGCAGCGAAGGGACGAGCCTTCGTGATTGGCTCTGGAGAAGCTAAAGACGATCCACATGTCGTCACCGGTACGTTTCTTTTAAATAAGGTCTATGCTAGTATATTATTTGATACCGGTGCCGATAGGAGTTTTATCTCTAGCGACTTTAGCAAATTACTTAATATGACACCAACACCACTAGACTACAAGTACACCGTAGAGTTAGCAGACGGCAAGCTGATCGAGACACAATATATCATCAAGGGATGTGTTCTGACACTAGCGGACCATCAACTAGTGATTGACCTGATGCCGGTAACTCTCGGGAGCTTCGACGTGGTGATTGGAATGGATTGGCTATCTGCAAACCACGCTGAGATTGTGTGCAACGAGAAGATTGTGCGAATTGCGTTGCCAAGTGGAGAGCAGATCTCAATCCAGGGGGAACGGCGCGGGATACCGTTAAACATCATGTCCTGTATGAAGGCAAGCAAATATCTGAAGAAGGGATACACGGCTATCCTAGCCCTTATCACCGAACAGTCAAAGAAGGAACGAAAGATCGAGGACATTGAGGTTGTTCGCGATTATCCGGAAGTCTTTCCTGACGATCTACCGGGACTACCACCAGCACGACAAGTGGAGTTCCAGAAAGATTTAACCCCCCGAGCAGCACCAATAGCCAAGGCACCATATCGATTGGCTCCTACGGAAATGCAAGAACTATCTAACCAACTGCAAGAGTTGTTAGATAAAGGATTTATCCGACCGAGCTTCTCACCTTGGGAAGCACCGGTCTTGTTCGTTAAAAAGAAAGACGGTTCATTCCGTATGTGTATAGACTACCGAGAACTGAACAAAGTAACGATCAAAAATCGATACCCTCTACCACGAATAGACGACCTGTTCGATCAACTACAAGGGTCAAGCTTCTATTCGAAAATCGATCTGAGATCGGGTTACCATCAACTCAGAATACAGGAGGACGATATACCGAAGACAGCCTTCAGGACACGGTACGGACACTATGAAGTTCTAGTCATGCCTTTTGGACTGACTAACGCACCAGCAGTATTCATGGATCTCATGAATCGGGTGTGTAAACCGTATCTTGACAAGTTCGTAATCGTGTTCATTGATGACATCCTGATCTATTCTAAGACTCAGGAAGAACATGCCGATCACTTGAGACGTGTCTTAGAACTACTAAAGAAGGAACAACTATACGCGAAATTCTCCAAATGTGATTTCTGGATTCGCGAAGTTCAGTTCCTTGGACACGTAGTAAACGAGAAAGGGATACACGTAGACCCAGCCAAGATCGAGGCAATCAAGAATTGGGCAGCACCCAAGACTCCAACTGAAGTGCGGCAGTTCTTAGGATTGGCCGGGTACTACAGGCGGTTTATCGAAGGATTCTCAAAGATCGCACAATCGTTGACTTCTCTCACACACAAGGACAAGAAGTTTGAATGGGGAGAAAAACAAGAAGCTGCTTTCGATCTGTTGAAGCTGAAGTTGTGCAGTGCACCAATCTTATCGCTACCAGACGGGTGCGAAGACTTTGTGGTTTATTGCGACGCATCGAAGCAAGGACTCGGTTGTGTATTGATGCAACGCGAGAAAGTTATAGCTTATGCGTCACGACAATTGAAAGTGCATGAAAAGAACTACACAACTCACGACTTAGAGTTGGGAGCCGTAGTGTTCGCACTAAAGATCTGGCGACACTATCTGTACGGCACCAAGTGCACAATATTTACTGATCATAAGAGCCTACAGCACATTTTCGACCAAAAGGAGCTGAACATGAGACAACGCAGATGGGTCGAGCTAATAGGCGATTATGACTGTGCAATCAAGTATCATCCCGGTAAAGCCAATGTAGTAGCCGACGCACTAAGCCGGAAGGAAACAACCAAACGCGTACGTGCACTACAACTCACCATTCACTCGGAACTGCCAAATCAGATCCGAGTCGCACAACAAGAAGCTCTGAAAAAGGAAAACCTTACCCTCGAGGCCATGCGGGGGATGGACAAACAGATGAAACAGAAGGATGACGGAGCTTACTACCTAATGGATCGAATTTGGATTCCACGCTACGGGGATTTGAGGGAAGTAGTGATGGATGAAGCTCACAAGAGTCGATACTCAGTACATCCAGGTTCTGACAAGATGTACCACGATCTAAAGGCAACTTATTGGTGGCCTAACATGAAGTCAGAAATCGCAACGTATGTGAGTAAGTGTCTGACTTGCTCAAAGGTCAAGGTAGAATACCAGAAGCCTTCGGGATTACTCCAACAGCCGGAAATTCCAGTATGGAAATGGGAACAGATTTCCATGGATTTCATCACGAAGCTACCAAAGACCACAAGTGGTTGCGATACCATCTGGGTTATCGTAGACCGACTTACGAAATCGGCACACTTCCTGCCGATCAAAGAAACTGATAAATTGGAAAAGTTGACCCGAATTTACTTGAAAGAAATCGTGTCCAGACACGGAGTCCCAATCTCTATTATATCTGACCGAGACAGCCGTTTCACGGCACATTTTTGGAAGTCCTTACACAAGGCACTCGGGACGAGACTGGATATGAGCACAGCATATCACCCACAAACGGACGGTCAAAGTGAACGAACCATCCAGACCTTGGAAGACATGCTTCGAGCATGTGTGATTGACTTTGGTAACAGCTGGGAGACTCACTTACCTTTGGTAGAGTTCTCATATAATAACAGCTACCACACCAGCATTGGAGCTGCACCGTTTGAAGCACTTTACGGGCGTAAATGCAGATCACCACTCTGTTGGGCGGAAGTTGGTGAAAGCCAACTGACCGGACCCGAACTCGTACATGAAACAACTGAAAAGATCGTGCAGATACGCAACAGAATGGCAGCAGCTCGGGATCGACAGAAGAGCCATGCCGATAAGAGGCGCAAACCTTTGGAATTCCAATTAGGAGACCGCGTACTTCTTAAAGTCTCGCCTTGGAAGGGAGTGATCCGGTTCGGAAAGCGAGGAAAGCTAAACCCTCGCTATATAGGACCATTCGAGATCACTAAACGGATAGGCCCCGTGGCCTACGAACTACAACTACCACAGGAATTGAGTAGCGTACACAATGTGTTCCACGTTTCAAACCTCAAGAAATGCTTATCAAACGAAACGCTCACAATTCCTTTGGAGGAGATCCAGATTGATGAACAACTTCACTTCGTTGAGGAACCGGTGGAAATTATGGACCGGGAACTCAAGAAGTTGAAACATAGTAAGATACCCATTGTAAAAGTTCGATGGAACTCACGACGAGGACCGGAATACACCTGGGAACGTGAGGATCAGATGAAGAAGAAATACCCTCATCTATTCGCCGAACAAACCAACACCGGCACGTGAACTGAATTTCGGGACGAAATTCCCAACTGGGGGATGATGTGACACCTCGCAATTTCCAGGTCAGCATTTATTTTGTTTTAATAATAATGTGTATTATTATTTCATACGTGGCACTAGAATATTTGTATTTAGTGTGACACGTGGCACGACAGACCAAACACACCAATAATTCGATGAATTATCGCACGAAACTTGCACGTGTCTTGAATGACGAACGTTGGTGAACGGATCAAACCACAGTACACTTACACTGCACAATTAGGTTCCGGAGAACCTAAGTTAGTAGAACAACGCTTAAGTGTCGAGAAACGATGATCGTATTCGAGAAATACGAGAAATTCGACTCAAAACAATGAAATTGGGCTTATTGGGCTCAACTGAGACCCATCGCGGTACGCGATGGGCACCCAATTGGGCCTTCGCGGTACGCGAAGCTCGAGCGGGAGAATTTGAATTCTCCGAAAGACGTCGCGGTACGCGACGACCGATCATCTTCCACCATCGCGGTACGCGGCGTGTTTCGGGAACAGAATTATTATTTTAATTACCGCGGTACGCGGGGTTGCTTTTTGTGCAGCCTCCGCGGTACGCGACGACCCCAACACGCCAAATCTTTATAAAACCAAGACTAAATCATTTCTGCCGAACCCTTAACCAAATTTCCGAACTACCAGCGATCACTCTTCGCCATTATCACCTGCAAACCATCCTCTAGCCTCTGGAAAGCCATTTGGAGGCCTTAGAGACACCATTGGAGGCATTTGGAAGCTTGGAGTGAACTAGAGAGCACCAACCATCACCTTGCACGAGTTGAAGCTACTGTGGGGATTGTTTCTGGACATCTTGAAGCCACACACACCTGTTCCAGCTCTATCTTGATCACCTTGCACCTTCTAAGGTAGTTTCCTAATACTATTTCGGGTTTTAACCCTTGAAATCACACATGCAAGGGGAAATACCCACATGCATCACCATCACCACTTTAGTCACGAAATTTCTATGTTATGGATCTATTATTTTGTGGTATTGTTACTGATTTGATGATCTAATATCGATCTATGATGATTTTGAAGTGACTAGATGACTATTTGTTGATTTTGTCACAAAATGGCTACTTTAAACAACATGCATACATGATCTATAATGTTTTATGTAAATTTCAGTATTTAAATGTTCTTAGAATAGATATGTGAGATGTTCTACATGAATTAGAATGATTGATTATGTCAAATATGGTCATTTGGTGATTATTGCTAAATATAGTAACTTTAGTGCTACAAATTGTGCATTTTTGATGAAACTAGAATAGTAGCCCGCGCGTTGCGCGGGATAAGTTAACATTAGGTAAAGATAGATAGAAACCAACATATTACCTATTAAGCAAGTGTTTTTTCAACTACAACTTATATTTACTGCCCTCAAGTACAAAAATGAAATAGTAATTTCAGGGCATCATTTGTTAATACCATTATGAATTTACAAAACCTAGGTTAACAAAAGTTGGATTCACAAAAGATATTATAAGTTGTTGAAGACCTTTTTTTGCCAGTACTTCTACAAAAGATGGGGCTTCTTCAACACACCGGTTGACTAAAATTTGGATCTTTTACCAGATGGTTCAGCTTGATCTATTCGCCTTATGCTCATCTTTGGGTCTGGTGTTGCTGGAGGGAAGGTTGTTGTTATGGTAGCATTGTTCACTGTTATGGAGCCGTCCTTTTTCATGTTGAACCTTATGGCTAAAGGGGTTCCAATGATGGCAGTAATTTGTTCTGGCAGTATTCTTGGATTCCTATTGTTCTCTGTAAGAACCAAATCTTTGCAGCTGATTTTTAAGATTTGAGTCAGGGCATCATTGAAGAACACAGCACTTGAATTTCCAGTGTCATCAACAACAGTTGCATTCAGGCAATACCTATATGTTGATTGAATTTTAACTACATATAATATGGTGTTATTTTAGTGGTATATAGTATATGCAGCTGCATGCAAGAAAATAAACATACATGAATCTTGGTTCTGGTATCAAACCGTCATCTTCACAAACATAGTCATTTTCTTGAGGATATGCTCTTTTTGTACATTTAGAACAGGTGACGTAATACCATGTGCGATTTGGTTGTATTTCATCTATTGTGACATTGCATTGAAAATGAACCTGCTGCAATTTGACATATAAATTATAAATATTAGTTTTAAAGAACATAAATTTGAGGTAAAAAGCATGTATATGCAAGGTAACAGAATGTATATAAAAGTAATGTTTATAAGCTTTCCATTATACTTCCACTTTTATTCATCATCAGAACCTATTTTATTGATTTTATATGTCGTGCAATCTTTATAGGGATGAGGTTTTAGGTTATAGCAATTTGGTGAAGAAAGGTCATTTGGGATGCATTAGTAACTGGTAGTTAATTATGCAACATTGTAAGGTATTTATAATATCAATTATTAAATGTATACATGTAAGTAAAAGATGGTAATTTTTTTGAAAAGAAAAAGGAGTGCAGTTGTCATATTTCTAGTGTACTTTTTGTTGAAGTAAAGGTATTCTCCTAAAAGGTTAAGGAATTTGAATTTATGGTTTTTAGTAATTCTTTGTGTTTCTCTTAAATGGTATCCCTATAATATAAAGTCCACCTAAAATGTCATACATTATTCATCATCAGAACCTATTTTATTGATTTTATATCTCATGTAATCTTTATAGGGATGAGGTTTTAGGTTATAGCAATTTGGTGAAGTAAGGTCATTTGGGATGAATTAGTAAGTGGTAGTTAATTATGCAACATTATAAGGTCTTTATAATATCAATTATTAAATGTATACATGTAAGTAAAAGATGGTAATTTTAAAGTCTACCTAAAATGTCATACAATTTATGTTTATAATCTATTCAATAACCTTTACCAGGAGATCGGTAATATTTTTGCTTTTGAGATCTGCAATGGTGATATATATGTCCTCTGGATGTTGCTGTGACTGTTCACCAAGGCTTTTGAACCTTTTTTTAAAAAAAAAGAAAGATGATTTAAAAAAATTGCAATTTACCTAACGAATGAGATTAATGTTAATAAAGCTAATAGTTTTTTAAGTAGTCATTGTCATTTTATAAAGTGTTTTAATGCATTTTTTTATTAATGAATATACCTTTCCATGTATGACTGGATGTCGATGGCAGGTGGATTGATAATGGCAGTTGTTGCAGTAGTTGATTCTAATTGTAAATTTCATGTTTTAATAAATAAGTGATCATGATAATTAACACATAGGGAATAAAAGGATATTAAATATTTATAACAGGTCAAAGAATATGCAAGTTGATTTGTTGCATATGTTGTAGGCTCAATTCTTATAACATGTGAGCTGCCTTAATTTAGTTTATGTTAGGAAGATACTTTTCGGGTTAATTTAAAATTTGAAACTGGTAGATTGAATTACAATCATATTCTAAAATCAAATTTTGATTAATTAGAATAAACCAAGCTATAAGAAATGTAAAAAAAAAAACTAAACTAACACACACAAATTCTTATTAGTTTAAAATTCTATATTTAGCGAATGTTGCTAATAAGGTTAAATAAGGTAGCAATATGTGGTATTATGGCCTGGAGATTAAATAAAATAACTAATATGTAATAAAGTTGTTATGAGAAGATGCAAACCTCTAAACTGTGTTACAGTAGCAGAGGTAATTGCAAGGAGTTTTCCAACACAACCTTCAGCATGAATTTCTAGTCCTTTATCACCCCATAATGTAACCTCAAGTATGTGTCCACTGTTTCATGTGTAAATATGTTAAGATAATAGTAAAGAAAAGCCGACAATCAGTTTGCAAAGGAAATGATAGTTTAAGAAAGTTACGTTCAAATGTTAGGAGGCTAACCTTTCATCTAGAATGGTTAGCTTTTGAAGTGTTTTACCAGCCCGTTTTATGATACCTGAAGTTCGTTCTATCCTGCCTATATAATCTGTTGAATGCAACTGGTTTTAGTAAACATATTGTAGTGAAATTAAGTACTACAAAAATTAGATATATGACCTGTTAGAAGTCTGGGCAGTTCCATTCTTGCTTCTAAGTCATTGTATGAGGCGAATTTGTAATAGTAGGCTGGTATTTCTTTTCCAAATAGGGGTTCGAATGTTGCTCTTTTTCCAATTCTTAAAGAAGCATGATGTTGCACCGCTGGCATGTAGGTTCTTGATGGTACTGAGATATAGTTATTGACTATATAGCATCTTTGGAGTATAATGATTGAATCAAAATATATTTCATGATCAAGGTCTGCAACAGCCTCTATTGCATCTCCCTAGAAAAAAAATTGGCAACATATTAGAACATATAATTGTGAATACAATGAGATATAATGTAAGTTCATCTAATTAGTTGGTGTTTTACATGGATATCCACAAAGAGATAACAAAGTTCGGGGGCTTTTTCCTGCTTTTTGATATATGGTATCCATTTTCTGATAATCCTTATCTCAATAGGTTGTGGAGCATCGCCTGCGACAATCTTTGAAATTGGCTTTGTGGTCATTTTCGGTAACCTGAAATGTTAGAAAATTAAAAGACTAAAGAATTAAAAAAAAATAAAGCATTTTATATTATATAGTATAGTGTTTTATAATTAAATGAAAAGCTTAAAAGATAGAAGTGATACATCTTTTATTGAGACCTTCAATATGTAAGTGACCTTTTGCCTATAGCCTAATTGTTTTTGTTATTTGGCAGCCTATGTTTTATGTTCATTGGATGGTTGAGCTGCATATTGTTTACCCATAATTGTTGTTAGAATGAATAAGATAATATTAATTAATAGAATAATAGTATGTGAAATTATTCATTTTTATAGGGTTGATACAATAGGAAAACCTCGAGCAACATGTTGATTGTGACGGTGTCATTTGTTCAAGGAAGTCAGAATAAACAACATTTCTTGTAACATTGGGTTTGTCGTCTGTTTGTGAGGCTAGTAAAACTTTTAATGAATGCGGAGAGGTAGCTCTTGAAAGTGCCACATAAAGTTGACCATGGGCAAAAATCGGTTCTGGAAGGTAAATGCCAATTTTATCTAGGGATTGACCTTGACTTTTGTTGATTGTCATAGCATAGCATAATCGTACTGGGAATTGTTTTCTTCGAAAAGTAAATGGAAGTTCTTTATCTGTGTGAGTTAGGATTATACGTGGTATATAAACTCGTTTTCCTATTGATGTGCCCGTCATTATTTGAGCTTCTACAACTCTAGGTAAAAGTTGTGTGATTAGTAATCTCGTACCATTGCATAGGACAAAGGCCTGATTAATGTTGCGTAGAAGGATTATCGGAGCATTTATCTTAAGTTCTAATTCGTGTGGAGGAAGACCATTGAAATTTAACATATTTAGGTACTCAGATGGATAAAGGACTTCTAGGTCTTCGTGACAACCTGAATTTGGGAATATAGAATCATCACTTAGGTATTTCCTACTAACTCCTTTAGCCATTGCAAGTATAATCGTGTTGATTTCATTTGTTGTTTCATTTTTAGGACAAACAATGGCTTTACCGGATAAGCTCTCAGCTGTTGGATTGTTTAACGTTTCAGAGCTATAAGTGAAGTGAATCAGTTCAAGTAATGCATTTTTTTTGAATGGGATTATGTAGGGTGAAGGTATTTCAATTAACTTTGAGTTTTGTGGGTCAAATTCTTCAGGAATGCCTATTTTACCGTCGCCAACAGATAGCAGCCAAGAGGAGAACAATTGAATTTCCTTTTTTTGTGTTAAGTCAAGGTTCGGACGATGTAAACGCATGTTTTCAGTGAGTTTATAAATTACAAAATACCTCCATAAATACGACCGAGGAAGTGATGACCTAAGGATTGTAGCCTTTGTCGCTCCTTGTATTATTGGCAGGGTTTGTCGAAAATCACCACCTAAGAGAACCGACTTTCCTCCAAAAGGCTTTTCGGAATTATCTAAAATGTCTTTCAAACATTTATCTAAGGATTCAAAGCATTTACGATCATTCATCGGTGCCTCATCCCAGATGATAAGTGATGATTCTCCAAGGAGCTGAGCAAGTTGTGTCTTTTTCTTTATATGGCAAGTTGATTCTTCTGTTAAATCAAAAGGTATTTTGAACCGAGAATGGGCGGTTCTTCCAGATGGTAAAAGTAATGAGGCTATTCCTGAGGCCACAACAGCCAACACAATTTTACCTTCAGAACGTAGTGCACAAATTATTGTTTTCCATAGGAATGTTTTACCAGTTCCACCATGGCCATAGACAAATGCAAGGACCTGTTTGTTTGATGCTAAACTTGTAAGCACATTGTCATATATATATCTATGTTGTGATGTCAGCCTTGATTGTAATAATTGATGTTCAGATGCAAGTTTTGCTCTATCGTAGTTTTTTTCTTCCATTAGTAGTTTGTTTCTAAGAAGACAAAGAGCATCTGCTTTAGGTAATGGAAGACCAAAATCGACCAACGATGATGTGCTTCCAGAACGTAACAACAATTCTAGTTCATATAGGACGTATTGCATTTGATCCTCATCATTTATTATTCCTTCTCTATATACAATGTCATCCACCATTGTATGCCAATGTGTGTTCCATAGAAGTCTGGGATTTGAGATGTCACAGAATTGTAACATGTGAATAAAAAGGTATCATAGTTCCATAGATGTGGCCCACCTAGCAGCCTCTTCATATGTACATATCCATTCGTTATCATCATGAAGAAGACCGAGCTTTTCACATGTGGCGCGATATGTTGGAAATACCTCGCCAGATACGCTTCGAATATCTGCAAAAGAGCAACAACCGCGTTGATGTGATAATAACATCCGAAGATAAAAGGTTTCGCCCGCGGCAGGATGTATATATATAAGTCTTCCAATTGCAGGGTTCCTGTTTGATGTTCTACGTATCCAAGTTTTAGCGGATTGGTCCCATCTATACTCTGAGAGATAGTCTACATATCTAAGATGGCGACCAGATTGATCAATCTGATTGGTGTAAAGCCATTCAGTTAATGTAGTATGTCTTGTTGCAGGATTAGCTAGAACTTTGTCCAGATGTTCATTATCTTTAAACGTTATGTTTTGCATGTCTTCCAAATGAACAGATAAAGTTTGGACAGGCGGATTTCTATCATGGATAAGGAAGTTAAAAATTCGCCAAGCAGATTCATGTGGACAAATAAATCTACCGTCAACAAAATTTTTGATTTCATCAATATTATTGGTGGTAGAATTTTCAAGGTTGTCTGAGTTTGATGAGGTTCTGGTAATTCTATAGCAAATACGATCAGATCCTTTGGATATGTATTTAAATAGATACTTGATAAGCATATTCCATCCGCAGTATTCAACATTAATGTGCGCCTGATAACGTAGTAATAAGAACCGATTGTAAGGAACCACATAACTGTTGTCTAGTGCGATGCCTTTTTTTAAGACTGTGTTTGCGGTTAGTCGTCTCTTGTAATGAGCGTAGCCGTTTTTATCAAATGACGTTGATAGCTCATAAGATTTGGGGAATTTTTTTGAACATAGGCTCGTTGACATGCATGGCGCATGGGGGTTGACAATTCCACATGGGCCATGCATCATAAATTCACTAACAATCTTGTACAGGTGAGGCTCTGTTATTGGATCAGGAAGTTCTGCTGATATGTAGTTGTCAAGCTGATCAGCTTTTGTTATCTGATGTGATTGCGAAACCCACAAAAGCAAATGACAATGTGGCAAACCTCTTTTCTGAAACTCAATTGTGTACAAATCTGCGGATGGAAAATTCTTTAACAATAAATGAATTGCTACCTAGCAAATGATGCTAGTAAATTATGTGAAAGAGATAACCTGCGCTCACAGCACCAAATGGCTTAGCTGTCTTCAGATAACTAATAAGTGATAGCACTTTAATATGGAAAACCCTTGCAATAATATCTGGACGATCTTGTGCCTTTAAAGAAGGATACTGAGCCATATATCTTTGTATTTCTGGCCATTTGACGTTACATGTAAAAGTTATGAAATACTGAGGATTTCCATGAACTCTACATATAGCTAAAGCGTCTTGGTAATGCTTATACATGTAACGTGGACCACCAGTAAAAGTCGAGGGCAATATTGTACGCTTCCCTATGTCGCTACCTCTTGTATCTCCTTGTTCGACAGCATCATGTATGCCTCTTAGGAATTCTGTCCTAAGGGAATTTTGATTTTTTTCTTATATAATCAAGGCGGCTCTGTTCTATACATATGTAAGAATCAACCAGATATTGTTGAAAAAGTCTACCACCCCTGAGTAAGTGTGTGTAAACGTTCAAGCGGTCATGTAGTTGATAGCTGTAGAACATATTCATCGTCAAGTTTTTATCCTCTTTTTTACCGTGACCACGTAAGCGCAGGTGTCGTGACCATCCGCTATCGCCATAGACAAATAAAAGTGGGTATTGCAAGGCCATATATAGAGGATGTAGTTTATTTATTCTCTGAGGACCGGTCTCATTATGATGAATAACTATATCATAATCATCCGACTGAGATTCTAGGTCGGTTATAATTGCACCAATGCAGCCTGGGGAAGGGCGGTCATAACACAGAGAATTGTAAGAATTGAAAAGTCGAATACAATAGTTAAAAGTATTCGATGAATGACAAAGATCTCTTGCTGATACAAAAAGTTTAACCAGTTCATTGCATTCCTTTAAAACGTCTAGAATAACCGAGATTGTTTCTGTATTAACTCTGGAGTCTACATTTTTATCAAAGAAACGTAGCCTATTAGAAATCTCATTCTCGGTGTCGTAAATATACATCTGCAGGAACCTAGGTTTTTCGTTTGATGGTGGACATAAAGAACCTAGCCAATGATAAACCTGACCTTCAATCTTGAATACATAGGGAGCATGGCCATTATTAATAGTTTCATCTACCTTCCCACCAAAAGATGTCATTGAAAACATAGAATTATAAGCACGTATGGTAGTAAGAAAGTCAGGTTGTTCAAACAACTGAATTAGCACAAGTGGGGGATTTCTAGGATATGGAAGAACAACACGACCGCCTTTACAACAATGATTATATCGTAGACGTTGATTACCAGAGGTACATGCAAGGCGCTCGTCAAACCAAAAGAAAGCAGAACAATATTCGCACACATTATTACAATCGCCATGGTCAAAATATGGAGATATAGCAGAAGAAGAGCTCATAAATGAGAAGACATTATTGAAAGCTAGCATAGATTCAGAAGATTCTGTGCAAAATGAGCTTGCAACAGCAGAAGAAAGCGTTGGATATGAATCCTTTTTCCTTTTTCGAGAGGTATACATTCTACGAACAAAAACATATGGTGGATAAGTTTGATAACTTGTATCAGATAAATTATATGTTTATTTACATAATCACATGGTAAAAAATGAAAAGAAATATATAGCTTAAAAGTTCAAAGGGATTGTTCAGGTTTACACAGCTGACTCCAAGCTGAAGAGCAAAAAAAAGGGTAAACCGACAAACCGTAAAAAGCAAACCAAAAAGCAAGAAACTGGCTGTTCAAATCACAGACCGTCCAAAGTAACTGAGTTTTTCAGTTGTTATTGAATGGTTTGGTCGATTTCAATGGTCATCTATAATTTTGAGTTTTGACAACTGTTGGCACATTTGGCTGGTTTCTTTAGATTAACCTTTTTGACTCACTGTAGGAAAAAATAAAACATAATCTAAATCCTTTTGTAATTGTAGGATCATAATATTCCAATAAAAAAAAATCTGTCTTGAAGAAGAAGTTTGATAAAATGTGTTAGATCGTTTATTTAATTATTTTTCTCATGTTGGTAACGAATATTTTATGTACTTATGCTACTTTTCTAACCCCTTTATCAGCTTAATTGGAAAGTTAGGTCCATGATAAGTTGGGTAGCATTAAAGAGCTTATTAGGTATGTTGACTCGTTAAGGTGGAAAGTAAATCACAAGGTTCGACATGTTTAGATTTTTCAAAAATCACAAAATAAGATCATTTTTTTTATTGTTTTTTTATTTTCATATACGTAAGTTGCCTAAGGAATACATTTTTCATTTTGTAATGGATTCAAGTTGAATACACTTGTTTGGGTTCTAATTAACAATATTGGGATATTACTGGAACACATGTATTGATTATATTAATAGAAGATAACTGCTTCTGCTATGTTTATTTGCTTTGTTTTACTGTTATGATGGTGTTTCATAGATTTTAACAATTAAAGAGCCCGTTAGGTATGTTTACAAGAGAATTATATATATGAAAGTTATGTTTGTTGTCGAATATTGTAGAGGGGAGGGTCATTTAAGGTAGGTTAGGAATGTTTTTGTTTATTAAAGCATATTATGATTGATTTATAATTTTAGCTGAAAAGAGAGGGATCCAATTGTTTGGTATCTAGTAGGAAATTGTTGCTTGAGATCGTTTTCAACTGAATTTTAAGATTTTTTGTCACTTGTAAGTTTGAATTAAGGCTAACACAGAGGTTGAATGAAATAGCCTTTTAGCAATTTGTTGAACTGATTTGAATTACAAATAATATGACCCGCATGAAGTTTTTTTTTTTAAATTAATGAGTTTGTAAGTACTTTGCTGTGTAACTTCTACCTTGTAGATGACATGTATAATGATAATGTAGCTATGACAGCTAATGGATTATGGAATTGATGTTAGGTTTTGAAAATTAACAATAGCAATGAACTGAATATCACTAAAAGTGCTAGAGATGAATAACAAACAGCTATTTGGTGTTTGATTACTAATTAAAATTCCTATTAAATGATTTTCTAAGGGCAAGCACGAATGCTGAATTTTAACAAATTTTTTGTTAGCTACAGATGTGCTTGTCAAAACGAAAACATCAAACATGGATTGTAGGATTAAAATCTTAGAGTTGAAATTGTTTCTACCTATTATAGAGGCAGCCTTTAACTTTTGGACAGTGTAAAAAAAGTTACCTACCTAATTTATCAATTAAATACAAATAATAAGTGATTTACACCTACAAAAGCACCTAGGTGATTCAATTACATTAACAAAATTGAACTGAATATGCGTGGATGCTGTAAAATCAGTATGTAATCCCTACTACAACTAACAACTTTTGAGTATGTACCATTTTCACTAATAGCTTAAATCAACCAATTTTGACATAATCTAACTATCAGAATTAAAGCAAATACAGAGGTCGAATGAAATTTAGCTTGTAAGCAATCTGTTGAACTAATTAAAATTTACGAATTCAACTAATTAATTGTTTTCTAAATTAATGAGTTTGTAACTACTTTGTTGTGAAACTTGTACCTTGTAAGTGAGTTGTATAATGATAATGTAGCTATGGCAGCTAATAGAAGTGATGTTAGGTTTTGAAAGTTAACAATAGCAATGAATTGAATATTACTAAAAGTGCTGGAGATGAATAAGAAGCACGTATTTGTTGCCTAATTACGAATTAAAATGCTTATTAATAAGCCATTAAAAAAACAGGTTTACCTGTCGAAATGAAAACATCAAGCATGAACTGTAGAATTAAAATCTTATAGATGAAGTTGTTTTCACCTATTACAGGGGCAGCCTTGAATTTTTGAACACTGAAAAAAGGTTACCTATTAGTATGTTACAACCATTACTAAGAGTATTAAACAACCAAACTTAAATCTACTACTACTAAAAACCTAATTGAGAGTTTAGAACTAATGGCCTGAAATTTCATTAAAAAACAGGTCTACTTGTCAAAATGAAAACATCAAACATGGACTGTAGGATTAAAATCTTATAGATGAAGATGTTTCTACTTATTATAGGGGTAACCTTGAATTTTTGAACACTTAAAAAAGGTTACCTATTAGTATGTTACAACCATTACTAAGAGTATTAAACTACCAAATTTAAATATACTACTACTAAAAACCTAATCAGAAGTTTAGAACTAATGACCTGAAATTTCAAATGGTATAACCAATAATCTAAGAACCAAGAATGGAACTTTGTAACCACTCTCACCCAAAAGTTAAAATAAACCAATTTTAGAACCCAAAAACCTAATTAGAAGTAATAGTGTAACAATTTAGTTGTTATAACCTAAAAATCCTAGAACGAACAACTCTTGAGTGCATAGCATTTTCACTGATAGCTTGAATCAACCAATTTTGACATAATCTACCTAAGCAGAACTAATGCTCAGCTGATATAACCCAAAATCTAAGAACCAAGAATGGTATTTGGGAGCCTCTTACTCATAAAGTAAACTCAAAAACATAATTAGAACTAATGGACTAACAAATTAATCATTATAATCTAAGAACCAAGAATGGCAGTTTGTTAACACCTTTACCTAAAAGTTCAAATAAAGCAATTTCTAAATCCAAAAACCTAATTAGTACTAACAGTGTAATAATTTGCGTGTCATAAACTGAAAATCCTAGAAGTAACAACTGTTGAGTGTATACCATTTCCACTGATAGCTTCAAGAAAGTAATTTTGATATAATCTACCTAATCAAACCCAAAATCTAAGAATCAAGAATAGCGGTTTATCACCAATTTTCACTTAAGAGTTCAAATGAACCAATTTTGGAGGCCTCTTGCTCATAAACGGAACTAAAAAATGTAATTACAACTAATGAAGCAACAAATTAGTCGCTATAACCTAAGAACCAACAATGACAGTTTGTTACCACTTTCATTAAAAGGTTCAAATAAACCAATTTTGGATCCCAAAAGCCTAATTATAACTAACAGTGTAACAATTTAGTTGTTATAACCTAAAAATCCTAGAACTAACAATTCTTGAGTCTATACCATTTCCACTGATAACTTCAATAAGCCTGATATAATCCAAAATCTAAGAACCAAGAATGGCAAATGGACTAACAAATTAGTCGTTATAACCTAAGATCCTAGAACCAACAACTCATGAGTCTGCATCATTTTCACTAATAACCTCAATCAACCAATTTTGACATAATCTCCAAACCCCTGTTATGCGTAGATGATATAAAACATATAAAAGAAAAAATCATGGCCTGAGACGAAATCAATTTTGCATTAAATAAGACCTGACCTTGCAGATAGAGAGATGAGCAACAACGAAAATCAGATCCAAGACGACAGAGAAAGCTAAACCACAAAAACCCTAGAGCAAACACCAGCCTGATGATGCAACACGAAATCTGAAAGGAGCATCTTCGAGAAACCAAATACAGGAAGAAACAAAGGAGAGAAGACACGTGGGGGAAACAAAGGAGAGAAGACACGTGGGGGGCAGGTGTAACATCGATAGACAGTCATAATCGAGGCGGAGCTGCAGGCGACCGTGAGACATGGGGAGAAGAGCACCGACATTGGTTTTTAAGTAAGATAAGGAATGGTATTATGCATGTGATTTGATCTAAGGTTTATGCTTAAAATGATGTTTAGAAACTATTGTGATGATTATTTGATGCATAGGAATGCTTAGAATTGTCAAAAGGATGATTTTTATAAATGTTACTATAAATAGTAACTTTTTGTCACAAATTTGCAACTTGATAATAAATATGATAATGTCTTGAGTCTAACATGCTCATCTAGTGATTATATGATGATATTGGAAGGAATATGTTATTGGGAAACTTGATTTTGTGTTATTTTCATAAGTTACTAAATATAGTAACTTTATTTTGCTAAGTTAATGATTCGTCACATGCTAGGTGGAACAATCATGATTAATGGGTTAATTAGGACTAAGATAATGATATTAGACGATGTTGGTTGTTAAACTTGATGAAATATGCTTATTTTAGAAACCTTCTAAAAATGGAAACTTTTACGCGCTAACTATGTTAAACCGGCTATGTGTAACTACGTGCTATGTGATAACATGCTCATTTAGGATAAATATGCATGTTAGAATAATCGGAATATGATCTTATGCATAACCTGTCAAATATGGAAACTTTCCTAAAATAGAAACTTACCATAATTAGTAAGTTTCCTCATAGGAATGGTTTTGGTATCCGTACACTTCACACAACACCAAACCACACACTACACGAGCACTTGATCCAAAACCGTCACCAACGGGTCGTTAGGTCAAACACGATCGATACGGTCAAACACGGTCAACTCGACCCACATAACCACTTAGTGTCGTTGAACACTAACACGGTCCGGTGAGACCCACATACGCAAACACGAACTCATAACACCTACATGATATAGGTGATTACTAGCCGGCGAGCTACACTACGCTACTGAGCAAACGCATTATCTAAACTCAGGTGAGTTTACGACCCCACTTTTACTCTTTAACTGCTTTTGTTAAACTATTGGGGTGAGAATACAATGCAACTGTTTTAGATGTATGACTGGTATGTTGTGAAAACTATTTTCGAGTGTAACTATTATCGCATAAAGTCCTCATTTATCCTTACCGTTAGTTGTGTATTCAAACGAGTCGTAATTACGTAGTACTACTGGGTTTGACTAACCCCACTCGGCACCAATGTTGACTGGAGGTCATAACGAGTGTAATTTCGATTAGAATTGCGAGTTCAGCGATGACTCGCGGAGGCAAACGGGAACAGTCTAGTTTCGGTAAGATGAACTGACACACTCCACGGATCGTAGTATCCAACTAAACTTTAACATACCCAGTATATATCTGTTTACTATTTATGACTGTCTAAACCTGTGAACTCACTAACTTTATAGTTGACACTTTTTCGCATGTATTCTCAGGTAACTAATGGAGCACACGCTAAGACGCTCACAAGGACACACTAAGGAGTCAAGCTTACATATAGACTCATGTCCTAGGCTTGTGTGCATGTGTTCTGTTTTGAAAACAATTTAAACATTGTAGTGTCTTGAACAATTACTTTCCGCTGCAAACTCATGTATTTCTGATGTTTAACACTTTCCGCTGCTTATTGAATGAAACTTGTATTGATTTACAATTTGTGTGAATGTGTAACTCATATAGAGTCGTTCTATATGACCATGAGCTATGATCCTGGCCACGTCACACCCACGTGGACTGACACCACGAGTGGGAATTTGGGGGTGTGACACAATCTGATCATTTGATTATCACTCAAGGATATCGCGCCCCGGGAACCTTCCGCCCGACGGGAAAACACGATCCGTTCCCGCCGGCCTGGGGTGTGACATGTATTAGGTAAAAATGGTTACACTAATGCTTGCTAAAATTAGTGCAGGCAAAACAAGTCTTTTCATGTTTAACTACTTGAAGACAACACGATTAATGCAAATATAAAACAAAAAAATGACTTGCTTAACATTCGTCTTAGTAATTTAAGCGTAACAATTTTATGTTTTATGTAACAAAAAAAATGATAAATGCTAGCTTCCTCATTTTTATTATATAAAAAATATAAAATTACATTACATACTATACTTTTTGATAAATAAATTTAATCATGTCTTATCATGTACACGTTTTGTCAGCTATAGCTAAAATGAACCCGACCTCCTTATCTGTCAATACCATTAACAAGAGTTTTTAAACAAATGATATCAAAAACAAGAAAACTAAAAAAAAAAAAGAAAAAGAAACTATGCAAAGTATCTAACTAAATAAATGGCTTGAACCTTGTGAAGATAGTCTAGTGGTAAGGGTGTTAAGCCTCAAGCTTGAAGTCATGGGTTCTAGTAATGGAGGTGACATTTTTTCCGCAAGGCCACTGACCAGGGTAATTGAGCCCACGGTATACCTGTTCCTCTCGGTTAGTCAGGTATTGAGGGGGGCCCAGGGTTTACCACGCAAGTGGGTTCCTCGGTCATCAAAAAAAATAAATAAATAAATAAATGGCTTGGGTTGGTTTAGTTTACTGTTTTTTGAAACCGTAGCTAGCAGTTCGAAACAAAATTTTCATCAAACCTAAGGCCGGCTTATATATGTAAAGTAAAAAGCAATTTTTTCATAACCGGACCGGACATCGAACTGGTCTTCTTACCGGTCAGAGGTCGGACCGGATTTAAAAACCGGATGATTTTATAAACATTTTATAAATATATATATATATATAATCAAAAAAATATTAAAAAATTAAAAAAAAAATAAAAAAAACCGGTTCAATCACCGGTCCAACCACCGGTTCACCGGTCCGACCGGCCGGTTCGCCCAAAAATGGTTTTGAACCTAGAACCGGACCGTTATGCCTTCCAAATCCTGGTCCGACCGGCCGGTCCGATCCGGGTTTGAAAACACTGGTAAAAAGTCATAGCTTAGGGCCACCAAAATAGGGATCCTCGAATATTTTCGGGTTCTTTTTGAACAACCATATTATCCTACTTATACTCTCAAACTACACCTTAGTATTCCTTTGTTTGCTTGGATTTGAACATATGACCTTCTTTATAAGAGACAGTTCATCTACCAAATAGGATAGTCTCACATTGTATTTTGGGGTTTTTTTATTGTAACGAATTATGATTTGTGTAAAAAAAAATTGTTTTAATATTTTCAATTAATATGTATAATTTGCTTGTGATTTTTGTTTTTTTGTATCTTTTTCCTTTATGATTATCTACACTTTCAGTGTCATAAGCTCAAATAAAAAAATAAGAGTTTTTATATATAGGTAAAAAAATCACAATTTTACAAATCGTCCATAATAACGTTACAATTTCTAAGTATATATTGTAACTAAATCAATGGCAAGGTCGCCCATAGGTAAGTTTTCTCAATTTTTTTTATCTGTACCGACACTTTGACAGACAAAATGTTCATAAGAATAATCCCAAAAATATATCAATATCTAAAAGATATATGAATTCTGACAAACAAATATTTCAACTACAAAACGCGAATTTTTTTTATCACAACTATTATAAATCAATTTTTAATTTTTTGTTATAAGATTTAAAATATATATCTCATGCTATTACATACATATAACTTATACACTACATATATATACATTGTATGAGTTACAGTAACTTCATGAGTTATATATACTAACTTAGTTAGAAACATATCTTTATTTATTATTTTATAGTTTACTCCATTTGTAACATAACATTATAATTAAAAGTCATAAAAAATGTAAAAATTGATTGGTTGGTAAAAGTGTTTTATTTTTTTTTCGATTTGATAAGTTTTCTCATGATTGGTTTGTTTCTTTGACGAATTATCAATATACGCTTTCCCCGTCGATAGACATTTTTGTGAATTCTAAAAAATTTTCCAAAATTAATTAGAGCCATCCCCATCGTCGTTGCAATCTCCAATATATCGTCTCTAGTACCGTTTCGACGATCTCTTTTAACGAATTAATGATCTTGTTAAATTTACAAACCTTATGATTTATATCTCACCATTTTGAAGAACATAAACATTGGTTTAATTGTGATATTCATGTTCGTTCATAATTTTATAAAATTTCTAACTATAGCCCAAAGCCCATCTCTAGGCTGAATTTACCTACAAAATTTAATATAGAAATTTGATATTAAATATTACAGAAATATTAAACATTAAAATAATATTAAACGTACATGCCAATAATGAGTTCCTTAAACATATAGATATATGTTGAACTTCGTTGGCCATTCACTATTTGGAGTTGGCGAACGAATGATGTTATTTAGGAGTAAATTGCACTTTTCATTCTTTATGTTTACATAAAATTTCAGAGATAGTTCTTTATGTTTTAAAATGTCAAAATCAGTCCTTTAAGTTTTTTAATGTTGCAAACTAGGTCTTTCTCCGTTAACTCCATTAAGTACTAACAGAATAGGGATATAAATGTCAAAAAAAATCATATAAGTAATTGAGTAAATTTCACTTATGGTCCTTTTTGTTTACATAAATTTTCAGATTTAATCATTTATTTTGTTAATATTTAACGGAGTTAACGGAGAAAGGACCGAGTTTGCAACATTTGAAAACTTAAAGGACTAATTTTGACATCTTGAAACATAAATGACTATCTCTGAAATTTTGTGTAAACATAAATGATCAAAAGTGCAATTTACTCTATATTTAGATTTCTCATATATTTTGATTAGAAATAGAAATTAAAAGTAAAAAACTTATCTTGTAACACACGCGTTATTATTTATTATTTAAACTAAAAATATATTGATTAGTATATTGGAATGCGATTGGTTCACAAGTCTATTCTTGGACGAGACTTTTTCTTTTATATATTTCTCACACATTTGAAAATACGTATTTTAGTTGTTCATACCCCTTCCATATTCTTGAATAACGGTTTCCTGAGCTAAAATACGATAATTTGGAGGATTTTATTTTATATTTTTTTAAATAACAAATTTATCCTATCAGATATTTAACACTTACTTACTCGGCTTGTTTAACAATTTATATGTTTTGTTACTTGACACTTTTTAGGTTGGTTAAAGCATTGTGACGACGGTTTTTCACTTATTTCTCTTATTAAAAACATTTTATATTGAATACTAAACTAAAAATTAAGTATACTTTTTATTCAATATTAAGTTAAAAAAAATTAATACATTAAAAATATATTAATATCAAACAACACATTTCTTTAAAAATTAAACCAAATCATCATAAAATATAAAATTATCAAAAACAATTTTTCAAAAAGAAATGTAAAAAGAAACAAAGTTTGAAAAAAGTAATGAAATGATATAATTATTTTATTGCATAAAATATTAATTATACAAAATTTTAATCATAATTTATATCACAAAATCGACTTATACTGTCCATTTTCGTTTATAAGTATTTATTATAACTCATAAATACACCACACATTAATCTAGTAAGACATACAGTCAACAATGTTTCTTCATATGTAGGCTTCTTGCAAGCAATATTTATCGTAAAATTTAAGATCATTGAACTATCAATGATTTACAATTTTGTTTGGAATAGCTAACGAATACATTTTAATTACAGACACTCATGCGAACCTAATGATAAAAGGTCACCATGTTCACGAAACCGTCGAAACGTAAGCACTTATGACTTTCAATTATTTACCATTTAGTTACTTTTTATTTATTTATTTACTAGGTTAAAATCTCGTGTATTACACGGGTTGAGAAAAATAATATGTATACAAATCTTTTGACAAAAAGTTATGTAATTAAAAAGCATGTACATTGCAAAGTTTTACTAAACTCATGTTTACAAATGTTGAATAAAACATGATATTTGTTAATGCATAAAGTCTTAAAAATATGTTTAAAATATTTGATGTCATAATTATAAATTATGTTTAATTTTAATTTTTTTAACAATGTGTTAATATTTTTATGTAATGTAATTCATAAATAATTAATTAAAGTATATTTATTTTTCCTTTAACACATTAAATTAACTTTTACTAAAATTTATATTAATATATATTACTTGGATTTTTAAAAATTACTTACTTTTTATTTTTCAATATAATGTATTTTCATCATTCAAATAATCCAATCAAATTAAGTGTTTAAAAATTTTTAAAAGCAATTATAAAGAAAATTAGTAACATTATTGTTATAATTAGAAATATTTTAAGAAATATCATTTGAAGAATTCGATAATATTTAAAAAAACTAAAGTTGTTAAATAAAAATGTAAGCTCACTTAAAAACATCATAATTAATTTCATTTTAAATATAATTAATTTATAATATATTGATTATTATAATCCTTAATTCCTAATTTCTAACTAAATAATAAATATAGATAATTAAATATGAGAGAAAAGCGTACATAATTAATTAGGAGAAAGAAGCGGGAAAATCAAAGTATATGTGATCTAAAATTATGACAAGGGTCCACAATTATTTTGATTTATTAATATAGATAGATTTTAATTGGAAAAAAAACAGAATCTCATCCTTCTCGAGTATACAGCATCCTACCATTAGGGCTGTTCAAAAAGCTCGCGGCTCGAAGCTCGCTCGAAAAAGTCTCGGCTCGAAAAAAGCTCGGCTCGAAAAAAGCTCGTTAAAAACGAGCAGAGCCCGAGCCAGGGGCTAGCTCGAGCTCGGCTCATGGCTCGACTCGTTGGCTCGGCTCGATTTTTAATATATTTATATATAATTATATATATATTAAATTATATACACACATATATATATATTATATTACACACATACATATATATTATACATAATATATATATTTATATATATAAAACTATATACACACATATATATTATATTACACACACATACATATATATTATAATAATATATATACAATATCTTATATTCATATTTATATAAATATGCATATTATGTATAATATATATGTATGTATATATATACATACATGTATAACATATATCTATACATACATATATATTGGATTTTAAATATATTAGATTATATATATATAGGGAATGAAATTTTTGATAACCCTCATCTTTTGTTACAACCCATTAACCATCATCCAATGGTTAGTTTAAAAATGTAAGTGTATAGGATGGTGACACGTGTCAGATTCCTTTTTTTTCTTTTTTTTAATGTAAAGGGCATTTAAGACATTTGTTATTTAAGTAAAGTTTACCCATTTTTTTTAAACATTCATAACTTTTTTATACTATATTATTTTTTTAAAAAAATTGCACCATTATACTCATCTCATTTTTCTCTTTAATTTCGTTATAGTCTCGACTAGTTTTTTTTTTTTATGTCATGTATTTACATCATTGTAACGAGCTTAAAGATAGCAAATTAATTAAAATTTTTTCTAACAATGGTAAATTACAGTAATGTAACACAAAATGAAGTAATTTACAATGACATAATTAACGGTGACGTAACACATTATTTTTTTTTTCTCTAACAATGATGATTACAATGATAAATTACAGTGATGTAATAGAACACATTATTTTGATTTTTTTATCTCACAATGATAATTATAGTGATGTAATTTATCATTGTTCGAAAAAAATTTAAACTAATTTGTTGTCAATGTAAATTACATCACTGTAATTTAAACCAAATTCACCGAAAAAACCCGAAACCGAATTTTACGTCAATAATAATTACAAAGATAAATTACAGTGATGTAATAGAACACATTATTTTGATTTTTTTCTCTTACAATGATAATTATAGTGATGTAATTTATCATTGTTCGAAAAAAATTTAAACTAATTTGTTGTCAATGTAAATTACATCACTGTAATTTACACCAAATTCACCGAAAAAACCCGAAACCGAATTTTACGTCAATGATAATTACAATGATAAATTATAGTGATGTAATAGAACACATTATTTTGATTTTTTTCTCTTACAATGATAATTATAATGATGTAATTTATCATTGTTCGAAAAAAATTTAAACTAATTTATTGTCAATGTAAATTACATCACTGTAATTTAAACCAAATTCACCGAAAAAAACCGAAACCGAATTTTACGTCAATGTAAATTACATCACGCTAAATTACGTCAATATAAATTACATCACTGTAATTTATCATTTTTAAAAAAATTTCAAATAAATTTGTTATATTTAACCTCGTTACAATGATGTAAATATAGGGCATTTAAAAAAAGTAAAAAAAATTAGTCGAGACTATAACGGAATTAAAGAGAAAAATGAGACGAATATAATGGTGCAATTTTTTTAAAAAAATAATATATTATAAAAAAGTTATTAATGTTTAAAAAAGAGGGGAGAAAAACTTATAAGGGGTAAAATAACTATAATGCCCTTTTTAATATTTTAATATAATGTTTATGTGTAACTTTATGATTGGTTTAAATGGGTTATGTAGTTGTAGCAAAAAAAGAGGGTTATTTTTTATACCTTGCCCTATATATATATATATATATATATATATATATATATATATATATATATATATATATATATATATATAATATATATATATATATATAAAGTGGAGGAAAAAAACAAAAAAAAAACGAGCTGGCTCGTGAGCAGCTCGAGGCTCGAGGTTTTTTACGAGCCGAGCCCGAGTCAGGATTTTTGGCTCGAAAGAAATTTCGGCTCGGCTCGGCTCGAGTTAGGCTCGAAAATCCACGAGCCGAGCTTGAGCTATACCTGGCTCAGCTCGACTCGGCTCGGCTGGATTACAGCCCTACCTACCATTGTCATTGTCTCAATCGCCTTGTGTCCGTATAAATTGTCTGGATTAAATTGGTGTTACGTTGCATTTTAAAGATGAAAATTTTGAAAATTAAAAATTGCGACATTTAAATGCTTATTGCTTAATACAATTTTCAACTTTGAAAACTTTCTATTATTAGTTCTATAATTATTATTATTATTATTATTATTATATTCGATTGGAAAATTAAGTTTTTTTATTTATTTATAAAATACAAATAAAGGTCAAGATATGTATATTTATTGCCGGACTATTGAGAGGACGACTCACAAAATTACGACCAAAATATTGTATTATTGATGTAAAATATATTGTTAGAGGCTTGGGTCGGTGCAGTCCACCATGTACACGTGGAATAACTTGTGGCCAAAAATTCTACTATTTTTAAAGCTAATAACATAATTTAATTTAATAGTGATTTGTGTGTATATATGGTTAATGGTTTAGGCTTAAATATTAAAAACTTTGAAAAAGTCTGCAGGTATTGATTTCAGAGATGAAAGTTGTAAGCGACTCACCTTACTATCTTAAAAAAAATAAATAAAAATTAACTGAATAGATTAATTAATATTTGGTTAGTGTTAACTTTTTAATAATTTAATTTGTTTATAACTTTTATGTGTTATTAGTTTGTAAAAACATGTTATCATAAAATCAGACGTTTTGTTAACTTTTTAACGAATATGGTTTTGATATAAACTTTGATCTAAGTGTTTTTAAGATAGTTTTTTGAATGTTTGTTAAACTAGTAATTTTATGTTGTTTTTCACTGAAAACAAAAAGGATAATAACATTTTAGGACTTAATTATTTATACACCCGGTTTTTTATTTTAACATCACATCGATCATATGCGTTTTGTATATGCTTATACGAGGCATATAGTCCCCTCTGACACCCAATGATTCAAAAATAATTAGTTTTGTATACGTCTCATATAGGACCTATACGGAACGTATAAGCCTATATAAGACGTATAGAAATACAATTATCGACACTGACAAATTTTGAAAAATATTGATTGCACCTCCCCTATACGTCTCGCATAGACATATATGAGACTTAAAAAAAGTGTGAAGGGTGTGATGGTGGGTGTGCAAGTAATAGAACCTTAACATTATTTACGATGACATTGCAAGAAAAAGTAAAAATAAAAATAAATAGTCCATTAGCAAAAGTTTTATGCTCATATTGATAGCATTTGAACTTTTTTGTTTATGGACATTTTTTAATAATATTTTGTTACACCTCCTATTTGGAGAATTGGAGCCTAGTTCCATGACCAGAGACAACTACGAACCATCGTACTCATTTACAATAAGTTGTTGCTCGTCTCCAACACTAATCTTCAAGGGTTCGTCTCGATCCAATAATATTTACAAGTGAATTGTAAACGTTATCTAGTGCTTCGAACAACTTAAAAAATTAGTTGATCATAGTTCTAATAACAATTCAGTTAACCAAGGGCTTCTAGTCTAATGGTTACCCCTTTGGCTTCTCTATGGGAGGTCAAGGGTTCAAATCCCTCCCAAGGCGAAATAGGGGTCCTTGGGAGGTCAGGGGGTTTTCCGGTGCGGTTTCCTCCTGGGGTGGTGGTGGGGTCTCAACGGAGGTCATGGTAACTACACCTTGGTGACGTGGCCTGGAAATCAGTGGTTCACACGCTGAGATCAAATGCCGTTCAAAAAAAATAACAATTCAGTTATTTCAGTAGCTAGTGGGTCAGATCATTAACGTATCAAACTCAAACACCATAAGTGCTAATACCATAACATCATAAAATGTAAACATTTATACACACTATAAAACATTAACACCACAAACATTTTAAAATATCATAAAGATTAACACCATAAACGTCAATAACATAAAACATAAATAGGGACATAAATAGGGAGGGGCGTTAAAGAAAAAAACATCTTAAAAATTCAATTTCTTGAACAATCAAAAAAACACTATAAAAATCCAGTTTCAACATCACCTAAAAAACCCCATAAAATGTCTAGTTTCATTGACACAAGAAGAAACACCATAAAACGGTAGGTATTATGAAAAGTAATTTAGTATTTTTTTTTTTAATAAATGTTATACTTGTTAAAAAGATAAAAACAATTGACCTCTAAAGTAGATTTTTTTAAAGAAATATTAGCATATAAAAAAGTGAAAGTTAAAAAGTTGAATGAAGTTGAGAGTGACTTATATGTGTATCATCCTTGGGTATTCTTCTTTATTATTTTTTTCTTTTTTTTCTCTTTTTCTCTTTTTTACCCTTTGGCATGTTTTACACGTGTTATAAGTACTAAAGTGAATAAAATTCAAATTGTATATTTCTTATTAACATGATTACAGGAACTATATATAGGTATTTATTCAATTAAAACATGAAACATAGAATCTAATTTGAATCAAATATTTTAAAAGGGTATAAAAGTAATTTTTTTTTAAAATATGAGAAATTACTTTAATACACTTTTAAACTTGTCTATAGTTTTCAATTAAATATCCCATATATATAATACAAAGGAATACAAGTAAATACGGAAGAAATAAATTTACAGACATGATTGCATAACAAAACGTTGAATAAATAAAGTTTAAATAAAGTGTCAATAACTAGGATCGTGAATATCGCTAATAATAAGTCTTTTTATAAATCACTTCTACACACATTGATACATACATACACGCGCACACACGTGTACGTGTGTATATATATATTTTGAAAATAAATATATAATCCACATTAAAAATAAATAAAAAATTGGGTTTGACAGACAAATGTGGTTTCTTTCTAACATCATATAGGATTTAAGGGTTTTTTTTTATAACATAAGGTTTTCATATGATAGATTCCTATATATGAACAATATGTTAGAAATCCATATATAACAATGTTTGAATAAGAAAAATCTTAAACAATGAAGAACTGAAGTAAGAAAAAAATAGAGATTTGTGAAATCGTGAAAAAAAATAAGCAAGAACAATTAATATTTAAATTAATATTTAGCTCACATACTCGTAAACTTGTAATAGGTGACTCAACGGTCTATAATAAATATATGATGTTTCAACTCAAACTTGTTTTAAACTGAAAATCAATCCATCCATCTAAATTGAAGGTATACCACTCACTAAAATTTATTATATTTTTATAAAGTTTTCTCATTTTATAAAGTTTTCTCACTTTTAATAAACGAAATAAAAAAAATGTAATTTTAGAAACTTATAAGTTATAAATAAGAGTCAAGAGATATACAATTATCGTTAGGAAAAAGATAAAATAAAATAAATTCTTTTATAAATTAAATCTTTTAGTTTGTTTTATCTCGCACGTTTATAATTAGTTAAGTACCATGTTCTTTAATATTTGTCGATACTTTAATAATTGACAAATGTAGGTACAGCTGCCAGCTGGCAAGTGATATTCTTCTTTATTTGGCGATCACCCTCCCTCACAATCCGTGTGGTATCATTTTATATTTAACAATCTCTGCTGACGTGGATATTATTCCATTTCGATCTTGTATTCGCCGAGTGATTTACACCCTATAAAACCACTGTTCTTCGCTTCATTCTTACCGTAAACACTTCCATTTTGCATTTTTTGTGTGATTTGATATCAGGAATTCAAGATCAAAGGTGAGAATTTATTCTACCAAACAGATTCATCTCAAATGTCTAACAAATTTTTGTTCAATTGTTATCAACAATCGAAGGTTGAAGAAGAAGAATTCGAACGTAGAGGTATTTGAAAACGATTAACGATTTGTCAACCGAAGAATCTCAATGCTTGATCGAACATTCCTTGCGTATACTGGTAATACCGTAATATGCATTAACGTCGTTGATTTTGATATTTGATGTTAAATACTTTCAGTTAATTTCGATGCATGATAATGTACTTAATCGAAACTTCCTTTCCTTTGCTATTAATTCAAATGGATTTGATAGTCGATAGATCGGATTTATTTCGTTTCGAATTTCGGTGTCTCGTGATTTGTGTTGTTTGATTCGACATAAGCTGAGTATTTACTTTTGAATTTCGATGTTTCATGATTCACGTTGTTCGTATTTGATTTTGATTATGATTCTGATGTTAATACGATTGAGTTACTGATGAATCTCGTTGCTCGTTGTAGAAATCTCCACCGCAGTTATGAACGATACGACGGTGATACCGATGAACGTGACGGTGAAGTCAACGGAGTTAGAGTTCGCAAAGTGCGATTGCTGCGGTTTGACGGAAGAATGTACGCCGGCTTACATCCAGAACATTCGAGAAAGATATCACGGTAACTGGATGTGCGGATTGTGCGGAGAGGCTGTGAACGACGAGCTTGTAAGAAGCGAGAGGCTGATCAACACCGAAGAAGCTATGAAACGACATATGGACTTTTGCCGGAAATCAACGTCGTCTTCGGATCCACCGCCGAATCCGGCGATTGATTTAATCACCGCCATGAGACAGATTCTCCGGCGAAGTTTGGATTCACCGAGAACGTTGAGGTCTATGCCAAGCAGTCCGTTAAGGAGTACCGATAGCATTCGGTTGAGTCGCCGGCTCAGTATGTCTGAAAGTTGCCTGACGAATCTTGCACTAGAATCTTCCTCGTCTTATACGGATTTGCAAGAACTGATGAAATAAGGTATATATATACAAGTACAGTTATTTTTGTGTACCTTAGATTAATTTAAATCCACATAATATATAAACTTGCTCTATGTATCAGTTTTGTATTTGTCTATTAAAAGGAGTAAACCTGGCTTTGTGATCAACTCAATAAAAAGTAGGGTGTTGGGCCACACTCATGCTCTCGTGTTATGCTTTAATTCTTGCTCGTTCCACTCTGATTATTGCCTATGATTGGAACCACAAGATGTTTAGTTAGTATCCCTTGACAATGTCTAACCTTGGCAATATGATTGGGTTGGGCAACAAGTTATAACGGGTTCGGGTCAAGAATGATTTTTTTAACAAAATTAGTTTAGGTCTAAATGTGTCGGTTTTTAAAAAAAACATCAATTTAGTTCAAGTTACAATCAAACAAATAATTTATTTGGATAATCTTTAATGATTTGCTTTTGGAATATATCATATATCATACTTAGACATTAGTCGTTTGAAATAATTTTGTCATATAGTTTTAGTTATTCATCTTGACCAACATTGTGTTAAGATGTTGCGCATCTCAAACATTATGTGTTATAGTGTTATTTATTTCATATCATTGAATCAACTAATTTATCTTGCTATGCGTTAAAATTCTCTGGTCTAATAATGTTTATCCTAAGATTAAAACCTTGGTTTGTATGGAAAGAATGCTCTTACACCCAACTTATATTACTTCTAGTCTTTCTTGTAATGGTTTATATGGACTTGTATACTATGATTATATAATATTAGAGAATTAACCTTAAACTCATTTTAAGTCACCTATTCTAAATTTTGGAAGAAAAAAATGTGTTCTTCACATCAAATTACATTAAAATTGCTTTTTCATTATAAGTTCATTCTTTTTATTCAACTTTAATAAGAATTACATATTTATTTTCAATATCTATACTACCATATAATACATATAGGAAGGACACAATGGTCTTTTACCAAAAACTCTTAAAATTAAGAGTTTTATAACTCTTAAAACATAAAGTACAACAAACAAAACTTTAAGAATCATAAATTAAATGGTTTTCTTTTACTTTTTAGTTTATCTCACATTGATACATTTAAAAAATAAAGTGTTATGTAATACCTATAAAAGAAAACCCTCTCAAATCAAACAAAAGACTTCTTGACACTTTTGTCATATCATATTTGACATTTTAAATTTAAATTATGAATTTTATCATAATAAATATTTTAGTTAAAAGAGTTGATTTGACAAAAATTAGGTGGTTTAAGCTTTTTACGAGCCAAAATCAGTAGCCTAATTATTTTGTTTTTCCACCGTATCGCGCGGGCATCTTACTAGTTTAAAATAAATAATCAGTAATAAATTTAATTTTAACTTTTTAAAATTAAATTATCATTTGATACAAGTCCTGGTTTATATATATATTAAATCCAAATATTGTTAATCTTTTGCCAAACAAAATTTGAAAAATGCACGGCTTATCCACAAATTTATTTCGTGTAATATACAAAATTGATGATATAAAGATATTTGTGATTGTTGAAAGTTAGTGTTGTTAGTTAGCTTCATACATAACAAGAATATAAAGTGGACATGTAAATTGGGAAAAACCCATAAGGGGCGCGTTATTAGGTTACTCATGCAGTTTAGTTAACATCACTGACAACGATACGAGTCATATAGGACTATACGAGTTGTATTCATGTTAGCGGTGTCAAATTATGCTTGGCTGCGTAAACCGTATGATCTGTATGGGCTAATACATATCATATATGATTAAGTCACTTAATTTGGATGATTTTCAAGAATAATTAAGGTGTTTTTAACTCTTATACGACTTGTATACACCTATACGAGTTATATAAATATATACATATATATAGATTTTGTTATTTTATAAGATATATATTATAAATATACATTGTTTAATTTATGTAACTATATTTAATCATTTAAGCATGTTTGAAAAATATTTTATTATAGCCATGTTTAATCGTTTAATTTAAAAATATAACTATTTATTATAATCATTTAATTTGTGAAATATTAATATCTATAATGTAATTGTTTATTAATTTACGCTTTTTATATGCATATTTTTTTTCAAACTTAGGTCCTAACCATATTAAGGATTCTTGAATTTCATCAAAGACCAGTTCAAACATAAATATGTATAATGATTCATTTCAAATAAGCTCATTTAGAAGTTCTTACCAAATGTATAACAATTGTTGTTCATGAAACACTAAAGCAATAGTGACAGAATGAAAACCACAGTTACCATCTGGATTGACGACGTCTTGTACACGTGAGAAGTATGGATGGAAAATGGTGAGAATGTGAGCCTTAAAACAGTTAATATTATAGAATTGTTGATCGATTAAAATTGGTGAAAAGTCAATTGTTTGTTGTGATAACCCAATGAAACTTGCAGCCTTAATGTTGTAGAAATCGAATTAGCAAGTTGCAATTGGCTATCGTGAACACTTATTGCTTTATCCTACTCTTTTTATGAATTTATAAATGAACTATGTCTAGAAGACTCTTGCTTTATTTGTTGTGTTTTAAAGTTTGTTTCCCACTAGTATTGGTTTGCACAATAGGTTATTTTTTCATTGTTTTAAGTGAAAAAAACACACTTAAAACTTTTGACATTAAATTATCTTTCACTAGATCTGATTTGCAGCTTTATATGTTGTTTCCCCGATCCATTTCCACAACAATGTTAACATTTTCTACTTGATCAGTTTCATAAACACACATATACTTATCATCGAAGTTGTTGTTCCCCATCCACATTGTTAACCTTTCAATACGATTTTGAAAGTATAATCAAGATATATTTAATGATGAAATGATTGAATGAAGAAACTATATGTTATATAGTTCCTTTATACAGTAGTTATTCGCATGCAACCGAAGGTTTACCCAAACATCGTATCAAACAACTGGAACGTGAACTAATAAATCAAATGAATGACACACAAATCAAGAACTCAAATAATTGGATAACCATACAACTCGTGTAAACTCATACACATTGTATTGGCACTTGTATATGTGGTCAAGTGTGTCAGGCCTATACTAGTCGTGTATATGTATATGAGTCCTATACATGGTGTCAAGTGTGTTGATTGGATTTTGTTAGCTTTTGTTGGGAATTAAAAGATGAGTCATATATGCCAACGACTCGTATGGGTGGTGTCCAGTGGCGTACCCACATGTATACTTGGGGGGGGCAGCCGCCTCCCTTGAAAATTTTTTTTAGTAGTACATATATGTTAAAATCATGATTGCCCCCCGTAAAATTTTACAATCGCCCCCATTAAACTTTTGATTTCTAAGTGTTAATTGATAAACTAAGTTGATAAATGCCCAACTAATAATTTAAACCCAATGTAAAATCAGGTTTAGTATTAATTATAATAAGTCTAAACACCACTAAACCGGTTAAAAACCGAATTCAATTGAATATACCAATTAAAGCAAATAAACCAATCCAAATAAACCAAATTCAACCTTATATATTATAAAAAAAACAAATTTAAATATGAATTCGCTTTAATCGGTTAACCAAACAAATTGAATTCAAAAAAAATTTGGAACCGATAACCATACCGAAACCGAAATTTGGATACAGTTAGGAACCGACTTCGGAATTCGGTTCGTTTTTTTTGTTACGAATATGGTTAAGTTTTTTGTATTAACAATTTTCAGCTTTTTTGAATACCCTTACTTTAATATTCGAATTCACTATGTGGCCTTTTCTTTTTGACTCGTCCTGGGCTCTCCCAATTCTCAGAGCCGCCCCAAACTAGCCCATTATAAAAACTTATATTATTAATTTAAATAACATATTAAAATAATACTTGAAGTTAGATTTGCGTAATCGAATTGGTTATGAGAATTTAAACGATAATTGTATTTGTAAAGAGTTATTTAAGAACGTCTCATTATACATTGTTTTGAACATATATAAAAAAATAAGATCACGTAATATATTGTATTTTAATTATGTCTTTATATATGAAATTTAGTTTGATTGTCGTTTTTTAGCATGACCCGACCCGATCCGTCCCAACCGAACTTGAACACCAGTGAACTTAAAAAATTTCCGTCCCCCATGAAAAAAATTCCTGGGTCCGCCACTGGTGGTGTCAAAAGATCCCATGGCGTATTCTTAACAGCTCACATCTAGAACTATAGAGATTCCAATTAGTTCTTATAGAGGTAGTATGCATGCTTGTACAAGAGACATAGTAAGTGACGATACTACCCGATAGTAACTAATAAGGTAGGCGACAAATAGGAACAATATAATACTGATAACAAAGGCAAGAGTAAATTATTAAGATGGTTCATGTCATTTGCTAGTATTTCACTCTTGGTCCTTAGGTTTCATAAATTACACATATGGTTACAAACTTTAGACATTTGTAACACATATAGCCCTTATGTGAGGGTAATTTAGTCAAATATATGTGGGTAATTTGATCAAATATGTGAGGGTAATTTGTAACCTAAGGACTATATGTGTTAAAAATATCAAAAATTTGGGACCATATGTATAATTTATGAAACATAGGGGCCAAGAATGAATACTATCAGACCATAGGGACCATATTAGTAATTTACTATAAAGATAATAAAGATCTCTTCATTTAATGAATAATGTTGCAAGTCTTTGTAAGTAACAAGGAACTATGAGACAATGAATAAATAATAGAGCAAACATATAATTTCCTTAACTAAAGAATAATAACCACAAGTAAAGTAAAGTAAGATTAGTGACACCCATCACTAAGCATAGACATGTAATGATAGGTCATTAAATATTCTATTAGCATTTAAGGAAATGCAGGAAGAGGAGAAAGGCACTAAATTCATTATCAATCAACCTAACACAATCGCATTTACTATCACAAGAAGACCTTACAAGCCTTGTTGGGAGTTGGCATGCTCGATCACCAACAACCCAACAAATCTATTGTATATAATAGGACCTTGTATCCAATCTTATCATTAATAGAAACCGTGTCAAGTGTGACACAATTCGAGCTTTTTTAATTAGCTTTGTAAGTTTTTCAACCAAGAATTTTATTTATATTTTTGTAAAAGAAGTATATAAAATTAGTCCATTTGGTAAAAAGTAAAAACACTACTTTTTATGAAGGATGTGTTATGTTCAAATTCAGACAAAAATAATTAACCTAAAATAGTTTAGTAAGTATAAGAATAGGATAAATTTATTATTAAAGTAACTGGATTTATTAGAAAAAACATGTTTTATCCAACTCAAGCCAAATGTTACCCATTCGGTTTGGCTCATAAAGTGTGTTTTTGACTCATCTATCCATCTTCCTAAATTTAATTTTGTGTATATTGCTTCCGGATATAACTGGTAATGTAAATTTATTGGACTTATAACTTGTTTAATTTATGAGAGCCCGAGCTTAAGTTTGATTAGCTTTGAGTTTTATTTGTAAAATTCAAGCTTGACTACTGGCTAGTTTTAAATTATATAAATAATAAAGTAGCGAAAAAGCTCTAGTTTGATAAGTGAAGTTGAGTCAGGATCATTTATCAAACAAGCTTATTTCTAGGCTTGATTTAAACTTTTAGTAAGCCGATCTCAAGAAACTCATAAATGAATTGACTTGTTTTCATTCCTAGTGTATAGAGGTGGCAAAATGCTATTTGATATACCATATAATTGTAGTAGAATTATAGTTTTGATCATACTCATTATAAATTTTCGGTAGTTTTGATTAATCAACATAACCACCCTTGAGTTTGACCGGTCCAAAAAACAACATATGAACCGCCCTCAAGGGAACCGGCTGGTTGAGCCGGTTCACCGGTCGGTTGAGTCGATTCACCGGTCAGACCGGATTTTAAGTTTTTTTTTTACTAAAATCCAAATAATTAAACATTAAAATCAAACATTTTATTATTTTTTTAACATGATTATGTGTGTTTAAACATTAATTATGTTTGTTTAAATGTTTTTTATAATTCTATAATTTTTTTGGATTTTTTTATATATTTATTATGTTATCCTGTTCTTAAATCCGGTCCGACCTGTAACCAGTAAAACGTCCGGCTCGACGTCTGGTTTGGTTATGAACACATTGGTAGTGACTAATGAGACATATCTATTTTTACTATTTTATTTTATTTTATTTTTTTAATAAACCACCAACAAAATTTATATATATAGCACCTAAATACCAATGGGATATTGCCATATTGGGATCTACATTATCTAAAAAATGTCAACATGTCTATTTGTCAAGGGGTAAACTGGAAATATCAAATATAAACTCTGTTGAAACTTGAAACTTTGATGTGTCAAAGTGAAACAAACCAACAAAGAAACCCACCGGTCATACCCAAAACAGTATCAATATTCATCCGATCGGTGTCCGACACAATTCTGATATTCCTCACCGTCACCGACGACTAACATGCAGACAATTTCCGGCCGACGAAAATCACGGTAAGCACCGGTATCTTCTTCCACCTGTAATCGTTATCTGTAGCATCATCTGCAAACCCTATAAACCTCTGAAAATCCCACTGCATCTCGATTCAATTATGTTTTCATTTCATCAATCGGTTATAATTTAGTTTCCTTCATCATTTGGTTTGAAAAACTATAATTTTTCAACGTGCATCGAAACCCTAGGCTTGAGCAATACTTGTGTTAGGGATTCGGTCATTGAGGGTGAAAAATTAATACCGGAATGAGGCAATTTGGGCGATTTCGTGAAATTCGTACTCTTACATTTGCCCTTGTTTTAATTGTCCTAATTTACAACAAATTTGATGATACATTGAAAAAAGTACCAGTTCCCAATGGTCATTGGAGTCCAAGAGCTAGGTCTATGATTGAATTAAATGTCAATGTAAATTCATCAACTGTTAGTGATGCTTCAACTATGATTAGCCCCAATATATGCACTGGATTAGTGAACCATTTGGGTTATTCAAGCAGCTGCCAGTTCTTAAAATCAAATCCACATTGTTCATCTGATGGAATTTTTGATTACTTAAAGTTCTATTATTGTGACTGTGATGAGGGTGCACTTGGTGCTATAGTTTTAGTTATTTGGCTTGTAGCATTGTTCTACCTTTTGGGTAATACTGCAGCCGATTACTTCTGTTTATCTTTACAAAAACTTTCGAGTCTGTTAAAGCTATCCCCAACCGTTGCTGGGGTTACTCTACTTCCACTTGGCAATGGGGCTCCTGATGTTTTTGCAAGTATTGCTTCTTTTATGGGAAACAACTCTGGTGAAGTTGGGCTTAACAGTGTGTTGGGTGGTGCAGTTTTCGTCACTTGTGTTGTTGTTGGAATCGTTTCAGTTTGTGTATCTGGTCAACGAGTGCAGATTGATAAAAAGGCGTTTCTTAGAGACGTCGGTTTCTTTCTTTTCACATTGACATTCCTTTTATTGATTCTTATTGTTGGTAAAGTGAGTGTTGTCGCTGCGGGGGCATTTGTGTCGATATATGTGATATATGCGGTTTCTGTTGCTGCCAATGAAATCCTTAGGAAACATGTGCAAAGGTTAAAAGGTGTCACACCGTTGCTTCCTCTTGGAGTTAAGATCTTTTCTCAAGATGATGATTCCATACAAAGTTCTTTACTTGATGTTGAAAATGAAGGTGATGGTTACCAAAACCGTAATTCTTTACCTGAATGGATGTGGGCTTCAAATGTTGCAATTTATTCAAATCAAAAGTTTCAAGAACACGAGAGACATTTATGGGGATGGCATGATGATGGGATTGAAGTGGACCAACCATGTGTCAGCTTTTGGAACCTATGCTCGTTCCTCGACTTCCCTTTGACTTTTCCTAGAAGGTTAACCATTCCTTTAATTGAAGAGGAAACATGGTCCAAACCATATGCAGTTGCAAGTGCTTCGTTGTCACCTATTCTTCTTGCTTTTGTATTTAACACACAAGACGGTTTAAGTTCTCAATTCATGACAATTGTGTACATTTTTGGTGTTATTGTTGGTTTTGCCCTTGGAATTCTTGCATATCTACACACAGCTCCTGACCACCCCCCTCATAGATACCTATTCCCATGGGTGTTAGGTGGGTTTATTATGAGCATCATTTGGTTCTACATGATTGCAAATGAACTTGTTGCGTTATTAGTAGGATTTGGTATGTTTTTAAGAGTGAATCCCTCAATTCTTGGATTAACTGTATTAGCTTGGGGGAATTCAATGGGTGATTTGGTATCAAATATTGCATTAGCTTTGGACGGTGGGGATGGAATCCAGATTGCCTTATCAGGATGCTATGCCGGCCCCATGTTTAATACACTCATGGGTTTGGGGATTTCATTGTTGATTGGATCATGGTCAGAAAAACCCAACCCATATAATGTTCCACAAGATAATAGCCTATATTACACCATGGGGTTCCTCATATCTGGGCTCATGTGGGCCCTTGTTATTCTTTTGAGAAACGACATGCGTCCAAACAAGATGCTGGGAATCGGGCTTATTGGACTTTATTTGGTTTTCCTTTTCGTACGGTTAACTAGTGCAATGGGTTTCATAACTCTAGTTGGTTTATAGCCTGGACAAGACCGTACATTTTGTGGGCAGGTTTGACCCGTCACCCATGGAACATATCATTGATCTCACAGGTATGGATTCAGTTTCTGGTGCATAGTCGAATGTAAACAAGTACAGAATGGCAATGAACTGATCTATGACGTAATATGGGTGCCTGATTACAGTTGTATATCTTTTGGGATGATATCAAATAATAACATGTACTTTCAGTTTTATTTTGCGTAGTTTTAATCATTATTATTTGATCTGTTTCATTTTAGTCATTGAATTTATTTCAAGTGTTTATATTGATAAATTTTCTTTAAAAAAGGCCATGTTACCCCTAAACTATGATGATTTGGGTCGAACATGTTCAGGGTGGGTAGTTATGTTCACATGGTTTTGAAGGTCGTTATCTAGGGCTTGATAAATTTGCTAGTAAAGTAATAATTTAGAAGATATGCCAAAGGTCTTATAAATATATCTAAATTTCTTTAAGGTCTTATTTTTTATGATACCTTCTGTAGGAAAAAAATAAGCTACTACTATTAAAAAAAATAGAAACTTTGAAACTATATGAACTCAACATCTCCTCTCTCTTTTCATCGTCACTCAAGTGTCCTTATAACTATCTTTTAGATAACCCTAGATCCAGACACCTTCCGGCTACTATCCTCTGCCCATCACCGACGATGAAGAGACCACTGCATCGAACACCACCTCTCACTCTCTTGTAGAAGTCTTGTATATTCATCGAAAAAACTGTATCATAAGAATCTGTCAATGATGAAAAAGCCACACACAACCACAGCCTGTGTAAGCAATGGATAAACCCATATTCCTCAACCCCTAAATCAAAACATTCACCAAATAAATGCCAATTCAAAGGTTCACAGGCATATCATAAGTAAATCTTTTTTTCAAAACTTCAAAAAATGGTTCAACGACACAAAACAGTTTTGCATAACAGCAGGAAGCAGATTATAGAATCAAATTTGCAAAAGAAGCATGATAATTTGCAAACCATTTAAAAAACTTACAATATTTATGCCTAAATAAGTCTTGTAAAGCTACTATCATTTTGAAGAGTCACCAACGTGCTCAACAATATTTACAATAATTAATTTCAACTATACATTAGCACAGCTACACTTAGATCCTCCTACTCATCATTCTATAACAATCGCAACTCACATTGGTAATTCTTAAACTATTATTTGTTATTATTAGTGATGTCATTATTACCTTGAAATAACAATAATGATGATAAAGAGTCTTGAAAACAATGTAGTATTCCGCTAGAGCATTTGCCACCTTGCTATCCGTAAAGAATGAGGCTTTCTTCAATATGTATTTTAGTGCTCCCATGCGAGCGATGAGCCAAATTGTGTGATAAAGCATGTAGTAGTACTAATAATAATGATAATAATAATAATAATAATAATAGTAATAATAATAATTAATTAATTATTATCATTATCATTAAATAATCGTTTTATTCTTGATATTCTTCTTTTAAAGTACATTAAATAATGAAAAGAAGTTAAAATATTCCAACTTAGGAAATTTTAATGATGTGAAAACTTAATTATTATTTTGTGAGTTGTGTTAAATATACCCCCTTTGTATTTTGTTTACTTGTCGTACCCCCTTCTTAAGCTTTTTAAATATATACAAGTAAACCTTATGTCTTTAGTTAACTGAAAAAATTCATAAGCCTTTAAACAAAAACGTGAGGGACTGTTCTTGCAAATGTTTCAAACTTCATCTTCTTTCCCACCATAATCTATCCGTAATCAACTATAGATCCATGGATACCCACCTTCGACCCGGTCATTCTATGCCCATGTTAACGGATAAAATCAATCAAGATTTAAAATTAAAACAACTACAAACATCATGGAATCGTTTCATCATCCATTCATCTTTCAAAAATCAAATCAATACAAAATCTAAGCCTAAATAACTTTAGTCAAACAAAAACCCAAACTCTATTAAAACGAGTATAAAACTCAAAATTAATTGAACCCAAACATTTAAATCTATTCACAATCTCAAACAAATTAAGAAAAAGGCCGGTAAGAGCTCGGCGTTCGACTTCGGTTCATCAAGCAACGAACACGAATTAGTTAGCTAAGGTAGGTTTTTCATACACCATTACACTCGCTTTTGTTTGAGGAAGGAAAGCCCAATGTTTGTAACAACGATCAGGCCTCAGTTCAATCGAATTTGAACAAAGAGGAACTAGGGTTCATACGATTAAAATGTATTTTGGAAGAATTTATATTTTATATTTTGTATAAGGGGATATGACAAGTAAGAGGGTGTATGTTTAGTAGAATTTAATATGGAAATAATGTTTGGTGTATTTTGGTTGTGTTATAAAGTTGAAGGATTGATTTTGACAAATTTATATTTAATCTTTTAGAGGGGGTATGACAAGTCTGACGCAGGGTACATTTAGCCTAACCCTTATTTTATTAGGCTTAAATAGTTAAACAAAGACGGTGGTAATTTGAGTACGTAAGGAAGCCAGAAAGAAAGGTGATCATGTATTCTTTTAAGACTATTAGATTGCATTTGATCTGCCCATTCGTAGTTAGGGCATGTCATCACCACCTTATCACTCAACGTAAGCGTCATATAAACAAATATTCCTATCACCCCTCTTCACATACATATATGTAACCATCACTCCCTTCTTACTCTCTCTTTATAGCCATTGGATTCAAAAATTACCCCATTTGGAAGAGACGTTCACCCCGTGACCAGAATCACGCCTGGCCCGTCACGCCAATGTCACGTTGGGGGTGTCATGGAGTGGGGGGCATGGCCGGAGCGTGACACCCCGTCACCTGGGTGCTCATGACTCACTACACACAACCTTATATTCTCTTGCATTCTTTCATTCTAGTACCAAGTTAGAGTAGCATGTTCTATTGAATTAATTCAAAGGCTCCCAAACGAAAAAAGACCCTTAGTAAATTGTAAATTTGTGCTCTTTTAATTTTTATATTTTTAAATATATATAATATAGAATGGATTTTTAAAATTTGTGTGTCCCTACAAAAATAAATAGGTCCTTGATGTAGGTCGGGTTTGCCCTTCCTATGGCCCGCCCATGCCAATGAGTTTTTAACAAAGATCCAGTAGGTTTGCGGTGTTCTTCGCAGCAGCTGCGACAACTTGCAATGTTTCTTGACGGAGTTCTGGATGAAGAGAGCCTTGAGCTGATGTCGGTTTCTTAATTTCCCAGAAGGGCAACAGGCCAACAGTAAACTTAACTCTACGGTGGTGATCCAGCCTGTGTTGAGTGTTGGATGCCAACAGCTTCAATGAAGCTTGTTGTCCAGGTTTCCAGTTTCAAAAAAACTAAACATGGTGTATTTAATATTAAAACTATTTATCTATCATCTAATAATAAAGAACATAATTTAAAGCAAGTAAATTAAGAGCAACTCATCATATAAATAACTAATATTCAAATATGCAAGAAAGCACGAAGCATTTTGATTCAAATTGGTTAAAAACAAGGCTGAAAGAAACGCACAGACACACGTGTTTTCATTTACTTGTCTATGATCGCAACTCATTACGATTCATATTACATCAAACGCAACAAATCCTACTGTTTTACTAATGACCATATTTCTGGAACTCCCATTCACTGTTGTCTGCAAAAACACAAAATCATAAATAAATATGTAAAAAAACGAATAAATAAATAAATAAATAATGTTTTAACTAATGCATATGCTGACACGTTAACCTCAATTTATGTCTCCAAACAACTTCATAGGGAGCCCAGTATTATTCATTTTTTATTATACCGATTCCAGTCAAATTTATGCCAAAATATTGTAAAATGAAAGAAATTTTCATCACTTTTGAAAAACTTAGATAGTCATAACCGTATATAGTGTTTCGGCCCACAATTTTCATCAAAATCGAATGAAATGAACCGTGAACGACTCACACACTATACACACGTCTGTTTTCAAGAACCGGAAAGGGGCATGCCAAGGCCCTCAGGCGCAAGCCAACGCAACCTGGTCGCCTCGCTTAAAAGCCCCATTTTCAGAAGTTCAAGCGCGCACTGAGGCCAAGTTCTGGCCAAAACTCATCTAAACAGATCTGTAACAATTACACTGGCTCTTTACTGGCCTAAACAAGCATGAAATCAACCTAAATTAGCCTACAACACGTCTAAGCCCTCTGAAAACGGTTTTTATGCTATGTGCTCTGCGTAAAAAAGCCCTTGTTTTTTAAACACCTTGCACCAAGGTCTTGGGCTCACCCTTAGCACTTTGAGTATGCCTTGTGCCTTTGACAACTTTGATACACACGCATATAAGGGGTTTGGTTTGTTTTGAGAATCAACAAGATTAACAAATCTAAATCCATCCATATTAGATGGTTAACTTCCCTCTTTCAGTTTTCGTTTCATAATTTTTTTCGACAACGAACACCACTTCATATACAACACTATACACACACACACAGAAGATGATGGTCTACCTAGAGGGCAAACTTGGCGAGTCTTCAGCCAGCGACTGATGCAATGAAAGTGAAAAGCATGGTTGCAGACACCTGTTCAGTGCATAAATAAAAGATTAAACCAATAGATTAGAACACAAGTCACACTTTCAATAATATTTTTCATGAAAACTTAAGCTTTATTAAACTTTTGATAAGTATATTTCCAGAAATTAAACATAGATTAGTTGAAATCTGATAAATAAACTTTTAATAAAGTAAATTTCTAGGAATTAAATACACTAGATGATATTTGAATGGTTTAAAAAAAATAAACATTAAACTCACTAATGTGTTTCTTATTTGAGTGGTTTAAACATAAGATATTGCACTTATAGTGTTGTTAAGGCTAGTCATCCAGATAAATCCTCCCATTTTGCCACAAATAGTTGCCAACCTAAGCCCTATTATAATACCTTAATTACAATGATCTCGCCTTGGCAATTGGCCGCATCTCATTCATGATTTTACTTGTAAGTGCAATATCTCATGTTTAAAAAAAAATCATCCCTTTTGAACTCAGTGATATGCAGCCCAATTTGGGTCATAAATTATGCTGCTATTGGCTAAGGCTTAGCAATTGAGCTAGCAAAATAACATAGCTAGCTCGGTCTAAGTCGTCTGACCCAGAAAAAACTAGCCATGTTGACAAACGTTAACTATATTTGATCATATAAGCTCATCTTGATGACAAAGTAACAAACATCCAAAAAATACTACATTTTTTTATTATGATTTATGATTGTACTAAATGAATTCTAAGAGGGATTTCTAACTACTTAGGATTGATTTAGTCTCCTGGTTTATGTTATTTAGCTTCCTGATTTAGTGCTAATTTTATACATCAATCGAATATATTGCCCCATAATCAAACGCACAGTAATTTTCCTATCTATAACATGGTATAATACCAAAGAAAATAATTCAATAGCAAGATCAAGTGCATAAGAAATCAAGAACAAAATACCAAACTATGTAAATAAACACAACACGAACTGTTTCCAAAATTAGGGTTTAGACAAGAAAGCATACCCCAAGCCACTGTGCACTCCTCGCTAGTGGCGCTAGCCTGATTAGCCTGACATTCGATACCTAATCAAAACAAAAGCACATCAGACTACACCGATCAAACAAAACAGTAATTCAATTCTTCAAAAATAAAACATGGATGCATAGAAAAAGCTCACATAGATCCATGATGTGATTTCTGCAGATCGCACAATTGTCAACCACAATATCTGCAGGAATTGACGAATCAGAAACATAAGCTTAACGTGAACCGACAAAAAACTAGAAGATTGAGGTTAGTGTTTCGTAGACTCACCCCAAGCCCAAAGCGCGACGGCGTTCCACTTCTTGATTTCGAAACGCTTGGGTTTCTTCGTGGAAGAAGAAGGTCCTGCAACCGTTGATCCTTCGCCGGCCGGCACCATCGTTACATCGGAATCCATGAGGCTAAACCGCAAATTGCAGACGAAGACTTGACTGTTGATTAATCGAGAATCGGAGTTCTTATTTTCCCACTTTGCGACCCTAAATAAATACTGGCCTAACCTACATCTTTTCCCGATCTTTATTTTATAAATATTTATTTTATTTTATTTTATAACTAGCCTAGAATCTCGTGTATTACACTGGTTTGATAGTAAGAAAACGTAAAATTTTAAATGTATATATAATAAAAAATGAGATAATCTTTTAGAAAGAAAAATCGTACAAGTAAAAATCACTTAATACAAGAATTAGGGTTTATTATTAATTTATTGAAAACCTAAAATAAGGGGTTTCTAATTAGATATAAAATGATTCATGTAAAAATTAGTTTTGGGTTAAGTAATAGGCGGGAAAATGAAAATTTTGGGATGCTAAAAAATTGACAAGTGTCCCCTATATATACTCTTTTATTAGTTTAGAAAGATATTTACTAAGTTATAACCCGTGTGATACACCGGTGAATTAAGGGTAAAAATACCATGAAGCATACATTGTAAAATTTTGTTTTAAATATTGAAAGATATCATATGAAAACAAATATGATGAACCAGTTGGTAGGTTATAAAGTAAATTGTATACCAAGATCTAATGAATTACAAGTTTATAAAAATTTCCTTGTACACAACATTTGTCGTCTTATTTGTAGGTTTACCATCTCTATCTAGTATGAAAATTTTAACGCCGTCTCTGCTCTTTACCCTTGAAAGTTCCATGTATAATTGGCCATGTGTGAAGACCGACACTTTCAGATATATTCCAACTCGTGAAAAAGATTGTCCCTGACTTTTATTAATTGACATTGCAAAACAAACAGAAACTGAAAATTGTCTTCTTTGAAACTTGAATGGCACTTTGTTGTCAGATGGTATCAAATTGATTCTTGGAATGAATGTTCTTGTACCAATAGTTCCGCCAGATATGATATCTGCTTCAATTACACGCTTACCAAGTGATACTATTTGAAGTCTAGTACCATTACATAAACCATTTTGTTAATCAATGTTTCTTAGTAGCATGACAGGTACTCCAACCTTTAGTACTAATTTATGATTTGGCAACCCAGATATTTTAAGACCATTAAGTACATCAGGTGAGTATAAGCTTTCCTGTACTGCTTCATTCAATTGTTCAGTTTGACAAAGGCTATCTGAACTAAGGTATTCTGTTTCATTCCCAGTGAAAAGTGAGAGCAATCGACCATTTATTTCCTGAACAAATTCATTTTTAGGTGCTAGAATTGCTCGTTCTCGAAAGTATTCTGGATCTTTGAACTGTTGGAGAATGGACAGATAAACAAATTGAATTAAAGTCGCTAATGGATCTGTTGTGTTACTAATCAGAAGATCATCAGAAATTTCAATACTTGTATCACCATCATTGATGCCTCCAAGATTTCCCTCGCCTAGTTGCAATAGCCAATTTGCAAACTCTTTTATCTTTTCCAAATCAGCCGATTGATTTTCCAAGTTCAACCTCATATTTTTGGTTAATTTGAGAAGCTTGCAATTGTTCCATATGTATGAAGAGCTTAAAGAAGCATTTACAATTTCTTGTCTACTTTCATTCTTTATGACAAGGAGGATTTGTCTGAAATCACCACCAAAAACAATTGTTTTACCCTCAAAAGGCACGTCTGTATTTGTTGAATCATGGGGAAGTAATATCTCTCAATGTTCTATCCAATGCTTCAAATGCATGTTTATGAACCATTGGTGCTTCATCCCATATTATCAGTTTTGTTTCCTTTAATAAATCAGCAACATCACTGTTTGGTTTCATGTAGCGCATAGAATCCTCATTAAGGTTTATAGGAATATGAAATATAGAGTGTGTTGTCCTACCTTCGGTCAACAACAAAGAAGCATGATGCAACATTTATAACAATATGCCCTTTAGAACGTATGCATGTTGATAAAGTCTTCCATAAGAAAGTCTTGCTCGTACCTCCATATCCGTACACAAAAAAGATACCTCCATTATTGTTTTCAACTGCTGTAATGATATCTTCAAAAACAGATCGTTGTTCAGCTGTTAAACAATTATTTTGGACATGATATTCAATTTCAAGATTCATTGTGTCGTAAGAAAGCTCCTCATTGATTAAATGATTGTCGAAAGTAGACAAAGAATCAGTTTTTGGGTACAGCATAATGGTAAATCTTGCTAAACTGGAATTGTTACGAAGTAAGTAACTTTCAAGCTCCAACAACGTAAATTCTTAATCTAATCATCGATCAGTGATAAACCTAAAATAATAAAAAAATAATAATTTTTAATATAATTATAAAAAATATAAAAATTAATAAATTTAAGGTTACTTAATATTAAATAAAATAAATACATGGATAATTCATCATTTTTCTTTGTATATAAAGAATATCATGAGATAAGTATATCCATGTATGTTCCCATACAAAATCAGGGCGAGAGAGTATTGAATAATAACATTATAGCAAACAAACTACGAAGATAATATCCGGAATCTGAATGACATAGTACATAGAAAATAATCACATATTTTACAAAAACTGAAATCACTTGAATAATCATTTATATTGTAAATGGAAATGGTTTTACAAAATAATTAAAGTTAATTTTTTTTTAATATGGTATAAGAGGTTAAAATTGATGAATGAAAAAAAAATGATTAATTACTTTTAAACGGTTTGTTATATTAGATATTTTTTTATATTTGAGTAAATTAGTATAACACAAAATAAAATCAATCTTCCATATTGAATAAAATTAATATTTTATATTAATGAGATACTTATATTAAATTTAACGTTACGTTTAAAAGTATTTAATGTGCTATTAAATGTGTTTCTTAAATACAATACAATTTAATGCTTATAATAATGTTATTTTGATATTATTTTAAAGTTAGGGTTTTTCTAATTGCACCCTACCCTATTTTCTAATCACACCTTACCCTACTATATTAAATGCACTTTTACCACATAACACCAATAAAGTTTGGTTTATTTTCTAAAATTTAGAAAAGTATAAATTCAAGAAAAATAAATAAATGCTAGATTGCCCATCTACATAATAATTAATTGGCATTTAATATTTGTATCTTTTGTTTACCTATACATAAATAAACATAGATGTATTAAAATAAAACTAATATCATTTGTAAAAAAATAAATCATAACTCAATTTTAAAAAATCAAAACAATCATATTAACAAATATTAAATCAATTCTGTGTAAACCAAAATTTTAAACTAAAAATAAATTTTAAAGCAATATTTATCATTTTATTAAAAAATCAAAATAAAAATTTTGAAATTGAATTCTTTAAAAAATATATATAAATTAATAAATTAATCTAAAGGTAATATTTTATTTTACTGAAACTTTTTATTTTTAAAATAAATGTCATTTATATCAACAAATCTTTTTAATTAAAATGGCACGATCGCTTGTATTTTTGAATAAGTTGAAAGTTATTTTTATTTTATCTGTTTGGGAATTTTAAAAATATATGTTGAGTATAAGATTAAAAGAAGAAAGGTTAATAAAACAATTATAAATTAAATTAGTAAAACATATGTTGTGGAAAATGAATTATATTATTATGATAATTACGTTTTTTTAATAGACACTTATGTCATTTATTAGCCAATTTATTAAGTTTTATTCATGTGAATATTATCAAGGGTGTTAAAAAACTGAATCAAAAAACTATTTAAATCTGAAACCGAAACTATTCGATTGTGGTTCTTAAGTCATGGTTTTAGGATACGTTTGGTTTTGTGTTGTTTGAACTTTATGGTGTTGTTCAGAGTACAAATAGAATGCTAAAATTTGGATAAAATGCAAATGATTATTTATTTTTTAATAAAAAGACGTGATTTAAACTTATTATATTTATTTTATTTATATCTATTGTTAACAAACTCATATGTTTTTTTATTTAGTATTTACCAAATAATTAAGATGTAAAAATTACTAATTAATAAATTTATTATATATTATTTAATATATACATATACACACACGTGAAAAATAATTTCATAATAGTACAAAATAATCAAACAATAAATAACAAATTATCTTGTAACAAACGTAAATTAATCTAATAATGTTCGAACATTAATATTAAATACTTAAACATTTTTGTAAACAAATAAATTGTTTAACAAAAACAATCAAAATAAAATGAATGACATAACTAATATTTAGAAAGCATTTAATGAAAGATTTAAGGTTTTTAATGTTTATGAATCAATAGTTAAAAGGGTTTTTAATGCTTATAGGTTAGGGTATAGTGGAGTAAGGTGTAAATAGCAACACCCTTAAAGTTATTCAATGAAAATCATTAATTTTTTTTTTGAACGGCAATGAAAATCATTAATTAAAACGATTTATTATGTACATTGTTTTAAGAAAAAAATAATGTTGAATAAGCATTTATAATAGACATTTGATTTACTTTTAATAATTTAAAAAGCATTCTAAGATAGAAATTATTATGAAACTTAATAGTACATACATACTTGTATCGACATTAAATTTAATGACATAAATATAAAAATGATTATAATTTAAAAAATTAAACTTATTGTTTTATATTATACTTAATTAATAAATGTGAAATAAAGATTAGACGTGTATAGATTAAATATATATGGAGATAATAACATGTACCTGAAACTTATTTAATTGCCTCAATATATTCATTGTCATCATCTAACAGGCCCAACGCATAGCATGCATCTCTAAATGTACTGAATGTTTCACCATTGACTATTTTGATGTCATTAAACGAAGTTGAACCTTTAACTTTGTTCAACAATATTCTCAAAAAATAGGGTTCACCAAGAGATGGTGAAACAGAATGAATTCTTCCAATTGAAAAACCTTGTTTACGTGGTTCCCAACATTTTTTCTCCAATTTACATACAAACTTTGTAGGGAATTCAACATAGGCTAGTTCACGTGCAACACCATATTTTTGGTTCACCAAGAGATGGTGAAACATAATGATTTTTTTTTGTATTTGAAGACCAAATCGAATTCAGGAAGTGGTTCGGTTTCAGTTTCGGTTAAAATTGAATAAACCGATTAAAACCCAATAAACCAATCCGAATAAACCAAATTTAATTGAATAAACCGATTATAACCCAATTAAATCAGTTAAAAACCGAAGAAACCGATCCAAATAAACCGAATTCAACCTTATATACTATTAATAAAATAATAAATTTAAATTTGAGTTTAGTTTAATCGGTTAAGTGAATAAACCGAATTCAAAAAAAATCCGAACCGAAAACCGATTCAGAATTCAAATACGGTTAGGAACCAAAACGAAACCGAATTCGCAATTTGGATACAGCTAGGAACCAAACCGAAATCGAATTTAGAAATCGGTTCATCTTTTTAGTTACGAATACAGTTCAGGTTTTTGTTAAACAATTTTCGGTTTTTCTAAAAACTCTACTTTATTATTTGAATTTGCTATGGATCTTTTTTTTTTGGCTTGTCCTGAAAACCTCAATTTTCATAGCCGTCACTGATGGTTGTTAATCTCCAACTATGAGTCTATGGCGGTTGTAATAACAAATGATTGTTACGGTAACTAGGCTAATTTCAATTGCTTTTTCCACATGAATCTATTTGGTCATTACTTGTTACATATGTTGGATCAGTTCTCGTGTATGTCAAGTTCTTGAGTATTAAGTCATGGTTCAAACATCTGGGCGTTAATAAAAAAGGAACTATGTATGTGTCCAGGTCGGTTTATAGGTTCAATACGAGATGATTGCGAGTTACAATTTAATGTAATTACAGTGCTATAAATTATAGATTATTCGAGCGATGAATGGGTTTAACACGTGTCATAATCAAACATAACTTATAGTATCTAAAATCAAAGATTAAAGATCTTGGGTTCTAACCTGTAAATTTGACAGATGTCACATTTGGTGTCTCAAAAAAGAGGTGTCCTATTATTAGAAGTACAACATAACCATTTTACTCGTGTGAAACTTCACACAATCAAGCATTTTTTTGCCATGAATTTTAAACAAATTTTAACTAGATGAAGATCATCACAAAGTCCTTGAAGATGAGGTTCTAACTCCTATATGAGGTGCTAAATGAACCACAAGAGGATATGATGAGGTTCTATATGAGGTTCTAAATGAAATGAAGATTATAAATCATAATGCAAGAGCATTAAATTATTTAGCAGCTAATCAAACAAAGGCATGACAATTATTTAGTTGTCCTCTTCATATATGATTAGATGTGTTGAAAGATATGATGGGTGCATGTGTTCAAGCGAGTTTAAAAGACAAAGGTATGAGCATGGTTGTAAAAATTCCCGACTAGGCCGATTAATCGGCCGATTAATCACTAGTCCCCTAAAGCCGACTAGACCCGACTATCCGATTAGGCCGATTAGTTGGTCGATTAATCCCGAATAATTTGGATTAATCCCTAGTCCCCACCCCACCAACCGACTAGCGACTAGCGATTTCTACAACATTAGATATGAGTATGTTATGCATTTATTTAGTGTTTTTTTTTGTAATTTTGAACAAATATGAAACTTTTATTTGTTTTTTTGAGTAGTTTATTTTTTTTTGTTTTAGATTTTGAAAACAATTGCAAGTTAAAGTTTTGATTTTATTAGGTTGTTTTTCGTTTTGCTTGTTTCTTGGTATTTAACTTTATAATGGGTATAATTAATTATAGTTGAATTTTTTAACTCTAAGATATAAATTATTTGATTTGGAAATCTGAATTCCGTCAATTAATATATTTCTTCTTTTAGTTTGTTTGTATATAAAATAACTAAGTAATTGAATAAAAATATAAGAAATAGTCATTAATAAAATTTATATAATATAAGACGTTTTTTTTAATATAAAATATGATTAAAATGTAGTATAATTTAACACTTTAAATAATAAGATAATAACAGTATTTCTTTAAACACTAACTTTTTCAAAGTTTGTTTGTTTAAACATTTTGTTTTAAAAAAACTATTTTTGAAAATTTTATATTTTATAATAATTTGGTTTTATAAACAAGTGTTTTTTAATATTAATATATTTTTAAGATATTATAAAATTCTTTTTTTTTTAATTTAAAAATATATATTAATATTTAATATGAGATGTGTTTAGTATGAGACAAATCAAAATTAAGGTGTCATATATATTAATTTCTCAAGATAGAAAGTTGTTTTAAAAGTTTAGGGTTTAAATATAGAAAGTATACTGTTAATTGTCAGGGTGTTCATTTCGGATATCCGAAATCAGAAAAAAATAATAAAAAATTTAAGAAATATATATTTCGGATATCCGAATATCCGAAAATTAACCGGATATCCGAAAAATATCAGAAATTTCCTAAAATTATTCGGATATCCGAAAAATTATCCGAAAAAAGTATCCGAATATCCGAAAAAAATATGTTTCGGATATCCGAACTATCCGAAAATTTTCAAATAGGTATCCGAATCCGAAGTTTCGGATATCCGAACTTTCGGATATCCGATTTTTTTGGATTTTTCGGATTCGGATTTTTTTGAACACCCCTAGTTAATTGACTGATTTAAGAGGAGGTTGGATCTACTAGGAAGATAATTTTGTCTAAAAAGAGTAGAAAACAATAGGAATTTGACATATGACAAGTTACAAACATAAAAACAAAAATCTAACACAAAAAAAAAATCATTACGAAAACAAAACCCAATACAAAAAATAAGAGGTTTTTTTGTAGGATTTTAATGGGCTGAATGAGACCATGTCTGAATCAGTCTGATTCAGACTATATATTAAAAAAAAAAACACATCAGAATGGAAAATATGGTCTGAATAAACCCCTGAATGGTTTAAATTCTAATACAAGTATGAATGAAAAATAAAAAGAAAGAAAGAAAGAAAGAAGGAAACCTTTTTACATTCATTCTAGCCTCCCATTTCCTAACCCTAGCATTCTTTTTCATGGCCTCCTCCTCCTCCTCCTTCCTCTGGCGGCTTTTAGTTATTTTCGTGTTTGCCCAGACCATGTTTATTTCTGATTTCACTTGTCTTGGTGATTTTTTTTTATTTTCTTCGGATGATGTGATTTCTGAAGTTTGGTTTGCAAAGGTTTAGGAGCCGAGACATGTGGCCTGTTGTGATTTTTTGAATATGCTTTCTTACATTTCCAGTTTTCAAATCAAAGCAAATGAGTCCCTTGATTTTAAGTAGGATGTCGTTAGCTATTCATATTATTTCAACAATGTAGTTCTTTTGGTCATATTTTGATGGCTTACGTGCATATTATTTCAACAATCTAGTTCTTTTGGTCATGAATTTTGGAAGACTGGTGTATAATTTGGGTGTTTAGATTTTAGCATGTTTGGATTTTGCCATGTTTTATTATTTATAATAGGCAAATTGGCTTTACATAATTCAAACTTTGATCAATTGGCCGCTACCAGTCCCAACTATAAAATTACCCGATAACGGTCCAAACTTTCGACATATTTACCTCTGGTGGACCGCCGTCAAATTTCCCAATTTGGTGTTTAAACTTTCAATTCATCAAAAAATCATCATATTGGGAATTTTGGAGCAACGTTTCGAGGTAAGTTATACGTCATTCGACTCGTATTCTGTATCTGAACAAAAGCCTTCAAAAATCCGTTTGAAACTCGAAAAAAAGCTAACACCGTTAGAGTTTTTTTGACGGTGGTCCGCTAGAGGTAAAATATGTCCAAAGTTCGGATAGTTATCAAGGATTGTCATAGTTGGGAGCGACATCGACCAATTGATCAAACTTTGGATTATTTAAATTCAATTTAGCTTTATAATATTACTAAAAAGAAAATACTTCAAAACGGTAAAATATCTATTCTGTATTTTTGTTCACATGTTCAACCAAACAGTCGTAACTGATTCAACATTTACTTGTTCAGATTCTTTAACCATTCAAAAATTTTACTGATCCAGCACTTAATGGTTAAAAGGTTACAACTGGACGAAAACACATATTAACAAGGGTACAAAGTGAAAGTGGGAGTCCCACGTTGTGCGTGTTTACTCGGAAACCAGATCCTTTGACAGTTTGACGTGACCCCAAATCAGCATCATCGTCCACAGTCGCATTTTAATCGTGTGCTGACCAATGATGGTTTCACTAAACCGGTCGTCTTCATCGGTCTTCCTTGCCTTTATCATAACCACCATCTCCACCATGATCACCAACTTTATCCCCACTATTCCTATATAACACAAACTCATCATCATCTTACAATCATCCCCACAAATTCACTCCAAAGAATCTGTTATTCACATGGCACTAGCTAAACAAATCATGGGTTGTTCCATGACGGAGAAGCCACCGTTTCTTTCCTCAAACACTCTCAAACCCATCAATCATAACCAGAATCAGCTGCGGGTGATTCCATCGTGGTCTATTCGAACGAGGATTCCGCCAGTGAAGGCGGCGATCAGTGAAGATTTGGCAAATTTTGTGAAAGAAGAAAAGGGGGCTACGATTAAGGTGAGAGCTGTATTGACTGTTCGAAACAAGCACCAGGAAGATTTTAAAGAGACGCTTGTGAAGAAGATTGACGCTTTTGCTGATCAGATCGGGAGGAATGTTGTCCTCGTGATTCATAGCACCGATGTTGATCCAAGTAGGCAACCTGTTTGATGAAATGCGTCTATGAATATTTTTAACAGGGTTGTTAATTAAAAAAAAAATGAAAACCAAGATCGAAACTGGAAACTGAATCACATTACATAATTATTTTTTCGGGTTAGTTTGAAACTTTAAATGAATTGGGTGTTTGGTTTTAGGTTCCACAAATCCTAAATTTTGTTTATTTGGTTTCAAAATCTTGAATTTGGTTAAATTCAGTTTATTTAGTTCATACATGAAAACTTAACTGAATTCTTATTTGGTCATTTTGTTCGGTTTGGACTCACAGGATTCGGTCCATTTCAGTTCTGATTTATGACCGAATAAAATTTTCGAACCGAATAAACCGAACAACTGACGAAACCTTAAACAATCTTGTTTATAATACTTGATTTGAGTTGGGTTACTAATTTTTGATTAAAATTGTGGTGAAGAAACAAGGGTTCCAAAGAAAAGCAAAAAATCGGTGTTGAAAGACTGGTCAGAAAAATCAAATCTCAAATCTGAAAGAGTTAATTACACATCTGATATCTTGGTGGATTCAGATTTTGGTATCCCTGGAGCAATTACCATCACTAATAAGCACCAAAAAGAGTTTTATTTGGAGAGTATCACCATTGAAGGATTTGCATGTGGCCCTGTTCATTTTCCTTGTAAATCATGGGTTCAATCCACTAATGACAATCCTAATCCCAGGATCTTCTTCTCTAATCAGGTAATTAGTTATCTTTTTTAGTTGTTAATTGTTTCAGTTATATTCTTTGACTTATTGGTAAAGGTTAACAACTCAAAGGTTTCAACTTGAAAAGTCAAAGCTTGATTTTTCGTTGGGCAATCATGAATCAATGATGGTATGCAGTCATACTAATATCCTGGTTTGACCTCCAGGGTCTTCATTCATAAAAATTCGAAGTTCATCTTATAATTACTTAAATATGGTAGTTGATGAACTTAGAGTGTGATGCTTGAAAAAATATTCAGAAAAAGTCAACGGTATTTTAATTTTTTGGAGAATTATATATTTTCCCTTCCTAACTTGAAAAATTACATATTTACTCAAGGTACAAATTTTCAATGCATAATATACAATGCTCTTAAAACATGATTTGGGGAAATATGTAATTTTACAAGTTAGGAGGGGGAAATATGTAAAAGCCCCTAACTTTTTTATCTCGTAAACTATGATAGGTTAAAATATATGAATTTGGGATGAACTATAAATTGTTTTAAATTTTTAGTAACCAACTGTCAATGGGTTTTCATAATCTACCTCATTTTTAACTGATTTTAATATCATACATTTATACATACAAATTGCTGACATGACACTGGTTAATGCCATGTCATCGGGCAATTCAGATGCCACATAAGCCACTTATGATATTTTTAAAAGAAAATTATAATCGAAATGAGTATAACTTAGATGCTAAAATAGGTGACGAAATATAAGTTGGTTTCCATCTCATATATTTTATTTAATGTTCGTTGTTAAAATTATAAAGAAAGGTAAAGTTAGTTTATAACAAATAAAATATCCAGTAAAACCCTGTTAATCTGTAGAGTTTGTGGTTGTGAGACTAAGGACTTACCTCAACTCCAATGGATAACGAGATTGCTTTTGAAGAGACACCCAGATTATATACGCCACATTACTTTTATGTAAAGTTAGTTATTTTCGTTGCAAATTGCCCTACCCAACAAGGGTCGGTGGTTTTTGAGGCATTTTTATCTGCAAAGTATCATATCATCCCCAGATGAGATCTGATATAATTTAAAATTTTTCATTGACGATTTGCATCTAACCAACTATATTAACAACAAATTTAAATATCAAGCTTACACATTTTATGAATGATGTTGTACACTTGAACAGCCATATCTGCCAGATCAGACGCCAGAAGGACTAAAATTACTTAGAGAAAAAGAGCTTAAAGATTTAAGAGGTGATGGGAAAGGAGTTAGGAAATTATCAGACCGAATCTATGATTATGATGTTTACAATGATCTTGGAAATCCTGACAGGGGAAGTGAGTTTATCAGACCAATTTTAGGTGGTCAAAAGATCCCATATCCAAGGCGCTGTCGTACAGGCCGGCTACCTAGTGATACCGGTGCGTTTTCTAACACACACACATGTATGTATGTAACTATATACACTTTTTTTCATATGACAAACTGCCGGGTCACGTAACAGGTTGAAACATGTTTGGTTCAAAATAGATCATTTTTGGTGTTCGGGTTTTTGTCCATTTTTTTTTATAAATAGTTTGCTGATAAATGTGTATGCACAAAATATGGCATTATAAATATCTACTTTATGTATTAATAAGTTGTATTCATTTGTATTACAATTTGGGCCAACTTTTAAGTTTTTAACTCTTTAAAATGCTCCTTTTTTCTCTTTATCTTTTTTAAATTTGACCCATTTTAGATGAAAAGCATAATATGAACGGTTTGAAAAAATCTATTTATGTAATTTTTGGTGCGGTCGGGTGTTCAAGTTCACTCCAAGACACTTTTTGTTTATATTATGCTTATGAAATATGATTAATCAATAATTTTTTGGAATAAAGCAGTTGAATGGGTTTTATTTTATCTTAACCTTTTGATTTTGTTCGTTCGACCTGTTAGAGATAAAACACAATCAAATTCATATATTTACGAGTCCGATATAATATTATTGTGTAAATGTACTTTGGGTTGTGTTTTATCTCCATCAAAGAAACAATTGTAAGATGTTCTAATTCTTGAGTAATTTTAACAGATATTTTAGCCGAGAGTCGAGTGGAGAAGCCTTTTCCATTGTATGTTCCAAGAGATGAAAGATTTGAAGAATCAAAACAAATTACATTTTCAACAAGTCGGTTAAAGGCAGTGCTGCATAATCTTTTGCCCACAATGGTGGCCAATATTTCAAAGAAACATGATTTTAAGGGGTTTTCACAAATTGAGTCTCTTTACAGTGAGGGAGTCCCTCTCAAATTTGGTCTTCAAGATGACATCTTAAAAAAGCTTAGGATGCCAAATTTAGTATCTAGCCAAGGTGGTGGCCTACTCAAATATGATATCCCCAAGATTATTTCAAGTAAGAATCACACCTAGCATTCAACCAGACGTCGGGAAATGGGCATGTTCCATAACGGGTCAAAAAAGTTTGGGTAACACACTGGTATCTTTTAGTACCAATTAGATTCGGTTCATCTAATTCATTTTTTAAGAAGTGTTCAACTATTTTTTATAAATAGTCAGTGCGTCAAATATGATTACACACGTTACCTAATTTCAATAATTATCTTGTTTTATAAATAAAATTTTTTAGGAGATTTTTGCTTGAAAAATACTCTGGACGTTTCTTTGTATAGTTAAGAGGTAAGATAGCGGGCCAAAACTACTTGTGGTAAAAATGATTTAGCACTTTTTTTGCATTGAACACTCTTGGGATGACATTCAAATGTTTAGATTGTTTTTAAGCTATGTTTTATCCAGATGTTGACCCGTTTAAGATAAAACATAACCTGAATCAAACCATTTAAAAGCTAATGGGCTGAAAATGCCACCCCTCACCTGCATATATTCAACAACCGAATTGAAATATTAAATTTATACAATTTTTTGTTTTTGTTTTTGCAGAGGACAAATTCGCCTGGTTACGTGACGATGAATTTGCTCGCCAAGCACTTGCAGGGGTCAACCCGGTCAACATAGAGAAGCTTAAAGTTTTCCCACCAATCAGTAAACTTGATCCTGAAATATATGGCCCACAAGAGTCTGCCCTCAGAGAAGAACACATTTCTGGCTATCTTAATGGGCTGACTGTAGAAAAGGTGACATTTTTTCTCATCAGTCAGGCCTGAAAATATGTAATTAAATTCTTTTGGAAAATTAGAATTAGAGAAAGGGTGGGTGAGGTGGGTTGGGTTGGTATTTAAAAACTTGTGACAAGAGTTCTGTGAAGCTAGTAATCTTGTGGTCCGGGTCACTTTGGGTTGGCACGATATACATTTGGCAAATATTAGGAGGTTTTATGCATAATAAAATATTATGTGCCAATTGCCATATGATTTCTGTGTCAGATAGTTTTTTTTTAAATAAAAAAACTTGAAGGTTTTATGAAGGAGAATACAATTTTTGTCCCCGCGATGGTGGTCTGGTGGTAAGGGTGGGAATCTGTAATGGAGGTCTAGGGTTCAAAACCCGGCACCACCCAATTTTCCTTGGGTCACGCGATTTACCTTTCACATGTTGGCCGTGAGACCGGTCGGTGAGGGGCGCCGGCGTTCACCATTTTTTTTAGAATACAATTTTTGCCCAAGATCATAAAATTTTACTAATAATCAGTGTGCCAAACATGATTAAAAAAATTACATTTTAAATCTAGTTTTCATTATCTTCTCTCTTTTATTTTACTAGTTTGACCATTAGAGATAAATCGAGATAAAATCAACCCGTTCACTATTGAACGGGTTGAGATTGCTACCTCAAAGTTACATTACCGAGCATTTCATAATTTTCACGTAAATGTATTTAAATAATGAGAAAATTAAGCATGATGAATGTTTAATACAATTTACAGGCTATGGAAGAAAATAGGCTATTCATAATCGACCACCATGACATATATTTACCGTTTCTTGAGCGAATAAATGCACTTGAGGGGCATAAAGCATATGCAACCCGCACCATATTTTACTTGAACCCAGAGGGCACACTTAAGCCTGTTGCAATTGAGCTTAGCTTACCACAAGGTTTATCCGGTTCACCATCAAAACGTGTGGTCACACCTCCAATAGACGCCACTAGCAACTGGACCTGGTTACTTGCTAAAGCCCATGTTTGTTCTAATGATGCTGGTGTTCACCAGCTTGCAAACCACTGGTAATTTATATCAAAACTAATTATCTGTGCACTGTGCTTGTACACTTGATGTGGAAACTGAGTGGCTCGGGCGGGTTGGGTCATAGTTCAAGGCTTCAAGCATGGAATCTTTTGTATAAATTTGGAACAAGTAGCATATTTCTGTTTGTTTTTTTATAAGAAAATCATTGTGTCCATATTTTTACAAAATTTCTTTGGTTCAATAATAATACCGATATTTTTTCGAGGATTATTTTCATACATATCCTTGTACAATTTCAAAACTTTATATATCCTTCTTAATTTCATAACACACATATTTACATTCCTAATCAACCCATTCTTGAGTTATTTGGTTGAACAGCCACATTCATTACATTTCTTGAATAAATCATATGATATTTACTAAATTGCACTTTTGTAACTAGGATACGAACACATGCAGCCATAGAACCGTTTATATTGTCTGCACATAGGCAATTGAGTGCTATGCATCCGATATATAAGCTTCTTGATCCACATATGCGATACACGCTAGAAACCAATGCAATTGCCCGCCAAAACCTCATTAATGCTGATGGTGTCATAGAACAAGGCTTTACGCCTGGACGTTATGCTATGGAAATAAGCGCTGCTGCTTATAAAAACTGGCGATTTGATTTAGAAGGCCTCCCTGCTGATCTCATTAGAAGGTAAACATACATATTTGAATTCTTAAGTTTTATTACTACAGTTTAAATGTTGTAGCATTCATTCAAGTATTTGGTATGTTTGGGTTGTGTTTTAACCATTTAAAGCAACATATTTACCATTTCTAACTAAATTATGCAATTTGTAACCATTTAAAGCAACTTAAGAACCATTCTTTCTAACATTTATCATTTAATGCAACAAATTGCATACTTTGGTATGAAAAGGTAAGTTGTATTAAATTGTTGAAATAACTCGTTGCATTTAGCGGTAAAACGGGTTTTTTTTCCTAAAGAAAATTACTTTTTTAAAAGCGTTTGCTGGTTAACTCAACCCATACGAAACTTACCACATATTTACCATTCCTTGCCAATATATGCAATTTGTAACCATATTTTTTTGTACCATTGTACAAGCCAATATATATTAAAAAGTGAATCATACATTGCTCGTTAGTTAACCCAACCCATACAAAATTGCTTATTTGACCCGAACCCACAAATGATCATGTTTCCATACATACAGGGGTATGGCAATCCCAGACCCAAGTCAGCGACATGGGCTCAAGCTTCTAATCGATGACTACCCGTATGCTTCTGATGGGCTCTTGATCTGGGACGCAATACAAAACTGGGTCCAAACTTATGTAACCCAATACTACCCGGACCCATCTTTTATATCCAACGACAGAGAGCTCCAAGCCTGGTATGCTGAGTCAATCAACGTGGGCCATGCGGATCTTCGTGATGAGACCTGGTGGCCCACATTGGCTGATCCCAACGACCTGACTGCCATCTTGACCACCATCATATGGTTGGCATCAGCCCAACATGCTGCTCTTAACTTTGGTCAATACCCATACAGTGGCTACATACCAAACCGGCCACCACTAATGCGACGGTTGATCCCCAATGAAACCGACCCAGAATACCAGTCGTTCCTTGAAGACCCACAAAATTACTTCATGTCTGCATTACCAAGCATGCTACAATCAACAAAATTCATGGCGGTGGTGGATACATTATCAACCCATTCACCAGATGAGGAGTATATCGGTGAGAGGCAACAACCCGACACATGGACCGGTGATGCAAATATGGTGGAAGCTTTTTACACGTTTTCAATGGAGATTCAGAGGATTGAGGAGGAGATTGAGAGAAGGAACCGGGACACATGTCTAAAGAATCGGTGTGGCGCGGGAGTGTTGCCGTATGAGCTTCTTGCACCGAGTTCACAGCCCGGTGTGACTTGTCGAGGTGTTCCAAATAGTGTATCGATCTGAACCACTTTCGCGGGTGTGACTTATGGGTTCGTTTGTAATGAATTGTATTAGGTTGTAAGGTAAGAAGCTCTGGTGAATGTAGTTTAAAATCTAATGTTTTTTTTTGGGTGTGTGTAAAGCTTGTAGAATTTATTTAACTTAAAAGTTAAAATAAATAAAAGATATGTTTTAGTTTTATGGTAAGATATAAACATCAATCAAAGGATGCATTTAAAGCCTGGTCCTAATATAATAAAAAGCTTTTTCCCTACATAATAATTAGCAACACAATAAGAAGAGTTAGTTGATGTGGTTAAAGCTAGTGTGTGGAGGTTGCGGGTTTGAAACCCTCTCAAACCATTTTTTGTTGTTGGTAATGGTCTTATGGTTTAATGATATACACAATAATGAATAAAGTTTGGGCCCTTTGAGATCGGTTCTTCGATAGTCGTAATCCTTCCCGCCAGCGGAATGTATAAGTTATAATCGAACCATAAATAATACATCAGTCACAAAAGATGTATAATTTTATAATATATAAAATGTATAAGTTATAATCGAACCATAAATCGTTTCTTCGATGGTTGTAATCCTTCTCATAAGTGGAATTAGATATTTTGACTGATAATTAAAACATGAAACAAGTTGAACGTGTTGTGTTGGGTGTTCAACTTTAGCTTTTGCTTCAATAATGGATTGACATTCATTTTGCACGACTTGTGAATGAAATGAATTTGATTTTGACTCTACGTCTTTTTAGGTCAATGAAAGTAGATCCTTTATGTTATTATAATATATTATATATCTTATTTTACCTTTTCTTTTTATGTTCTTAATTTTAAAATTGTGGTCCAACCCTTGATAGTTTTAATTAGATAAAGAGGTAATATTTTATTATTTTATTTCAAAACATTATATTTGTTAAAGCCATGTTGCCTAGAAAAAAAAATAAATCTAACACATTATTGAATTAAAAAAATAGTAATATATGAGTTTCTAACGTAAGTGTAGCTAGCAAAAAATAAAGAAGCATGTCAGATACATCACATTTTTGCCTTCAAGTTTAAAGAGAAACATCAAAATTCAAAATTGTTGTTTTATTAGTATATTGAATAAAGAGTTAAGTGTCATTTTAGTCCTTGTGGTTTGACAACTTTTGTCATTTTCGTCCCTGTGGTTTGAATTTTGCCATTTTGGTCACTATGGTTTCATTTTATTGCCATTTTCATCCCTATAGTTTGATAAATTTTGCCATTTTAGTCCAAAATTTTAAATTTAATTGGACTAAAATGGCAATAAAATGGAAACCATATGGATGAAAATGACAATAAAATGAAACCATAGTGACCAAAATGGCAAAATTCAAACCACAGGGACTAAAATGGCAAAAGTAGTCAAACCACAAGGACTAAAATGGCATTTAACTCTTGAATAAATCATTTGTTTAATTTGGATTTTGAGTCTTATGTATTAAAGTACAAGTCTAGGAGTCGTTTTTTTAAAGTTTATTTAATTTGTTTGTTTCCTAGCTCTACAATTAGTTTTATTTGTTTGCTTTTTTAAAGTTTATTTAACGTATATGTGTGTGGGCACTGTGTTAAAAGTAAAATTGCATTGAGTTTAACATCGTTGTACATTACAAGAACGTTAAAAAGCGTTGGGATGATTGACTTCGAACGATAACTTCGTGTGGTGACTCCTTCAAGGCAACATCTTTATCCCAACTGGAATAATGGTAAGGTTTGTTTGCATTCTTCCCTCGACCCTACTGAAGAGTGATAATATACTGGGTATGTTTGTTTGTTTGTCTGTTATGTCTCTTGTATCATTGTAAATGTTATCAGTTCAGGGTTTATTAATAAAAGAAAAGATTGTTGTTGTTGGGATAGCCCTTCATCAAAATATCATGTTCGTGATCGTTTTGCTTGTTTTCATTATCGATTGCTCTTTAACAGTAGGAATCTGAGCTATGGTTATAAGTGCTCAAGAATTGTTGTTGAAAGGTTTACTCTGGCGTGCTTTGAGTCTGTTTGGTATCATGTTAATAGTTAAGAGATAATTTAAAGTATGAATAATTAAGAGGTTGTTTTTTGCCTCTTAATGATCATTAAGAAGCTACCTCATAATGGTTTATAGTCTCTTAATGGTTAAGATGTAACATTAAATCTGAATGGTTAAGAGGCTGCCTCTTAATGTTATCTATTAACTATTAAGACTTAAAGTTACCTCTTAACCATTAAGATATTATGACCCATTAAAATGTAGGCTCTACCAAACAACCCCTAAGAGCTAAGAAGCTATGAACCATTCAGACATAAGACTACGTCAAAATGCAGAGATGGTGAAATTCCATCACAAAAGCAAATTGTGATGCAACAATGGGATTCCAAGTCGGCTTGGTCATTACGCCTTAAATCAGGTGTACGAGCTACAGCTCGTGAGTAATTCTCATGGAAGAGATCCTCTATGTCAAGGGTTAGACTACGTGCTGTCGAGCGTGAGGGGGGCGTGACCACCAGGTGGTGGCAAACCCGTGAGCAGCTTCACAGCATGAAGGAGAAGAAAGGATAGAAGAAAGAAGGAAAAAGGAGATGGTGATAGGAGTGTGATGAGTGGGTGATGATAACACATGTGGTGATAACATGAAGTGATGATGAGGTGATGGTATCGGTTGATTACGTGACGCCTACATGGAGTGATGGGGGATGCTGCATAACACATAGCCTCATGGGAAGTCGTAGACCTAGTAATTGGAGTCACAGGGGTCAGGGATGAGCAAGAAACTGAAAAAACCAAAACTCGACTAAATTAACCGAAAAACCCTAACCGAATGCATAGCCAGAAAAAAAACTGAATTTTTGGTTTAGTTATATGTTTTTATATTCTAAAAACCGAAAAAACTAAACCGAATCAATTTTTAGTCTTGTTTAACAATTGGCATATATGTCGTCATTTTTGAACTTATCTGAAGGAAAGAAAACACACAAATAGTCTATTATTGGCATTGATAAAAATTTAAACTATATGAACTCTACCATCTTAAAAGTGATAAAAATTGGAAGTTTTAGCATATTTATTTTTGAACTATTTCATGTTTATTTTCCTCAACGTTCAAACGGACGATTTTTCAATGTAAAACAAATCAAGTCGAATTGACCCAAAACTGGTATGGTTAAAGGCTTAAAGCCCATTAGTATAGTTCATTACTTCATTCAGCCTGATTAAAGCCCATTGGTGTAGTTCTTAAGGGACCATCATCAAATTGGCCCAACAACAAATCCGTTATAGGCTTGTAGCAACTTGCAAACCACTGTCGGCTGGTAGCGTTTGAAATCTCAACCACATACATTGAATGTTTGCAGTCATAAGAAGCCACGTGTCACCATTAAGTCCATATCCAGCCGTCACTCAAGCTTCGTCAAACACAACTTCAACTTGATTGCTGTTATGTCTCAGCACGTGTCACTGTCTTCCTACCCACCACTAACCACGTGCTCCGACTCCTATTATGCTATTCATTCTCTCTTAATAAAAGTCTTGTTTTTCTAGCATGAATTTGATTTTGTATGGTGGGCAGCAGTGGTAAACTTTGGAAAATTTTCACATAGGGTTGGCAATATTTTATGGGTGATGTTTGTCGTGAAAATATTTCATTTTTTTTTGTTTGAATAGGGTCGGGTCACCATAAAACGATAAACCTAAATTGAATCATAACGTTAAATCGTCATCTCGTTGATTAAGATAAAATGATAAAATTTGTTATCTTTCGAAAGGATTCATAAAAATAATATTCAAATCAAAAAATTCCAGATTTAAAGAAGATGATAGTCTAAATTTTCTTTTTAAAAATTGTTTCATATCATCTAAATATATAATTATACCCAAATGAACTAACTTTCTCATCATGATAAACAAATTTCAACTTTTAAAATTATACATAAATGACTAAATCACATGAAGATTTAACTATCTAACAAAGAAGTGACACGTGAAGGGTTAGGTCAAAATGAGAAAATTGTTGGAGTAAGGTGTTGTGTTCTTTTAGATAAAAGATTCGAGTCCAAAAAGATGAATTGATATAGAAAATTGCTACTAAAAAATATTTAACAAATAAGCATATATTGGCCTATGAGGGATTGAATATTGAATTAAATTGGTAATTGGTAATTAAGTTTTATCACCGTTAATGCATATTAAGTTATTTTGGTATTGATTTTGGTTTTAGATCAGGCTTAATCATGGTCGTTAAGATTTCACGGGAGCCAGTCGAGATTAAATCATATATATAACAAAAAGACAATTTTTTCATATGTATCGACCTACCCCATGATTCCTAATTAAGTAAATAGGTCCATCAATGGTTAGTAGTGATGAATTCAGGATTTTTCCTCAGTTCGGAAAAAAAAAGGAACCGAAAAGTAAATCGTAACCGAACTTGTTCTTTTTTATTTAGTTTTTATAGGATTTTACACTACTAGCCTAAGGTAGATCCACTCTTGATGGCAAGGTTAAGTTATATGTTTGTGGTGTGATATTTGACTTACCCGTTGTAAAATATATGTGCTCGGAGATCATGATGAAAGCTTAACCGTTTATCTTAAGATTTTCTGCCACCTAATCCGATCGAACGGCTAAGATTCTTGCACCACGTGCCACTTGAAAGCATGCTAGCATTTCTCTTTCGGACAAACCAGTCGCGTGTTCCTGTTCACAAATTATATCCCACCAACTTAAAAACTAAAAACTAAAATTAAAAAAAAAAAAGAAGGAAAACTACATTAAACCGGAAGCTTCCAACACGTAACACCTAACCACTCCCGTTTTATTTTCCAATAATATCCTTTGTGAGTGAGCCACGTCGTTAAAAGAACCTTAAAATGAACCATGGTTAATGATACTTCACGATTTTTTTATACGAGAAGTCTTGTATTCAAAACCCTTCCGTATCGAAATAGGGGTTTGAAGAGGGTCAGTGGGTTTTTTCAGTGAGGTTTCCTTCTGTGGTGGTTGTGGTGGCTCATGAAGGGTCCAGATAACTAGACCTTGATGACATGGTCTAGAAACAATAGACTCACACGATTGAGACCTTCGCCGTTAAAAAAAAAGAACCTTAAAATGAAAGAGAGTTTAATCTACTGTAATATGAATTTAACCTGATTAAAACTTCGTTTAATAAACTAACTACTTCGTCAACCGTTTTGATAAAAAGTTATTTATTTTTATTTGTTTGATAGATAAAAAACACGGCAAATTTTAGCTTTTTAGTTAAAAAATTAAATATGAACAAAAATTATCTTTGTTCATTTGTTTTTAGTTTTCGTAAACGTTTAATAATGTGTTTATTTATGCTCTTTTATATCAATCTAATATGTTTATTCATTAAATGTGTTTTATATAACTAAATTTTTAGTTTTTAGTTTCTAGTTATAATGTTTAAACTACAATTTAAGTCATTTGAAATTTATATTTATTAAAAAACATAGTAATTTGAAAAATAAATATTTGAAACGTTTATGAAATTTCAATTACGAATCTCTAACCTTTGTTTTGTTTTAAGCTAATTATATTTGTCTTTTTATATCAAGTGTTTAACTTTATTACATAACTAATATAATACAGTTCGATTCATGTACATCACTAATTATAATTCATTTAATAAGTGAAGTAGAGTTGAGATTTCACTATCCAATTTAACTAGTGTTTCAAGAATCAACGACGTTGAGTCTATTATTTATTTGGTGCAAGTAAATAGTTAAAATATTGAAGAAATAATATACGAGTCACTTTCAGGCTTGGAAAATTACTTGTGAATAAAACTTCAGAATTGAACTCTTTAAAATTAAACAAGAGCTTTAATGTGTCACATGGGTAGAATTTTGGGTTTGTAACAACGAAGTTTAATCTTTCTTTTCTATTTCGTGTAGTTTGTACCCTTATTTATTCATGAACCTGACGTAAATACCCGAAAAACAACATACAAATATAAGATGAGTCCATAGTTTTTTTCTAGAATTAATCTCTATTTCTATAGAAATAATGCTTGTATTGTATTTTAATCTTTTTTCGGCTATTTTATTAAAGAGTCTCGTGGACTTGGAAACCCCGATTTTCCAATAAAAATGTTGGCCTACTTCCACACCGGATCTATATGCACTCATCACACCCTTATCAATCCACGTAGGTGTCACGTAAAAATCACATAAACAACTATAATCATTGCCTCTTCTTCACATAAATATGCGTAATTATCACTCATCATCACTTTATTATAATTATTACACAAAAACATGACTTCCCTTGATCATGGGCGTAGCTTTAGTGATTTTTTTCGTCAGTAGTGTAAATTTTCGGGCCGAAAGGTTATTTTTAGTTAAAAATACGGGTTTCGCCCCCTCGTTTAAAAAATTTAACATGTATTTTGAGTCTTGTAAATTTCCGGCCCCTCTTCTCTAACTTTCAAGCTCTGCCACTGCCCTTGATCACTCCGTGACTTCCATCACGCGTGAGCCGGTAAAGCCTAGTGTAACAGTGCAGAGCTTGAGAAAGCGTGACCAAGGCCATTCACATCCTAGTCACTCCAATAAGGCAATAACATATGGACTTATGCATAGGGGTGTTCACGAGCCGAACCGAACCGAGCCAGGGGTCAGCTCGGACTCGGCTCGTTTTTAACCGAGCTGACTCGGCTCGTTTTTTGCTCGGTTTTTACATAACAGATTTAATATTTGAATCGCATTCACCTCAACTCGGCTCGTTTTCTCCATTGAGTCCTGACTTATACAAAGGCCACATGCGAGAGATGTCTGGTTGTCTGTAACAGACCGACGTCTGGCTTTGACCGTGTAATATCCGACCTGCATGTGGCTGAGATCAACCGTCATATGGCTGTAACCGCGCGTGAAACGTCTGGTGTGAGGACTGTGGCTCCAACATATTTGGGAATTATGGTTTGAGAAGTAAGACTAAAGAGACGTGAATATGTAGAATTGAGAATTAAGAATATGATTTAGGAATGAGAGATTAGTGAAACACGTGATAATTGAGATTCATTCATATTTCTATCCTATTTTCTTTTATTTTTTTATTTTTTCTTTTTTTATCATACTTACAAAATAATACTAAAGTATATTTATTATTAAAAGTAATCCTATAATTTTATATTTTAGTATAAGTATGTTGTACAAACGAGCCGAGCCACGAGCCGAGCATACGAGCCGAGCAACGAGCGAGCTACGAGCCGAGCCAGCCTTGGCTCGGACTCGGCTCGGTTATAAAACGAGCTGGCTCGGTTCGGCTCGGTTACAAACGAGTTTTATCCGAGCCGAGCTTTATCCGAACGAGCTACGAGCCGAATCCGAGCTTCGAGCTTTTTGAACAGCCCTACAGTTATGCATGACTCTTTTTTGTGATTTTCTAAATTAAATGTTTTGTGATAGAATTCGGATTCCGTTATTTCAGGCGCATCTCAAGGATAAATACGTAAATTCAAATCAATAACAATATTATTATATTATTATTGATTTGAAATGAAACAAAATATCATCTATTACGACAAATAACATAATAATAAAAAAGAAGAAAAGAGGAAACCACATTTCTCCTTCCGTTCAATCTCTTCAAATCTCATCTGATACACAAACCCTGATTTTGATTCCTAATTCGTTTGTTTCTATAACCGAAGAATGTTCTTCCTTTGATTCAGCTGAATTGCAGTCAAAGCCGTTTCCTTACATAAATTAAAGCCTAGGGTTTCATAAATTCCACGAAATTCTTCAGTTTACTCAATCATGGCGGTTCCAACGATTGCACTGTACGCAAGTCCTCCCAGTGGCATCTACTCAACGCCCTATCCATGCCAGATCAACTCACACGCGTCCTACGATTTCGATCTAAGCAGTCGGCCGTCTTCTTCGTCGCCGGCGACTGTTTCCTCGTCGAAACCGATCGTCGGAGGTCTTTCGTCGCTGTTCTCATCTTCATCGAGCTTTACAAGTGGCGGATCTGAAGAATTACCGTCGTTGAGAGGCGGTGATGATCTGAGCAGTTCGTTTTCGTACTCGCCTTTTGGATCGTATTTGAAACGAGATCATGTTCATCAGAGTCCGGTATCTGTGTTTCAAGGTCCGGTTTCATCTAACAGTACGCCGCCGATGAGGTTTTCGCCGGAGAGAGATTGTTCGATTCGTGGTGGGAGCAAACGGTTGTTCAAAGGGTTTGTGACGCACGCGTTGAGCTCCTGTGTTGATTATGATTCCAGAAGATCGCAAGTGCATGATAATTTTGCTGAGGAACTTACATTTATGATGGATGATAGTTCTTTGAAGGAATCAGATCCCGAGCCGTATGCTAAGGATTTGTTATTGGATGCACAGTTGAAACACAAGATTTTCAACGATAGTCTGGTTATCAAAGCTTTCTATGAAGCTGAAAAGGCACACAGAGGGCAGGTATAAACGACTAGTTTTTATCTGTTGATTAAATGTACACAATTTTGTTTTAGTTGTGTTGAATTGAATTGGTGATACTGATCTTGTAGATGCGCGCCAGTGGGGATCCTTATTTACAACATTGTGTGGAAACTGCAGTTTTGCTGGCTACAATAGGTGCTAATGCTACAGTAGTTGCTGCAGGCATTTTACATGACACACTTGATGATTCTTTTATGAGCTATGACTATATTCTCCAAACTTTTGGAGCTGGAGTTGCTGATCTTGTTGAAGGGGTATGTGTCTAATATCTGTGATCTCATTTAGTTGTATGAATTTTGTTAGTTGATTCATTTTGTTGAAGTGATCTATTTTGCATCCATAAAAAATATTGCTTTCCTTTCATCTCGGGGTGGAATTGAATCAAGCCGAGTTGTTAGATGCCCGAGATTTGATCGGTAAAAAACAAGCCGAGCTTAAATGAGCCCGAGCCTTGAAATAAGGCTTGTTTTGTTATTGAGTTTGAGCTTAGCTTCACATGACAAGCTTGAGCCGGCTCGCTAACATAAACGAGTTTTTTAGAAAATTAAATAAGTGTATATCTGTATATAAATAGTTGTTTTGTATACATATAATAAAATCATATATATTATGCCATATATGAAAAATATAATTATAAATATATGTAAAATTTGTAATAAAAAATAATTTATATAATTAATAAGAAACGAGCAAAAACGGTACGACTTGTTTACTCCCCTACTTTTATCTGCCTAACTATATGTGTAATTGTATATATACATAACGGCACATGACAACAAAGATTTAAGTAGCTTGTTGTTGACCTTTTTTTAGGTTGCTTACTCTATGAAGGAATCTAGTTGGATAGGTTTTTTTCTTATGGATCTTTCTGTGAAAAGCCTTTTAACACTTGATTGAAAACTTTTAGGTGTCAAAGCTAAGCCATTTGAGCAAGCTTGCTCGTGAAAGCAATACAGCAAATAAAACAATGGAAGCAGATCGTTTGCATACAATGTTTCTTGCAATGGCAGATGCAAGGGCGGTGCTTATAAAATTGGCTGATAGGCTGCACAATATGATGACATTGGAAGCTTTGCCTTTGAGTAAAAAACAGAGATTTGCAAAGGAGACCATGGAGATATTTGCTCCTTTGGCAAACCGTTTAGGAATCACTAATTGGAAGGAGCAACTGGAAAATCTATGCTTCAAGTACCTTAATCCAGAACAACACGATGATCTATCCGGCAAACTTTTGAAGTCTTTTGATGAGGCAATGGTCACCTCTGCTGCAAAGAAGTTGGAGCAATCACTTCAAGATGAATCGATTGCCTACCATGTTTTGCATGGACGTCACAAGAGCTTGTATAGCATCCACTGCAAAATGCAGAAGTATGTCTATTTATTCCATTCCTTTTATGAACCTATCTTTGATCTATGTGTGGGGTTTATTATATTGCTTGTATGCTTATTGCATTTTTAAGCAGCTACAAGCTAGCTTTAGGTGATTACTTTTCCGAACAGCTTATCTGATTATTTACAGTTGACAGGCAATTTTGAATAAGCATCTTGCAGTTTCTTATTTTAAAAAGCAATAAGTTGATTAACGATTTTACTAGGCATCCAAAGGACCAAACCTTAAAATATATTGAATATATATGTATTTACATGTTATCTTTTACTGTTCAAGGAGGAGTATAACTGTAAATTTATAATGATTTTGAAGCATGTGGTAAATCGATGCATAATGACAGTTGAATTGAGTAAGATGGGATATATTTATTTTATGAAAAGTAGGGTTTTTTATTTGAAACAAGAGGAAGTGAAAGGTGGACAAGGGTGTTTGAGATTGCTTCTAAACTACACAATAACTGTGTAAATTGTTTAAATAAGCAATCCCTGATGACCCTGAAAGAAACCTTTTAAAGGGAAGGTTCTACGTGGTTTAGGAGAATTCAGGATTCAATTTGATTTCTTTTTTTTTTTTTGGCCTTTACTATTTAATAAATGCAAGAAACAATTCATTTGCCATTGTGCTTTCATTTATTGCATGATTTAGGTATGTAATAAATTTTCATGGACCATGTTCTACATGGTTAGCAAATGTTTATGAATTTAACTTGCTATGTGTTTATTTGTAGAAAAAACTTGAGCATGGGTGAAATCCATGACATTCATGGGCTACGTCTCATTGTTGAAAGTGAAGAGGACTGCTATAAAGCATTGCAGCTTGTTCATCAGTTGTGGGCTGAAGTACCTGGAAAGTTCAAAGACTACATAAAACGACCCAAGTGTAATGGGTATGCCATCTTTCATTTCTCCATGTTGGGTTTTATGCCCTATTCATAGAACCACCCTTTCCCTGATTAATTGATTTAGCTCCGTCAAGTTTTTTTTCAGTGGTTTAGTACCTAAATATTACTTTTTGCGCTTAATTTGAAGTTGGATGCTAAAATTTTTGGGAAGAAGTGTAAAGCTTGTTTAATTTTTTATTTTGCAGTTTGCCCTTGATAAATCATGTTAAAGGAGGAACCTAAACGTATCTATGCTTTGATAATCAAATAAATATAATAACTAAACATCTAAAAAGAAGAACTTCAGGGACTTAATAGAGGAATATTATTTGGTTAAATTTATAATTAGACCTTCCATAATTAATGTCCATGTGCAAAGCTTTCAATTCAATGCCATTTTCATTATCCTTTGTTTTATAAATATCCATATTCACAAGGAAAAATAAACTGTTCTAGGAATGTGCCGTTTTAAACTGGTTGAGTGACAGTTTTTATGCTTCAAATTATACAGATCAAGGAATTATAATAAAGCTAATTTGTGATTGGTGTAATTATGACCAGAATGTGAAACATGATGACTAATCTTGAAAATTTGCAAGTTTTTTAAATAATATAAATTAGAACAGTGAACAATTATTTGGGTCAAAATGGATTAATATTCTTGGTGGGTATAAAACTACAGATTTACGTCTGAAATAAGCTGTCATTTTTCTATAAGCTGATGGTTGACGAATCAATTGAAACTTTTCTGGTTAAACTCAACATTATTAAATACGTATTTAATATTCTAAATTTATTTTGCAGATACCAGTCTTTACACACGGTAGTAATGGGAGAGGGGTCAGTCCCACTTGAAGTTCAAATTAGGACGTTGTCCATGCACTCACAAGCTGAGTTTGGGTTTGCAGCCCATTGGAGATACAAAGAAGGCGACTGTAAGCACCCTTCATTTGTGCTCCAAATGGTTGAATGGGCCCGTTGGGTTGTCACCTGGCAATGTGAGAACACGATCCAAGACAAATCATGCATAGGCTATAAAGAAGCCCTTAAGACTCCCTGCACCTTCCCCTTTCATTCTGAAGATTGCCCACATTCATATAAACCTTGCTGTGGATCTGATGGGCCTGTTTTTGTTATCATGATCGAGAACGACAAGGTTGGTAGTTTACAGATATTAATTTTATTTGGTATTTTTACATTAAATTGCATGATACTATGCACATTTAGTAATCAACCACAAAAGTTCTTAAAAGATCAACAAACTTGCAACTTTTTGCAAAAACTGTAATTTTTTACAGGAGTACCAATTTAGGATGTCTGCTTTGTCTTTTAGATTTTTCTTTATTTCTCTGCAACTGTTTTTTTTATTTTTTTTATTTTCATTCACTTAACAATTACTTGTCTATATTTCTAAAGAATAAAAAATAATAAATGGTGCCAAAATTGACAAAGTAGAAAGAGAAAAATGAGCTTGTAAGTTTAGAATGTTTTTGCAGTTGGTGATATATTATTTTTTGAAAATTCAACTCACTAAATTGGTTTCTTATATACTTTTTAGAATACCTTTAGCACCAAAGCAAAAAAACTAATTTAAAAAAATTCTTTTTTTTTCAGATGTCAGTTCAGGAATTCCCGCCAAATTCAACTGTGAAGGATGTGTTAGATGTAGCAGGTCATGGAAACTCAAGGTGGTCCCCATACCGCTTTCCTGTGAAGGAAGAATTAAGGCCAAGGTTGAACCATGAGCCGGTGGGTGATCCAAGTTGCAAGCTGAAAATGGGGGACGTGATTGAGCTAACACCAAGGATACCTGACCGATCACTAACCGAGTACAGAGAAGAGATGCAGCGCATGTACGATCGTGGTATCCCGACAACCAGAAAGCCGACACCTGGCAGCAGCATGGTCGTTGGATGGGGAAGATGATGATGATGATGATTTGGATCTGCAGTTAGTGATTTATGGTAAAAGGCATGTGTCTAAATAGAAAGTAATTGAATTGTTACATGTAAATACATCTTTGTACATAAAATTGGCCTCCTATGCTTATAAGCAGAAACAGTTAAAACACAAGCAAATATGTAATATATGTATTTTAATTTTTACTATTGTTTAAATCTTCGTGTTAACTTCATTAAAATATATAACCTTAAGATTCGGGATTAGTTCAACTGTTCAAGGGTAGTTTGGTTCAGTATTTTTTTTTATATTTTTTAAAGAAATTGGAATTAATTCAGAAGAAAAATCAGATTATTTTTGTTTGGATGGGTTGCTTTTTATTGGCATTGGAAGCACATTACACTTTTTGTAAATGGAGTTGGAATGTAAAGAAATTAAACAAACCCAAATTCATTCCTACCTTGTCTAAGGGGCTGTTTGTTTGGGTCTGAATAGATCTGAATGGATCTGAATCTGAATGGTTCAGATTCAGACCGTTTGTTTAGGAAAAAAAACGCATCTGAATGGGGAAAAACGTCTGAATCAACATCTGAATGATTCAGACCTTAAACCAAGTCTGAATGGGTCTGAATGGAGGAAAAGAAGGGTTCTCGTCGCCTCCCTCACTCCCCACCACCGTCGGCTTCCTCCTCCTCCCCCACCGCTGACCGCACCACCCGTCGCTCCTCCCCCACCGCATCGCACCCGCCGCTCGAAACCGATGGGCACCGCAGCAAACAAGTCGGAACAGATGGTAGACCGCAGCTCGACGAACACAGGGTTCTTACCTTCGGTCGCACCTCGCTCGAAACCAATGGGCACCACCGCCGCTCAACCGCAGCTCACTCGACAGCACCTCACTTGACAGCATCTCGCTCGATCGACCATAGGGGTGAAGAGGACGGTTGAACCCATCGGGTTTTGCTTACCTTCGGACCGTAGGGGGCGGCGACGGAGTTGAGAGGGCCGGCGACCAGATGGGGTGAAGGAGCGGTGGAACGATCGGGTGGGGGCTAGGGAACGAAGTCTAGGGTTTTGATGAAAAAAAAAGATTTTATTTTTTATTTTTTATTTTCATTCAGATGTGCAAACCAAACAGTCTTAATTGATTCAGCACTTAATGGTTCAGACCCTCTTAACCATTCAGACATCTTAACCATTCAGCACTTAATTGTTCAGACCCAACCAAACGGCCCCTAAATATCTTCTCCTGCTGTAATGGAGCATCTTTGTTATTGAAATTGTAACTTGTGATGAGGTTGAATAGAATAACCTAGCTAAATACAAAGTAACCAAAGCAAGTTGGCTAGAATGCAAGTAGGTCTATCGAAAATAGCTAAATAAGGAATAGTGAGAAGAAACAAGGGGAGTAAAGAGAACTCTCGCTTACTCATGAAAAAACAGTGGCGGAGCTTGAGCGTATTGTAAGAGGGGCGGAAATTTACGGAACCTAGAATGTATGTTAATTTTTTGAAGTTGGGGGGAGGGGGTGAAACTACTATATTTGACTAAAAATAACATTTCAGCCGAAAAATTAACACTAAAGACGGACAAAGAGGGGCGGTTGTCCCCTTGTCCTAATAAAGCTACGCCCTTGTGAAAGAACAACAAATATTAAATTAAACTATAGATTAATAACATCCATGACTAAGGTGGCTAAGAGGACTGAACAACAGAGAAAATCGTAGTCAAACTTTTTATACTATAAAGAGAATAGTCACAAGAATTTAGGAAAGAGTCAAAGCACAAGAGCTTTATGTACCCAATAAAGAGAAGCAAATTTCAAATTTGTTGTGCAAAAGCTTTCACATTCACTAGCGTTATAATAGGGTGCAAGGTAGGATAATAAGTCTTAGCATACAACCGAGTTCTTACTCTTCTTCACAACTTAAATTCTCTTTTAGAACCAATTAGTTATTCTCACGTCAGAGTCTAATTACAGGATACATCATGTTATTATGACAAGGCCAACAATTTGTTTTTGTCTTAGCAGGATAATTTGGAAGTGTTTGCGATTACTTCAACAAAAGTGTTTTCATCGAATCGTTCAACATCATTGCTAGGTTTCGATGAACATCACCCTTTTTGAATAGATGTATGACAAAACGATTTTGATGAAGCCCCTTGAGCTATAGTTGATGAATCAATGTGTTTGCTTCCTATAACATCGGCTGCGATTTTGTGAAGTCGATCGATTAAAGTCTTGTTTAAAGACAATATTATTGTGATTAATTTGGTGTTCATAAATCGACAAGGGATAATTCAACATTTTGTTTTTAATTTGGTTGCATTTGGTTTATCTGTGTAAGATTTTGGTTTTATGGAGGAGAAGAAATTGTCACTTGGGTAATTTTTAAACTTGAAGCAAACTAACTAACGTGTGTTGATTATCGTTTTTCCAATCATCTTCTCACTACTTTCTAAATCGAGGTCAGTGTACATTTGAGTTTTATTTATTTATTATTTTTTTTAGCTGATCAGTCGATTTTCATGGATCTATGCTCTTTCAGGGTTTTGAGTTTTACTTCTCGGGTTGTTTGTTTGCATCTGAACCGTATTAAGAGGTTACCTCTGAATGGTTCATAACCTCTTAACCATTCACACTTAGGATTACCTTTTAACCATTTAGAGGTTATGAACCATTATCAACCTCTTAACCATTTAGACTTAAGGATACTTTTTAACCATTCAGATGCTATGAACCATTAAGAGGTATCATCTAAACGGCATTAAGAGGTTACCTCTGAATGGTTCATAACCTCTTAACCATTCAGACTTAGGGTTACCTCTTAACCATTCAGAGGTTATGAACCAATATCAACCTTTTAACCATTCAGACCTAAGGATACTTTTTAACCATTCAGATGCTATAAACCATTAAGAGATAACCTATAAACGAGAGTAAAAGGCGTACCAAACAGGGCTTAGTCATTTTTCTTAATAGCTCTATGGATCGTTACATATGCATGTTTACTTTTTCGGTTAAATGAATCATGGTCAATATCTAATAAGGTTTGAGTATTTTTTTTAAAGACTACTGACTAAAGCCTACTAATATTTGTACTAGCCATAAGTTTACGATTTCTGGTTTGCTAATTTATGTGTTGAAATAAAACATATTAAGATTTACGAATTATGTTTTTTATTATTCAGTTCGTGTTATACATGTGTTTTTAACGTAATTACTATAGTAAAAAGTATATGAGAAAAATAGGTTTCATTTTGTGATGTTTACTTAGCTTTCTTTTTAGTCTATTTGATATTAAATGTGATGACATATGTTATTATTTGGTGTTTTTTAATTTTTTCACTTTTCTTTTTTTAAAAAATTAAAGAAATTTAATTATAAATAATTATTATATTTTCTAATTATGTTATTACTAATTATTATTTAGTTTTTATTTAAACATATAACAGACAAATTTTCTAAGGTAACATGCTATATTACTTGTTTTATTAAAATTTTTATCTATTATTTATATTTTTTTATAAATATATATTATATGTTTTCTTTTTCTAATTCTGTAGATTAACCTAAAATCTAAATGTGTTAGTACGCTAGAACCAATCGAGTTCAATTTATAACTGAAAACTGATATTACTTATTATCAAATTTGATCTTTAATAAAAATGCAAATTCTGATCAAAGTAGCCTTTATAAGATGGTTATAACCAAATCAAACCAACCAGACTAACTACGATGGAAATGACCAAAGGGTTTATACTCTAATGGTACCCCTTAACTTTTTAAATGGGTGGTTTTGGCTTCGAGTCTTACCTGTAGCAAAAAAATGCTTTAGGTTGAGCTAGGAAGTTTTCTCAGTGTGAGTTTACTCATATATGGTGGTGTCAATGTGCTTATTTAAACAATGTTACTTTTGTTAGATGAGACGGTGGATACAAGTTCATTAATTGTCACCCCTTAATTATAAGAATACATGATTAATTAATGAATATAAAATTTTTAATTTTTTTGAACAACAAAATTTTCCATCATTGGCTAATATGAGACTAGAACCCTTAACCTATTTTAAACAATAACACCTTAACACACCTTGATACCAATAAGACAAATAAACTTGGCGTCAAATTTGTAATTTGGAAGAGCCTAGTAAGAAAGTTGTGATGTATCGATTCAATGAATATGGAGCTTCAAAATTTGCAGCATGTCCTACGTTTCTGATTATCTCCAGCCTTGACTTTTTACCCAAATGCCTGTTTAATTAATACTAATATTAATATAAAATTGATTTAGAATAATTATACACACACTTGAGAGTTCTACAAACCTTTATTTTAAAGAAAACTTATAAAACTAATTACAATTATTATCAATCAATTTTGTTTTTCGTTTTTTTAATTTTTTTTATTATAAGGTTAGATTTTTTAACAAAAATAAAAAAAATAAAAAATTAAATATAACTCATGTTATTACATATATGTAACTTTATATGTTATATATGCGTAACTTCTTTATCCACGTACCTTTGTTTAAAAAAAGTTTCTTATAACATTTTAAGCTAATAATAAAAAATTATGATTTTTTTAAAATTAATTGCTTAGTAGAGTTTTATTTTGAACTTTCCTATATATATAAACTTCAACTAACCAATCAATTTTTAAATCTTTTTTCATGATTTTTAATGTTACAAGGAATTTCTTTTAATGAATATGTATAGATCGCAAAATTACGAAGTTAACATGTATGTAACTCCAAAAGTTTTGCGTGTAACTCATAAAAAGTTTTACCTACATGTAATTTGATGTGCAACATAGAAGTTACATGCATGTAAACATGACTTACATATTTTATTTTAATTTTTTTCAAATTTTCTACATTTATTTATTTTTTTCTTTTTTTAATAAATACCTTTGTAGCTGATATGCCCAATCAAGAGGGAAGACCGTGTCTTTTTCACCCCATATTAGAAGCGTTTCCTTCAACAAAAAAAAATATTAATAAGAAAAAAAAACGAATGATATCATATGTGGAGAATATTTAGCTACTATACAACATTCTTTTTGTAGCCATGAATTCATATTTAAAACCTATTTTATGCTAAAAGTTTTTATTTAATTAAATTTATTAGATCTTGTGTCAAAATGATTATGATAAAAATATATGGCCACCTCTCCCGTCGTCGCATCGACCGGCATCAGCCTATATCAATCGCTACTACTCACATTAAAAAAATATAAATTTATCTATTATAATAAATCAAGGTTTTGAAGGACACATGACGCTTTCTTATAACACTTCAACTTTGATTTCTCGCATATCTTTCCTACTAAATACATCTCATATTAAATAATAATATTAAATATATATATATACTTTTTATACATTTTTTAACTTAAGAAAAATAATTTTTAATACATTAAAAATGTATTAATATTAAAAAAACACATTTTAGAAAACCTTATTATATAATATAGAATTTTCAAAAACAATATTTAAAAAAAATATTTAAGGAATCAAACATTGAAAAAAATTAGAGTTTAAACAATAATAGAATTATTTTCATTGATAATCAACTCGTATAATACACGGGATACTAACCTACTAATATAATATAGTTTGCTATTAATATTAAAGAAAATTACACGTGTCTTATGTAACAGGTGCTTCCATTTTGATCAAAATTTGATTTCTTCTTGTTTGTTCCGCCACATATTTCATTTTAATTTGATAAAAGGAATTGTAATTCTAATTTATTTGAATGTTTTAGTGGTTCAAACGAAGATTCTTAAACTTTAAGGAACTCGTCTAATGATTAAAGTGAATGACAGACAATTCAGATGTGTCAGATTCAATTTTTGCTTGAAACGATTTATCTTGAAAGTTATCGACCCGATTGTTTGCAGTCATGTTTCACATTTTTCTCACAGTTAATTGTGTACCAAGGAACACGAAGATTTGACACGTAATTGAGTTCCATGTTATTAAAAAAAAAAGAAGAAACCTGTGTAAGAACAGGAAGATCAACGTCCTCAGGTTGATCAGTGAGCAATTCCTCCACCAGTTCTTCTTTTTCCTTTCTGCAACATTCAACCTGCAATTCAATGGATCATATCGATTTAGATTCTGAATCGATCAATGATATACGAACAATTTTCCTATGAATTCATCAAGCAACATGCAAAACTTACAGCGATGAATCCCCACAGAAAGAAATCTGGAATCCACCGGCCAATATCACACTTGTGAATCGACATTCGGCACAGCATCCGTAGATCCTCCGGCGTCTTCGCCACCAGCAAATCCACCACGCTCCGGCCGATCTTCTTCACATGCTCCACTTTCCGATCATGTTTACACACAATTCCACTACTCACGATCACCAATTTCTCCACCATCTCCTCCTCAACTTCCGCCATCCGGTAGCCAACAAATCCGCCATAACTGATCGCATAAACCGAAAACTTGTCCACTTTCATTTTCTTCAACCCGTCGCACACACACTTCGCCTGAAACTTAACACTACGATCCGATCTCGTAGAGTATGATTCACCGAAAAACACAAGATCTGGTATATACACGTTGAAATCGCTTGTTAACTGACGTATCTGCAAAACGAACTGCCATTTGGAGTTCCCGCCAAATCCGTGGATGAGGACGAGGTTCGGTTTGTTGCTGCGCCGGTGATTGGAGGCCCAAATGTGCAGTGTGGTTTGGTTGTCGTCGAGATCGACGGTGGATTTCGACAGGCCACAGTACCGGAAGTAGAGTGATAAAGTTGCGTCGGCGAAGTTCACCGCAAAACGGCTAATGATGCCGGAGATCGGAATGATTCGCCGGAAGAAGAGAAGACGGTAAAGACAATGATAATCCATCATGAAAGACAAGCGATGGATAATGTATGATGAGTTTGCTTTGCTAATATTTTTTTCTCTTTATATTTTTATAATGTTATACCAAAGACTTAAATTTCAAAATGTACATGTGTTTATATCAAAAATGTCATTTTACTCTCTAAATAAAATTTGTTATCATTTTAATCCTTGACTTTGAATTTGGTTGCCAATATAGTCTTTCGTCTAAATTTTTGTTGTCATTTTAATCCTTGTGTTTGGAATTTCGTTATCAATATAGTCCCTAAAATAGCAACTAAAATTTAGACGAATGACTATATTTGCAACTAAATTAAAACACAAGGACTAAAATGACAACAAAAATTATTTAGGGACTAAAATAACATTTTTGATATAAACACAGGACCATTTTGACATTTAACTCTATACCAAATAAACAAAACTCACTGTCTCGCGACTTAAATAAATAAATAATAACAACAACAACAATAATAATATTTATCAATAATTAAATTTGTATTACATACATAGAAATATATTTTTTAATTAATATTGTAGGATAAACAAGAAAATAATAATTAGAAAACAAAAGGTGACACATTACCCGTTATTAATAATCCTAATAATAATCTACCATAGATACATAAATAAAAATGATGAACGTCACTATTAGGCGCTCCTCATCATAGAGACATAAAGTAACATATGTCGTCGCTGAAATACTTATTTCACTACAAGGAAAGTCGCCTGTAGCGACGACAAAAGTCGTCGCAATAGCCAAAAAAAGTCGTCGCTATAGCCTATAGCGACGACATGTGGTCGTTGTTTAGTCGTCGCTATAGGTTAGTCGCAATAGTTCAGAAAAGTCGTCGCTACATATGTCGTCCCTATAGGTTAGGCTATAGCGACGACATGTCGTCGCTATAGCTCTCTGACACATTTTCTTTTTTGATTTATTTTTATTACGTTAATTATTTAAAAAAAAGAAAATTTTTTTGGAAATTACCTATAGCGACGACCTATAGTCGCAATAGAACATGGTCAAAAGTCAAACGTAGGGCTATAGCGACGACATGTCGTCGCTATAGCCCTACAAAAAAAAAAATTTTGTTTTCTGGAATTTCCAGTTTTAAACCTGTTAAATAAACAATAGCAGTTTTAACATGCTGCAAATAAGAGTTTATCAAACATCAAAATACATTCACATTCATGTTTACATCCAAATCTCAAAGTTAACCAAACAACCAAGCATAATAAGTTTAAGTTTGTTTATCAAACAACCAAGCATAACAAAGTTATAAGTGTTTGAAAATCCACAACTTCATCTATTCATCTTCATCTTCATCTTCATCGTCATCTTCATCATCTTCTTCTTCTTCCTCTTGATCTTTTTCTTGATTTGTTTCGAATCTAGGATAGTTGAAGGAGCTAGAGCCTTGGCCTCATTGCATTGACATCAACTTGTTTATTTGTTGTTGCATCATTTCATTGATGTGTTGTTGCTCCACCCAGCGAGCATTTGCATTAGCAAGTTGTTGTTGCAGCTCGTTTGCTGCAGGATGGTACATGTGTGGAGGCAGGTCTGGGGTTATACTTTTAACTTTTCTTCCAACGCCCCTTACGTGCCCACGCCGCTCACCCAATGAGCGCTGCAACACTTCCACTTCATCTACCGGTGTGTCATCACCATCGGATGTGGATTTTGCTTTGTTTAATTCATCACTAATATTCTCCTACATTAAAAACAAAAGACAAACATATGTTAAATATTTGACAAAAATCCGTCAGCATAACTGCTGTAAAATGACTACCCAAAATGTATACTAAATGGCAACAAATCCTAATTCAAAAACAAGAATTACCAATTCAATCAACAAGTATCTAACAATTCATGTTCACCCATCCTATATATTAAAAGGCAACTTTCAAATAAAGTTTAAATGAGTAAAACATAATACTATTGAACATCTATTACTTACTCAATGTTGCTCGGCTAATTGATTATACCATCCCGAGCTTCCGTTGAAATGCATATCCCTCCAGCCTTCCACATGTTGAGGCGTACCACCCTCCTTGACCTTTAAACAATAACAAATATTATCATTAAGATATCAAATAAAAATTAATACATATTTTGATAACACTAAATTATAACCTCATCATAACGTCTCTGAGCGTATGATTGGGTCCCATGATAACTTCCATACACTTGTTTTGATCTGTTAGCTGTATTCATCAAAGATCTGTTTTTATATGTAGAAGTTGTAAAGAGCCCATCAATAATCTGCACCCAGTCTTCTTGGTCCATGCCCTTAGGAGGATTTTGTTTGGCTCTTGTTGTGTTGTCATATCCTCCTTCTTTGTCAAAGTGCTTCTTTAGCTTTGTTTTTCGGTCTTTGTATCGGTTCGCACAGTCAGCTTGAATCCCAAGCTTGATTCCATCCCAGTATTCGGTATTGTGATATTGGGCCAGATCAAAGTAATGCTATAAAAGTTGATATGATTAGAATATAACCAAAAATATGAAACCAGTATACAAAAAGTATTAGTAAGTATACTAACATGGAGAGTGGTCGGAATAGACATCTTGATATCTCCCGGAACCTCCTGCCAGCTCCGATAATGAAATGGGGCATGTCTGTCAACTTCATTGGATATCAACCGAATAAATAACTGATAATTTTCTCCAACAGCTCTGTATAGGTTGGAGGAGTAATCAAACTATATTGGAAGTTGTCTGCTTTCATTCTTTTGGAATTTGTCATACAAGTTTAAGTTTTTTCCAGAAGATCTTCGTTTGGTTGGTTTAGCTACATTAACACATGAAATTAAAAGTTACCAAACTGAATAATATGTTTAAGGAGATTAAAAATATATTATACTAGAAACTTACAAGATTCACAGCTGGTTGGCACCCTGTAAGGATGCCTATGTGGAGGTTCATCACCTCCGTCACCGCCATGGTATCCAGCAACATCCGCCATTCCTTGGACAAAAGCAAATAAATGTTAACAATTTTAACAAATGCAGCAATACAATACGAACAATATCAACAATTTACAAGAAATACAACAATGAAATAGCAAAAAAATGTAAACAATTATAACAAAAGTAAATAACTATCATACATTTATTCAGAATCATCACTACAATAATGTTTTTCTATTTCATCATCATCATCATCTTCATCATCTTCACCTTCTTATTCATCTTCTTCTTCCTCTTCATCATCGTATTCTACTTCATCATCATCAATGAAAATCTGATCATCCACACCTTCATCTAAAGGTGCCCTTATAGGCAAACGGCCTAAGTCGACTACTAAGTCACAAAAATCTTGAGTTTCTTGCGAGACATTCAACTCATCATTAACAACTAAGTTATAATCAGATGATTGGTTGTCGTGTAATATATCTATTTCATTAGCCCCAATCATACTTGGATGATCCCAAAGTTTACGATGATGAACATTTTCTACAACCCTCCAATTACCGGTTGTTCGAGAAGGATCTTGGAGATAAAACACTTGTTTAGCTTGTGTAGCTAAAATGTATTGTTCATTAACAAACCACTCACGGCTAATATCAATTGCAATAATATTATTCTTCTTAACAAGGCGTTTACCCGATGTGTTGAACCATTTACAACGAAATACTACAACTGAGTAACTATTTACATAGTTAAACTCTATAATCTCCTCTAGTTGACCATAAAAGTGAGTACCATCTTCTCCTATTGTAACAACACCACTATTCTGAGTAGTGCGACGGACATCACGACTGTGTACTACAAATCTAACACCGTTGACTATACAAGCCGTGTACACATATGCATTCAATGGGCCATGTGCTAATGACTTTAATTCATTTGACAACTCCACGGACAATGATGACGACGACGACGACGATGACATATTTGATTTATATCGAAACTATGAAGAGATTCCTGTTTTCAGATCACGCCCGGGAAATTCAGATTCAAATTCACTATACAATTAACAAACATTATAGATTAGTTTACTAAAGCAACTAATATGAAAATTAACCAAGTAAATAAATACGCTTACGATTTGTAGTCTTTAATTTCATCGCAGTTGCTTAATACAAACCATTCTAATGATTTTCTAACATCTTCAGAAAGTGATATTATTTTCTTCTTTGAAATTGGGCGGCATTGTGATGAAAAAACATGAAGATGTCTCTTGGGAATGTCAGTATCTGCGTTTCTATCAGGACGGTTGAATTTGGTTTGCATACCTTCAAGATACATAGAACAGAAGGTCAATGCTTCATCTGCAACATAGCCCTCTGCTATTGATCCTTCAGGTCTGGCTTTATTTCTAACATATGCCTTTAGCTTCTTCATGTATCTTTCAAAGGGATACATCCATCTCATATACACAGGCCCACCAAGAATAGCCTCTTCAGGCAAATGAATAAATAAATGAACCATTATGTCAAAAAAAGCTGGAGGATATATCAACTCCAAATTACATAGTATCTTAATCACATCTTTATGAGCTTTCTCCATGTCTTTCACATCAAGTGACCGTGCACAAATTTTTTGAAACATGGTGCAAAGATCAATTATTGTTGTTGAAACATTTGGGGGCAAACATTCTTGTACACCTATTGGCAACAATCGTTGCATTAAGATGTGATAATCATGAGACTTTAACCCAATTATATTTGAATTATTAGGAAGCACCTTGTTTTTAAAGTTCGAACCAAAACCATCGGGTAGTCTCACTCCTCTAATAAACTTACAAAAACGTTCTCGATCTGTAGGTGTGAAAGAGTAAGGGGCATGTGGTTGGTAAAACTTGTTGTTATTCTTAGTTAGCCAAAGATTTTTTCGAATGCCCATCTTTTCTAAGTCTTGTCTTGCTTTAGGCGTGTCTTTTGATTTTTCATTCATTAGTGAAGTACCCAACAAACTTTCACACACATTTTTCTCCACGTGCATAACATCAAGATTGTGTTTTAAAAGAAGGGAAGACTAATAATCTAACTCAAAGAAGATACTTTTTTTTGCTCCAATTCAACTCTGATGCAGCTCGCTTTCTTTTCACACCTCCATGACTTGGATGTTTACCCGGAATACGAATGGGAAGGCCTTGTAATTGTTTTAATATTTTTGCATTACTTAACTGTTTAGGAGGATCTCTGGTCTCCTTTTGGCCATTAAACAACAAATTTTCCCTTAATTTATGATTTTTAGTCAAAAATCGTCTATGACCAACAAAAGCTATCTTGTTAGTTATAGAGCACGATGGTGTGTCTTCGTTACAAGTAGAACATGCTTTATAACCTTGACCACTCCATCCAGACAAGCTACTACGAGCAGGATAATCATTAATAGTCCACAAAAGAGCCGCACGCATTGTGAATATGGTTTCAGTGTGTGCATCTCTCATTTGCACTCCATCAGTCCACAACGTTTTCAATTCATCCACCAAAGGCCTTAAAAAACATCAATATCCTTTCCAGGAGATTTAGGGCCAGGAATTAGCGAAGTTAACATGAAAGAAGACTCTTTCATACATAACCAAGGCGGTGTATTGTATGTTGTCAACACCACCGGCCACATACTGTAAGTCTGACTCATGTTACCAAATGGATTAAAGCCATCTGCAGCCAAACCCAAACGAACGTTCCTTGGTTCCTTAGCAAAATTAGGATATCTGTTATCAAATTCTTGCCATGCCTTCCCATCAACCGGATGACGCATCATACCATCCGTTGAGTGTCCGGTATTATGCCATATCATATCTTTCACCGTGAATCTAGAACTAAACCTTCGTCGAAGACGTGAAGTTAAAGGAAAGTAACGCAATACTTTTTGTGCTACTTTCTTTCCCTTTGTGTTTTTATCAACCCATCTGCTCTCATTACAAACTGGACAATTTTGCATAAGAGAATTCTCTTTCCAGAATAGAGCGCAATCATTAATGCAAGCATGTATAGACTGATATCCTAAACCAATTTTTCTCAGTTTCTTCTTAGCTTCATAATGGGAGGCTGGAATCTTATTTTCTTTCGGGAATGCAACTCTTAAAAACTCTAAAAGTTGGTCAAAGGAACTATCAGTCCATTTATTAATAACTTTAATATGCATTAATTTTGCCAAAAAGTTTAGGGAAGACATCCAATTACAACTAGGGTATAGCTCGGTATTAAATTCCTTAAATAATGCGTCAAACTCCGTGTCTAAGCCATCTCCATGCTCATTTACATTTTCGTCATATGTATTCTGCTCACCAATGACATCATCAAGTGCATCAAACATCTCATTATTTGTTAGTAGAGGATTATCTGCGTTCGTAGCCCACATTCTTTCAACCTCTGAAGTATTGGAATATTTCTCACCATGATGTACCCATGTTGTATATGACTGTAGAAAACCACGGTCATGTATGTAGGCATAAATTGTAGCCAAATTCTGGAGTGATCGTTTAGAATTTGCACAACTTTTACACGGGCAATACCCTTTACTTTCACCATTGACATGGTTCTTTGCAATCTCCATAAACTTCTTAAGACCGTTTAAAAAATCCGGAGATCTCCGGTTTCGTAATGTTATCCAACTTTTATCAACTTCCATGTTAGTTATCAACACATGAACCTAAACATGCATATCTAGATGAAATTTATAAATACATAAACATAAACATGCTTATAAAAAGTCAATGTTACAAAGGAAACATAAACAAGACATACAACATATCTAAACATATGCATACAAATGAAATTCATTTATCACATAGACCTAAACATGCATATCTAGATGAAATTTATAAACACATAAACATAAACATACTTATAAAAAGTCAATGTTACAAAGGAAACATAAACAAGACATACAATATTTCTAAACATACGCATACAAATGAAATTCATTTATCACATAGACCTAAACATGCATATCTAGATGAAATTTATAAACACATAAAAATAAACATACTTATAAAAAGTCAATGTTACAAATTCAAATGAAACAACACATACAAGATACCTAAACATATGCATACAAATGAAATTTATTCATCACATAAACCTAAACTTGCATATCTAGATGAAATTTATAAACACATAAACATAAACATGCTTATAAAAAGTCAATGTTACAAAGGAAACATAAACAAGACATACAACATATCTAAACATATGCATACAAATGAAATTCATTTATCACATAGACCTAAACATGCATATCTAGATGAAATTTATAAACACATAAACATAAACATACTTATAAAAAGTCAATGTTACAAAGGAAACATAAACAAGACATACAACATTTCTAAACAATTGCATACAAATGAAATTCATTTATCACATAGTCCTAAACATGCATATCTAGATGAAATTTATAAACACATAAAAATAAACATACTTATAAAAAGTCAATGTTACAAATTCAAATGAAACAACACATACAAGATACCTAAACATATGCATACAAATGAAATTTATTCATCACATAAACCTAAACTTGCATATCTAGATGAAATTTATAAACACATAAACATAAACATGCTTATTAAAAGTCAATGTTACAAATGAAACATAAACAAGACATACAACATTTATAAACATATGCATACAAATGAAATTCATTTATCACATAGACCTAAACATGCATATCTAGATGAAATTTATAAACACATGGCTAAACATATTCAAAGATCCAAACATAAAAATACATATAAAAATTCTAACATACACACATACATCAATTTACAACTTCATTTAGCTCAAATCATTTAACTTAATGTTTCTAACATATAACGCATAATAAAGATTAACATATACTAATATCCTTAAAGTAACATAAGTTACATATTGTAGTTCTATATCTTAAAATAAAAATACATACCTAAATTCTAATCAAAAGTTAACATAATATCCCAACATACTAATAACCCAAAAAGAACAAACAATTATACACATAATTAAGATAAACATATACAAATATCCTTAAATTAACATAGTTGTCTCATTGTAATTCTATATCCTAACATAAAAATACATACATAAATTCTAATTTTAAGTTAACATAATATCTCAACATACTAATAACCCAACAAGAACATAAAATTATACACATACAATACTAAAAAATGTGTTTCATCAATAAATAATACCAAATAAATATGTTTCATCAATGATTAATACAATATCATAAACCATTTTTTACATACACAACACTAAAAAACACATTAAAGTTACAAAATTAACATACCTATGTCGAATTAAGGTTCCAAAAATCTTCAACACGAAATCAACCTTGTATAATTACATACATTGCAAAAAAAAAAATTAACATCTCATTAGTAAACCTATGAAATATGAGAAGTATCCAATTCATATGAAAAAAATAGAAAATTACACCAAAAAAAAACATACCTACGAAATATGAGAGGTATCCAACAATTTACAAGCACCAAATTAAACCTATCACCATAAAAAATTGTTAAAACCTTGCAAATATAAAAAAAATAAAAGATTTAAGAAAAATACACATACCTATACAAATGAGATGGTTCAAATCATCTTCTCATCATGAAATCGCCAATATACGAACACAACAACCCACCAAAGTAAACCTATCACCATAAAAATTTTTAAAACCTTGCAAATATATGAAAAAACAAAAAAAAATGAAAAATTTAAGAAAAATACACATATCGACGATATGAGATGCTTCAAATCATATTTTCACCGGGAAATAGTCAATACCCGAACACAAGAACCCAAAATCGCCCTTTGGAACCGGAAATTTGGAGAAGATAGAGTTTTCTACGAAAATGAAGTCTGTTCACGAATTTTGGGTATATGAACCCTGTAGCGACTAGGGCACCCTCGAAACTGACGCCGCGCATTAATTGCACTGAACGCACGCGGTTGTCTTTTAGTTAGCCTATAGCGACGACTTGTCGTCCCTATAGATTATTTAATTTTTTTTAATTTTTTTACCAGTAATATCTGGAAGAAAAGAATTAAAAAAACAAAAAAAAACCACCTATAGCGACGACTTGTAGTCGCTATAGGGTTTTCGCAAAACCGCCAATTTTTTGGTCAATGCCCGCCCTTTTTGTCTTCAGCTATAGCGACGACATGTCGTCGCTATAGCTGAATCTATAGGAACGACAATTGGTCGTCACAGTACCCTTTGTCCCCTTAGTTGGCTTTTGTTGTAGTGTTTATTAGTATATTAGGTTAGCATTTTGTGTAAGAAATAATAAATGGTTACAGGCATAAATTTAAACAATATAAAATAATTTTTTAATATAAATATTATATTAAAATTTCATAGAATTTAATATTTAAGTAATAAAATAGTTATATTATTTCTTTAAACAATATGTTTTTCAAAGTTTGTTTCTTGATAAATTTTGTTTTATAAAACTATTTTTATAAATTATATATTTTATAATAATTTGTTTTTTGGTGTATGTTTCTAATGTAATAAGAATTTTTTTTCAATTTAAAAATCTAAAAATTATATTTAATATCTAATATTATTATCTAATATGATATTCATTTATTAAGAAAGAGACGGAAGATTAAAGTTGAATTGTCTCATGAAACATGCCAAGTATCCGAAGAAACATGCCAAGCATCCTAAGAAACTTTCATTTTATTATAATAATAAGTAAATATTAATTAAGTGCTTAAATGTAAACTAATTATACGAACAGTTGTAAGTATTATTTTGAGACCATACATGTAGTTAATTAGAGATTCTTGGTCACATGTACGTGAAAGAAAGAGAGGTGAGTGAGGATGCTGATAAGGAGAAATACAATGAGAATTCTGAGGCCTCATCTTCTTTTACGTGGCTGGTGGTCGATCTATTATGTTTTTTTTTTTTGAACAGCTAATGTCTAGTACCCCTCGTTTAAATGTGTACCATGACACCTCCATCTAGGAGGAAACCCACACTGGGAAAACCCCCTAGCTCAACCTGAGCAATTTTTGCTCTAGCCAAGACTCGAACCCAAGACCTCCCATTTGGGAAGTCAAGGGGGTACCATTTTTTTCTATTACAATTTACACCAAATTAAATGCTACACCCTCATTAAATAAGAATTACATAAGCATGACTGAAAACACACGAATATAAGAGAAATATCAGCCTACTAGGATACACTATAATAAATACACATGTTGCAACATGTGTCAACATATATAAATGGTTTTGAAAATGAATGTATTCAAAAAAACAAGTACCTCGAATATGTTGCAATTTATATTATAAATAGTAAGTCAAGCACATTGGGTATATTAACTCAAGTGCCAGAATAGTGACGTATGTTACTTAACTAGAAAACACAAAAGGACGAAGTGGGTTATCAGCTCAAATTTATATTTTTTGAACGATAAATTGTGGCTCAGCAATATGCCTTTTTATATCCCAAATGAATGCTTAGACCTAACAACCCACGTGTTGTGATCACAGTCAATTACCAAGTCCCTGTTACCCAAATATATATGTATTTTATATCTTCCTACCAACTCATATATAAACCAAAGTTAAATGATTGTGCAAGTCTAGCATGGGACTTAAGGGCAAAGGTTAACTCATATAATTCATATCAGGAATGAGGATTACAAATGGTTAATTAAAAAAGCAAATCATGCAAAAATGGTAAAAGAATTTAGCATAGAGACTTGACGCATCCCACCGAAAAAAAAATTAGGGAAAGGAGTAAATATAGGTTATGTACTTACCTTTAATGTTGGTGAATGATTTAGTTATCAGCACAAACAACAATCACAAAAACTCTACTCGAAATCTAACCGTAGAATCAAGTTGTATGAAGTCTAACAAACTAACATTAGGAAAGTCGGATGACTACTTATTATTACATGAATTGTAGTTTATGTCAAAGTCTCATCATGTTTAATTGTCTCATTATATACATTAACTATATGTCTTCACAAGATTATAAGTATACTTAAGATGTTTATGTATTGTGAAGAATTGTATATAGATAGAGAATATTTGTGTTCATATGTGTTGTAACACATGTATGTTAGAGGATCAGTCTTTAAGAGAATGTGTAAGTTTTGTGACATTTGTATTTTTTGTTCATAAGACAATGTGCAAGAGTTACAACACGTGTGTTTAAAGTCTATGTCATGGTTGAATTTGTTTGCCTTTGTTTTCTCATACAAGTTGAAGGCTGTCATACCATGTGTTTGTGCTTATGTTGAGTTTCTAAACATGTCATATGCTATTAAATTGTTTCACATATCACTTGAGGTTACATACGATTTAAGATTGTTACTTGGTTAACTCACATTTTTGTAGCATAAGTAGTCATTTCGTGAATCTATCTAAAATTTAGGTTACATTCGGGGTGTGGTTTTGAAGTACAAAATAAGCCTCATAAATTATGAGGCTTTGCAGTACAGTAATATATATATGTATATATATATATATATATATATATATGTATATGTTTATACTTGAACTAGGATATTAATATGTGTATTACATGAATTGGTTATAAAATATTAAATGGTTGGTGATAAAAATTTAAGAATTATAAAACGATATTTTGGTACAAAATAATTAAAGTAAGTATATATAATTACTTCAAGTAGTACTGAGCAATAATTAAAAACTTTAATAACTAAAGAATTAGTATATGACATTCTTAGTTTTTATCAAAAGTATTGTTTACATATCATTTCTATAACTTCTGGTTTTAAGGAATTCATTTTTAAACATTTTTTTTTAAAATGTCATTTGTTTATAAAAATCTTGTTGTTTAAAAACTTAATTTTATACTTAATTTCATTTTTAAAAAATTCATCTATTAAGAAAACTTGTTTTTTGGAAAACTTTTAATTTTCTAAAAATAAAGATTTTAAACATTTATTGTTTATAAAAAATTATATTTTTTAGAAAAAAGTATATATTTTATAAACTTTTTAATGTGTGATTTTCTGATAAAAATTAAAATTCAATTTATTTAAAACTATTTTTAATTTCTAATATGAAAAAGGTAAATAATATGATTAATATTTTAATTAATTATTTAATATGAAAGATAATATAGTTATTTAATAAAAAAGGGGATTAAATGAAATAATAATAAGATGACATGTGACAACAACGAATATGACAAGTGTCAAAAGTAATTTTGGGATCATGATAAGTGACAAAAACAATTTTTATTTATTATAATAGTAAGATAAGATGTAAAACTTGAAACTTTAATTTATGTTTAAGTTTCTTAAAACATTTAATTAGTTTTAAGGGGTAAGTGCAAATAATTTATGGAGTTATCAGTACTCTTTAAATTGTTCATGGTCCAATTTAGAGCTACTAATAAGTACATGATAATACACGATTAGACTTGTTTAATAAAAAATACATTGTGAAATTTTTTACTTCTTTTAAAACAATAACAAATAGAAGGCTAAGTTTCATTATATTTCTTTTTTATACAAAAACATAAAATTGTCACGCTTAAAACACCTTGTCAGGTGTCAGAAAAATCGTTTTCATGTTTTATATTTGCATTAATAGTTTCGTCTTTAATCTTTTAAAATGAAAAATTATGAAACTAGTTTTGTTGGAAAGTTAATTCATTAAACTTAATTGTAGACTCTTAAAATGTCGATTTTGGTTAAGTTTTGACCAAATTATGATTTTTTAAAGTTGACCTAAGTCCTAATATTCTGATCAGTTCAGAAACTGTTATGTATCTAGACTAAAATTTCAACAAAGTTTAAGCAAGATCTCGTGGTTTATGGTTAAAAACATGTTTTACTTGATTATCATGATTGTCATACATGTTTAACTTTCGCATAATATATTAGGAAAAAAGTCAAAGCTTTATGTGCAGAAACATTAAAATATACAAAAAAGATTGAAACTTTATACTAGTGAAATCCGAATGAACTAGGAACTCCACTTGGTGTCAAAACCTCCTAATGATGATGATGAGATGGTATTTTTGAAATATAAGAGCATAATGTTACAAACTTTATGGTTTTAAATGACAGAATGTTTGTAAAACCCCAAAGAACAATTACTAGAATCTAGGTCGGTCCAAGCATTTTGGAGCCGGGCCTAAAGTGGACTAATAAAATTAGGCCCTTTTAGTAAATAAATATTTTGCTTTCACTCTAATAAATGTTAATAATACACTTAATATAATATTATTTTGATAATAACATAACAAATATCTAATAAGGTAATAGCAAACAAAAGCAACAAAATTGTATTAAACTTACATAAAAAAAATACAACTAAAAAAAGAATCATGTATTATTATCATATCAACTAACAACAGAAGATTTTAACAAACATATAGTCATAAACAATTTTAGAAGCCTATATGCATAAAATGTTCAAAAAATAAAATTAGCCTTTAATAAAAATGAAGAATTCAAAAATCAAATAAATCATTTGGTATCAAAATATCAAATTAATAAATAAATAACAATAAAAATCAACAAAGTTAAGATAAAGAAACACTTAAAAACTTCAATTGATGACTACAATAAATATTCAAAATATCACATTAATAAAGATGACTAAGTTAAAAAAATGTAAGAATCCAAAGTACTTAAAAATGTCAATTTTAAATGAGTAAAAATTGATCAATGTGTGATTAAACTTAAAAAAAAAAAACCATCAAAACTACCGCAAAATAAGGTATAAAATTGTATTTTTTTTCGCTCTATTTTTTTTTATTTTGTATCAATTCAACAAAAAAAAAACAATGCATATATATAGAACAACAATCTGGCCAAAAGTCGAAAAGAACGAGAAAAAAGAGACAAAGTCGACAGAGGGCTGCAATGTAGAAAAAACATAATTTTGCTGGAGCTTCTGGTTTATTTTTTTGCGCGGCACCTGTCCCGACGACTTGTAGTCGAGATTGGGTCTTTGGGAAAAAATTTTTTAAAAGCACCTGCGCCGACGACTTGTCGATGGGAAAGGATTTTGCGAAAAATTTTTTTAACCCGGATATATTCGTGAAAAGAGGCGAAAAAAGGGGTTTAGTTTGTGTCGACGACTTGTAGTCGGCATAGATAGTCCAAAAAAGCGCCAAAATTCTCGCTATTTCCAAAACGTTTTCCACACCAGTTTTCGTCGGCATAGGTGGCCAAAAAAATCAGGGATCACCTTTGCCGACCACATGTCATCAGCACAGGTCTCGCTTTCGCGACGACTTTTGTCGTCGGGACAGGTCTAGTCGGCATAGAATCAAATTCTTGCAGTGATAGAACACTTTTTAAGAAACGAGGCCCTAAGGTTCTGTGGGGCTAAGCCTTAGCTTTACTCTCTAAGCCTGTCAGGCTACCTCTAACTAGATGTTAGTGACAAAGCTTGGCTCGAAATTCATGAAGGGTCGGGGGCTAAACTCATAAATCTAGGGGGACGAATTCAACATGTATTAAATTTTCGGACAAAAACACATAAAATTACATTATGGAACAGGACCAGTTATGGAGGAAACTTGTAAGATTTGAATCCAGGACCATTTAATTCCTGAGTCTTATCTCACCACTAAAATACTATTAGCCTTAACATATAATTTAGAAAAGTGATAATTGATAAATATTTTAAGTTTCTTATATGAAGTGGTTTGCTTTAGATTTTTAATGAAGTAAATTACGTATTTATAAAAATTAGAAATTTAATTTGAGTAGTTTTTAGGGGTTTGCATGTCTCTATTATTTTATTTTATTGTGTAAAATGAAGTTGATATACATGAAGCTGTTCCAACATGCTTCATGTGGATCTTATGGTGGTCCAACAAAAATCAAGAAACAAAAACAAAAATAATGTGGAAAACAAATAATAGAAAAACAATGTCTATCCACAAGTATGAAAAATGATATTAATGTTTTATAAATAAAATTCAAGATAGTTGATTAGAAATATATCTAACTTTATTCATATTTTCATTTTATATATTGATTTTTAAAACTTGCATTATGATTTAATAAAATTTAAATACTAATTATTTCATTCCAAGATACACTAAAATGAAAAGATAAATGTAAAGTTGTTTCTATCAATGATAATTATTAAAACCTAATAAAATTTAAGAATAACCTCGAATAATTTATACAAAAAAAAAGAAAAAGAAAGAAACAAATAAGTTATAAATATAAACTTTGACACAATTTGCCCTATTAAACTTCACTCTGAAATGATAAATGATATAAAAGTTTTGGTTATGAATTAAATAATTCATACAATTGGCATATTGTTAGATTCTTTATACATATAATGAGAATCTCGAATTTTATCAAGAATAAAATGGTTGTCTTGTTATCGAATTTTTTTTGTTATAAACGACACCATGAAAGAGAAAATTAGTAAAATAATGTCTAAATTCTACAAGGAAAAATAATAAAACAGAATCTAAAAAGGTTAAATGTATAAATTTTAAGCAATTTATTATAATTTTATAAAGAGTAAATTGTTAAGATGGTTATTGTGAATTTAGTATTTTTCTTTTTTGATTGTTATGTTTCATAAATTACATATCTGATTCAAAACCTTTAAACATATGTAACACAAACAAAAGACTGCATGTGTTACAAATATTTAAAGATTTGGAATCAAATGGGTAATTAATGAAACATACACTATAAGAATACGATGCTATAGGGTTGAAATGTAACGGCGACTGGTCGTCACAATAGGGTACTTGTAATTTTTATTTTTTTCATAGTCATCGACAATCCAATAGGGACGACCGGCTAACGATTACATGTCATCGCTAAAGACTTTATTTGTTGTAGTAACAGAGATCAAAGGTGAAATATTAACAAAGTACAAAACAATCTCGTCAATTTACTCTAATTTTATACCAGAGACAGATAATAGAATGAGTGTTTTTAAGATAATCGTTAGTGAATGTCATGCTTTTTTAGAGTAAGGTTATTGTACAAAATAATAATTTTGTAAAAACAGTAAGAAATGATCTGAGCCTTTGATGTGTTATCATCAATGGTTATTAAAGAACTAGTGGCATGATTGTAATTAATATGTTGTTTAAAATGAAAATAAGGGTACAAAAGGAATTCCCATATTTGCAGATATCATGTTATCCATTAAATCAGGAGCAGTTACTATTTTTAAGGAATAAATCGGTTTCCTTTTCGCTATATGATAATATGTGCTATTAGCACATGAAGCGTATATCAGCACATTCACATATATAATACGTGATATTAATACAAGTAAACATATATCAGCTCATATACATAATATGTGATATTAACACATGATATATCAGCACATATCAGTACATAAATATCAACACATAATAGCACTACAAAATCTGTGCTTTGGCGTTTAAAATTACAACATGTCAGCACACAACAATACTAAAAATATGCTAAATAATTATCCTACCATTCAAATAATAGCAACATATCAGTACATATATATCAACATATAATAGGACTACAAAATTGTCCATCGAATTTTGCAAATGCAATTTAAAAAATCAATGCCTGCGATTTTTATTTTTATTTTTTTTGCTTCGGTATTTGATGTTACGAATATGATTATATGATTTTAATTTTTGGAATATGTTTAATCAGGAAATTGATTAACCACTTACCTATTTTAATGCAAAATTTAAAAATCATTTAAATACAATTAACTATATTACCCTTTTCTATTAATTAATAAAAATGCCACATGTCAACACATTATTGGTTCCTAACATTTTTACAAAAAACTCTATTTGTATGTGAATTTTTTATTCCGTTTAAGTATTCCAAAATAGTTAAGCGAGCCCTAGTTAGAGGGTTCTCCCTTTTATAATTTCTTTTCATTTGACAAAAGAAAAAAAAATGCACGACAGCCAATGTTTAAATATTAGCCTTTTCTTTTCAAAATCTTTTGTATTTTTTATTACATACAATTTTAAAAGACTAAATAAGATAATAAACCTTGACAATTTTATAGTGGCGATTTAAAAACGTCTAACAAAATCGATTAGATATTAAATATTTTCCAAACATATAGTCAAAAACTCATCAAACGTATCACTTTTATAAAGACTTGCTTTAACAACAATTGGATCGGTGTGAGAAGCATGACCAACGAAAAATTTAGAGTGAGCCGTTGGTATTAAAAAAGAATAGAAAACAAAAATAAAACTTGTAAGAAAGATTAAGAGAGCAAAACAAGTGTAACGAGAGCGTTTTTTATGCTTTTATGTTTGGTTTTGTTTTAGCTTTAGCACTCACCCAATTCATATCATATCTATTTATACTTGAGGAGTCCTAAAAAATAAGTAATTTATAGCTTCCAAGCGGTTAAAACCCAACGGCTAGAACTCAGGCAAAGGATAGAAACCAATCCTAGACTGGGTTTTTTTAGTCGGGTAGGAACCGGTGGATGAAAAAAACATAGAAAGTGTTAGACTGCAAATGAGTATGAACCAGTTTTGCTATTGACCAGGTAAAAATCGGTTCTGATTTCGGTTCGAATTTGATTTTTTGGTGCCCCTCTATAAGGCGTCAGGTTTTAGTTGACGAAGAGGCTGAAAACTGACGAATATTAACTATCTTGTAAGAGGCTTTGAAGAAGAAAATGAAAGAATTCTCAGGTTTATCAGGTGAATTTGCTCAAGGGAAAACAGAAACACCGTCCACCAAATTTAATAAAATGCTCTTCCTGATTTCTTTAACCTCCTTCCCTGGTATGTTGATCGATTCTTAGATTAAATCATAAACAATACGAACAGGGGCGGCCCTGAGAAATTGGGTGCTCAGGACGAGTCGGGGAAAAAAGGCCCCTAACGCATTCAAAGCTCCTGACCAAGCGGAGGTCAAGGGGGCCGCGCCCCCTTGCGGGGTCCTAGGGGCAGCGCCCCTGGCGGGGTCAAAGGGGCAGAGCCCCTGGTCAGCGGGCGGGGGTCAAGGGGGCAGCGGCGGCAGCGCCCCCTTGTGGGGTTCGGGGCAACGCCCCGAAACCTAAACGAAATATCATAAGTTAATATGTTCGGGATTAACTTCCGTATTTTACCTAAATCAGTCATTCAATAATCAGTAAACTGTAAATCCACGGGCCCAATTTCTTGGGATTTTGAATTTCAATTTCTTCTTGAACGTGAGCGTCCATGAAGCCGGTTAGGATAAAGGGCTTTTGAGAAATGAAATGAGCCTATAAATATATTTAACTGAGTTATTTGTTACTCAAACCCGTGTAATACTCGGGTTTATAACCTAATATATATATAAATACATATATAAAAATGTGCCCCTCGAAAAATTGGGCCCAGGACGGAGGTCGGGTTTGCCCCTCCCCCGGGCCGCCCCTGAATACGAATAATGATGATAATAATAATCATAAGATGAATAAGATGAAATTTGTTAATCCAATAAGTGCAAAATTGATTGATGACATGATTCTTATTAGCAATCTAACTGAGTTCTTGTGGCCAATTGAGTCGGTTCACCGGTCGGACCGAGAACCGGTTCACTAGTAAGACCCGATTTTAGTTTTTTTTGTACTAAAATCTAAATAATTAAACATTAAAACTTAATCTCATATTTTTTAACAAAATTGTGTTTGTTTAAACATTAATTATGTTTGTTTAAAGGAGTTTATAATTTTTGTAAAATATTTTATATACTTATTATGTCATACAGTTCTTAAATCCGGTTCGACCGGTCCAACAAATCCGACCAATAACCAGTAAGACGTTCGTTCGATGTCTGGCCTGATTCTGAAAACATTGCTAGTAGTCATAAACACCATACGATAAATATATATTTTAATATTACAATGATAGTTTGAGTAAATGAGTGATAACATAAATGTCTTAAGTTTAATACCTACTAAGGCTAGGGCTGTTCAAAAAGCTCGCGTCTCGGCTTGAAGCTCGCTTGAAAAAAGCTCGAAAAAGTCCGGCTCGAAAAAAGCTCGTTAAAAATGGGCCGAGCCGGAGCCAGGGTTGGCTCAGCTCGAGCTCGGCTCATGGCTCGGCTTGTTGGCTCAGCTCGATTTTTAATATATATATATATATATATATATTAAATTATATACACACACATATATATTATATTACACACATACATATATATTATACATATTATATATACAATATTTATACACATATTTATATAAATATACATATCATGTATAATATATATGTATGTATGTATATACATGTATAATATATATGTATATATTAGATTTTATATATAATTATATATATACACGGGTTCTCGCAATAAGGGAGGGTTATTATTTGATCCTTCCCCTATATGGGGACGGTTCCTTTGTTAACCCTCCCTTATTTCGAGAACCAGTGTTAACCCGCCATTTTTTGCCCGAATCTTTGTTTTTTTTTCATGGTTTTTGTTATACATAAATAGGGGGGTTTCTTTTTTGTGTTTTTGCTAATTCATCACCGTTTAGAAATTATTTACAACCGTAGGTAAGTGTAAGTTACTTACATTACACTTAATGTAAGTAACTTACACTTACCTACGGTTGTAAATAATTTCTAAACGGTGATGAATTAGCAAAAACACAAAAAAGAAACCCCCCTATTTATGTATAACAAAAACCATGAAAAAAAAAACAAAGATTCGGGCAAAAAATGGCGGGTTAACACTGGTTCTCGAAATAAGGGAGGGTTATTATTTGATCCTTCCCCTATATATATATATATATATATATATAATATAAAGCAGAGGAAAAAAACGAAAAAAAACAAGCTGGCTCGTGGATCGAAGTTTTTACGAGCCGAGCTGGAGCCAGGCCGGGCTCGGCTCGCCAAATTTTCTTGCAAACCAACAGCTCGGTTGTTTGTGAGCTTGCTTTATCTGTTTTCCTTTAGTGAGGTACGAAGAGTACCAGAGAGTTTACATCTTATTACAAAAATTTGATAAAAACGAGGAAATCAGGGATCAGCGAACGCCCATATGCATACTGATGCGTTTTATTTTGCCTGATTCTTACGAGTACGAAAACTTGTATAAATATTTTTACATTTGCTTTGTGTTTATGCTATAATTGCTATAACCAATATTGTCTTCTAAGAAACTATAAGATTATGTTTTTTTTTTTATATAATAATAGATATGAGCGTATTTGTTTTATTAAAATACTCATTATTAAATAATAAAACAACAAGATATTATTATTTATTATGAATACAATAATTAAACTATAATACAATCGCAAATATAATGATTTACTTAGTAATATTATAAATAAATACACAAAATATATTAATTTACTACAAAAACATATGTGAGAGACTATCTGAGATACATCAAATTCAAATTATATTTTTCTTAAAATATTACAAATAAAACAATCTTGAATTTTTTTTTTGTTTTTTTTATAATAGCTTTTAAAAACTTTTAAACATTTAATATGATTTGATGATGTGAATATAAAAATATACTATCTTGAACTAATAAAAAGTAAGTAATTTTTAAAAATCCAAATTATATGTATTAATATAAATTGTAGTTAAAGTTAATTTAAGTGTGTTAAAAGAAGAATAAATATACTTTAATTAAATTATTTATGAATTACAATAAACAAAAATTTTAACACATAGTTGAAAAAATAAAATTAAAACACAATTGACAATTATTACATCAAATACTTTAAACATGTCTGATGATTTTATGTATTAACAAATTATTATATTTTATTCAACCTATCTAAAACATGATTTTAGCTAAACTTTGCAATGCATATGTTTTTTAATTACATAACTGTTTTGTTACTAAATAAATATATATAACATATTATTTTTCAACCCGTATACTACACGTACTTTGTAACATGTACTTTGTAATCTAGTATGGAATACGTCAAATTGCCCAAAATAAAGATGCTTTTAATAGATTAGTTTTAGTATTCTTTCAATCATTCATAAATAAGATGTAATGATGTTACATATATAAATACCAATCAACAGCTATTAAAAAAATTAGTTGAGTAGCCAATTAGGCTGTGTAACTCTCATTTAATTTTTGCAAAATATCTTAGTTTTGATCGTTGAGCATTTATTTGAGAATTATAACTTTTTTTTTCTTTTGAACAGCCATATTGGTCTGAGAATTATAACTTGTTTGATACTTTGAAAATTATAACGCGTTTTAATTTGCATTTAGTAAATTTAATTTGGTTGTTTGAAAACATTTTTCATCACCCTTAGTAGATTGATATTCAACTTTCCTAACTAATTTGGATAATTAGAGTTGAGTTTTAACTAATATTTTAATTTATACTTTGACATTGATCAAGCACTCAAGGTTTGCTTAGAAGTTAATTAACGGTGTCAAAAAGAAGCACAGTTATTATCTTGCATATGGAATGTATCCGAAAGATTCATGTTTATGGCTCGGTTTTTAATGAAATAAACCAAACTGTTAACACTGTTTTTGAATAATGAAAACTAAAACCAAACCGTTAATAATAAAAACAAAACCAAAACGAACCGTTATCAACGGTTTGGTTTATGGTTTGGAAATTTTAAGTTTAGGTTTTTTAACCCGTTAAAAATAAGAACTTTCAATATTTGAGATTGATTTCTTACATTGTGAGACCAAATCCCCAAATATATATATATATATATAGGGGATGGTTCCTTTGTTAACCCTTCTTTATTGCGATAACCGCATAACCCTAGCACTTTTTTGCGTTTTTTGCCCGAATCTTTGTTTTTTTTCATGGTCTTTATTATACATAAATAGGGGGTTTCTTTTTTGTGTTTTTGCTAATTAATCACCGTTTAGAAGTTATTTACAACTGTAAATAAGTGTAACGACTTACAGTTACTTACATCACACTTACATCAGATATGTGATGTAAGTAACTGTAAGTCGTTACATTTACTTACAGTTGTAAATAACTTCTAAATGGTGATGAGTTAACAAAAACACAAAAAAAAACCCCTATTTATGTATAATAAAGACCATGAGAAAAAAAAAACAAAGATTCGGGCAAAAAACGCAAAAAAGTGCTAAGGTTATGCGGTTATCGCAATAAGGAAGGGTTAACATTTGATCCTTCCCCTATCTATATATATATATTATATAGGGAAGTGTTCAAATAATAACACACTCTTAAAGTAATAACCCAGATAACTTTGCTATGATGAAGCCAAAATCTTGGATTTTTTTAACATTATTGTAACACATTTAGAACACTATATTCTTTTATGAGTTTGTGAAAATTCATCACCGTTTAAGAGATATCATCGTTGTAAGTTTTGATTTACAGCACTGTAACTGTTTTAGGCCAAAAACTTACAACGATGTAAACTCTCAAACGGTGATGAATTTTCGCAAACTCGTAAGGAACATAGCGTTCTAAATGTGTTACAATGATGTTCAAAAAAAAAATCCAAGATTTGGCTTCGTCTTGGCAAAGTTATCTGGGTTATTGATTTAATAGTGGGTTATTATTTGATCCCAATCCTTCATATATATATGAGAGTGTTCTCCTAAAAAGTATTTTTTGTCTAAAAAGGATTTTTAAAAACTCGAAAACCGACTCAAACAAACTCCGATTGAATTCATTTTTACATCATTGTAACCGGCTTGTAATTCCCTAAAACCTAAAACTTAAATCATAAACAATAAACCATAATAATAAAACCAAAATTATAAAAACAAACCCTAAACATAAATATAAAACCTAAAAAAACATGCCTTCAAATCCAAACTCTAAAACTAGTTGTTAAATCTAAAACCAAAAAGCAAGTATTGTAAGGTTCGATGATACGATTCCAATGCCAACAAAATGAGTTCAATTGGAGTTCGTTTGGGTCGGTTTTAGAGATTATAAAAATCCTTTTTAGCCTTCTTAAACAAAATATACTTTTTATTTGATCATTGCCCTAAATAATAATTCACTCTTAAAGCATTAACCCTAAATAACCCGTCAAAATAAATCAAATCTTTGATTTTTATAACATCATTGTAAGACATCTACAACACTTTCTTCCTTTATAAGTTTGCAACAATTCATCACCGTTTAAGACGCAACATCGTTGTAAAGTTTATCCGGCTTAATGCTTTAAGAGTGGATTATTATTTATCCACAATCCTATATGTATGTATGTATGGAGAGAATCAAACGTTAACCCATGTTTATTGTGTTAACCGAATACCTAAATCTTATTACTTTAGGACCCACACTAAAATAAATTTAAAGGTGTAGGTTTTTTCTTTTTAATTAATTTAAGGCCCGCTTACATTAATAAAAAAATAAGAAAAAACCTACAACTTTAAATTTACTTTAACATGGCCCAAAGTAATAAGATATAATTATTCGGTTATCGCAATAAGAAAGGGTTAACATTCGAACCATCCCCTATATATACACACAAACACACATAGATATTGAATCATATGAAAACTCAATCTTAAAAAGAAAACTCTTAAACCTTATGTGAGCCATTGATTTGTAATTTTGAAAATAAATGTCACACCCCAGGCCGGCGGGAACGGATCGTGTTTTCCCGTCGGGCGGAAGGTTCCCGGGGCGCGATATCTTTGTGTGATAATCAAATGATCAGATTGTTTACATAGCACATGAGATATAAATGAGAAATGCTAACATGACATGAAATAGAATTACAAAGTTAAATTACATTGTATATCATAATTTAACTAAGTAAATCTAATAAAAAAGAATCAATAAGATTATATATTGCGTCTGTACAAGATATACAAAAGTGATTCACTGTTTTGTCATCCAAAAGTATGCAATCAAAAGTAAGCTAGGTCTTCTAAAAGTCCTCTAGCTTAGTACTTGCATATATGTGTCTACACCTGTCCGTCACCTGAGAAAAACATGCATTTAAACAAAGTCAACACTAGGTTGGTGAGTTCATAGGTTTAGTAATTGAAACAATTGAATTGATCATACACACATCCACAATGTCATACTTGTTACTTGTAATCCTTGATTCACCTGTTCCACCCAATGGCCTTTCCTTAGTTATATGTACAAGTAGTGTATCACCTGATTAAGTATGCTTATATATAGGGAATCACGAAAGGGTCAAGCCCAAACGCTATCCCACCACATACTCAGTCAAGTTCCACACCACTTGCGATACAACTAAAGATATCCATTTCCCATCCAATGTCTATGTCATTCTTGAATCATCTGTGATAACTTGTATAGAATAATATAATAATGTACTTGTAGTTATCAGACCGAAGTTTAGATAACCATTATATATTAAGGATATTAGATTTAATAAATCTGTTCCTTGTATTATTCTATAATCTTGGAGTTAACTGTTGTTACACTTTTAATTATTAGAAGTGTTAGTTAACCACTTGTAACTTGTCCTTGAACCGTAGTGCATAGAGCCTAAAAGGAATCCATTGAAATCCTCACGTAATCAGATTTCAATGCATCCGATTTACCTCTACCACTTTGTATATCTAGCGTCCTCAACGGAAACTATTACTAGTAGTGAAACATGATGTAAGATCAATTCCTCAACCTACTAATCAATAGGATCCCGTTGGATTAATTACTTATCACTGCAGATTAATATCACCATGTGTCGCTTACCAGAACCTGACTTGAGGTCGCCCTGTCACCGGTCATACGTTACCGGCCAATTGAAACAATACGATCAACATACTAGCCCTACAAGCTAGAGGTTTGTCAAACCTATGGTACCACTATGCTATCGCTGGTTTAGTCACGTCAAACTAACTGGTCAGCGAATTAAAGGGGCTTACATGATCTACTTGAACAATTTGGCACATGATTGAAATGATATAAATGCAACAGATCAATAGTAACTAATTGTAATTGTATTCACTTGTATTCTTGTTCCCATTGTCATATGTTCTCGGTGATATTAACAAAGTTAAATAAGAACTTGTCTTATTACATTATGTTAATCGTTTGAGTGAATGATGTTGTTATCATGAAGTTACATTATCATGATTTATCATTCTTTGTTCCTTGTTCTCTTGTAATATGTATTGAATTGAAAAGCTAAGTGTTATAAGAACTAGTCTTATTACACTTACTTAATTCTTGTATCGAATGATGTAATAAAGATGTGTTATCTTTATATCATTCTTATGTCTTGTTCTTGTCATCTTGATTCTTGTAAATTGTTTCTATCTTAATTCTTGTAAGAATAACTAAGTGTTGTAAAAGATAATCATACAACTATGTTATTCTATTATATTGATGAGTTATGATATTATAATATCATAATCATCTTATTTTCCCTGTCATCATGTAATCATACAAGCAAGCATACAATGATATATGATAATAAACAATTTAATATCATTTAATCAAAGTATTAACAATATGTAAGCAAAACTTTTAAGTAAATAAAAGTAAAGCATGTTTCTCAGCCCCGAGAGTTAAAATCAGTAAAGATTAAAGTAAAAGGGGCATATGAACTCACCTTGTAGTTGTATGGTTGACTTAACTTAAAAGGAAGAATGCACGCGCTCTTTGTGGTTCTTGTTGTTGGTTTCACGCTCCTGTATTGATTTCACATGGTTTGTACTTATAAGTATAAATTGTAAGATTTTGTGTGCGTGTACGTGTTAGCCCTAAAGTTGGCTAACACATGTGAGTCTCGATAATGATTCGGCCCTTGCTTATTGTTCATATTCTCTAACATTTGCTTTCATTGGTTTAAGGTTATTGTGTGATCAGAATTGTACGTTATGCTAAATCTAAATCACAAGTGTGACTTAAATTCATAAGTTAAAGGCTTGTCTTTTATTTTATTCACAACCAACTTGCGAAATTCTACAATAACTCTAGTTTTTAATGTGTTAGACTACTTTGCTACAATATGATTAAATCCATTGAACCGAATTTTAGTGTGTATAGTGTATATCAAATGTGTGGGCCAAATTATAAGAACCATGGGCCCATTGGGCCAACATGGGCCGATTCATGTCACTTGTCATATTGGGCCGGATTTATTTTGGGCCGAAGGGTTGTTGGGCTGGTTAAAGAAGGTTGGGCTTAATAACGTGTAATTTGGGCCAAAAATGGTTGGGCCTTGAACAAAGGCTATGGGCCACGTGGTTTACACCTTTGCTGTGGGCCGAACATATAGAATATATGCGTGTGTGTGGCTGCATAGTGAGATGGGCCACGAATAAATTGTTGGGCCATAGCAAAGTTGATCACGATTAATTTAGCTGATATGGATATTAAGTTCTGGCCAACTAGATGGGCTGAAATAGTTGTGGTTGTCGAACATAAGGCCCAAAGACAATAGAATTGGATCAGGTGGTTTTCCGGAAGAAACAACCGGCCAAGGTTCGTGACACTGAGCATGAGCAAGGTTCGGTGGTGTCCAGTTTTCGAAGGGTTCGTAGAAGGCTGAGGATGGTTCGGCTACTCATGGGTTCGGTGAACAATCAGGTTCGTGATCCATGGTAGGGTTCGGTGGTTGAAGCTGATGCATGTAGGTTCGCAGATTGTGAAGGAAGGTTCGGAGGGGTAGGGTTCGTCTGTAATAATGGTTCGGCAGTCTCAATAGGGTTCGTGCATGACCATAAGGTTCGGCAGTAGGAAGCCATGGGTTCGTCTGTCGGAAATGAGGGTTCGTGGCCAGAGAGCTGCGGTAGGGTTCGGCGAAGGTGACTGTTCATGGGTTCGTGAGTCTCAACGAGGTTCGGCCGATGTAAAACCGCGAACCCTGTGTGTCCTCCTTCAACCTTCAGCTCCAACCCTCATTCTAACTTTTCCCATGGTGATGTTTAGCCCAGATCAGTCGGTCGTGCTGTAAGGTGCGAGTGTGGGTTGGCCGGTTGTGCCAAGTGGGTCGAACAAAGCACCAAAAACAAGTAAAAACCCTATTTTTACAGATCTTCTAGCTCGAATACCTTGATTTTTACCCGACAAATCTTCAGATCCCTTGTACTTCTATGTAGAGCTCGTCAAGGGCTACGCGTGGGCGCAAGAATCACCCAAATCGGATAAGAAACGAGTAAGATACAAGGTTTTGAAGGTGGTTTGGTGGTGGTGAGTTTCTTGGCCGGAAAAGTGAAAGAGAGAGAGAGTTTTTGAAAAAAAATGAAAGAATTCCTTTCATTTAGGGTTTTTATACCCTAAGTGGTGTTCGGGTTCGTTTCAGTTGCTCGGTTCGCGTTTTTGTCGCGTAACCGGATTTTTACGCGCAAATTGTAATAAATAAATAAAGAGATTAGTTTAATTAATTTGATGAGTTTCAAAATTGTAAAAATGTTAATTATTTTATTTAATTAAATTTAAATTCGTTTCACGTCGTATTTCGTTTCCGTTTCGTCGAATCGCGTCACCATCGCGCGTATTCGTTCGAATCGTCATTCGAACGAACACGACGATGGTTTTGCTTTCCGACTCTTGTTTTCTACTTTTCAGTCATCATTTCAGAACGTTAAACTCACAGATATGTTTGTGTGAATCGTCACCCACGCAAACACACTGTCAGTTCGTTATTCTGAAATGACACTGTGTTATTGTTTGAATTGTGTTTCCTCACTGTCGGACTCAACTAAACATCATATTATCACTTTGTTTTCACCTTGAAATATCGGCCATCTGATTCCTGTCATCTATGGATATCAGATCGCAGCCGATTTGTTTATGATAATTGTTTGCACATTGTTGTTTCTCATGATTTATTGTGTTAACTGTAATTAAGTTTTCACTTAATAAACACAATTAATGTTTCAAATGTACGTTGTACTTATTGTATTTAAGTTTACACAAAAATACGTACAACGATTTCTTGTATTTAAGAATCTGTCACAATAAATATGTTGTCCAAATTAAACCTGAATAAAAAATTGGGTTTTGAGTAAACATCTCATTTTTAATGTGGGTTAATGTGGACCACATATTTATTTTCAATATTCAAATCAATGGCTCACATAAGGTTTAAGAGTTTTCTCTCTAAAATTGAGTTTTCATATTATTCAATCCTACAATATATAGGAGAAAGATCAAATAAAAAGTATATTTTGCCTTAGAAGGATATTTAATATCTGCAAAACCGACCCAAATGAACTCCGATTAAACTCATTTCGATGGCATTGGAACCGTCTCATACTCTCATCGAACCCTACAATATTATATTTTAAGTTTTTGTTTTTACAACTAGATTTATATTTTAGGTTTTAGGGCTTGGTTTTATCTTTTAAGTTGCATCTTTATGTGAACGATTTTTTTTTAAAGTTTTGATTTAGTATTAACGTTTATTGTTTATGATTTAAGGTTTGGGTTTTAGGGTTCGACAAGCCGGTTTCAATGATGCAAAAATGAATTCAATCGGGGTTTGTTTGAGTCGGTTTTCGAGTTTTTAAAATCGTTCTTAGTCTTCTTAGGCAAAATAGACTTTTTAGGGGAACCTTACCCTATATACATACAAACAAACAAACAAACAAACAAACTTACCTAGCATATTCTCACTTTTCAGTAAGGTTTGGGGAAGAAAAGATAGACACAAACCTTACCCTATCCCAATTGGGATAGAGAGGCTGCTCCGAAAGAGTCCCCGGCTCAAAGTTATCGTTTGAAGTTGATTATCCCAACATTTTTAAAGTTACATTTACAAAATAAGTAAAATAACGTTAAAATTAATGCGATTTTATTTTGGCTCATTGAGGGGCCACACATATACATTATATGTGTGCACAACAAATGAGCGTGTATATATATATATATATATATATATATATATATATATATATATATAGGATTTGAATCAAATGAAAACCCGATCTTAAAGAGAAAACCCTTAAACCCAATCTCAACCCTTAGATCAAACTAATTTTATATTTGAATTAATTTAATAAAAAGGGTATAATGGTATTTTCCCACACTCCCTCCAATTAAATATTTGATTTTATTCACCTACTCATTAAATATTCACCTCTTTTCTCTCTCTTCTCTCCTCTTTTCTCTCTCCTCTCTCCTCTCTCTTCTCTTTATATATATAATTTGTATATTTGATTTTCCAGAATACTACACATGTGTACTGTTTTATTTTTTGTTTAAAAAAATATTTTTTTTAAATATTACAACTACAAAAAAAAGTCATATTTTTTTAAAAAACAAAAAATATTTATATTTAAATATATATTTTATTATACAAAATAAAAAAAAAACATATTTTTTACAAGAAAATATAAAAAATTACACATGCGTATAAATAAAAATGTACAAGATTTAATACACAAAGTACACTTTACTCAAAATACTACACATGTGTATATTTTATATATTTAATATTTATAAAATATTACAACTACACATGTGTAGTTTTTGGTTAATTTTGATGTTTTTTATAAATTTAAACATGTGTAATTTTTTGTTTCATATGTAAAATACACATGTGTAATATTTATTATGGTTGAGAATATGTAATTTTTGTGTTTGTGTGGTGAAATTTTTGTTTGATACACATGTGTATATTTTTTGTTTTTCTTTAAAAAAAATTGCTTTTTTTATAAAAAAATTACTTTTAAAAAAAAATTACTTAAAAAAAATTATTTTTTTTATGTCAGATTCTCTCTCCTTTCTCTTCTTTCTCTCTCTATCAGATTCTCTCTCCTCTCTCCTTTCTCTATCAGATTCTCTTTCCTCTCTCCTCTCTCATTTCTTTATCAGATTCTCTCTCCTCTCTCCTCTTTTCTCTCTCCTCTCTCATCACAAAAGTCATTTATACCCCTTAAAGTCAAAAACCCTATTAAAATATTCAACTTTAATTATAGACCACATGTTTTTTCTGTTTAATTAATTAAAAATTAAAATAAGTTTGATCTAACGGTTCAGAGAGGGTTTAAGGGTTTTCTCTTTTAGATCGGGTTTCTAAAGGATTCAAACCCTATATATATATATATATAGTTAAATGACTCCTAAATGGCTAAATTATCAAACTTATCTATCTATCTAATATGTTCGTGCGTGTGCATGTTCGTGTGTATTTATGTATGTGTGTGTGTGTGTCTGGTTTTTAACGACATGTTTCTAGTGAAAACCGTAAACTAAGCCGTTTACTACGGTTTCAAACTTTGGAATCCAATCGACAAAATGTTTTGGAATAACTTTGCAACGTGAGCACCGTTAATGTTTATGCAATCGTTAACATTTTCAAACACCAACAAATGGAAAAGATTAACATAAGCACAAGAAGCGACAGCGAAGGACATACAAGTGTTTGGTGTTTTCAGGAAAAAAAAATGCACATAATAAGTAATCCCACTCTTGGTTCGAAACCTTCAAAATTAATGTCTACATCATATTAAATAAAATGGTCGAGTGATTTGTCAAGACGAAGACAATAGCGTACCGATAACATTTGACATTGATGACCACAAAAGAAATGTCCTGAAAACTCAGCACACTGATTAGGTTTTCTTACCTTTCATTGCATAGGTCAAGGATTCAAATCTATCTGGGGGCAAGTTTTAAGGACACCAGATGAAGGATTAGCTTGTGGTTTATCTCATGTTCGATCCAATGGGGGCGAAGTTTGCCCATTCCACACGGTTCCTGGACATTAGGAGATATGGGTTATCACGACGGTTAGAGGAATCCGACCTTGAACGATTGCCCCCAGAGGATAGGAAACCCGTGAGAATCACATTGTTCAAGAAAAAAAGACTGAGCATCACATGACAGCCTCACATGATTTGGTGGATCATATTGACACGGTCCGGTATCTAATTCCAATCAACGAAAAGCGAGTGTGTAATCAAATTGTATTGGATCATAATTTCAACTATATTTATCATTATGTAATTTTTTTGTGAGAATTAATTATAGTTGTTTCTTTTGTTTTGATTTACAAAAAATAAGTAGAATATTATTTGTATTTTAATATAAAAAGAATTAAACTAAAAAACAAGAGGGTAAAGAAATGAGATATGACCATTTCATATGTAAAAAACAAAAATGATAAGTAGTGATGTGACCGTTAAAAAAAATTAAGAGACAGGAAAAATGTGGGTAGGATGATCATATGGCTCAGGCCAGGTCACAGGTGCAAACAACTATTCTTTATTGTATAACATGTCAATGCTAATAGTCAACCATATGGGTCGGGTCGGGTCGGGTGCAAATCACAAGTATACCAAACCCAATATATTCTTACTTTTCAGTAGGGTTTGGAGAGAAACAATAGACATAAACCTTACCCCTATCCCAATTAAGATAGAGAGGCTGCTTCGAATGAGTCTCCGGCTCAAAGTTGTCGTTTGAAGTTAAGTAATCCTAATACTTTTTACATTATTTTCACAAAATAAGTAAAATAAAGTTAAAATTAGTGCACTTTTACTTTTGTTTCTTGAGGGCCCACACATATATACATTAAATGTGTGCACCGCAAATAAGGCGTTGCAAACCACTAGTATGTCTGATTGTAAATTACGCCAAACACAAAGTGTATTCCTACTATTCAGTAAGATCTGTAGGAAATAATGAAGACAAACACATCAACATCCACTTATTCAACTCGATGTTTTCCATACGTAAGGATCACAAACAACCCTGTACGAATAATTGATTATCTTACTTTATCCCCTAATACACGGTTCTAACACCGTTAGAATAAGTTTAACATAACTTCATTTAGACCGGTTTTAGAGTTTTTTTTTAAATCTTTTTTAGTCTTCTTATATAAAAATAAACTTTTTATTTCAACTTAGAATCTAACCCTACAATTGCGACCGATAAAATACCCGGATCGAATGTAAAAAGTAACATCCTTTTTTAAAAAAGTAAGGATGTCTAGTTTCATTTCATGCCTCTAATTTCCATATGAACAATAAAGATTTGGATAACAAGTGATTGCTTATTCAAGTATGATAATATGATATATAACATAACTAAATCAATCAAATTAATAATTTATGAAAAAATAATGAGACACTAGAATTACCATTTACAGAAGCCCCCCCAAATCAAGAATCTCATCCTTCAAATCTGTAATTAACCCAACTCAGATCAACTCAATGGTTCAATCAATTTACCAAATTTGCATCTTTTTCAGTCGATTAATCATCCCAATCTGCAAATCATCTCATCTGTGGATCTTGATCAAATGCTGTCTCTTGATGATTAAAAAGGCCACAACACAAATCTGTAAGATCGCAGCTAAACCCACAAATATAAACCCAAGTCTCTTTCCAAAGTTGAGATTTTCCGGCGCCGGCGGTGGCGGTGGCGGAGGATGGTGTTTTCTATGTTGGGTTTTTGTTCCCATGGTATTTCTTGAACCTGGAGGGTGTGGTGCTTTTCGTGGTGGTGGTGAAGGCGGAGGAAGTCTCGCCGGAGGTGGTGGCAGAAGTGGAGGTGGCTGAAAGGGCGATGGTGGTAGTGGTGGGAGTGGTGGCGGCGGTAGCGGTGGCGGTGGCGGTGGTGGCGGAACTGGAGACGGAGGAGGCTGAAAATCTTGCTGATTCGAATCAGCAGTGAGAAAAAATACTACAAAATATGATAAAACGAAGATACAGAAAGGGGATTTCATGGCAACATGAACCTAATCAAGAATTAACATCAATGATAACATCTGGGATTATGTCGGAATTAAGATGGAATCAAGCAAATGGGTCGAACTAATTTGTACCCAAATCTTGAATTTGAAAGTAGCATCCACAGATTTGTTGGAGGAGGAAACAAGAACGGGAATTTGGGGTGATTGGGTGATGGATCTACACGACGGCGAGGAGGGGCGGTGGATCTCGCCGGAGAAGAATGAAAACAGGTGGTTGAGTGGTTGGATGAAGGTGACAGCAAAGATGGTTAGATGGAAGCTAGATATGATAATAATTAGCATTCGACAGTATGGCCTCACCTTGCACCTTAACTTATTCTCTTTGTTTTTAAACAGAGATTTTACCAATAGCTTGTGAGAGCGGTCAGAAAAATAAAAGCACCATCTTAATTATTAAAATAAAGATATAAATTTAACTTTTTTGTTGTAAGAGTATATATTGTAATAGCAAGCGGCACATAGTTTATAAATTTTGAAAAATTAAAAATGCAATGTTCAGGTTTTATCTACAAAAAAGCATTTATCCGGTTTCTGGTGGGTATGATTTTACGACAGTTGGGTAACAGACATTGGTGAAGTGATCTAATAACTGATTATTCATATGTTGAGATCCTCTCTTTCAAAAAAAAAAAAAACAAAAACAAAGGCAATGTTAGTTTTGCAAATAGGAGTTTGCATTGATGTTAATTTTTTTGAGTAATTACATAAAAGATCCCTATGTTAGTTTTGCGAATAGGAGTTAGCATTGATGTTAATTTTTTGAGTCAATTACATAAAAGATCCCTATGATGTAGTTTTATTTCACAAAAGGTCTCAACTTTTGAGAAATTACAAAAATACCTAATACTTTGAACCTTGGTAACAATAAAGGTACATACTTTAATAGAAATAAGTCCCTACAATTGTTCAAAGTATAGACCACTTTTTTATTAATTTATGGACCTTTTTGTTACCAAGGTCCAGAGTATTAAGCTTTTTGTTATGAAATCAGGTTATACCATAGGGACCTTTTATGTAATTAAAATCTACTTTTTTATTTGATTTTTTTCTTAAACTAAAGTGAATAATAATAACAACACTTTTTGTGTGTAATTAAGGCTTCTTAACCTCTCTACATATAATGGGCGACCCCCACTATGTGGGAGTGCTAGGATTTCTATGGGTTTATAATTGATCACAAGTTTGCTTCTTGCCATAAGAATAGATACAACAAAACTCACAACACATATATGTTTTTTTATAGCTCATTAGCCTTTTTTTATCATATTGGAAACAAAGTTTGTTGTTATAGGTATAAGGTAGAGCTAATTGGATTGATGGTTATTTATGAAACATAAATCAAATACTATAGATAATAAAAAGTAAAATAAAATAAAAAACTCGTGATATGCTTAAAGATGGAACCACATGCTAGCTTTTATTTTTATTTTTTTTAATTAGAATTCAGATTATCGGCATGAAAAATCTTAAGGTCAACCAACCCCTCAAAGATATCGCTTTCTAAGATGATTATTTCCATAGGATGAAATTGTAATGCACTAATTTTGTTAAGGAAAGAATGGTCAATATTAAATGTGTGTTTTGTGTTTCTTATATAGGTTGCGTGCGACATCATTTATACCTTCATGGATATTATAGTGGAATTCTATGAAATTTTACTGATAGCATGTGTCGGACTTATATCATAAAGATTGATAGCTTAAAATAGACAATAATTTTTTCTTTTGATTTTAGGTGATAGAGTATGTATGTATGTATGTACGTATGTATGTATGTATGTATGTATGTATGTATGTATGTATGTATGTGTGTGTGTGTGTTTTAGGTTTTCCCCTCCTAATTAACTAGAGCGGAGATACTTAATATTATGTTATATGTATGCATTTTTTTAGCGGTTTCTTTGATGATTTTTACTCTATTTGTTGCAGTGGAGTGAACGATTCTTTTAGATATAAATTTAGTTTGAAGATTCACTTTCAGGTAAAATTAAATTACTCATCTCTATGTATATATGTCTTGCATTCAGTTGATATTTGGAACATTTACTAGACTTTTAATGTTTCCTTCGCTTTACGTAATACAATCAATAAAGTTTAATTAGTTTTACATAAGGATCTAAGGTTTTTATGCACTTTTTTGGATTCTAGAAATTCAGTTGATTTAATCATATTTTTAAACCAACTCGTTTAATAAGTATAAATTTGTTACTTTGTCGGTTACAATTTTAAATACTGAGTGTAACGTGTTACAAAGAAAGTATGCTTGATGAATGACTAGAGTAGTTCTTTATTTATGTTTATTTTGCGAAATTTTTTTTGTATCTTTTCATTACAAGTTTCTTGACACTTACACTTGCAATGTCCAAGTTTTTATGTTTTACAACCATTCTCATTTTCTTCTATATATATTTATGTTTTTATTATTGTGTTTGTTGTTTAATATGCAACTTATAAATCTCAAGTTTTATTAAAAATAACATACTCACAGGCTTCTTTGCCATAACTAGGGGTGTTCAAAATATCCGAAACACGAAAAAATTCGAAATCCGAATCGTATCCAAAACCCGAAAAAACCGTATCCGAAATCTTTTTCGGGTTTTTCGGGTCGGATAATATATTTTAGATTCGGGTCGGGTCGGGTTTCGGATATGCAAAAAAGTTGTTTTTTTGGGTCGGATATCCGAAAAACCTATTCGGGTTATTCGGATGAACGATTTCGGGTTTTTCGGGTCGGATAATATATTTTGAATTTCGGATCGGGTCGGGTTTCGGATAGACCAAAAAAAATTTTCAACCCGATGAACACCACTAGCCATAACGCATGGATGGAAAGCACATGGTTGCTATCAAAGAGATAATAATAAAATATATAGTTAAGTAATATTAAACACTATGTACTTATTATTAATAATAATAATAATAATAATAATAATAATAATAATAATAACAACAATAATAATAATAATATAAAAAGCTTGAGAATATTAAAAACAAAAATCTTTTTTGGTCCTGTGGAACATGAAGTAGGATCGGCTGGGGTGAAGAGATCATATCACAACAAAAATGGAACAATAACACGTTAAAATTCTAAAGTTCATAAAAACACTAATAATCATTGTAACAAACGCCATAATTCAATCACAAAACATAAAATTTATAATAAAGCCTAACAATTTAATAGCAATTATAATCTAAATAAAAATAAACAAAAATCAAAAACTAATAATTCAAACATATAAATGATAAAATAATACTTAAATAATTATGTAAATTTATATATTTCGCATAATCTTCAACCTAAATCCTATTTTAGAACTGGTTTATATTATGGATTGTCAGCAGTAGCAGACTTGAGAATCTCATTAATCTTTTTATTGAGGGACATAATTTTTTTAGAATCATTTGAATATTTTTATATAATAATTTTGTATCTTTTTGATCATGCCATGTTCGATTAGATCGAGGCAAGTCATTTAAAAAAAAAGACATCAAACTAAATTTCTTATATAAAAGTAAATAAAAGTACAATACACTTAGACACTTAGTGAGATTTTTCTAAGTAGCTCTTTCTTTACAATGTCTTGGTTTTAAATTGGAGTTTAAATTATTAGTTGGATCTTCTTCAACTTAGCTTTATTATTTAACACTTAAAAATTAAAAGGGGAAGATGTGATTGCAAAATTCTACGACGATGCTCGTAATTTTAACATATATATATTATTAAAAGAATTTCAATGTGAGCAGCTGTCCTCACGGCTTCAAGTGGGTGCATCACTGATTGTTAGGTCTAAGGTCAGTTGGGTTAGTGGGTCTCCTCGCAAGATTCTCTTCGTCTTTAGAAAAGGCTACATGGAGCCTCTTGAGACCTTTGATCGGACCATCAATTCCTTTGGTTTATGTATATTCTCCTATACTTGGCCCTTTTTGATAAACTTAGAAAAATAAAAAGACCTTGACTGATATGAACCATCTTGAATTTTGATTTTTTTTTCTCTTCTTCTGGTATGTGACAAGTATTAACAAAGAAGGCACATCTTCAACAGAGAAACTTCTTTTGAAAATTTTAATATTCTTTTAAAGAGTAAAAATCCTTAATGGCTTAAATTTATCCATCCACTCAACATCTAACTTTTTTTTTAATTTCCCATCATTTTTCATTAAACTTAAAATTAAAATTAAAATTAAAATTAAGAACTTCATATTAATTACTCCTCACAAACCCAAAATTGTGATAAAAATTTAGTGGTACACAAGTTATATAATTATCTCTATCTATATCCATACCATTTGTTGCAAATGCATCTCCAAGTTGAATATCACCCACATAAAAATTGACACAAACTCTTGAAAACAACAAATATTCTCCATCAATTATCACCTCCTTTCGTTATTAACATTCTTCTTTACCGAACAATAATTCAAATCACCCATGTTACACAGGGAATCGGTGGGGTAACATGTCCAAACTAATTAAAGAGTTTGTATCGCTCTTAGTTGAATCAGCTGATTATCGATTGAACTGGATGAAATGGCAAACCAGATGGTGGTCAGTCGGAATGGTTCTCTCTCTAAAATCCAAAAGTATAAAATATTAAAACAAAACCTTATATTTTTAAAGTATGATTAAATTTGTTTAAACATTAATTATGTTTGTTTAAATAATTTCATAATTATATAATTTTTATTTAATATGTTTAGGTATTTATGATGTTGATCAATCTATAACACAAGCATTTCTTTTATATTTATCTAACAATGTTTTGTTTAAGTAATAATGAACAGTTGTAAAGCATATACAAAATTGTGAGAATGTGACAATTAAAAAAAATCATATAAAATAATTACAAGAAATATGGGTATCTTTGAATTCTACCGGTCAAATATATGTATAGTGTCTTTCACGTATATTTTAGTTTGCTCCACTCTTATTGCCTAGGAAACCTATTCTAGCAATTTAGTAATATTTGTGAGAATGTGCCTTTTAGGGGAGACGGAGTGGAGCTCGGGAAGAACCCGGGGAGCCGTTCACCGGTCCGGGGAAAAGTGGGAACACCGCCCCCCCCCCCGGAAGTGGGGTGGGGTGAATAGGGAGCCCCTCACCGAATCAAGCCGAATGGGGAGAAGAGGGTGTCGACCGTTGGGGGTGAATTTGGACCGTTGGGATGTTTTAAAAAAAAAATCTATTTTTTTTCTATTTAAACAACTCCAAAACAATCACAACTCACACTCTTTATCATTTTATTCTTTCATTCTACACTCAAATTTTATAAAGTTTAAAACAATGGATCCGTTTACGTTTGAGCTTCCCCCATTTGAAAGTAAATCGTCAAGTTCAGAAGAAGACGAGATCAATATCAAACAACGAAACTTTCAGTTTTTGTCAACCATCGTGGCCACGAGTTTAAACGAGTCTGCATCCACCGCATCCTCTTCGAGAAGGTATACACAATTTTTTTAGTATAGTTGTTTTTTTTATATTTTTTTTATTATGTGTTTTACAATATATATGTTACAATTTGTTTAAAAGGTATATATGTCGGGACGATCGTGCCGAATCACACAAGAGGCTTGTTGATCATTATTTTAACACCGAAACCAACCCAACATTCACCAACGAATTATTTGAAAGAAGATTTCGTATGCCTAGAGATTTATTTTTGCGTATCGTAGACGATATTGAAATGAATTATCAATACTTTCAAACTATGCAAGAGGTCATCAAAGTTTTACTGCACTTTAAAAGTGCACGTCTGCGATACGACAATTAGCTTACGGTGACGCTCCAGATGCTCTTGATGAGTATTTACAAATGTCTGAAAGAACGTCGCGTGAAAGCCTCGACCATTTTTGTGACGGTGTTATTTGTTTGTATGCAAAAGAATTTCTTCGAAAACTCACTTACAATGATGTTCAGTTGCTATACCAAGCGCATTCTGAAAGACACAAATTCCCGGGGATGTTGGGAAGTATAGATTGTACGCATTGGGTTTGGAAGAATTGTCCGATTGAATGGCGCGGACAATACACACGGGGTGATTACAAGGTTCCGACGGTGATGCTTGAAGCGGTGGCATCACAAGACACTTGGTTTTGGCATGCTTTCTTTGGACCTCCCGACTCCAACAATGACCTCAACGTTCTTGATCGTTCGTATGTTTTCAGCAACATACTTGATGGATCAGCCCCAAAGTGTCCGTTTTTGGTTAACGGCGTCGAATACAAGCTTGGATATTATCTTGGTGATGGGATTTATCCTAGTTGGGCAACTATAGTGAAATCGTTGCAGCATCCTCCCAAAAATGATTTAAAACGTTGTCGATTCAAGAGAGCACAAGAAGCTGCACGAAAGGATGTTGAAAGAGCTTTTGGTATTTTGAAGGGAAAGTGGAATATATTGCATCGTCCCGCAAAGCAAATGCATCCACGAAGTTTACGAAAAATTATGTATGCTTGTATCATTCTACACAATATGATTTTAAAATGGAATGGGTCAGCAATATCACCAGAGTACATAGATGACCCTCCTAGCGATGAACAGCCTGAAGAAGACATTCTTTATCAGCTAAGATCAAGAACAACGCACGAAAATCTTCGAGCCGACCTTATTGAGCATTTGGAGCATTTATCGCAACAATATCACGCCAATAACCCGAATAATTAGTATTTTCATTTAATGTAATATCTTTTTAATTTAATGTAATATCTTTTTAATTTTAATGTAATTTTATATTTTATTTTTAATGAATCTATTTAATTATTATTATTATTTATTGTTAAAATAATTAATTAAAAATAAGATTTGAAAATGGGGAAAAGTGGGACGACACCGTGCAAAATGGGGAAAAGTGGGGAAAAATGGGGAAAAGTGAGGAAAGCTGATGTGGTGTTGATGTGGCACTGATGTGGCAACGGGGAAAAGTAGGGATAAATGAGACGACTCCTAGTCCCCTTATACATAATAAACGAGCAACATATGAGAATAAATTGTTTTACAAGTATTTTTTATGACAGAGTCTCTATTCGTTAGGATGACTCGAGAGTGCATGCATTCTAGTCATGGTTATAAAAATCCCCGACTAGGCCGATTAATCGTTAGTCTCATAAGGCCTGACTAGCCGATTAGCTGGCCGATTAATCCCGACTAATACCTAGTCCCACCCCACCGAAATCACTAGCGACTAGTGATTTCTACAACATTGATTCTAGTGTCATCCTTAGCTCGAAAGTTTTCGTTTTTCTCTCGACTAACTGAAAATGAAAGTTACACAAAAGTATTACTCTTAGAAGTCATATCAACAATTTCAACAAATGACATAGTGTACAAGTATGTTTTTTGTATGTCGTGTCTATTAACAACACATGTAGTAATGCATTTTGCATGAAAAATAATTTTAGATGAATTAAAAATAAATCTTCGTTGTATATGATCATTGGTAACCTCGTATCCTCAATACTCATGAACGTAATTATTTCAGATCGATAGTCTTTACGGATAATTATTTCAGATAGATAGTCATAAGCGTTGTATATGATTCCGAGTGTAAAGACGATTGAGGGTTTTGTTCTCAAATTGATCGTATTATGTCACGAGGTTTATGTTCTAGCTTGACAGGTCCTCCACGATATATATTTCGTTGATGGTTAAACTCATCACAAATGGAAGCCCAACCAGCTATTTAGCAAGTTTATGGTTAAGTTCAGCATATGTAACCTGTAACATCCAACCATCATACTCTCTAAAGTATTTTATGGTCAATTGATATTGGCAATTAGTCTTTTTGTTCCAAAACTTCTCAGTGATTTTCCTTTATACTCAATACTACGATCACAATTCAAAAATAAAAAAACCTTTTGTCACAAAACCATTTACGTTTTTCTTGAATCGTCGTTTCACAATGATAACACATTGTTACATATATTATTCTACTCCTAGGTCAACAAATCCTTGAAAGTCATTAACAACTGAAACAGAAACCATACTTTGTTAGCACCTACAAAGTTTATATTATACAAACGTAATGATGGATGTTATACTTGATCGGTACTAAACACATATTTGTTGATAGAAGATTCGTCGTCAAATATTGATTCTTCAAAACCTGACATATATTACAAATTATGTTATGATTGAAACAAATACATATGTTATAAGTGAAGTTACTAAGTTGTGAACAAATTAATAATATACGATCATTTACAAATAGTTTTCTTGCATGTATACAAAAGAATCTTGTGTCAAGCCAAATTGATGCATATATTAAGAAATCTTATGGATGGATAAGTTAGAAAGATCTCGAAGTGGCGGTGCTATTCCATTTACTCAAATAACTGAGCTTGAAAAACACATTGCAGATGGTGTGGAAAAAATATCAAGCGAAAGCAAGTTTGATGTTCTTCTATGGTGGAAAGTCAACTAGGGTAGATATCTAATACTTTCATAAATAGCAAAAGGTAGTTTTTATTCATAAATAATCATTTTTTAATTTGATTCTTGATTGTTGAAAAACTTGTTTGAAATTTTATGGATATTTTGGCTATACCTATTTCAACCGTGGCTTATGAATAGTGGAGCCACATAGAAACTCCTTATCCCCAAGTATTGTTGAAGCTTTAATATGTACTCAAGACTGGATTCATAAAGGAAGAAAACATATTAACGAGGAAGAAGATTTGGTTAAATACGATGAGTTTGCAAAAGGTATTTATGATTGTTTTATAAATCAAATTTCTTGAGTTTTTTTATTACTAACCATTGTTTTTTACCTTTTTAAGATGTTTTTGATAAGATCGGGTCACTCGGGAATGATGAAGTGTGAAGAGATATGCTTGCTAGTGGAATAAATCATTATTTATTTTTAAGTTTTTATTGCTTTAGAGTATTAGACTTTGATTTTAGAGTTTGAATTTTAGACATTCCATTGTGTGGTTGAATTTTAAACAAATGGTTAAGTTTGTGTCCATTGTTTTGTCACCATTGCCTTCCATTACAATTTTTTTTTGGTTTACCAAAGCAAGTAGGGTCTCATGATGACCTTCACCCGCGTAATCACGTTTCTCTAATGGACTAGAATTTTGAAGCAATTAGGTAACAAGGGTCTTGAGTTTTAGAACCGAGAACCGACCCGTTCAGACCCGTTCAAAACCAGACCCGATACTTTATTAAAATTCGGGTTCTCGGGTATTAATATTGTGATTCGTCGGGGCGGTTCGGGTCGGGTTTGGTCTTACCCATTTGCATACCCCTACAAGTAGTCTTGAGTTGTATCAAATAATTATTTGTGTGTTTGTATATAGAGAAATCTTACGTCATATCAAATAATTCAAAGCATTTATAAGAGCCACATAAGAATATACGACCTGCTTGGTTGTAAAATTACAGAGGCCATATAACCGTGTACGACCCATTAAATTTTTCTTGGCCTAACATGTTAGCTAGCTAGTGTCAAATTGACTCATCCACACAAATGATAGAACATAATACAAACTCATATAAAGAATAACGAAATAGGCTCTAAAAGTAATATTGATGTATAGATATAGGTACCTTTCAATTATTAAGTGAGTTTTTGACTAAACATCCTTTATTAAACTATGCCCAATCATGACGCTGGTGTTTGATTTTTTTTTTTCCAGGTCTAGTTAGACCATCTGCAATGCAAGCAGATGCATTTAACACATACATCCTGATCATCATTGTCACATCAGCTTTTTAACCATTCTTCTCACATGCATTCTCTCTCCTCTTTTTAACCCCAACATCCAACACATCCTTCCCACATACATCATCTCTGTTTTACATAACCGTTTCTTTTTCTATTTTTCTTTTAAACAAATATAATTTTTTTAAATACATGGTGTGAAAAAAAAATTTATTAAAAAAAACATTTTATTTTTTGCAAAAGAGCCTAGTTTTTTTTTAAAAACTGATTTTTATTGTTTGGGTCCCACATTTAGGTTGCATGTTGATGCACTTCCTCAAGTGTAAGAGCCAAATGCACCCTCTCCTCCTCTCTCTTTCCATTGAGCACTTCCCACATGCATTCTTCATGTCATCAAGTGTCTCCTTCATGTCATCAAGTGCCTCGGTTGCATGTTGATGCACTTCCTCAAGTGTAAGAGCCAAATGCACCCTCTCCTCCTCTCTCTTTCCATTGAGCACTTCCCACATGCATTCTTCATGTCATCAAGTGTCTCCTTCATGTCATCAAGTGCCTCCTCACATGCACCCCCATTGTGGGTAACCTTAGAAATACAATTTTAAGGACCAACGAGGCAGTGCCTCAGCGGTACCCAGAGATTCTTTCCAAAGGAGAGGTCTCGGGTTCGAAGCCCTTCCGTAGCGAAAAAGGGGTCTGTGGAGGTCAGGGGTTTTCTTGTGAGGTTTCCTCCTGGGGTGGCTTTGGAGGTTTGTGCGAGGTCGAGGTAACTAGACCTTGGTGACATGGTTTAAAAACAGTTGACTCACACGATTGATATCTTCGCCGTTCAAAAAAAAAAGAAATACAATTTTAAGGGACATTTAATTAACATGTTCACTTTTTTTTATCATTAAAGTTAGTAATATTAGGCGGCTGATATAAGACTAGGTCATTCATATAAGTTTTGTTTTTTTAGAAGAATTAATTTTGATTTTAAATCTAGCCAAAGAATATATTAGTTTGAAAATAATATAGAAATCAGAGTAAAATATATTTATCGTTCAAAAATTTAGTAAATTTTGGTCATTTATTTATCACTTATTACTATATAAATAAAACTCAACCTTATTAATGATGTGGTTTTTATCATAAATTTGGTAGTTACATTTTTTTAATACTCCAGTTTTAGCTATTTCTTTTATTATTATTTCAGTTTTTTTTATGTTAAACTCTTAGGGGCTGTTTGTTTGGGTTTAAATAGGTTTGAATGGGTCTGAATCTGAATGGTTTAGATTCAGACCGTTTGTTTCAACGTCTGAATGAATATCTGAATGGAATGCAACATCTGAATGAAGGTCTGAATGATTCAGACTTCACAACATGTCTGAATGGAAAAAATAAAGAGAAGATGGTCTTCTCATTGCTCCTGTCATCTGCTCCCATCGTCTCACTTGCTACAGTGGCTTCGCCATCGTTCCCGTCGCCTCCCCACAGCTGCTCCACAACCATCTCCGCTTCACATCGATCGATCGGCCCTGGACACCGATTGAAGGTAGACGACGAAGATGGGGGTGCGACCGAAGGTAGACAATGACCGAAGGTAGACGACGACCGAAGGTAGACGACGACCGAAGGTAGACGACTACCGATGGTGGTGCGATCGAAGGTAGATGGCTTCACAGCGGTGCTTCACGGCTGTGTGATCGGTGGTGCTTCACCTCTGGATGACGATGGGAGATGGGGACGGGTAGGGTTGGGTTTTTTTAGAGGAATTTGGAATTTTAATTTTTTATTCAGATGTTAGAACCAAACACACTTAGTTGATTCAGCACTTAATCATTCATACACTCTTAATTATTCAGACGTTTTAACCATTCAACACTTAGGGGCTGTTTGTTTGGGTCTGAATGGGTCTGAATCTGAATGGTTCAGATTCAGACAGTTTGTTTCGTGAAAAAAACGCACATCTGAATGGGTTCCAATGTCTGAATGAGGGTCTGAATCATTCAGACTTCAGACCAAGTCTGAATGGGTCTGAACAGGGGATGCTTCGTCTGTGTGTTTTGACCATCCATCCACGACTGAACTCCACCACCATCCATCTACGACTGACCTCCACCACCATCAACGACACAGCTCCACCACCATCAACGACACAGCTCCACCACCATCATCGACTTCGATTCAGGTACCACTATCGACGACTCCGATCCAGCCACCACCATCGACGACTCCGATCCAGCCACCACCATCGCGATGGTTCGATCCGAACGAAACCCTAAAATCGACGATGGGACCCTAAAATCGACGACCAGAACGAAGTTGGGTTCACGGGCACCTATTCTTCTGTGAAGGGGATCTGCTCGGTGGCGACGGTGGACGGCGAAGGGTGGAGAAGGGTGGCGAAGGGCGGTGGACGGCGATCTGTGGTTGCGAAGCCGATGGGAAGAAAACGAGATGACGGCGATCTGTTGTTGGAAGCCGATGGGAAGCAACTGGTGATTAAGGTTTTCCTGTTTTGACTTTTGAACCAAAAAAAGGGCATTTTTTATTTAATTTCATTCAGACGTGGAACCAATCGCTTTTAACTGGTTAAGCACTTAATCATTCAGACCCTCTTAATCATTCAGACGTCTTAACCATTCAGTACTTAATGGTTCAGACCCAACCAAACGGCCCCTTAATCATTCAGACACAAGCAAACGGTCCATTGGTTTATCTTTTTGATGACGTTATGTTTATTATTGTTTGTTTTAATGATATTTTTAACGTTTGGTGCAGCTATGTTTACATTCGAATTTTTTTTATGTTTTTAAGAATTTGACACTCTTTTATGTTTTTTAACCCATCCCTCATCATGCAATAATTGTGTGTACTTTTATTTACTTTTATTGTTGTATTGTTGTATGTGTGTATTCATGTTCATTTGAGTTTTCACGTAAGTTTTTAAATTTTGATTCATCCTTGACATGAAACAAGATTATTAAAACTAGTGGCAACATGCGTGTGCAAAATCTAGTATCAGAATTAAGAATTGTATTAAATAAAACAACCATTTTTCGTTTTTTCGTTTTACATTTTGTTTTATAATAAGGTTAGATAAAAAAAAATGCATGCAACTTATGTTATTACATATATGTAACTCATTGATTACATATGTGTAATTTTTACACTATATAATTAAATGAGTTACGTATATATGTAACTTTATAGGTTACATATACGTTACTTCGTGATGTACACATTTTTATCAAAAAAATTTTTTGTTTATAACATTTCTAAGCTAATAATAAAAAATCATGAATTTTTTTTTAAAAAAATTTATTGGTTAGTATGAGTTTTCTTAATTTTTCTAAAGTTAAGAGTGATATCTTATCAAAAGACTAGTTGTGTATATCTTTCTCTAAACTTTGAGAATGGGTCGATATATATATTCATCCAATATGAATATTGCAACTGTGAAAAGAAATATAAAGATTCTATTGATAAAAAAAACAGTAACATTTGGGAGAGTAATTTAGTTAATGAGAGTTAACAACTCATTCAATTCTTAAGGGTTTTAAAAGAAGTGTAGAATAAAAACTTATTTAACAAAATAGTGTACTTTAAAATTTACAAACCAAAACTCAAAATATAGAAAATCTTCGTTATTTCCTTTTAAAAGATTTACATTTTAATGTTCTTTATTTCTTTAATATTTTTTTTAAAACGTGTCGCAAAATGTTATATGTGAAATTAATAATTTTCTTAAACAATACATTTTCGAAAAAATATATATGTTTTAAAATGTTTTTGAAATGCATCAAAAACTGCTTAAACCGGAGTGTACTGAAAATTTTAGTTGGTTTAGCCGCTTTGAAGCTTTGTGTTTCGATTTACTGTTTGCATTTTGATAAACCGGTTCATTAACTTCGATATACATGTGGATGGACCAACCATGCGTTTACTTAAATGTGTGTGTAAATAGGACAATAAGTTTTCTTTATGAAAATAAATAAATTAAATAACATAAAAAACCATTTTTAAAGAGATATACATAGGAATTTTTTCCGCTATAATAATTACACATTTAAGTCAAGCGTTGAAAACAAATTAAAACATTTTAATTAAGAAAGTTAACAAATACAAAAATATTTTTTTATGTATAGTATGTAGGGGTGATCATGAGCTAAACCGAACCGAGCCAGGGGTCAGCTCGGACTTGCCTTAGATTTAAACCGATCCTGGCTCGGCTCGGATTGTAAATTGAGCTTGAAATCTTGGCTCGGACTCGGCTCGTTTTTAACTGAGCTGGCTCGACTCGGCTCGGCTCGGTTTTGGCTCAGTTGTACATAAGAAAATTTAATATTTGGATTGCATTCACCTCAATTCGGCTCGGTTTGTTTTTGGCTCGCTTTTTACATAAGCGAAGAGGAGTGAATATGTGGGATTGAGAATTAAGAATACGATTAGGAATTAGGAATTCGTAGGGCACGTGAAAATTGGGATCCATTACGTATTTTCATCCTTTTTTCTTTTATTATTTTTATTTTTTTAACACAATTACAAAATAACACCAAAGTATACTTATTATTGAAAGTAACCATGTACTTTTGTATTTTAGTATATAACATGTTGTACAAACAAGCCAAGCAACGAGCCGAGCCAGCCTTGGCTCGAACTCAGCTCGGTTACAAAACGAGCTGGCTAGGTTTGGTTCGGTTACAAACGAGCTTTATCCGAGCCGAGCTTTATCCGAGCTTTTTCCAAACGAGATAAGAGCCGAATACGATATTCGAGTTTTTTGGACAGCCCTATTAGTTATGCTAGTATGTTAGGAATGTACAAGTTAAAGAAATATTTTTGTATTTATTTCGCTTTTTAAACATATTGAAAACCAAAATTTCTAAACAAGTTAAACCAAAAATAATTTTAGAATATATTAAAATGGAAAAATAAATTCAAATAAACTAATTCGAATTTGGATTCAATATTAAATTCAAAATTAGTTTAAACTTTATTTACAAAATTAATAATAAGTTTAACTTTAAACATTTAGAACATTCTTTTTATCGGAATTCTAATTATTTGAATAATGGATTTAAGAGTAAGAATCTCCAACACATCAAATAATCATAACCTTAAATTAAATATCTCAATTATAAAGTTCATTTTTTGTATATAATATACTACTTATATGTTTTATATATATATTTCTAATTCACAAATTTCAAATCAAATAGTATAGAAAATCATAAATTCAATTCGAAATTTAATATCAAAATTCAAATTCGAAGTTAACTCAATCCAAAATTCAAATTGGTGATTAGTAAATCAAAATCGAATCAAATTTCAAATTTTTAAGTCTGATTCGAAAATTTAACACAGAAAACTAAGCTTGTCTCAACACTTGTTCCACCACATTGGACGAGAAATATTTGCATGTTTGTTTAACTTTTAATTGGAAATGTTTTTTTATTTCTTAAGCGTGTTTTCAACACTTTTTAAATTTGTTTAATCGTGAAATTGAAAAAAGTATCTAAAATGACTTTTCCTTTCAAAAAGGTTGTATATTTATATTTACCTTGACAAAAAATGGTCTTACTTGTACGACATAATTATAAATTACCCGACCGTGTATATCTACATACACAGTGTAACAACCGGTTTTTAATAATAAAATGTATTTGAAATAATCGTTACAATAACGATTGTGGTTGTTAGAATTTGAAAGTATGTGAGCAATTATGAACGTGGGAGAAAAACCATGCGCGAAACGGAGTTACGGATTGTCCGGAATCGCTAAACAAATTAAAATTTCAAAGATATTGTGTTTTGGGACTCTTCACGGTACGTAGATGATTCTGAGGTTCCTTCGCGGTACGCGAAGAACCCAAATATATGAGACTCCGGATTTCTTCGCGGTACGCGAAGAGCTCTTGAGCCCTCCTTCGCGGTACGCGACGAATGAGGCGGTTTGAATAATTGGAATGAAATATCAGATTTGGCAGAAGAGTTTCAAAACTTTATATTTTGAACTTACAACATCCACAGGTGAAGTTTTGAGTTTCAAACTCATATTTGAAGCCAGCTTAACATCCGAAGCGTACCAAGGATTGATTCTGCAACATCAGAACGTGGTTTTGCGACTAAACATCTGTTCAAAAGGGTAACGATTCGATCTCTCCTACTAGTTTAATATTGTGTGGATTAAATCTAGTTTTGAATGTATTACTATGATTATGGGTATTGATTATTGCCTAGTTGATAACTAGGGATTGTTAGAAACGAAGAACTTGATATTTTGATGGTGAAATCTTCGTTTTAAAGCCGGTATGATGTCCGGTTGTTATGAAACCCATATCATGGTGTGATAACTAGTAGGAATGGGTAGAATATGATTTTACATGAAATATGGATTATGATCCATGGGTTAAATGATGATTTTGATGAATTGATGTTAAAATTATTAATAGTTATGCTCATAAATGAATTTTGATTAAAAGAAGTAATTGAGATCATAACTAGTATAATAAACATCAATTATTTGATGAAATGCCTAAGGAAGGCATGGGATATGATTAATTATAATAATTGACTAAAACTTACTAAAAATAGTAAGATAGAGTCAATTATGTGATAAGTTGACTTTGAGAAAGTCAAACCAGTAAAGTGCGTTGAACTTGATTGTATGTGTTATATGTATTGAATATAGTTGTATATGTGTGAATATGCAAATAGGTGTTGGTGGTGAAAGTCGAGTGACAATTCATAGAAGTGGAAAGGAGTTTGTAGGAAATAAACAACCGTATGAACCAGGTAAGTTACACAACTTACTGTAACATTACATATAAGTAGTAGAAAGAGTCTACTTGATCGTGATGTATATATATTGATTGATTTGAATGAATGTGCATAACTAAATTGGAACTAATTGAGTTAATAGACTCTAATGTATATATGTTAAGTTCCAATGTGTTTTATGTCACGATTGAATTGAATATACAACATAGATTGCATAAGAATAGCCGGATGAGCCGGTGTTTGAGTAAGTAATCCCACAACTATGACATCACATGATGAACATTGAATTTGTTGTTGAATAAATTGTATGATAAACATGGCATTGGTGATAGGGGAAAGTTGAATAATAAAAGTTCAACAACCTATGATAAATCCAATATTTTGGTGAATGAAAGTGTGGGAATTCTATGATGGAAGTACCGATGGGTGAACATCATAGTGATTTGTTTGAATTATTTATGACTCCACAATGGTGGATAGCCAGAGGTGCTGGCAATTGTCTTAGATGGAAGTACCGGTGGGTGAATATCTTAAGACTTTTATTATTTATGACTCCACAATGGTGGATAGGCAGAGGTGCTGGTAATTGTCTTAGATGGAAGTATCGGTGGATGAACATCTTAAGACTTGAATTATTTATGACTCCATAATGGTGGATAGCCAGAGGTGCTAGTAATTGTCTAAGATAAAAGTACCGGTGGGTGAACATCTTAAGACTTAATATTTATGACTCCACAATAGTGGATAGCCAGAGGTGCTGGCAATTGTCTTAGATGGAAGTACCGGTGGGTGAACATCTTAAGACTTGAACTATTTATGACTCTACAAATGTGTGGATAACTAGAGGTGCTAGCAATTGTCTTAGATGGAATGACCGATGGGTGAACATCTTAAGACTTAATATATGTATGATACCACAAATGTGTGGATAACCGGTTAATCCGGAAACTAAATTGTTGAAACCACAGGTGTGTGGGTAATTGGTTGAGCCAATAAGCCATATATATATATATATGGTGTTTTAATTTAGCCAGAGGTGCTGGTGATAGAGTTGGATTAGATAATATACTCATATTTGTGAAAATGTCCCATTAAGGGAAATAAATGCACAATGTGTGTTGGGTGCAAGTTGATGTTTGAATATGATATATTATTATCTAAACATGATTAACATCCATATGATATGTATGTGGATGGGTTTAAATAAGCTTTTGGGAAATTTGGGAGGGGTTACTTACTTAGTTCATATGAACTAATTATGACCTTATATGTGATGTTACAGGTCAAATATAGATATGCATCGGGCGATCAGATCGGGTATGTTTTGAAGCTGAACCAAACGTTATGTAAAATCTTTGGTGGTATCAAACTTAAACACACTAGTTTTATTAATCATAAATGTAAATGTTATGAAATTAAGTGTGTTTAACTCATGAAATGGTAAATTTCACGCTTTCGAACATGATTTTGTGGTAAAGTTTAAACTGGGACCAAAATTTTGACACGTGTAAATGTGTGAGAAGTTAGGGTGTTACACACACAAAGCAGGGGTGTGCGTGGTTCGGTTCGGTGCGGTTATGACCGTTTCCATAACCAAAGCCGCAACTTCGGTTAATTCTAAATCCTTAACCATAACCATAACCAATTGATCGGTTAACCACTAATCGGTTAACTACTGGTTACGGCTCGGTTTCGGTTAAATTCGGTTAATAATGAAATTGTTGAAAAACTAAGAAAAACTTGTAAATATGCTTGTGAATTATAGATATGTTAATGATGAAAATCTTAGTAAAGCTTGTAAAACTTTCTAGTTGCTGAAAATGTGTGAAAAAAAGTAAAACCACATTAGCTTTGATTCAAAATCTATTATATTTAGTCTCACATATAATCCATAATATTTTCATATAGTAAAAAGTAAATATTCATCTTCTATATTTGACTTGCACCATAACTTTTTTAAAAAAAACATACAAGCATATAAATATTAAAAAAACAAAAATACATTATTCGGTTCGATTCGGTTAAAGTCGGTTAATGACTAGCCTTAACCATAACCATAACCAAGTGGTTCGGTTAATGGCTTCGCTTAACCATAACCGTCGGTTAAAGTCGGTTTCGGTTTGGTTTAGTGCGGTTATCGGTTATTTTTCGGTTATGATTATATTATGCTCACCCCTAACACAAAGGCATACCCTCGGTCCAATTTGTATGTTTTGTTGGTTTTGTTCAGCGTTGTAAAAATGGTCTATACGGACGCGTAGGCGCTAGGCGGCCATTTACTATGTCGATTTTGGTCAAGGCAGTGCCTAGGTGCTAGGCGAGGCTAGGCGGCTTAGTTAGATTTTTTTTTTGACTTTTTTGACTTTTTTTGACTTTTTTTAGTAAAAAGGGACTAATTTCATGATTATTTAGACATTTCTTAATCCAAAATCGTTAATATGTCTCTAAAACATCGAATCCAGCAACTTAACATTGAAATTAGTCTCTAAACTTTGAACTCGGTGTTTAAGTTTGAACTTTGAAATAGTTGACTTACTATTTTTAAGTTTATTTTTTTAAATTATTTAAAGTGTTATATGAAATTATTGATATTTATGTGTGTGTGTATAATATATATTTGTAAAATTACATATAAAAATTCCAATCCGCCTAGCGTCGATTAATACTAGGCGGTACTTCGCCGCCCGACTAGCGTCTAGCGACTTTTACAACCACGGTTTTGTTATGTCCAAAACAAACCATAAACCAAATCAAACCAGTTTTTTTTTTTTTTTTTTTTTTTTTTTTTTTTTTTTTGTTCAAAATGCTGACAGTAATTAAATTAAACCATCAAGTTCAAATAAAAAAATAAATATCACAATAGAACATTTTTATCACGTTTAAGTAACACTTTAAATAAACAAAGAACATTTTTATGTAAATATTTTAAAGAAATATAATAAAACATTTCAATTTTAAAAAGTTAGAAGAAATCAATACCATTTATATTTTACTATCATGATTCAACATTTTAAAAAATTGTTTTATAAAATATTATGAAAGAAGTTATAAAATATCGTTGAAAAGCTAAAAAATATATTTAAAAAATATTTCTAAAAAAATTAAAGAAATTATCTCTACAAGAATTAAAAAGTATTTAAAAACTCTTTCATAACATGTACAATGAAAATTAAGAATAAGAGTGATAAACAAGAAAATTTTAAAAATCACTAATTTGCTAAATATTTTTTAAAGTACAGAATTTGTTAAATAAATTTTCAATATGCAATCTCATAGAAAAAAACTCAAAAATAAACATGTACTAAACCGTATAAACTTATCGAAACATGAAATTTAATCATCTAAATACGAAACATATAATAAAATTACATATGAGTTCACAAACTTTTAAAAACAAGTCACTTTTTCGTGTATATAAATGGTAAAAAGATAACAAAAGAACCCAATTGAGCATGAAAAAAAATGGTGAACGTCACCATTAGGCGGCCCTCACCGATCGGTCCTACGGCCGCGTAACTTAGGAAAAATTTGGTGGTACCGAGCTTTGAACCCTAGACCTTCCCACCCCATTACTACTATGCCATCATCACGGGGTCCATTTGAGCATGAAGGTTAAAGGGGTTCTTTACATATCAGGCTAGCAGCCACATTTCCACAACTAAACCATGATACATCTTGTTTCTGTTAAAACAACGTAGGTAAATCTTAGATATTAAAACTAAATAAATAAAATAAAAATATACTGTTGTTAGGAATACAACGTAGTATAAAAATGTTTATCTCCAAGTTATTGATAGGGAATACATGATCCCATCACCAACAATGGCAAACAACAAATGCAGAATTTATCTTCGGTTGACCAAACTTTCTCAACCCAAATATACCTTAAGAATGCAAACAAATAAATAATTCTAAAACAATAAAAAAACATCAAACTTTCGCATGGACTCTCAAAATAAGAGTAAGGATTGCATGATTACTAAAGCCGCTTCAAACCAACTATCATAAAAATCATAGCAAAACAAAGTCTTCTCTAGGTAAACTAAAAAAAATGGTGAACGTCACCATTATGCGCCCCTCAACGACCGGTCACACGGTCAACATGAGGGAGGTAAATCACGTGACTCTCTAGGTATCCTAGAAGTATACAACAACCATAATACACTTGAAAACACTAACATCAAGACCTGATTAAACCAAACCCACAGTTGGATAATCACTAACATCAAATAGGGGAAATCACCACAAAACTACAGCAGTGAACATGTGCACCTAAACCTGACGTTTGGACATGATTAAACGAAACCCACCTTTGGATCATCTCTCCTGGATGTGGTGAAGCCGATGCTAAACAATCAGAACGATCCAACGGCTAAAATCTGGAAAATCAATAGAGTTTTGAAAGTGACGAAAATTCTGTTCTTCTCTCTGTTTTTTTTTCTATTTGTTTGGAACAACAGCTCTCCAGCAATCCTCTAGCAGTCCAACATTAACCATTGTTGGCCTTTTTATTTGATTTAAGAAAAAAAAGAAGTTGTAGGCTTTCTCATAAGTCAAACAAAATTACCCAACACTGATAACAATGAAAAAACATATATGTATCTTAAGTTATACATACTCTATTCTTAGCTCCTTTGGTACATATAACATGTTGAAACCAAATAAAAAACTTGGTTATATTAAAGCAATCATGGAGCTTGATACTAAACTCCGAGTGGTCGAAAGATTTCTAGAAAGAAAAACAAAGAAGGTTGGCCTTAATAACTATAAAATTTTTAAAATATAATATTAAACTAACCATTTTAAGCAAAAAACAATTGGTGCCATAACACCCGAACCCTTCAAAAACTTCACCCATATGTTATATTTTAATAATAGAAACAATGTAGGTTTATCATTAAAAGAATACTCTCTTTAATTGTTCTCATTTTCCCAAGCTTTGCAATTTGCAAATTCAACAAGGCATGCAATTTATTAGAAATATTTAATCAAAGTTGTGAGAATTACATCGAGATTCAATTTTATAGAACAAGTTACTAAAAATGAATTTAGAATGACACGAGACACAAGATTTTTGAATTTCAATAATTTAATAACGATAGTTACAAATTCAGAAAAAAAAATTCTTTGAGATAATATGTTGTCACACTTTTTTAGATTTCTAATCGACGTTAGTTTAGCTGTTAAACCCAATAATATACAATACACTCTGATATCTTTTCAATAGTTGCAAAGTTTTTAGCATATGATCATATTGTTTAGGGTCACAAATGGTATGATTTCTGTCACAAATTTAAACCTTTTTTTGTCAATCACAAATTTTGATCACAAATGTTTGGCTCTGTAGTGACATAAACTAATCGTGATTAGATAAATTATAAAATCGCATCTATTCTAAGATCCTAACTAAATTATCCTTGAAGAGTTTGAGTCTTATCACATCATGTCACTTTCAAATTATTTTAGGGAGAGAATACGCATCTTTATTGTTATTTTAACACTTCACTAGCATTATATGTCTCATATATAGACCTACAGAGTCAGATATTCTCTTTGACATTCACTGATTTGATAATGATTGATCTCATATATGTTTGTAAATAAGACCAATACAAGATGTATAGGTCTATAGAGGTAAATTATAAACACTAAGAAATTCTGATAAATGATATTTTTTCTCTATATGTATCGTATGGCCTATACGAGATATATAAAAAATGTGAAATTTAAAAGTTGGGTGTAAGAATAAGAATAATTTTTTTATGATCAACATCTATGCTCTTGCCAGTATAATTTTGGTTAACAATTTTTATTGTATCCCTAAAAATTTTGTGATTATATAGGTAACTTATAAAATATATAAATCAATATTGAAATATTATAAGACCTTTAAGAGTACGTCGACAATTCACTCGTTTTTCTTATGATCAACCTCTTTGGTCTTAAATAATTATGGGTAACGGTTTTAAGACCATGGGGTATGCCCCTTGGTCCAACCACTCTATGTAGGCGCTACGTAGGCACCCATTACAATCACTCACTCCCTAAAAAGTGGTGGAAATGCCCCTTGGTCCAACCATGATGTCATTTTTATGTATTTTTTAAAATTAAATAACTAGATATAATTAATAATAAATTAAAAAATTACATAAAATTATAAATAAACATTACAAATTAATAAAAAAAAAAGCTAATGATCTTTATATTTATTTCGAATTTTTTCATTCTCCTGCTCGGCAATTTCACGGTCGATCTGTAACACCCAAATTTTTCACACGATTACACGTATCAAATTTTGGTTCCAGATTAAACTTTACCACAATAATGTTCGGAAGCGTGAAATCACTCTTTCATAAGTTAAACACACCATTTTCATCTATGATTAATAAAAGACAGTGTGTTTAATTTTAATATCACCAAAGATTTTACATAACGCTTGGTTCAGCTTCAAAACATGCTCGATCTGATCGTTCGATGCATATCTATTTTTGACATGTAACATCACATATAAGGTCACAATTAGTTCATATGAACTAAGTAAGTAACCCCTCCCAAAGTTCCCAAAAACTTATTTAAACCCATCCACATACATATCATATGGATGTTAATCATGTTTAGATAATAATATATCATATTCAAATATCAACTTGCACCCAACACACATGGTGCACTTATTTCCTTTAATGGGACATTTTCACAAATATATTATCTAATTCAACTCTATCACCAGCACCTCTGGCTAAATTAAAACACCATATATATATATATATATATATATATATATATATATATATATATATATATATATTATTGGTTTAACCAATTACCCACACACCTGTGGTTTCAACAATTTAGTTTCCGGATTAACCGGTTATCCACACATTTGTGGTATCACAACAAAATGTAAAAATACATTTTTCACAATCAATATTCAAACTGAGTCATTTTTATTCGAGTTGACTGTTACAATGTAATAATATCATATTGCCAATCATCAACTATTGCTCACAATAGTTTAATCAAAATTACACTATAGTGTTCACATTGCTGTACTTCCACCATAGCTATTTGTCAGCACCTCTGACTATTCACATATTTGTGATATCATAATTAATTTAAGTCTTAAGATGTTCACCCACCGGTACTTCCATCTAAGACAATTACCAGCACCTCTGGCTATCCATCATTGTGGAGTCATAAATAATTCAAACAAATCACTATGATGTTCACCCACCGGTACTTCCATCATAGAATTCCCACACTTTCATTCACCAAGGTATTGGATTTATCATAGGTTGTTGAACTTTTATTATTCAACTCTCCCCTATCACCAATGCCATGTTTATCATACAATTTATTCAACAACGAATTCAATATTTATTATATGATGTCATAGTTGTGGGATTACTTACTCAAACACCGGCTCATCCGGCTATTCTTATGCAATCTATGTTGCATATTTAATTCAATCGTGACATAAACACATTGGAACTTAACATATATACATTAGAGTCTATTAACTCAATTAGTTCCAATTTAGTTATGCACATTCATTCAAATCAATCAATATATATACATCACAATCAAGTAGACTCTTTCTACTACTTATATGTAATGTTACAGTAAGTTGGGTAACTTACCTGGTTCATACAGTTGTTCATTTCCTACAACCTCCTTTCCACTTCTGTGAATCGTCACTCGACTTTCACCACCAACACCTAGTTGCATATTCACACATATACAACTATATTTAATACATATATCACATACAATCAAGTTCAACGCACTTGACTGGTTTGACTTGCTCAAAGTCAATTTATCACATAATCATATTTCATGCCTCCTTAGGCATTTCATCAAATATATAATTGATGTTCATTATATTAGTTATGATCTCAATCACTTCTTTTAATCAAATTTCATTTATGATCATAACTGTTAATGATTTTTAACATCAATTCACCACAATCATGATTTAACCTATGGATCATAATCTATATTTCATTTAGAATCATATTCAACCCACCCTACTAGTTATCACACCATGATATGTGTTTCATAATAACCGGACATTAAACCGGCTTTAAAACTAAGATTTCACCATCAAAATATCAAGTTCTTCGTTTCTAACAATCCCTAGTTATCAACTAGGCAATAATCAATACCCATAATCATAGTAATACATTCAAAACTAGATTTAATCCACACAATATTAAACTAGTAGGAGAGATCGAATCGTTACCCAATCGAACGGATGTTTAGTCGCAAAACCACGATCTGATGTTGCAGAACCAATCCTTGGTACGATCCGGATGTTTATATGGCTTCAATTATGAGTTTGAAACTCAAAATTTCGTATTTGGGTGTTTAGAACTCGTATGGAAGAAAGTTATAAACTTTCTGCTTGAAATCTGATGAACTTGAGGAGTTTCTAAACCGCCTCACTCGTCGCGTACCGCGAAGAAATCCGGAGTTCTCAGATATTTTTGTTCCTTCGCGTACCGCGAAGGAACCTCAGAATCATCTTCGCGTACCGCGAAGAGTCCAAAACACAATATCTTTGAAATTTTCTTTGTTTCGCGATTCCGGACAATCCGTAACTCCGTTTCGCTCACGGTTTTCTCCCACGTTCATGATTTCTCACATAGTTTCAACTTCTAACAACCACAATCGTTATTGTAACGATTATTTCAAATAATTTAATTATTAAAACCGGTTGTTACACGATTCCGGTTAAGTGGTCGGTGTTGGTGAATAAAAGTTGTAACTCTACCAACCGTTGACGTTCCCGTTTTAATTCGTTAAAGTCACCGATTCGTTGAGATAAGTTTTCCATTCCTTGGTTATAATCCGAGTTCGTTTGAGATGAAGAGCATCGTCTCGCCCTTGCTCGGTTGGCATTTGCACGATCTCTCCCAATCAGACGGGTCTAATCCTCTATCTCGTCGTCTTCTTTTTCATCGAGCTCGTTTAGATTTATTTGAACTCGAGCATCCGACGAGCCGTGGCTATCGGTAGACGATGCTTTTGATCGTTTTGAGGCCAAGGGTTGAACAGTCGGGATTCTAACCCAGTTAGGACATTTTCTCATAATCTCCCAACTCCGTTTAAGCGTGAAGGTGGTGTTAATCTCTTGCCTGAATTGATCGACCGCTACGGTTAATGTCCCGCCATTTGCTAGAGATCATATCATTTGTTACGACCTATAAACAATATATAAAAAAAATATTAACAATTTTAAACATATAAATTTACAATATTTAAAATAATAAGAAAGAAAGGAATTACCAACAATTGGGTCTTCCGACACATCGACCCAAGCTTTTGAAAGTGCAAACTCCTCCTCTGGTGTCCATTTTTCGGGACGGGTGGAGCTACCACAACGGGTTCGGTATCACCAACTTGTTTTTTTTTTGTGTTTACGCCTTTGTGTTGGTTGCGTGCTTGGACCGGCATCGGTGGCGGGTTGGGTCTTAGTTACAACTTCATTCTGAGATAGTTGAGTAAACTCGTGCGTTTGTTGACTCGAACCATATTCAGCGAAGGTGTAAAACCCTTGTTGTGGACTCGATTCAAAATGCGGGCGATAACAATTTGAATCAAAAAAAAAGGATTCATTGGAGAACGGTTGAAGAACCAATTCAGAGGTGGGGTGTTCGGGTTTCGGTTAGGTGGGGTACTCGGGTTGTAGTATTGGTTTGGTGTTTGGTTGGGATCCATGGAAAGTCTTTTTTTGTTAAAAAAGTAGAAATATTTTGAAATTTTGAGTGGGAGTTTTTTTGTATTAAATGTGGTTTATATAGGTAAATTTTTTGTTTTGTTTTTTTTTAGGTTGGCAACGGTCAAACGTTGCAACGGTCGTGTGAGATGTTTAATCTCCTTGCCAAACTTGGTGGAGAAGAATTCATATAAATAATAAACCAAGTTACAGATACAACCCTTTAGAAATAAACAAATGACAACAAATATTATTACAAATAGTGTAGGATTACGTATGTCTAATATCCCCCGTCAAGCGGAAGTGTGGCGGACCGAGGCGAAGCTTCTCCCGAAAAAACTCAAATTGATGTCGCGGGAGACTTTTTGTGAATATGTCGGCCACTTGGAGCTTGGTTGGAATAAACTTTGTGTGTAGTTTCCCTGAGGAGATGAGTTCCCGAATGAAGTGACAGTCAAGTTCAATGTGTTTAGCACGTTTGTGTGAGATCGGATTTTGAGTGAGAAATAACGCGCTTTTGTTGTCACATAGTAGAGTGGGTCGATCGGGAGGCAGTGCATGTAATTCACGGAGAAGATGCGTGATCCAAATTATTTCAACAGCAGCATTTGCCATGGCGCGATACTCAGATTCGCAACTGGAGCGCGACACAGTTGGTTGTTTCTTGGCACTCCAGGACACAAGATTCCCGCCTAGGAATATGGAGTAGCCATATGTGGATCGTCTGGTTTCAATACAACAAGCCCAATCCGCATCCGAGTAGCCCAACAGAGACGTGGATGGAGGACGAGAAAAATGAAGACCAAACGAGAGGGTTCCTTTGACATAACGAAGAATCCGTTTAACACATTGATAATGAGTCATGGTAGGGGCTTGGAGAAACTGGCTGACTTGATTAACAGCATACGAGATGTCGGGTCTGGTGATCGTTAAGTACTAACGAGCACCTACGAGTGAGCGATAGTGAGTGACCTCTTTATATGGCTCGCCATGAGTGGTAAATGCGATGTTGGAGGCAAGAGGGGAAGTAACATGTTTGGCGTTAAGTAATTTTGCTCGTTCCAATATATCATGTGCGTACTTGGATTGACTCAGAAATAAACTGTAGAGCCCGCCAAACGATGAAGACTGACGAAGTCAACCCGGAAGAGTCAAAGCTCAAGTTTTTGGATAATTTCGTGTACAGCTTTTTGAGTACACGAAGTTATCGTGTACTCGAACCTTTTGTATATAGATTTCGTGTACACCTAGGCCTAGTATAAATAGACGTATTTTGTACAGGTTTAGGTTGGAATCCCGAGGCATACGCTCTCTAGACGTATTGAGGCGCTTGTACTCGAAGTTTTGCAATATTTATAAAGTTATCATTTTTCTACTTGCTTTCGTGTTTCAAACTTGGATTCCGCACTTGTTAGAGATCATTGATGATGTTTACAGAGATAAAGTTTGGATCTTGATCAGTTTGAGGACCTACATAAACCGCCAGTGGAATATATAATTTCAAGTCCAAGAAAATAGTTAAGCTTCCCAAGATCCCGTATGGCAAATTCATTGTTGAGTTTTGTGATGAAGGAGCGTAAGACATGAGGATTGTTTCCGGTTAAAATTAAGTCGTTAACGTAGACGAGGAAGTATAAGATGCAAGGTCCTTGTTTGAACACAAACAAAGAGGTGTCAGCTCGACTACATTTGAACCCATTTGTAATAAGAAACGTACTTAAACGATGAAACCAAGCCCTTGGAGCTTGCTTGAGGCCATAAAGTGCCTTGTTTAAGCGACACACATGATTTGGAAATTTAGGGTCTTGAAATCCAGGTGGCTGCTCCATGAACACGAGCTCACTAAGGTTTCCATGAAGGAAAGCATTTGATACATCTAGTTGGTGAAGCGACCAATTATTAATTACAGCCAACGAGAGCACAATGTGAACTGTGGAGGCTTTAACAAACGGGCTGAAGGTATGAGTGAAGTCAAGACCCGGAATTTGACTGAATCCCTGAGCGACAAGACGGGCTTTATGTCGTTCAATTGATCCATCAACATTGTACTTTGTCCGAAAAAGCCATTTGCACCCAACAATATTGTGTAGTGAAGGACGAGGGACTAATGTCCATGTTTTGTTTAAATGAAGAGCATCCATCTCTTTTTGCATGGCTTTCATCCAATGAGGGTCTTTAGCAGCAGTTTTAAAATGTTTGGGATCAACAGATGCAAATAGGGCAGAAAAAAGTTTGTGACCAGAAGTATGAGTCAAATCGGCCCTATGTTTCGGTTTAAATGTACCGACTTTGGATCTTGTTACCATTGAATGACCAGAAGTGGTTGGGGCTGGTGTAGAGGGTGGATGGGGATCCGGTGTAGGGTGAGTTTGGGATTGATTTGTGGGTTGATTGCGTTGGACTGTTGTGGTTCAAGAGGTGGTTCTGGCTGATGTTGGGTTTCAATATCAGGTGGGGTTTCAATGTCACGAGCATCAGGTGGGGTTTGCAACGGGTGTTCATTTGGAATAATAGGATCATCACAAAGGCCACATGGGAAGTGGGTTTCACAATAAGTGGTGTAACCTGTGGAGCAACCGGACAAGGAGCTTCATCCAAAAAATTTGTGATTTGTAGCATGGAAATAGGAATCTGTGATGAGTTGCCAGTAAAAGGAAAAAGATCCTCATTGAACCGGGCATGGCGTGTTACGTAAATTCGGGAGGTAACAGGTTCAAGGCATTGATAACCTTTGTATTGTGATGAGTATCCAATAAAGATACATGGCAAGCTTCACGGGGCAAGTTTGTGTTTCGTATAGTCCCGCAAATACGGGTATACCAAACATCCATATGCTCGAAAATTTTCATAAGATGGAGTGCGATTGTAGACAAGTTCAAATGGAGACTTGTTGTGTAATAATTTGGTAGGCAAGCGGTTTATAATATAAATGGCCGAACTGAAGGCATGAACCCAATATGTAGAAGGAACGTGACCATGAAAAAGCATAGCAAGACCGGTTTCTACAACATGCCTATGTTTCCGTTCCACTCTACCATTTTGTTGCGGAGTGTAGGGACACGAAATCTGATGAAACGTCCCGTTGTCATCAAGAAGCCTTTTGACATTGTGGTTCATGAATTCGGTACCTCCATCGCTTTGAAAAATTTTTACTTTTCGCGAAAATTGAGTTTGAACAAATGTGATGAATATTTTGAATATATCAAAAAAACTTGATTTTGTTTTTAGGGGATAAAACCACATGAAACGCGAATAATCATCCACAAATATTGCATAATAACGATAACCATCAATGGAATAAATAGGCGAAGGTCCCCACAAATCACAATGTATCAAATCTAAGATATTGGAAGCTCAGTTTTCATTTAACGCAAAAGGTAACCGGTGTGCCTTAGCCAATTGACATGGTGAACACGAAATTGGTTTAGGTAAAATTGAAGTAACCGCCAAATGGCCCAGTTTATTTAACATTAAAATAGTATCAAAGGACACATGTCCTAACCGAGAATGCCACAATTCATATGAGGCTTTGACACCGGATCTGGAGTTAGCCACCAAAGCTTGCGGTTTATTTGAAAGCACATATAATCCATGTTCACATCGACCCTGTGCTAGAACCTGCTTCGTTGTTCGATCTTGAATATAAAAATAGGGTTGGGAAAACAAAACATCCAGACTATGATCAGGTGTTAACTTGTGTGACAACTAGTACTAAACCGCCCGGCAAGTCCATACGGTGTGTGTACTTTCACCATTTACTGTGTGTAAATACAGTACGTAAATAGTTGTGTGACAACAGAACCCGGAAAACAAATCACAGTTGTATATGTTTAAGTGAAAACTTAAATACAGTAATTACAACGACTCAAGAGGAACAACAGTGTTCAAACGAATAACAATAACAAATCGGTTGCGATCTGATATCCATGGATGACAGGAATCATATGACCGACAATTCAATGTGAAAACAATGTGATAACAGAATGTTTAGTTGAGTCCGACAGTGAGGAAACACAATTCAAATCAGATTGCAGGGTCGTTTTGGAATAATAAACTGACAGTGTGTTTGCGTGGGTGACGATTCACACAAACATATCTGTGAGTCTAACGTTCTGAACGATAACTGATAAGTAGAAAACCAAATCAGAAAGTGAAACATACGATCGTGTTCGTACAGTTAGCGCTCTGTACGAAGACGCGCGTAAGTGACGCGATCTGACGAAACGAAAACGAAACACGACACGAACGATAATAAATTTAATAAAATAAAATAATTAACATTTTACAATTTTGAAACTCATCAATTAATTTAAATAATATTCTTTGATTATTTACAATTAAATTACGCGTAATTTTCCGGATACGCGACCGAATTACGATCCGAGCAACCGAAATGAACCCGAACACCCCGTGGAGTATAAAAACCCTTAAATGAAAGCTTTCTTTCACTTCTCACCATCCACACCCTCTCTCCTACCCATTTCCGGACACCACCTCTCCACCACCATAAACCACCTTCAAAGCTTCATATCTCTCTCGTTTGTGGACCAAATCGCGTGTTCCTGGTGTCCACGCGTAGCACTCGACTTGCTCTACATGAAAGTACAACGGATCTGAGGATTTTTCCACTGAATCTCGTGGTATGAGCATGAGAAAAGCACTGAAATTAGGGTTTTCTCACCCTTTTATTCGGTTCACACACACATAACCGGCCATAGCATCATTTTCTTTGAACAACTGGATCCATGAACAACTAAACTACACATGTTGTTAACCCCAAATCAATAGCAGTTCTGGTCAACTCGAAATGATGATGGGTTCGCGAGGTTACTGACTAGGTCGGAGATGCCGAACATGTGCAGCATCTGGCCGAACCAGGCGACTCTGCACCGAACCTTTCAAGGTCTGCGAACCCTTGGGAAGCAAGCACAACCGAACCCTTCACCTTGTTAATCGAACCTTCATGATTCCCGAACCCTACCGAGCCTTAGTCGAACCCTTGTATATGAACGAACCCATGATAATCCCGGCGAACCTATGGTCGAACATACAGGTGGACGAACCTTGCATGAAATTGCCGAACCTGTTAAACCTCATACTCGCCGAACCCAACCACCAGCACCAAAAGGTTCGCTGGGTGCTAGCCGTGCCATTTTTCTTTTCTTCCTTCTTCTAATCGAGATGTTTAGCAGCCCAATCAGCCGACTCATTTATTGGTCTCGGCCCAACACATATGCTGAACGGTCCAACACCCTCAAATAAGCCTCCATTGGCCCAACTGTATTTGTTTCAGGCCCATTATCAGTTTTCCCAGCCCAACAGTTTCTTAGTTTCGGCCCAGTAAGATGTTCGGCCAAGCCCAAATCAACCAGTACTTCGGCCCAAAGGGGAAATTGATTCGGCCCACTTCAGTTTAACCGGCCCATTTGACTACCTCAGGCCCAGCAGCCCATTCCTTCGGCCCACACACAAGAACTACGGTCCACTAACATCTAATTGGTCCAACATCAATCCTTTGGCCCGCCATTAATAAACCGGCCCAACTTCATCTATCGTGGCCCAACAGTAGCACAGTCCATTTTCAACTTGAGGCTCAATTTATTTACGAAAGCCAATCTAATTCAATCGGCCCAAGACACAAGTGTATTCGGCCCAAATGATTCAATTCATAAATTAACACATGAAATTAATTTGCAAGGTTAACACATGAGGCTTTAAATTACAAAGTGAGACTTTGTACTTGGAACATGATAATGGAATTCAAGTGTACGTATCATAACAAGTTTCAAATCAATTTAAATATAAAACGATAATCAAGAGGTAATAAATTCATTTTAATATTTATTAAGGGCTAGTAAAATCTATAGCCATTGAATCAAGGCCGAATCAGGACTGTGACTTACACGTGTTAGCCATCATTAGGGCTAACACATACACGCGCACAAAACACATTAACTGGCACTTATAAGTTACATACAACGTGATTAACAATACAGGGACGTGAAACAATCAGTCAAGTATAATCAAGGAGCGCGTGTCTTCATTCTATTAAGCTAAGTCAACCCTACAACAACAAGGTGAGTTCATATGCCCCTTTTCTTAATCTCTACTGATTTCAAAGCTCGGGGCTGAGAAACATGCAAAACTTTTATTTACTTAAAAGTTTCTATTCACATATTGCTTATTTCATGATTTAGATAAATATTGTTTATCTTTATTATCATTGATCATTACATGCTTGCTTGTTTGATGTTATCATACGTGAGGTAATTAGGAAGATACATGCCATTATAGCTTCCTGACACATTTATACACTAGAACAATACAAGTTGTTAAGAATATATCTTACGACTGTTTATTGTTCTTACACGATAGGACAATGGGGAAACCGAGGGATAACATACCAAAAACAATTACAAAATAACCAGAATGACAATCATGATATTGTAACTTCATGATAACAAGATCATTCACATATTACTAACGTAGAGTATAAGACAAGTTCTTATAACACTCCGTTAAGTTAGTAAGAACACTCAGCATCAAGATAACAGTTGAGACTATTACTGGTGATATCAAGGATGACATCAGGAAAATCTAATTCCAATATGTCATTCCCCGTACATGCTAGCATCATATTATAAGACTTGATCTTATAATATCATACTTGTACTATAGTGAAACATATGAATCTATATGAGACTAAATGAGACTAGAGAATGAGACTATAATGAGACTATATGAGACCACGAGATTGTGACTACGTGATTCGGAAGTGAATTCTATAGGAATTTAGGCAATATGAGTCTATATGAATCTATATGTTGAAACTATATGAGCCTATGTGATGAGCCTATGTGATGAGACTATATGAGACTATGTGATGAGACTATATGAAACTATATGAGACTATGTGATGAGACTATATGAGACTATGTGATGAGACTATATGAGACTATATGAGACTATGTGATGAGACTATATGAGACTATGTGATGAGACTATATGAGACTATGTGATGAGACTATATGAGACTATGTGATGAGACTATATGAGACTATATGAGACTATGTGATGAGACTATATGAGACTATGTGATGAGACTATATGAGACTATATAAGACTATGTGATAAGACTATATGAGACTATATGAGACTATGTAATGAGACTATATGAGCCTATGCGATAAGACTATATGAGACTATACGAGACCAAATGAGACTACGCGATGAGACTAGGTGGAACCGGGGGTGAATTGGAATGGATATCCATCGTTGTATTACAGGTAGTGTCGAGTGCAGTTAAGCATGTGGTGGGGTGGCGTCTGGGCTTGACCCTTTCGGATGCCCCTATATATAAGCATGCTTGACTGGATAAGACATTATCTGTGAATACAACCATGGAGAGGACATTGGGCGAAACATGGGATTCAATTAACAATACAACTTGTGTGAAACGCTGTGAACATGATTGACATAATTCAATGGTTTTCAATTACTAAACTTATGAACTCACCAACCTAGTGTTGACTTTGTTTAAATGCATGTTTTTCTCAGGTGACGGACAGTTTAGTTAACAAGCATCAGTGTTTAAGCTAGAGGACTTTTAGAAGACCTAGCTTACTTTTGGATGCATACATTTTGATGACATTGTGAATCTATTTTGCATATCTTGTACAGCTACAAGATAGAAACTACACGACTCTTTTTGGATTAGATTTACTTAGTTAAATTATGAACACGTACTGTGTAATTTAACTTTGTAATTCTATGTTATATGTCATGATTAGCATTTCTCATTATACATCATGTGCCATACAAACAATCTGATCATTCCGATTATCATTCAAGATATCGCGCCCCGGGAACCTTCCGCCCGACGGGAAAACCCGATCCGTTCCCGCCGGGCCGGGGTGTGACAACTTGTTAATAGATAGCATGTTATTTGTGAGCTTAGGAATAACAAGGACATCACGTAATTGAATATGGTTATTAATAGAAGTGTTGCCAATATGAGAGATAGGAAGAGAGTTACCATTCCCAAAGGTAGCCTTGCCATTGTACGGGATCGGTTGAGTAACTAAAGCAGTGGAATTAGTCATGTGATCCGTAGCCCCCGAGTCAACAAACCAATCGGGTCCTGAGGTGTTAACATGACATTGAGCGTGGAAGGCTCTTGCTAGGTCGGGTTCAGTTTGGGGAGCACGTTGAGCAAAAGTAGCCAGTTGAGGACAAGCACTCGCATAATGACCTTCGGTTCTACATAGTAGACAGTGCGGGGAACGACGACCGCGTCCCCGACCGCCACGAGTGGACCGACCACCACGTCCCCTGATATTATTGACATGGCGAGATTGAGCAGTGTATGCAACAGGAGGGGTAGTGTGGCCATGCACAGATTGAAGAAACAATTCATGAGATTCAGCTTGTGCAAGAAGATCTCGAAAACTGGTAGGATTTCTGGAGGCACGAACTACAGTAGAGAATGATTCAAAACCAAGGCCCAGACCTCGCAAGAACAAGTGAGTTTTGTTGGATTCGTCTTCCGGGTAACCAATGGCAGACAATTGATCACAAATAAGTTTAAATTTTCGACCAAATTCAGCCACAGTAGAGTTACCTTTCGATATTTGTCGAAGTTGATCACGCAAGTTCTGCATACGCTCCATGGAGGGGCAACTGTATGCTGTCTCAAGAGCCAACCAAATTTGTCGAGCGGTGGATAAGCCCATGATTTCACCAAAGCTTTCCTCTGTGAGAGATGCTTGAAGCAAGATAACAACGCGCTGATCAGCGGAAATCCAGGCCGAGTGAGCGGGATTGGGAGATGATTTGCCATCTTTGAGGATCTCGGTCGCCGCATGTTTGACGAGCCATCAACGTGAACTAGAAGTTTTTGATAGGAAAGAAGAGGGAGGAGTTGATTTTTTCACATAAGGTAGTTTGTGGATGACAACTTGATCGGAATCATATGCATAAGTGAATTTAGGGATATGTTTGAGTCTTGAGAAGAGGATGCCATGGATAGTGTTGAAAGGTGGGAGGATGGCCGAGAAACGTGAGAGATAGAAATGGTTAGCGGAAGAGGTATAATGTGAAAGGATAGGTCAGGATGTTAAAGAGGCGTGGTTGTGGCCACGCCCAAAAGAGCCGGAGTTCCACGCCCTATCACACCCCTCTAACCAGTACACCCCACGGTCTCATTGAGTCCTAAAAAAATTGTATGAAATAAAATAATAATAATAATAATAATAATAATAAGAGTAAATTACTGATTTTGTCCTTTAAAAATATAGCAATTTGCTGGTTTCGTCCTTTGACTTCGAAAATTACTAGGAGTGTCCTTTTTTTGAAAATTTTGCACGGGTTACGTCCTTTGTCACTAACCCCGTTAATTATTTCCGTTAAAACCCCCATGTGCCTGTCACATGAGGGGTAAAATAGTCATTTCATCATCATCTTCTTCCCCACTTCACTAGGGTTTTCAACCACCACCATCTGCCACCACCAGCAACCACCATCGGCGGCAGGGGACGATGTACCGAACCCGAAAGTTGAGCCGGTTGCAGAAGCGGAAGAAGCGCCGAAGCCAAAAGCAGGCGATGCAGCGGCGGACGATTGCGTAGAAGATGAAGATGACGCAAACGAGAATCCGAAAGAAGAAGTTGAAGATGCGGATGATGACGATGATGCTGGTGCTCCAGATGTAGGGTTAGAGGGGGCGGATGCACCAAATAGGGAAGAGGATGAAGTAGGGTTTGAGGAGAATGAAAATGGAGATGTAGATGATGATGGTGCAAACGAAAACGGAGACGGAGAAGATGACGATGCAGGATTTGTGTTAAAGGAGAAACCTGCCATTGTAGATGCTTCTCTCTCTGTAGATTCAGGTTGAGTTTCAAACGGGAGAAAGGGGGGGGGACGACAAGGGTTGCTGGTGGCAGATGGTGGTGGTTGAAAACCCTAGTGAAGTGGGGAAGAAGATGATGATGAAATGACTATTTTACCCCTCATGTGACAGGCACATGGGGTTTTAACGGAAATAATTAACGGGGTTAGTGACAAAGGACGTAACCCGTGCAAAATTTTCAAAAAAAGGACACTCCTAGTAATTTTCGAAGTCAAAGGACGAAACCAGCAAATTGCTATATTTTTAAAGGACAAAATCAGTAATTTACTCTAATAATAATAATAATAATAATAATAATAATAATAATAATAATAATGATAACAACATATATATATATATATATATGTATATATATTATATTTGTCTAACGTAACAAAATTTGTGTTGAATCTAAGAAAATTAGGGAAAATTACAAAAATATTTGACCAAAATTTTAAACAAAATGACCATTTGACTTTTCCATCACCAAAATGTCCATGCCTTTACAGGCGCCGGCGCACGTATACTTACGGGCGGCCGCCTATATGGGATCCAATGGGATTTCGCCATGTGTCCTTAGCGGGCGCCCGGACCGACCACACAGGCGCCCGAACCTAGTTACGGGCGTCCAAGACTTTTTTTTCGGTAAACGTGTCACAGGCGTCCGCTTGTACTTTACAGGCGCCTGCCTGTACTTTACAGGCGCCCGACTGTACTTTTTTATTTTTTTCCTATTTTTTTTAATTTTTTTTAAACGACTTTTTATTTTTTTTAATTTTTTAGAGGCGGACGCCCGTGACAACTTACTTTTTAAAGGGCGTTCGTCAGATTTAAGAGGCGTGGCCGCCCGTGTAGGACACATGGCGAAATCTCATTGGATCCCATATAGGCGGCCGCCCGTAAGTATACGGGCGCCGGCGCCTGTAAAAGCATGGACATTTTGGTGATGGAAAAGTCAAATGGCTATTTTGTTTAAATTTTTGGTCAAAGTGGGTATTTTTGTGATTTTCCCGAAAAATTATTGACGGTAGAGAGAGTGTGTATGTGTCAGAAAGACGAAAGAAATGAAAGAATGGAACGATAATCGAGGAAATAAACAAAGAACAAACACAAATGATTCATATCATCTCTTTAATTTACACTTCTCACTCCGCCAGCCATGAGCGATTGGATTGGCTTTTCCCTCAACCACCACCCTGCAACTCATCACCATGCCGCCACCACCACCAACGCCGGAGATTCCCCTCCCATGCCGGTGATTCCCATCCACGACTTCCACCCTCCGCCTCCTCCTCCTCCTCCTCCCTCTTCAACACAAGGTGTCTTAATTTCAATCTTTCTTCTTTTTACGGTGTTTTCATCTGCAAATTGTAATTTATACGTATCAGAGCTTCAGCTTGTTTTCTTTTATTTTTGCTAGCAGGCTGGAGGTTAGAAGGTGGTCCAAAGCTGGAAGATTTCTTAGGCGGTGGCGGTGGCGGTGGTGATATTGTTGAGTCTATAGACGCCGCCAGTGCCAGCTCCAGCTGTTATTTCTCCCCGGCGCCGTCGTTTCTGCTACCGTATGGTTACCCTTGTTATAACACCACCGCCACTGCAACTGCTAACGGTGTCGTTTCATATGACGGTGCAAATGCAATGACTCAGATGTCGGAGATCAGAACGACGGACTGTGATGAGCGAAGTGTAGGAAACGTTCGGGAGGAGTGTCTGGCACTGGCGGTGGTGCCGGCGGGTGATAACCGGAAACGCTCGGTGGTGGAGATGAATTCATCGAGAAAAGGGGAATTAGTTACTCGTAAATCGGTCGATGGGTTTGGGCAACGAACTTCCCGGTACCGTGGCGTCACCCGCCACCGGTGGACGGGAAGATATGAAGCTCATTTGTGGGACAATAGTTGCCGGAAAGAAGGTCAGACCAGAAAAGGCCGTCAAGGTACAAATTATGTTGTTTATACGATGCTTACGTGTTTGTGTTTATACGTAAAGGTACAAAGTCTGCATTTTTATCGCATCGGTATTGATTGTTTTTTAGGGATAAAATGTAGCAGAAGTTATCAAGCAAACTTTTTTGTGTTATAACTCCGTGTTTGTGTGATTTTATCACGTAAAAATAATTAATAGTTTGCATAAAATCATATAGACTTCATGCACTTCGCACACAAAAAGCTTTTTTACTTTGAACTTAGCTTTTGCATTTTAAACTTTCTCATATACCATTTGTATTTACCATATTATACTAACCAAGTACATATGTTTTCGATCCGGTTTCGAATGCTCTTCGGGGATGAATGATGATGTATTCACTTGCGTGTGGCGGTTCGTTGACATCAGTTTATCTCGGTAAGTTGACAAACTTGTACTTCAACGGTTATCTTATTCCGGTAAAATATCAGTTGTTTGAGGAACAAAAGATCTTTGGCTCGCGTATTGGGTCAAACTAAAGGAATGTTGCTTCTACTATTCAGACACCACTCTTGTGTCATGCAGGATACGGGCCATATGAATGTAGTGTTGTCACATATATGTTATATGGGCCATATGCTCATATGAGTGTTTTAAGGATATGTGTATGACAAGGCCATAGGACATATATGACCATTTTTCGCCTTCTAGCATGGTCCTTATGATAGATGTCACGTAACCTTCACCTTTTGTGTCATGTGTGTTGAGTGTGTAACACTATATATGTTGTATAATACAAGACAATATTATATATAACGTGTGTAGTAAGTAATATGTTGTGTAGTACAATCCAATGGCGAATGATAATAGGGACTGGGGGACCACCCCTCATTTTTCCATCCGTAGTTAATTTTAATTTTTTGACCGAAAATTTATTTTTTGTTCTAAGCATCGGTTTCGTCCCTCCTCGTTTATAAAGTTAACATGTATCGTGAGTCTCATAAATTTTCGTCGCTCCTCGTTTAAAAAGTTAACATGTATTGTGAGTCTCATAAATTTCCGTCCCCCGTTCAAAACGTTCAAGTTTTGTCACTGGTACAATCCTACTTGGCATCATATTTAAGATCATTAAGGTTATCTTCGACTATAGGTTAGAGAATCATATTAATTTCATGGCAAGCTATTTTTGGGCATTTTATTTTATCAAGATACATAATTTTCTAAATATTTTATATGTTTTCATATCATCACACTTATCATGTACATCTTTTATAACTAACGTTGTTAACTACTACTACATACATAAAGACATAAAAAAATAAAAAAAAAAACTTTATTGAAATTTGATAGTAGGTTTTGCTAATCGAGTTTTTGAAATATTCAGGGGGATATGATAATGAAGAGAAAGCAGCAAGAGCATATGACTTGGCTGCTCTAAAATATTGGGGTGCTACAACTCATATTAACTTCCCTGTGAGTGTTTTTTTAGTAATTTTTTTATTTCTGTAATTCATCTGTATCGTTTAACGATTTGTTCTTTATAATCTATTAACTTATCAAATGGTTCATCGTGTGATGGTAATTTAGCTAGCTGATTACGAAAAAGAGATTGAGGAGATGAAAAATATGAACAGACAAGAATTTGTAGCCAACTTAAGAAGGTAATATATGTTACTCGCACAAATAAAAAATACCTTAAAAAACTACATAAAATTTTAGTTTGTACCAATCATAGCAAGTGTTGCTAAAATATGTTTGCTATGATTGGTAAAAAGTTTGAAAGTAGATCGTTATTTTATGCAATCTGCTTTCAAAAGTTTGCTCTGATTGTTAAAAGTATGTTGCTATTTTATGCGATAAGTAAAAACCAAGAACGAATATATTATTTTAGGATGAATTTGTATTTTAACATGTTATTATAACACAATGAATACAGGAAAAGCAGTGGGTTTTCAAGAGGGGCGTCTATGTATAGAGGAGTTACAAGGTAAAACGAAAAGTAGACTTGGTCATATTCTCAGTGCAATCGTTTATGCATAATGTACAAGTTATCATTGCATGATTGCAATCTGTTCCATTTTTTGCAAAGGCAGACATGGCACACATGCTATGAAAAATAAAAGCCAACTTTTATTTATGACAAAAAAAGCATTATATGACTTTTGCAGTTGCTTTTTGACCCATGCAATGCCACTTGCATTCCTCATATTGTGAACTTGCTGTTTTTTTTTTTTTAATAATGAACCTTCGGGTCACTTCGATACCCAACTTATCAGGGAGAACGGATAAAATGCGACCATCTTTTGCTAGTTTATTATATATGGTGCAGCCTTAAGGCGTCGTTAATTTGTATATATGCATGTATGTGCCTGTTCCTGTGTTTGTGTCCCAGATGAATCGATTCCGAATCGATTCCAACACTTTTGAATGAAAATCGAGGTTCTTGCTAATACAAGATTTCCTCTTTTGAACCTTACCCTATATAAGTGTTTGTCTGTGTATGTGCCGAGTGTGTATGCTTGGAGAGTGTGCATGTCTGGTTATAGATATATGTATATGTGTATATAGATTTATATATGTGTGTGTTTACCCTTTTACACCGATATACACACAAATACACACATATAGAGAGAGAAGAAAGATAAATTGATAACTCACTTGAGCTGAGAAAAATCGTGAAAACCATATATAACATTCTAAAAAAATTCTTTTTTTGTATTTAGATATGTAATATATGTTTTATAAACATAAAAAAATAAAAAATAAGAAAATTTATATGTGTTTGTTACACATATGTTACATATTTACTTTTTACTGTTACACAATGTAAAAACACACGTCATTCTATAACACGTACTTATATATACATATATATATATATAAAGGATGGTTCGAATGTTAACTATTTCTTATTGCAATAACCAAATAACTACATCTTATTATTTTGGGGCCCACATTAAAGTAAATCTAAAGGTGTCGGTTTTTTCTTATTTTTTTAATTAATGTAAGTGGGCCTTACATTAATTAAAAATAAATAAACCTAAACCTTTAGATTTATTTTAGTATGAGCTCCAAAGTAATAAGATGCAGTTATTCGGTTAACGCAATAAACAAGGGTTAACATTTGATCATCTCCTTATATATATACACACACACATAACCCTCCCTTTTTCATGGTTTTTATTATACATAAATAGGGGGTTTCTTTTTTGTGTTTTTGCTAATTCATCACCGTTTAGAAATTAAATCAATTGTAAGTTTAAGTTACACTATCTGATGTAAGTAAGTGTAAGAAACTTACACTTACTTACATTTTGATTTAATTTCTAAACGGTGATAAAGTAGCAAAAACACAAAAAAGAAACCCCTCATATTTATGTATAATAAAAACCTTGACAAAAAAAAAAAAGATTCGGGCAAAAAACGTCAGGGTTAATGCTATAAGGGAGGGTTAACAATGGAACCTTCCCATATATATATATATACATATATATATATAGGGGATGGTTCCGTTGTTAACCCACTGTAATTGTGGTAACCCAAATAACCCTGCAAAAAATTGCCGAATCTTTTATTTTTTTTCATGGTCTTTATTATACATATTTAGGGGGGTTTCTTTATTGTGTTTTGGCTAATTCGCAAGACAAATCGAATTTGCATCGGTGTAAATTTAATTTGCATTTCGCAACATTTAGAAAAGTGCAAAACTTTTACACCGATGCAATTCGATTTGCCTTGCGAATTAGCCAAAACACAAAAAAGAAACCCCCCTAAATATGTATAATAAAGACCATGAAAAAAAATCAAAGATTTAGCCATTTTTTCAGGGTTATTTGGGTTACCACAATTAAGCAGGGTTCTTATTTGAACCAAATCATATATATATATATAGGGAGAGGATCAAATGTTAACCCTCCCTTATAGCGTTAACCTTGGCAAAAAATGCCCGAATCTTTGAATTTTTTTCATGGCCTTTATTATACATAAATAGGGGGTTTCTTTTTTGTGTTTTTGCTAATTCATCACCATTTAGAATTTAAAACAATTGTAAGTTTAAGTTACACTATCTGATGCAAGCAGTGTAACACAAAGTTACACTTGATTTAAATTCTAAACGGTGATGAATTAGCAAAAACACAAAAAAGAAACCTCCCTATTTATGTCTAATAAAGGTCATAAAAAAAATTTTCAAAGATTCGGGCATTTTTTGCCAAGATTAACGGGTTAACGCTATAAGGGAGGGTTAACAATGGAATCATCCCACACACACACACACATATATATATATATTACTTTTTTATTTTATTATAATAACATATATTACATCCCTGTATAGGAAAATGAAAAAAAAAGATTCGAATTTTAACCGTGTTTTCTCAACTCAAGTGGGTTTTTCAAATTATTATTTATCTATACATACGTATACATATATGAAACATGGTACACAAAGATCAATGTGGTCAAATGTTTTAATGATTTAATAAAGGAAATAAATTGGTTTTGGTCATTGAAGTTTAATATTTTGGCAGGCATCATCAACATGGAAGGTGGCAAGCTAGAATTGGAAGGGTTGCAGGCAATAAGGACTTGTACCTTGGTACCTTCAGTAAGTTCATTCATTCATTGTACACTCTTATATTGTCACATGTATCATGTATATGAAGTAGTACACTTACCAATTATCATTTTATGTTCACACTCTAGGATACAAGTAAAATTACACTAATTTAAATGTTATTTTACTTATTTTGTGAAAATAACGTTAAAAATGTTGGGATGTTCAAACAATAACTTTGAGCTGGGACTCCTTCGGAGCAGCCTCTCTATCCCAACTGGGATAGGGGTAAGGTTTGTAGACATCTTTCCCCTCCAGACCCTACTGAAAAGTGGGAATATACTGAGTAAGTTTGTTTTTACACTCTAGGGTGCAAAGTTATATGCACCTAACTAGACCAAACTCAATATACCAGATACGCGTGTTTGGTTTTTTATTCTAGATTTTCAAAACTAAGTTCGGTTCTTGATTTAGTTACGATTTTCTCAAATTTTGGTTCTCGTTTTGCTCAGATGTTTCATATGATCTGATATGATATGATACAGGTACACAAGAGGAAGCAGCAGAGGCTTACGACATAGCAGCTATCAAATTTAGAGGGACAAGTGCAGTGACCAACTTCGACATAAGCAGATACGATGTGAAAAGAATATGTTCGAGTTCGACGTTGATTGCTGGTGAGCTGGCGAAACGGTCCCCACGAGAAACGGGCCCCACAATGCTTGAGGACGGTATTGAGCCATGTGATGATTTTGCTGACATGGTATGGGCTGGAAACCAGGGGCAGCCACTTGAACTTGAAAACCAACAGCTTGCTAATAATATTGAGGACACGAGCCCAAGTGATTTAGCCATTCATATTGGCCGGGGGTTGGATGAAAACGGACCCGTTAATCTTGACCCGGGGTTAGATGAAAACGAACCAGGTGGTGCGGGTGGAAACTTACTTTGGTAGTTTGGTGAGATGAGGGGCTTTAGTAGGAAATAGTAACAAATTAAATATTTTAAAATGAATTTATAGATATTATCAGTGTTATTATCGAACTTAAAATTATAGTATTAGAAAAAAGTATCGTAGCTTTTTTAAGCGAGAAGACGGTCAAGAAATCTGTGAGAGAAGCGGAGATATGAATTATTTTATATGTTGTATTTTTGTTACCTAATTAAGATCTGTAGTATATTTTATAAGTCTTGTGCTGTATAACGTAATAATATTATTATTATTCTTGTAATGTATCACATAGTATTTATATAACATATTATTTGTGATACATTTATATTTTATATTAAATTATATTTTATATGTTGTAAAATTTTAACAAGAAATTGAAACTAAACTCATTGCAAGAACAAAAATAATATTCTAGAAATTATAGAAACATAAATTACGATACATAAAAGTTAAAAAAAGAATGGTAAAATACATAAAATGGTGAACGTTACCGTTAAAAAGTAAAATACATAATATGAAGATAAACCAAAAGAAGTAATTGTAAGAAAATAAACTGAACAAGATTCGAAGATTGAGAATCAGATGAATACAAAAACAAGATGTAAAAAAATATACACTTTTGTTGCTAATGATTTTTTTTGTTAAACAAAGGTTCCTTAAAACAGATTTTAGATCACTCAGGTGAACTTTACTGTTTCTTAGGGTATAACAACCATAGTAGTGTGTACTGCTAGAGTTAACAAAAAAAAACTCAAAATATTGCCTGAAACAGTAGCGTATTACAATGTATCACTAATAATCGATCGTTTTTTGTTGCGAATTATGCATAGTATGTATGTATTGCTATCTTTGTGGTTCAAAAATTGTGTGAGTATTTCAAAAAATTTAGCAGACCGTAGCTTGCTTATTCATGGCTTAATTACTAACAAATTAATGGATTGAATTTTAATTAGGTAGAAGAAGAGTTAGTTGTGTCGTGTTAACCCGGGAGCCCGATTTGATTCGAACCAAATTTTTCCAGTTCCCTGAGGCCAGAAAGACAAATGCAAATCCGGTGCTAGTCTTGTTCCTAGGCTTGAGCGACAATGCGAGGGTATTAGCCAAAAATACAAGTTCATCTGTCCTCCAACTTATAAACTAACAAATATTTTTAACTAGGGTGTCAATCGTGTCGGGTTGACGGGTTAGCGAGTTAACAGGTCACGGGTTGGCGGGTTGGTGGGTTGAATTTTGCAACCCGAACCTGACCCGTATATTTATTCGTGTCAAAGTTTTTAACCCTAACCCGGATTGACGTTAATTCATGTCAACCCGAACATGACCCGTTTAACCCGTTTATATAAAATAATCAACGAATTTACAGATTGTAAGTTGGTTCGTGGTTGAAAGCATGCACTTATGTAAATCACAATTATAAAGTATGAAATTTAAAATAAACTTATTTGTATGGTTAACTTTAAAAAAACTTAAAATATTTTTTGAATGAAAAAAGTATAGAGTTTGTTACTCGATCAATTAAAGTATGGTTAATAATTAAAAGAAAAACAACTAGATATATGTTGCAAGAAAGAAAAAATAAAAAAATAAAAATTTTGAAACCTTAAACGGGTTAACGGGTCAACCCGTTTATAAATGGGTCAAACCGAACCTAACCTGTTTTATAAACGGGTCAACCCGAACACGACCCGTTTATTAAACGGGTTATAATTGCCAACCCAAAAGGTGATTATTTTCGTGTCGTGTTCGGGTCGTGTTTCAGGTCGTGTCTGGAATTGTCACCCCTAGTTTTAACTCTCCATCAATGAGGGATACACAATCCTCGCATCTCATAGCAATTTATAATTTAAGCAACACAACTATAAGCATCGATATATTATTTATCTTAGCTTCATTTTAAACCCGATTTTACTCATTGTGAACCCCTCACATCATAGAACAAGATCCTATTTTTTAATAATTGTGTTTGTAACATATACAAATGTGGTCAAAATTAATAACATCACATAATTATTATTAATAAATTTCAACAATTATTTTATACTATATACACAGAACCTCACATTAACATTAGCATAAAGCATTTTAATTTGTCATTTACGTATTACAAGTTACAACTTCACATGAAATGTCATGAACAATAGCAGAAGGCATTCTGTGATATTTTTTATTTTTTATTTTTTATTTCTTTTTTTTCTAATGTTTTAGTTTTAGTTTTTTATTTATTAGTTTTAAACTTATAGGTTTGTTTAAATTTTGGTTTCTTGACATTTGTTTTTACGACGGATTATAGTTTGAAGTTTATCATTGTGACTACGTTTGCATCTGAGTTCATAATACTCGTTTATATGATAAAGTATGTCTTGGAGTTAAATCTTATGAAGGGGTATGCTTTCGACTTTTGTGATAGAGTAACGCTCGATTTTATGATGAAGTACGTTTCAAATTTCATTAACAGTTTGACGATCACTTCAAGACAAAGCATTTTTTTTTAGTTTTGTAATAGAGCAACAATGGTTTCTAGGTTATTTAATTTGTGCATATGTAATTTACACGATGCAAGCAAACTAGGAGTAACGTTTGGTTTGGATGGTTGATATAATTTAAATTTAAGTAGGGTGGATCATGCTATATTGTTACATTTATGTTATTAACTTAAAAGTTGTATTATGACATGAGAATTCAGAGTATATGAAAGTTCCAAGTTATATTTATTTAAACAAATAACTACAAAGATTTTAAATATTTTAAGTTATAACTTTATAGAGTAAGTTACCGAGATATTGTCTGAGATGATGATTGTGGTTTGCTAGTATTTCACTTTTGATCCTAGGTTTCATAAATTACACATATGATCCCAAACTTCAAACAATGTGTAACACATAGTCCTTATGTGAGTTAATTTGGTCAAGTATGTGAGGGTAATTTGGTAACATAAGGACTATATGTGTTATAAACGTTTAAAATTTAAGACCATGTGAGTAATTTATGAAATTTAGTGACCAAAAGTGAAATACTTTAATAATTAGGGCTTAAAAACCGTTTCTTATACATATTAGTATATCTAACAAAATTCATATATGAATAGTGTTTATCACGATAAATTGATAAATTCATTCTATCGCGATAAATTCGTTTTTATTGGTTTTGAGATTTTCCATTTATCATGATAAATTCATTTTATCGTGATTTATCGTGATAAATTAACTCTATCGCTATAAATTCTTTTTTATTGATTTTTTCCTTGAGATTTTCTGTGATAAATCCACTTTTCGTGATTTTTTCGTGAGAAATTCCTTTAAATTATCTCATACGCGGGCAGTTTAATTTTAATTTTAGTTTCTTTTTGTTTTTTTCTTAACCTATAATAAATTTGTTTTATAGTTATAAAAGTTTCTTTTGTATTACATCTTGACTCATAAAAGATTTGTTTTATAGTCACGAATCTTTGTACGTTAATGTTTTTTTCTTTTGAGTTCGTTCCTGAGTCAAACAAGGGTGTTAAATTTTCGCGGCAACGCGCGAAAGGCGCCATCTAGTTGTTTATAAAATTTACTATTTTTGGCTTAAATAAAAATGCATAAGGCTTACAATTTTTTTCTTTTACAATATTTTACGTTGAAGATCTTGTAACCGATTAGGCATCCTTTGCATTTGTTAAGTTGACAATGTATTATGCAATATTTAAAAACCAATTCGACCGATTCAACTGTCTGTCACTTACTAATCCGGTACGAAACCCTCCGGTATTATGCAGGTTTCTTCGATCTATTGTGTCGGCGGTTTAATCCAGTTTTACCGGTATTTCCGGTTTAAAAAAAACACAGAATTCGGCTTTTAAGTGATCGTAAACTTGATGCGTTTAACACGCCAATGTCAAAATCCTATTATGCACTTTTATTTAAAAAAAATATTAGAATTCGAGTACTTTTACATTGTTTTGGGTGAATTTTAGTACCTTTTGAATTGTTTTTGGACGAATTTGTATACTTTTTGATAACTTATTTGATTATAAGTTGTATTTCTATAGAATTTTATGGTTAATTAGTGTGCCAAGTTGAACCATCCGGCACAACCCGGTTCAACCGGTTGAACTATTTTTGAGCCAAATCCGATCCACCAAAAATGCCGGTTTTTAAAACATTTAGTTGAAGCAAAAATTGCGTTGCAACATGACAACTTACATTTAAAAACGTTGTGTAACGCTAAAAAAAAAGTCAAATGTTTTTTTGTGTTTATCTCATCAAAGGCTAAATAGTAAAAACTAAGGGTATCCGCAGCCCATGCCCCACCCTCCTCCGCGGGATCTTCCCTTTGGCGGCCACTAGCGGGAACACCGCCACCCATACCAGTGGCTCCCATCAAAAACCCTTCCACGGCCCCCGCCCCCCGCCCCCCGCTGTGCTTTCTGTTTTCTGATTGGGCCACATCATTTTTAGTTTGCAACAAAAGAAATTTCGGTGGATAATGTGGAATAGTGGGGAAGAGTTTTCAGCGGGGTGACCACTGTGGAGTTTAAGGTTTTCAGTGGGGTGATGACGTGACAGGAAATTTCGATGGGAAGGGATTTTCAGTGGGGTGACCGCTGTGGATAGCCTTAAAACATGACGAAAGTAAAAGAAAAGGAGAAGACGCCTCCTCTCGTCATATAAACCCAAAGCCCTAAATATCTGCAACGATCCCACGAAGCAACATTGTGGACGCGCGAAATGCTTCTTAGGCTTTCTTAACACATAATATTAGGGACGTTTATCGGGTCGGATTACGAGTTGTTCGGTTTATTTAAATCGGGTTATGCGGATTTGAATTTTTTTCCCTCTATCCGAAACCAACCCTACCCGAATTGGTTTGATACCCGTCCAACCTGAATCTATCTGAATTAGAATTCGGTTCGGATTCGGATAAATCCGAACAACTCGAACAACCTTAATAAAGCTGAATAAAAATTTCCTAATTTATTGTTCATGTTTTTAATATTTATGTTTCTAAAATTAAATATTATACGTGTTTATACTAGCAATACAACACTTCAAAATTAAAAATTATATAAAGATCACAAATCTATCATAATAAAATAGTTTTAATAAATTCCATGATTAATAAAAAAATTCATGAATGGCCCAAAAAACTCAAAAATAATAACAAGTCCATTGGCTAGTAATAGGTTATTCGGATATTCGAACAACGCAAATTGCACAAAACCTAAAATCATAATCCGACCCGAATATTCAAATAACTCTTCGGATTCAGACATATCCGACCCGATCAAACCAAATTAAGATTTGAATTGAGTTTTTCGCTTTTAGATACGATTCGGGTTTCGATTTTTTCGTATTTTGGGTTTTTTTGAACATCCCTAACGCCTGTAGGGTAACTCAGCCTCAAAACGGACTGCCATCTTTGGGTAGGAGTCTGCTAAACTGCGAAACAAAACCTAGCAACCGGATGATGACAGGTGGCATGTTGACTCATTGAAACCTAGACGGTCGAAGACCGGCCGCCTGGCCTAAATCCTAATGGTCTGTTATGGGTCCAAAACTCGCTTATAAAAGGGGCTCTCAGCCCTCTCTTTAATGATTTAAAAGTTCTTTAGAAAGAGGGATGGTATTATCGCTAACATGGGAATATTCGGGACCCTTGTGTCGGTGCAATCATGAAAGCTGGGTGACAATTAGAGTTTTTCAAATAGACAAGTGTTTGAAGAGATATGAGTTCATGTTAGATGTTGGCATTCTGTAAATTCAAGTTTTCTTAATATAATATTTTTCTATTGTTTATATATGTATTGTCATGTGTTCTCATGTAAATCTAGTATAGAGGTATGTTACAAGAAACGAGTGCTACAATGAGGTCACGAGGTGCGCTTATAAAGGCACACATGACATAAACAAAAACACAAGAGAATGAATGAGACGTGTAAAACTTAAAAGTATGACCTATAAAATACAGTGTGTAAGCCTCACAACCCAAATAAAATAAGGATGAAGCTAGAGGTGGGCAAAAAAAAAAAAGGATCCGGAACCGGAACTGACAACCCGAACCGAAACCGGTCATACCTGAACCGTGGGTACAAACGTGTCCGGTTTTTCAGACACATTAGAACCGGAACCGAAACCGGTAAAACCGGAACTGGTTCCACCTATAACCGGCCAAAACCCAAACCGGAACCGGTCAAAACCCGAATTGTAACCGGTCAAAAACCGGTCGAAACCCGGAACCGAGTATTGACTTTGTTGACCGGAACTGAAACCGGTTGAAACCGGAACCGGTTCCTAAAAACCCGATTTACGCACCTCCAGATGAAGCAAAGAAAAAAATGACCTAAAAAACACAATGTCTAAGGCCCATGGCCCAAATAAAATAGTACAACATTAACTTATAGTCTTATACTATAAGCCATAAATTGTCTACAATAATATTCTTAACTTCATTTTTATTTAGGGTTATTGAATTTAAATACTTCTAATTTTAACTTGTTGGTTGATAGTATTTTTAACTGAGGAAATATTTAGTGCTACTTTTAAGTTTGTATATAGTTTCTAGTGGCACTCCCTTTTTGCTTTTACACATCATCAAAAAAAGTGTCAAATTGAGTGTTAATGGAAAATGTGTTGATTGTTGGGAGTAACACCAAACACTTCCTCAGTTAGGAGTATTACCGGCCAACATGTTAAAGTTGAGAGTATTTAAATCTAATAGACTTTGATATCATATCATGCTTAAATGTATCACGTAAGGTTTCAGCGGAAGGAGATCCATAGGAAACATGTTACATTGTTACTAGATGTTTGTATCCATGCAATTTGACAAAGTATAAACCAAACTCAAAAGAGATTATTCTGCGTTGTCGTGTTTATTTCAATCCACGATAGGTCAAAATTTCTCTGTTAAATAAAACTATTGACCCTTCTTTGTAGTGCACAATCGCTTTTGGGTGTTGAATCTAGAGGTGGCCAAAACAACCGGCTTCGGAACTGAAACTGACAATCCGAACCCGAACCGGTCATACCCAAACCGGTGGGTACAAACGGTTCCGGATTTTCGGAGAAACCGGAAGCGGTTTCACCTTTACCTAGCCAAAATTTGTTTTTCCATCTTTGTAATGTAACTTTTATATTTTTATAAACTTTATTTGATGCAATTTTAATATTGTTTTTTTTATTGCAACCAGTTATTGATTTATCATGTTTATATTAATGTAAAGTTAATTTGTTTTAATTTGAATAGTGTTGTAATAAAACATAAAAGGCTTTCATTTTTATGAATGTTAACCGTTAAAAAAAGCGTTGTAAAAAGTTGGACAATAGTTTAGATTTATATAAATATACCAAAATGATATTTACTCGAGTTAGAAAGTAAACTAGTGATGCTTTCAACTGCTTCACTTAGCAGCATGAAGCTTGTATTGCTCTCCCACAACCACGTTTTCACGGTTTAGGCTGCTCCTATTTTGCTTGTTGCTAATACAAGAATCATTTTTGCTTTCTTTTCCTCTTGCTACTAAGATGATTCAGTTCATCATGTTGTCTCTTGCTAGCCCATGGATTCAACAGCAGTTTGAAAAGTTAACATATTCAAAAATCTTTGGATCTATGCTTATTTTCAACTCACCGAAGCATTTCGTTACTTACTACGCCCTTCCTCGTCGCTAGGTACCTAGGTATCCACAGTCTGATTTTCCTCTTTTGAACCTTGCCCTCTATTTTAAGGCTATGACATCCTAAGATTCCGCTAAATGGATGGGTCTTATCAACGTCCATGCATGATAAATCATAGATCGAACCGCTGAATCAAAAAAATTTGGTGCTATCATGCAGTTTTGTATCACCTAAGTTCACAAGTTGGAGATATTTTCCGTCTATGCGGCCTCCCTTTTGAAGCATATATATACGCATGCCATGTTATGCAATGAGAATAACAAAATATGAAATAAATTAACATAAAATGCTCAAATAAAAGTATATAAAAAACGAAAATTGAAACTTGTCCTGAGTTTTACCAAAAACTAAGCTGAATAACTTATATTATCTGTTTGTTGTCTGAAACTCTCCTATATTATACACCTCATGTATTTCACATCTGCAAAATCCAAGACATGAATCACCAAGAAAATAAGCTCGTGTCACGCGGTTAAATTTGCAAATAAAAATAACAGAGGCGGAAACGGGTAACCTTCATACGGGTCCGGGTTAACTTGCAACACTTTTTGTCTATTTTATTTTTTATAAATGATTAATGAAACAACCCAATTTTACTTGGATAAGGTTAAATTATCAAAGTTTTACTTTAAATGAGTCAAAATAACCCAATCTACCATGAATAAGGTTAAAATATCAAAATTTTGGTGTAGGGGTAAAAATAACCCAATCTTGCTTAAAAAGGGATAAAATATTAAAGTTTTTGTTTATATGGGTCAAAATAACCCAATCCTTCTTTATCAAGGTAAAAATATCAAAATTTTCGTAAAATGGGTCGAAATAACCAAATCTAGCTTTAATAAGGTTAAAATATTAAAGTTTTTGATCAAACAAACAAACACCGACAAAAATTATATTATTTTAGAAATGATCTAACTTGGTATAGGATGTTTAATGCAATAAAAAGTTGTTTGACTTTCTAAGCAGAATGTTTTAAAGTCAATTCCCAATTTGTCTATTTTGACCCAAAAAAGGACCAAAATGTCCAAATGGTTTCTATTGGCTTAAACCATGGGCGTCCCGCCCGTAATCGGATCCAACTATGGGCGGCCCGCCCATAACACCCCATGTTGAAATATATTATTACGGGCGGGACGCCCATAGTTGGATCCGATTAAGGGCGGGACGCCCATGGTTTAAGCCAATAGAAACCATTTGGACATTTTGTTCCTTTTTTGGGTCAAAATGGACAAATTGAGAATTTACTCAATGTTTTATCCTAACCGTTGACCCATAGAGAAGAAAAAATAACTCATATCATCCTTTTTTTGGAATAATAATATAAAATCTAAAAATACATTTAAAGCGACTTTGGACCCATTTACCCTGCTTATCTGTAAGCAATTTTTTCTATTTTATCCGTCAAACCATTCGGTTAAAACGAATAAACGATCAAGTTTGGAAATGTTTATGTTTCTATATAATGAAATTTAGGTAATGATCTAATTATTTTATTATTTCAATAATATTCTAATTTTTATATTCTAAAATATTTTAGACGATTTGTGTCAAACATGATAGCAAGTTATATGGCTAAAATAATAATCTATTTTTTTCAATATAATTATACAAGAGGTTTCATGCATTAAAAGTACATGCATGTGACTTCCAACATATTCAACTCATTTGACCATTTTGTGACATAACCCATATCCACTACTTCATAAGTAACAGGGCCATACTGTCACTTATCAGAATAACCATCAAATTGTAATTTGAAGTAAAAAGTAAAGAAAAACTGACAAACCTGATATCTGAGTGTTTGGTTATACATCAAGACTGAGCTAGTAACCATCAAACCCTTGTTTATGCTGCTGATTTTGACTAGGGTTTGAAAGATGATTCAGTTGCTCTACATTTGGGGAAGGCCTAGTCAGCTGATTGGGCCCAAACTGGTTACGTGGGTCCGGTTTAGAATTACTCATAGTTGCTTCAGTATATGAGTTCTCCATCAGTCCTTGTATCTGTGATGATGATAATAATTTAGTATTTAAACGAAATAATTACATTATCATAAATGAATAGTGTTAGTAATGCTTGCCATGTCTAGACGCTTCTTGTGGAGATCGCTTGCTGGCTGTACATTAGAGTAAAGATAATTAGATTAGGCAAGTTCAACCGACTTGTGTCAAATTAGGTCAAGTCCTACTGGCTACTGCTAAATTGCTATAATTATGATCACTATGTTAACAATACTTTACTAAACATATTTTCCATATTAATCCTTACAAATTAACAAAAAGAGTGACGGTGGCTCAATCCAACTTGACCCGCACGGCCGCGCTCCTTTTGTTCCATACTGAAAGTCTGAAAGTTCCTATTTTAATCGGTTACCCAACCTGCCCAACCATCTGCATGTATGTGATGTTTATGAATAATGATTCGACTGTTTAGTGGACTGTATTTAGAACTCTTCTAGATGATGTAGAGAAATTATAAATACAATGTGACCTAGTAGGCCGTAAGCAATAGACAGAGAACAAAAAACTTACGTGATTTTGTTCTTGTTTCCTCTCTTCACTTGAGAACCCAGGGATTGTTAATTTGTAGTTCTTTTCTGTAAAAATACAGCACAAATTACATTATAGTTAAGAACAAAGGTGTTCAAAACTATTTACTTAGACATCATAAATAGTTGTCAATATAAGAACTTTAATGGCAAGAAAGACCACATAAGTGAGTGACTGTTCATTCCAGTTCAAGATAAAACACATGTAAAAACTGCAAATATAAACCAATTTTAACTTCTTTACAACTTTTACCTTGTATGAGAACCCTGACCAAGTCATTGTCCCTACTGGACAAGTAAATCCACCTGAACCATCCTTATCACAAACATCTTCTTTTTGTTTTGCTTTGTTGTGTAAGGGTAAATTTGTAAAACAAAATAATTGGTGGTGTACAAATGAATAGGAAGAGGTATGCAATGCTGAATTTGACCTCAAAATTCATAAAGTTATGGCATTTAAGAACAAAATGTTTGATTGAAACTACAAATGCATTGGAAGCACATGGGTTCAACCAAAGACCAGATCTAACTGCGCCTAGGCAGGGTCTAAAGGCTAAAATAGTGGCTAAAGCCCGGTCCTTTGCTTGAAGAATGGGACTGATTTGGGACTCATGAATCATGATCCCAACCGGTTCATTTTTTATTTTAAAATTTATTAATAAAACCATGATTTTTAAATTATAAAATCTGTAATTACAAAAAATTATTTTAATTCTAGTTATAAATTTAAAATAGTTAACAATTAACTTTATATAGAACATAATCATATTTTTAAAGAAAAAAAAATATCTCAAATTAGTTTTATGCTATTAAATAATATGCTAAGATTAAAAATTACATGGAAAAACAGTTTCGAGGCATTGGGCTCAAGGGACAGGAACTTCAGTAACCTTTAATCGGTCCTAGGGCTGACCCTAACAGGGATTTTGTTAAGGTGTTAGTACCACTATGCCACTTTTGGATTAAATGGGCCTTTTCAGGCCACTCTCAAACTGGGCCATGCATTTATGGATCTTGCGGTGTGTCAGGATGTAGCATGTACCTAGGTGAAGCAACACATCTTTCGATTCTACAATTGAAGATTTTCTATGTTTTGCCAAGGTGGCTGCAAATGAAGTAACCTACAAAAATCCAAAATCAAAATCATGTAACATGTGTGCAGGATTGCAGTATGTGTTGGATAAAATATGATAAATGACTAAACAAAACATGTTCCATATGTTTTAGGTTTGACTATGATAATTTGGTGCCTTAGCAAACACAGGTGATACTACCTTACCACAAGCTGCACCAGATTTTCATCATTGAACAAAAAATGGCTTAAAAGCCCAAAATAAGGACCTTGGAAATCAAAGAGTTTATGCATTCAATGATCACATGCGTACGTTTTTATGGTCATGCAGATATTATTATATCCCAGATTTTTTCTTTATTAATTTTTTATTTATTTCAATTATCGCAAGCCTTTTTTTCTTGATCTTTTAGAGAAAGGAGAGATTATATTTATATTGACCATGACAGACATAGAATGTTAAAATGGCAACATAATAGAATTGCAAATCACATTTTTATATTTACCTAGCATTCATCTAATTTTGCCAAGGTTATATGCAACTAAAATCCCAATAGTACTACAATAGGCCCGTCTAAGTCACCTAAGATTCTAAGAAGACTATGAAAAAACAGTAAGATCCCAGTAGGATAGATAGGCATATCTAAATAAGCTTCTCAAGCACATTGCCATCCTTTTGATTTGTGAAGAATTAAATACTAAAAGATGGAGAGGAACTATAAATAATATACTGAATTTTTCCAATGGCGTAGAATAGAATGGGTTAAAAGTTGCCCAAAGTGTAGTTTAATATGCTTACAGCCTCAAAACAGTTTGTGGGTCAACATATCATACTAAAAACAACCTGTTTTGACCTGTTACCGAACCCAACCATTTTGTCACCTTCACATGACTAATACACAGATTACAGTAAGCAAGCCTCACCGAGTCAATGAACTCATCAGCAAGCATCAAAAGAAGCTCTTCAACTTCAGGATCTAAAGTTGCATTTGGATCTACCTGAAAACCGAAACCAACATTAAGATGAATCATTTTATACCAAATTCACCTGGTGAAAAATGCGACAGAATCATAAACCCTAGAATTTTGTTATAGCAAATCATTCCTAATATGGGAAATTCATCCCAATTCAAATGCAGAATCTCAATATGATATCCACAATTCATATGCAAAATCTCAAGTTAATACCCCTGATCCAAGTGCAGAGTCTCAAACTGTAAACATATTAAAACCCTGATTCAAATGCAGAAACTCAAAATACAACCTACAACAACCTTACCCAGTATATTCCCACTTTTCAGTAGGGTATGGGGGGAAAGACAGATACAAACCTTACCCCTATCCCAATTGGAATAGAGAGGCTGCTCCGAAAGAGTCCCCGGCTCAAAGTTATCGTTTGAAGTTGACCATCCGAATGATTTTAACGTTACTTTCACAAATAACTAAAATAACGTCAAAATTAGTGCACATTTACTTTTGCTCCTTAAGGACCCACATATATATACATTATATGCGTGCACCGCAAATGGGGCGTATGCAGAAACTCAAAATGATAGCCCAAAATTAAATGAAAAATCTGAAATTCGACTGACCTGAGCAACCAAATCTTGGATTTTTCTTTTACCAAGAAGATGATTGCTGGCTTCTGTCCCTTGGCTGGAACTGCCACCTGGTGTAGTGGTCCCCGAACCAGTTGCATCAGGTTGTGATCCGGTCAAACTTAGAGATTTTTGACCAGCAGATCCTGCAATTCTTGGAGACTGCTGCTGCATAAGTTGTTGTTGAGTTGGCAATTGTTGCTGTTGATGCCCAATTGGTTGTTGCTGATTTGCCTGCTGCTGGTGTTGTTGTTGAATCATTTGTGATAAATGTTGTTGGTTCAAAGACATTGAATTGTGCAACTGAGAAGAAGGAAGTTGTTGACCCAAAAGCGCCTGTTGCCTTTGTTGTTGTTGAAGCCGAAATGAAGGAGAATTAGGTGCTGGCATGGCAGGCATTTGCTTTGACCATTGTTGTTGTGATAAATTGTTTTGCATCATGGCTAATTGCCCATTCTGACCTAATTGTGACAATTGTGAGTTCATGAATGACGTCCTCGATAGGCCTTGTGCCTGCAGTTTCTAAAAATTAAATTCTTGAAATTAGCAAAGATACCGAAGTAAAGAGGTCAAGCTTTCTGACTTTTTTTGGTTCAGTTAAAGGAAATATATTTACATAATTACCAAATATCACTTTCATAAAAAAATATAAATAGAAAAATACTCCATCGCACATTAACTGACAAATGCAATATATACATACACACTACACATAACAACACCATATATTTGAAAAGATTGTTATCAGATATGCGTGTTAATAGTAGATATGTGCCTTGCAAAATATATAATTCTTATTCATAGCATATGAGTTATGACAACAAAAGGACTATTACATCTCAACAAAATGAAAGTTGAAAGAGGCCGGGAGATTTTTGTGTATAAAGTAATAAAAAAATACAAATGTAAGAAGGCTTTGGTTGCTTTAGAGAGGCTACCCTATTTTGGTATTAAACCTAGCATACTAAATTATGACAACAACTTACCCAGTAAAATCCCACTTTTAAGTAGGGTCCGGGGGGAGAGATGAACACAAACCTTACCCCTACCCCCGAAAAGGTAGAGAGGTTGCTTCAAAAGAGACCCCCGGCTCATGATATTGCCTTTTTTTTACATACTTCTTGTAAGAACACAAACATGGAGAAATATATGACTAAGCAAGGCATGGATACACATAGACACATGTAAACAAGGCATGGCTAGGTATAAAAGCAATAACCCAACATAACAAACTGAGGAAGTACCTAGTAAACCACAAACAAGAGGCACATATACTCTACGCCACACACCAGTCAAACAAGCAGAAAACATACAAAGACAAACATACGAACATGTCAATCAAGCCTTCCTTAAAGGTAAGCGGCTCCACATGAACACATGTAAACAATGCAAGGATAGGTATAATAGATATAAACGAACATGACAGACTAAGCAAGTAACCTAGCAAACCAACAAAGAAGTCTCGAGCCACATATAATATTTTGCATACACCACTTAAACAAGTAGAAAACATACAACAAACATACGAACAAGTCAATCACGCATTCCTTAAAGCTAGGGTTGCTAACCTATATCCTAACGAACTAATAATCTCTAGCCTTAATTCTACGTCTCCAGGAATTCCTATCACTGATCATGTCCTCCGAGAGGCGCAATCCTAGCAAATCTTGTCGAATCTGCTCATCCTATGTCAACCTCGGTCGGCCCTTGCACCTCCTCCCGTCCACGATTAGGTTCTCTACGCTTCTCACAGGAGCCAACACGTCTCTTCTCCTCACATGACCAAACCATCTCAATCTTTCTTCCCTTATTTTGTCTGAGATGCACGCCACCCCCAGTCTTCCCCTGATGGTTTCGTTCCTTATTCGGTCAAGTCTTGTGTGCCCACACATCCATCTTAGCATCCTCATCTCTGTCGTTTCTAACTTCCTCTCTTGAATCTTTTTGATCGGCCAACAATCATTTCCATATGTCATGGCTGGTCTAACTGCTATTCTATAGAATTTACCCTTTAAGTTGTCTAGGAACCTCTTGTAACATAAGATACTTGTAGCTACTCTCCACTTGTTCCAACCTGCCTGAACACGATGAGCTGCGTCACAATCAATGTCTCCATCACTCCGTACGAAAGATCCTAGGTATTTAAACTCTAATTATATAGATATAGACTCTTGCCATTGTAGAAACACAAAAAAAGTGCTATATCAGTTTACAAAATGATATGATTTTTCCATATTTGAAGCCTTTCAAAAGCATTAAGCTGTCATGTTATTATAACAACTGACAAGAGTCCACAGCTTATCATTTTCTTAGCATATAAAACTGGAGAATTGTCCAAAAGTTGTATGCATGTGTTTTATGTTTGCATATAAGGCACTTATATGGCACCAAACCTTTTTTAACGTTATTTTACTTATTTTGTAAAAATAACGTTAAAAGCGTCAGAATGATTAACTTCAAACGATAACTTTGAGCCGGGACTCTTTCGAAGCAACCTCTCTATCCCAACTGGGATAGGGGTAAGGTTTGTATCCATCCTTCCCCCCCAGACCCTACTATAAAAAGTGGGAATATGCTGGGTAAGTTTGTTTGTTTGTATATGGCACCAAACCTTACAAAAAACAAATTTATAGACACCAAAACCAATTTGTAAAGGTTTCTTATGGAAACATTACTTTGCATCTTGATATGCTTTACAAGTTATCAAAAACTTCTAAAATCAAATATAATGTGTGCATAAAAGTATTGTGAAAATTCTAAGAAGCATAAAAGCATCTTTCATCTTGTTTGAATTCAGATATTTGCAATCTTGGCCTTCACTTGCTAAAGATTCATATGGAACAAAGATCTGGAGCTATGTGTAGAAGGCAAAATTATAACATATGCCAATTTGCACAATGTTTACAAAGGCAACATGTGGCATTAAGCATTTAAAGATAATATTTCTACAATTTAAGCTAAGAATTAAATGATTAATATTGTAATATACTAATATTGAATCCACCAAAAATAATCAGTTTGGATAACTGAAGAGAGGTTATTTCACCCTAAAATATGCATAAACATAAGCACTTTTCTTCATCTAACCAGTCAAGCACTCCAACACTGTTTATTTGTGGCCGTAAGCTGTTGAAATGAGAAATTCCAAACACCCCTACAAACGACCTGAATAATTTAGTTGTTTTTTTTTTTACAGCTGACTCACACATCCTCTAAACCTACTCCAAAATCTACATCAATGTCCATCATGAGACAAGAACCTTTAACCACTTGGAAAGTAACACCTTTACTGCACACCTTGATACTGCTATGCTAAAAGCCCTTTGGTACCTAAAGAATAAAGTAGTTGAGATAATATGCATACCTGACTCGACGCAAGTGCATTTTGCTGGGACAATTGCGGTCTCATTTGCCCCTGATTCATCCTTTGTTGGTTAAAAGCAAGAGACCCGTTTGCCCGAATTTGAGGGTTCAAATTGTAAGAACCCACCATGTTCATTCCCATTTGCATTCCTTGCAGTGATTGCCCAGGTGTATTTCCAGGATGAAATTGTGACCCTTGAACTAACCCGGTTTTCTGTCTCGGCTGCAAAGTCAATAACACAATAATTTAGAGTTTAGACATAAGATTGATCAAAAGGCAAACCCGGTTCACAAGGCTCACGCAAGAGCAGGTCCGGGGTGTCAGCCAACTTGGGCCTTGCTTTTCCAAAGACAATTTTCACGACTCAATCATATGACATAAAGATCACATGGAAGACAACCTAACCGTTGCTTCAAATTTCTTCTAAAAGTGATCAAAAAACAAACTTTTTTTTTTCAATTTAAACAAACGAATACTGGTGTAATGTAAGCATGTAAATTGTGGTAAAATGGAACTGTACTTACCGATGCTAACAACTGAGATTGTAAATTAAGCTGTGCAGCAGCAGCAGCAGCTTGATTGGGCAACATTGTAAGGTGACCGGTTTGACCCATCAAGTTTGACCGGGCTAAATTCGCATTCCCAATCTGACCCATTTGTTGATTCTGTTGCTGTTGCGGCATCTGCTGCTGCCCGCTAGCAAAACTCATCTGCCCGTAAATCCTCGCAGCATTGCCCACACCCAAATTATACTGTTGCTGCTGCTGTGGTTGTATGTGATTCAAACGTGACATCGATGGAGACCGCTGTAAACCCTGTTGATGAATTTGGAAATTAGGTGTTCCCATCAAATTACCCTGTTGCTGTTGAATCAATTGTTGTTGTTGTTGTTGAGATAGAACGTTGGATGAATTAACTTGTGGATTCTGTTGTTGTTGTGATGATAACGATTGATTTGATGTAACTTGACCAATGTTGGTTTCGATTGAAGAAGGTAGGGTTTGAGATACGGATTGCTGTTGTTGATCCATGGGTGTTGTGGTGTTGGAAATAGCTGATTGAATTGGGGATGATGACGAACCATCAGCCATAATCAAAATTGAGAGGAACAGAATGGGGGTGAAGGGTTAAAACATGTGGTAATCGGTCTGTTAGAAAGTGACAGTAACAAGAAAGCTTTGATCGAGAGGGAAACTGGAGAGGATGAAAGACCGAAAGAGACGAGAACGAGTCGACTCGGTTTGTTTTAATTTATTTGTTGCAAAATCTTTACAAGTAGGGCTAATCCCGGTTCTTAGGATAGTTAATATCAGATTGAAATTGCGATAATCATTTCTTTAATTTTTTTTTTATTTTTAGTTTCATACTATTCCATTTAAATTAAAAATTAGTTATTTCAAAATTGTATCTTGCTAAGACATAGTAATTTGAAACTAAAATCCTTGAAACATTAGTTTAAAATAATTTCAATTATGATTATTATTTCTAACTTTTATTTTGTTTAGAATTAATTCTTTTTTAACATTTATGTCAGTTTTTTAAATTTATGTTTATGCCAAATATTAATATCTAATGTTTTAAGACTGAGAATGTTGATTTTTTTTAAATAATATTTGTTCGTTTGCATTTATGAACAAATTCAATGCTTTAATGAACGAACACGAACAATAATTTTTGTTCGATTAAAGTCTCTTAATCGTTCGTGAACAAATTAAAAGTTAAATAAACATAAACAAGCAGTCATTTGTGTAGAGGTATTCCTCAGAGGTACATTCAGGCAATCAAAGATACCTATGCAAATGCAAAAACTAGTGTGAGAGCACCGGTGGGAGATACAGACTTCTTTCTGGTGGAGGTGGGACTACATCAAGAATCGACATTAAGCCCCTTCCTTTTTGCGGTTATTCTGGATGAGTTTTCGAGGTCTATTCAAGCTCATATCCCATGGTGGCATGGTGTATGCTTTTCGCGGATGATATTGTCTTAGTGGCAGAAACGAAAGAGGAGTTAAACGTCCGTTTAAAAGAGTGGTGAACCGCTTTAGAGCAGAAAGGCTTACGCATAAGTTAGTCAAAAACTGAGTATTTACATAGCCATTTTAGCGGGCCAGACGAGGAAGACGAAGACGATCAGCTGACTATTGGAGGCCAGGAGGTGCCAAGGACGACAAGGTTCAAATACCTGGGATCGTTTATACAAGACGATGGCGATATTGATAGTGACGTAGTTCATCGAGTCCAGGCAGGTTGGAAAAAGTGGAGAGCAGCAACGAACATCATATGCGACAAGAAGTTTCTAGAAAAACTCAAAGGTAAATTTTACAGAGTGACCATCAGGCCAGCCATGATGTACGACACTGATTGTTGGCCGATTAAGAAGAACCAAACCAAAAAGCTGGACATAGTTGAGATGAGGATGCTGAGATGGATGTGCGGACATACAAGGCTTGATCGGATAAGGAACAAGGTCTTCCGGGAAAGATTTAAGGTGGCAAACATCTCGGAAAAAGTTAGAGAAGGAAGATTGAGATGGTTTGGGCTGTGAGGTGAAAAAGCCAAGCGACGCCTGTTTGGAAAGTAGAGTTTCTCATGGTGAAGGGGAAAAGGGGAAGGGGACAATCGAGGTTGACATGGGACGAGCAGATCAGACACTATGTGACAGAGTTACACGTCTCCGATAACATGATCTATGATAGGAGTACGTTGAGACGTAGAATAAAAGTTCAAGATACATAGAGCATTCCCTAGGTTTCTGTGACATCCAGTACCAGATCGTCCGGCAAATCCGTATGGTACGTGTACTTTCACTATTTACTATGTGTAAATACAAGTACGTGAACAGTGTTTGTGATAAACGAATTCAAAATGCAAGAAACAGTTGTACGTATTTTTGTGAAAACATAAATACCGTAAGTACAACACTCAATGATAAACAATGGTTGTGAGTATTTAGGTGAAAACCTAAGTACAATTGACACCACGAATCAAGAATGACAACAGAGTTCAAACAAATAACAAGAACAAGTCGGTTGCGATCTGATATCCATAGATGACAGGAATCAGATGGCTGACAAATCAGTACGAAAACAAGTGAAAGCAGGATGTTTAGTTGAGTCCGTCAGTGAGGAAACGCAATTCAACACAATTACAGTGTTATTTCAGAATAACGAACTGACAGTGTGTTTGCGTGGGTGACGATTCACACAAACATATATGTGAGTTTAGAGTTCTGAAATAATGACTGAAAAGTAGAAAACAAAAGTCGGGAAGCAAAACCATCGTCGTGTTCATTCGGGTGACGATTCGAACGAATGCGCGCGAAGGTGACGCGATCTGACGAAACGAAAACGAAAAACGATAAGAACGACGGTAAATCAAGAAAATAAAGCATTTTAATGTTTTACAATTTTGAAACTCATCAATAAATAAATAAACTATTTTTATTTAAAACCGTAAAAACGTGCGTTACGTTCCAGAAACGTAACGAAAACGCGAACCGAGCAACAAAAACGAACCCGAACACGCCCGAGGTATAAATACACTAAATGAGGCTAATTCCCTCATTTTTCTTATCTTCTTCTCTTTTCAAAACCCTAATCCCGAAATTCCCCTCCCACCACCATTTTTGAAGCTTCAAACACCCATATCTCCCTCAATACTCAACCAAATCCTTCCATCTTTGGACCAAATCGAAGCTCTCATCACCCTTCACACGAAAGTACAACCGATCTAAGCTAAACTCCGCAGAAATTCGAGGTACGAAGCTGTGAATCTTGCGAAAATTAGGGTTTTCTTCTTATTGTTCGAACTCAAACCCTAATCGGTCATTCAGCCCTTTTCTTTGAGTCCTACACTCGAAAACACATCATGGTCTAACCCTTTTCTGATTGTCACCACCTGGGTAGAATCCCTGAGGCTGACCTGCTACGGTCGAATGAGAGGTTCAGATTAGCCGAATGGCCTATGGCTTAGGGCCGAAGGAGCCCCACCAAACCACCGATCGAATGACCTGGCGAAGGAGCCATGGTCGAATGGCAGCGCCCTTCGGACCTCCTCATTTGGAGCTCACTCTCTTTGCCAAACACCCCTCATTCGCCGAACCAGCATCAAGTTCATTCGACCCTCATGCTCCCCACTCTCATTCGCCTGGTATTCATTCGATCAAGTCAGAAAACCATTCAACCAGCTTGGTTCGACCTATCTAATGGTCGGCCGAAGCTCACATCAGTAGCCCAAGAACCATCTTTCGGCCCAAGGTGGTTTGAACCATGAAATTCCTTTGGCCCATCAGATCTGGATTGGCCCACATGTCTCACATTCAGGCCCAACAGTTTGATGTGTTAGACAAAAAGGATCTGGCCCAGAAGTTGTTTAGGCAAATTGATTTGGTCAACCACCCCAATCGGCCCAAGACAATGAGTTTAGGCTCATCATTGCGGCCCATTTAAAGTTAATTAGCCCAATAGCTTGGCCCACAGTTCATTAGTTCGGCCCATGTGATTATTGTTACAAGTCATTTGACCTAAAACGTGATCAAGAGCATAAATCAATGACATGGATGTCATACATGGAGTTTCTAAAATATTACTAAGGTGTTAAAGTTGGGCTTAGACTCTTAAAGACAAAAAGAAGGTATTTTAAATATGATAACAAGTGATTTCAAGAAGTTAACACAAAGGGAACAATAATAACCCATAGCTAAATTACAAGAGGTGAAGGGTTACTAATCTTTCATCTAAAACCTAAGTTTGTATTTAGGACCTCTAATAACATTACAATAAGTTAAGTTGAGTCTAAAATTAATAACGAGACATATTAGTTTTAGACTAATAGGGTTGAGTTGATTGAGATCTATAACCAGTATACGGGGCCGAACAATGAAGACCACGACCGAGACATACGAGTGTTAGCCAAATTTTATGTCTAACACATACACACACACAAACAACTACAAACCATACTTACAAGTTACAAACAACGTGAAATCATTACAGGATCGTGAAAACAACATCAAGTACAATCAAGAGCGCGTACATTTCTGTTTAAGCTAAGTCAACTATAACCACTACAAGGTGAGTTCATATGCCCCTTTTCTTTAATCTTAAATGATTTTAAACTCTTGGGGATGAGAAACATGCTTAACTTTTAATTATTTAAAAGTTTAATGTTTAACATATTGCTTATGCTTTGATTTAGATAATATTTAATTGTTTATTATCGCTTATTATTGTATGCATGCTTGTATGATCACGATATGACAAGGATTATCAGATGAACAAGATAATATATCTTACTAATTCATCAACACAATAGAATGATATAGTTATAAGATTTTATCTTATAACACTCAATTATTCTTACATAAACAGACATTGGAACAATTACAGTCAAATACATGAATGTTGTAAAGATATTATATATCTTCGTAATAACATTCGACACAAGAGTTAAGTAAGTGTATTAGGATAAAACCTTTTAACACTTAGCTTTACAACTCAACACATATTACAAGAGAACATGGAACAAAGAATGATAATCATGATAATGTAACTTCATGATAACAACATCATTCACTCAAAGAATTAACATAAGGTAATAAGACAAGTTCTTATTTAACTTTGTTAATAACAAAAGGAGAACAACAACACAGATGAACATAATTACAATTAGTTACTATTGATCTGTTGTATTATATCACTTCAATCATGTGCCAATTGTACAAGTTGATCATGTAAGCCCATTTAATTCGCTGACCAGTTAGTTTGACGTGACTAAACCGACGATAGCATAGTGGTACCATAGGTTTGACAAACCTCTAGCTTGTAGGGCTAGTATGTTGATCGTAATGATTCATTGGCCGGTAACGTATGACCGGTGACAGGCGACTTCAAGTCAGGTTCTGGTAAGCGACACATGGTGATATTAATCTGCAGTGATAAGTAATTAATCCATCGTCTCTTGTTGACTAGTAGACTGAGAAAAATTATATTCTCATGTCATATTACTGGTAACAGTTTCGATGAGGCCCTCGGTATTACAAGGTGGTAGAGGTAAATCGGATGTATTGAAATCTGATTACGTGAGGATTTCAATGGATTCCTTTTAGGCTCTATGCACTATGATTCAAGATCAAATTACAATTGGTTAACTAACACTCTTAATATTTAAAAGTGAAACAATAGTTAACCCCCCCCCTAAGTAACGGAATAATATAAGGACCAGATTAAATTAATCTAAATTCCTTAATCCATTGAGGGATTATCAATACCTCGGTTTGATAACTAAACCCCTCATATTATATTATTCTACGTATGATATAACAGACGGATACCTATCAGACATGTTGAACAATTGGGAAAATGGATATCTTTAGTTGTATCGCAAGTAGTGTGGAACTTGACTGAGCATGTGGTGGGATGGCGTCTGGGCTTGACCCTTTCGTATGCCCTATATATAAGCATGCTTGATCATGTGATACCCTACTTGTACATATAACTAAGGAGAGGCCATTGGGTGGAAACAGGTGAATCAATCATTACAAGTATCAAGTATGACTATGTGACTGTGTGTGAACAATTCAAGGTTTTCAATATTCAAACTTATGAACTCACCAACCTAGTGTTGACTTTGTTTAAATGCATGTTTTCTCAGGTGACGAACAGGTTTAGTCACCAGTCTTCAAGATTATAGCTAGAGGACTTTTAGAAGACCTAGCTGCATTTTGTGTGATCATTACTTTTGGAATGACAAATACATTAAATCATATTTTGTAGATCTTGTACAGTTACAATATATAAACACATTGATTCTTGTGGATGGATTTACTGAGTTAAATTATGAACGATACATTGTAATTTAACTTTGTAATTCTATATCATTGTCATGTTTACATTTCTCAATTATACATCATGTGCTATGCAAACAATCTGATCAATTGATTATCACTCAAGATATCGCGCCCCGGGAACCTTCCACCCGACGGGAAAACACGATCCGTTCCCGCCGGCCCGGGGTGTGACAGTTTCTTCACATAGGGGACGTCGTGGGCTATTGTGGTGTCTTATGTTGTTTCTAGGATTCATGATGTGTATGCCTGTAAACGAGCAAAGCTGAGCCGAGCCAGGGCCAGCTCGAACTCGAAGTTTAACGAGCCAGCTCAGCTCAGCTCGATTTCTTTAATGAGCTAAAAAGTTGAGCTTGAGCTAGGCTCAGTGAAAGCTCGAGCCAGCTCGATTATTTAAAAAAATTGTTAATTGTTTACATTCTATTCGAAGTTTTAATGTAACCAGTCAACCTAATTCCAAAATATCTGCACATACATAAGAGTCATTACCAAGTTTTAATAACTACAAGTTCATAATCACCCCTTTAATACTAAACAAAATATTGATTAAATCACAACATTAAAAAACAAAACAAGAATTTAAAATAGTAGACAAAAGGTGATATTGATCTTCTTTCCAAACTTCCAGCTATGTTTCTTTTGTGACTTCTATTTGGACTCCAATACCATGGTGTTAAAAGACTGCATTATTATTTTTTCACTGCAATAACTTCTAGTTTAGTCATTAGTGTTTGAGCTAACTCCAACATCAAATAAATTCCTTATCATAAAAATAAGCATGAAAAGTATGATTAGAATTCAAAAATTAATTGTCTAACCTCAACTAAATGCCTTATCGTTCGTCAACACTTTAATTTTCAAATCTTCCTCTTCCTTTGCAGATAACTACACAAAAAAGAATACAAATGTTAGTAGTAAATAATAAAAGTAAGAAAGAACAAAAAAATATTAATTTAAAAGCTTACTTCTAATGTATGCATGGTTGTTTTTGATGTGGACTTTATTCAATCACCTCCACAAACAAGAAGCTCAACCATATCTTTTGAGATTGAGCTTCGATAGTTGTCCAATATACGTCCCCCTGCACTAAACAAGAAATAAACTCACCACTATGGGGTGGTGGAAGCTCATTGAAACCAATTATACGTTTCTACATTTTCCAGTTAGAATCAATAAAGTGAGCTGTCAAACACATGTAACCAATGATTTGGTTTGATGTCCAACAATCACTTGTAAGAGAGATCATATCGACATTTTTAAAAATTGTTCTGATCTTCTCTTTTTCTACTTTAACTGCTTTTATGCAATCTTTTCTAATTGTCGCCCTACTCACTTTTTGATAAAGAAAGTTGTTTTACTTCATTAACTCATCAAACCAATGATACTCTACGAATGAGAAAGGCAACTCATGGGCGACAATCAATTTTGCAATTATTTCCCTACACTTTATTTGATCAAAACCCCCATTGAAATTAACTTCATATGCATTCTCACTTTCTCTGTCACACCCCCAATTTTCAACTAACGGAATCATATCGCTTGGGACGTGACAAACCAGGATCTCAGATCATTAGACATAACGAAGACCTCTATATGATTTTCAAACATACTTTGGTCTAAAACTGTAATATCAAAGTTCTAACGTTGCGGAAGCGTTTTTAAAACAATAACAACCATAACGGTTTGAAAACTGTAAATTACGAAGCAAAGTCTTAATTATTCAAATCCAAACAACTATAATGTAAAACATTCATGAGACTCGATCTCCTATTCCATGCTCATCTGTTCTTGTACCTTAGCGTCCTGAGAAAACATGTAAATCAAGTCAACACAAAGGTTGGTCGACACCGAAGCTGACTGTTTGAATGTTGGTTGCCTTTCCACTATTGTCTAACACAAACAATAGTAATGTTGAATTGGCTAGTTAAACACATGCGTAGATCCCATCTACCAAGTGAGGTTTGTCAAACCCAATAGATCTATCTTCAACTACCACGCTTTGCACTATGGCAAACTAAACGGTTCGATATGTAAGGACTTTGAGTGTTATGTTCGCACTTATCGTAAATAGCTAACTCATGCAAGTGATATGTATCTAAAATGTTGGTTTGCACATGTTTTCTCCCCCAAAACAGTTAAGATAAGAAAAGGGGCCGTGTACGCACCTTTGATAGCAAACAGAATGATCATGTGCTTGAAAATTCGCGTAGACAATCTTCTACGAATAATCTGCGACATTACAATAACGTTGTGTTATTCGTAATGTCCAATCGTGTTTGTAATTACATATGTGTCAAGACACATATGTTAGTTTGTTTGAAACTCGCATACAAAAGTGTACATGCCTTTTAATTCGTTTGTTCAAATCGTATGAACGTATACGATTTTGTTTAAATACGCGTAATTATACAAGTTTGTGTTTCTGACTTAAAATGTGAATTTTATCATTTCATCATGTTCGTAATTTCATTTTGGTTCCAACGTAATTTGAACGGGTTAAATCGGAGTTAGAATGAGTGAGTTATGGTTAAAACACTAAAAATATGTTTTTGATTCAAAACCAATGGGCCATAGGATCGAACCCGTGACCCCTAACCCCAAACCCACGCACCCAACCAACTGATCTAGTTATGCTTTTGTTTTAAGATTGAATTTCAATTGTTTTAAGCATAAACAAGGCAGATCCCCTTTGTTTATCTTTAACCGAATCCATTTAGGTTCAATTCACCCTTGATTCGAACTCAATCAACCCTAAAACCTTAGGGCTTTGTTTCCATAGGTCCAAACGAGTTCAGGGATGGATTTAATTTGATTTTCAATAAACAAAAATTTCCAATTCATGATTAACATAGTTTCGAACGTGATTATGTTAATCCCCATTCAAAATTGTTTCAATTCGTGTATGTTAATCAGAAACAACATAGGGTTTTCATTAAACTATGGATTTCGAACCTATCTGTGGTATTTAATTCGACTATAAAACGCGTTTGAATCAAAACCCCCAAAACATTTTTATTCAAGAACCCTAGAACTTAAATTCATTCGATTCGTTAAAATTAGATAAAATCATCTTAGGGTTTTTATTAAAGACCTAATTCCGAGAAAGTATGTATAGTTTAATTTGATTATGAAATCCATTTGTGTTGAAAGCCCCCATTTCGTTTTTCTTTATGAACCCTAAAACTAGTTCTCATTTAATTCGTTATAATCATTTGAAATCATCATAGGGTTTTCGTTTAGAATGATGTTTTGAAACTGAGGGTGTGATTTGATTTGATTTCTAACCTCCTTTGCTCGAAAACCCCCAATTCGTTTTTGATATAAACCCTAGAAATAGAAGTCCTTTAATTCGATGTTGTTATTTAAAACTAATAAAGGGTTTTCGTTTAGAATGTTATTGCGAAGCTGTGAGTATGGTTTGATTTGGTTTTCAATTTCGTTTGATTATAAATCCCCAAATCCATTCACCCGAAGAACCCTAGAATTTAAATCCGTATAATTTAGAGTTAGAACACCAAATCGATATATGTTTTCCCTTAATCGGCCCCTTTAGGTAATGTGGAAGTCAATCCTTACCTGTTTTGACTTCGAATTGTTGTAGCTCAACTTGTGGCTCAAGTTCGGTCGACCCACGATTAAATTCTTCAATCCGAAGCTTCTGGGACGAATTGATGTATGCAGAAGTCACTGAGGGTGCCGATTTAGGTGTTTATGTGTTCAATTTCGCGATTTTTGATCGAATTGTAAAGATCTTATAACCCTATGTGACGGTTTCAACATTTATGTTCTTAATTACGTTTAATTTAAATGTTAATGGGACAATAATGTGTTCTAACGGTTAATCATCAATAATGTGATGATTATAACTAGTTTAATTTCTATTAATTACTTATTTTTAATGTAATTTCGAATTTAAGTTTGATTTTAAAAGAATTTTGACTATTTAAAGTCAAAATTGTGTATTTCTTCAAATTAGAAGCTTAATCCTTATAATTTAAGTGTTTTTACACTTGTTTTGTTCAATTCTAGCCCTTGTAGTTTGTTTTTGTATGATTTCTTATTGTTTCTGTTAACTTTTGGTTAACGGTGTTAATCCGGAACGCCGGATAGTCACATTATCCCCTTGTTGAAGGAATTTTCGTCCCGAAAATTGTTAAATGCTAGAAGTAGTTAGTACACTACTTGTGAGTTCAGAGTGTGCGTGTTAGTGTGATATTTGATCATTATGTGCTAGTGCGATGTCTGACCATTCTGTGTGCTTGTGTGTACTCACACACAAGGTTCGATGTTTGTAACATCACACCTAAGTGTGATCGTTCTATGTAACTGTTTGCGTGCACACCAGTTAGTACACCTTGTGTTTGATCGTACCGTGTTGTGTAACCTTGCGCCTAGTGAATGTTCGCAACTGTTTGTACTATGTAACATTGCACATAGTAATTGTTTGAAACTAATCATGTATGTACTACCATAACATGTAACATATGAAACGTAGCACATAAGATGTAATGTAGCACACATGTTTGTAACAAAACCAATTGTATAAAGTGTTTGTGCTTACAGTATGAAATCTGAAATGTTTATGTGTGAAGCATCACATCATCCCCTTGTCGAAGGAAATTTCGTCCCGAAATTTAACGTATCTTCTCCGTGTTTACAGTTGTTGTTTTGAACAAATGGGGATACTTCATCATCATTTGATCTTCCCTTTCCCATGTGAATTCAGGCCCACGTCTTGAATTCCACCGGACGTTGACTATCGGAATCTTGCTTTGTTTGAGTTGTTTGACCTCTCGGTCCATGATTTCAACTGGTTCTTCAATGAACCGTAACTTTTTGTCTACTTGTATTTCTTCCAGTGGTACAATCAATGTCTCATCAGAAAGACATTTCTTGAAATTTGAAACGTGAAAGACATCATGAACTCCACTGAGTTCATCCAATAATTGGAGTTGATACGCTACCGGACCAATCCTTTTCAGGATCTCAAAAGGTCCTACGTAACGTGGGCTAAGCTTCCCGCACTTGCCGAATCGTATCACACCTTTCCAAGGTGATACCTTTAGAAGAACTCGGTCTCCTACTCGAAATTCCAACGGCTTGCGACGTTTTTCAGCGTAACTCTTTTGTCGATCCCGAGCCGCTGCCATACGGTTCTGGATTTGAACTATTTTCTCCGTCGTTTCGTGCACTAGTTCTGGACCTGTAATCTGACTGTCACCAATTTTAGCCCAACAAACCGGTGAACGACATTTACGACCGTATAAATCTTCAAATGGTGCCGCTTGAATGCTTGTATGATAACTGTTTTTATAAGAGAATTCCACTAACGGTAAGTGGTTTTCCCAGCTATCACCAAAATCAATAACACAAGCTCGTAACATGTCTTCGAGCGTTTGAATTGTACGTTCACTCTAACCGTCGGTTTGTGGATGATAGGCAGTACTCATGTCTAAACGAGTCCCCAAAGACTTATGGAGTGATTTCCAAAAGTTCGAAGTGAATCGGGCATCCCGATCTGATATGATGGAAATTGGTATGCCATGTCGTGCTACCACTTCCTTGATGTAAATGCGAGTCAGTTTCTCCATTTTGTCGGTTTCCTTAATTGCCAAGAAATGCGCAGATTTCGTTAATCGATCGACAATTACCCATATCGTATCACAGCCACTTAGTGTACGGGGTAACTTAGTAATGAAGTCCATCGAAATCTGTTCCCATTTCCACATCGGTATCTCTGGTTGTTGCAGTAAACCAGATGGTTTCTGATATTCAATTTTGACTTTAGAACAAATCAAACATTTGCTAACGTACCTAGCAATGTCAGCTTTCATGTGAGGCCACCAATACAGTGCCTTCAAAGCATGATACATCTTGTCTGATCCCGGATGGACTGAATATCTGGATTTGTGTGCTTCATCCATCACGAGTTTCCTTAAACCGCCAATGAAACAACAAGTTCCATCAGGCTTAATATCCAATTGTTCCTCCATTCCTCGTAAGGATTCCTATTCCAAGTTATCCTTTTCTAAGGCTTTAAGCTGAGCACTGCGTACCTTGTCAGGTAAGTCAGCATGTATTGTCATCATAAGTGCGCGAACCCGTCTTGTTGATGTTGTATCTTTTCTGCTTAAAGCATCAGCTACCATATTAGTTTTTCCTGGATGATACTTGATCGCGCATTTGTAGTCATTCAACAACTCGACCCATCGTCGTTGTCTCATATTGAGCTCCTTCTGATCAAAGATATGTTGCAAAATCTTATGATCAGTGTAAATGGTACACTTGGTTCCATATAAATAATGCCTCCAAATCTTCAAGGCAAATACCACTGCTCCTAACTCCAAGTCATGAGTAGTGTAATTCTTTTCGTGTGGTCTCAGTTGCCTTGAAGCGTAAGTAATCACTTTATCACGTTGCATCAACACACATCCCAAACCCTGGGCAGATGCATCACAATACACCACAAAGTCTTCCGTCCCTTCCGGTAAGGACATAATTAGTGCACTGCAGAGTTTTTGTTTCAGTAACTGGAATGCAGTTTCCTGTTTATCCATCCAGTTATACTTCGTTCCTTTGTGAGTAAGAGCTGTAAGTGGTTGAGCGATCTTTGAGAAACCCTCGATGAATCGTCGGTAGTAACCCGCCAAACCCAGGAATTGTCGTACCTCGGTAGGGGTTTTTGGTGCTTCCCAATTCTTAATCGCTTCAATTTTTGCGGGATCAACGTGTATGCCCTTTTTATTGACTATATGACCCAGGAATTGAACTTCTCGCATCCAGAAGTCACATTGCGAGAACTTCGCGTACAACTGTTCTTGTTTAAGTAATTCTAACAGCAATCGAAGATGTTTCGCATGCTCCTCCTCAGTCTGAGAATAGACGAGAATGTCATCAATAAAAACAATGACAAACTTATCAAGATAAGGTTTGCAGACTCGATTCATGAGATCCATGAATACTGCTGGAGCGTTTGTCAATCCAAATGGCATGACCAAGAATTCGTAATGGCCATAACGTGTTCTGAATGCTGTCTTTGGAATATCTTCCTCTTGGACTCTGAGTTGATGGTAACCAGATCTGAGATCAATCTTCGAGTAGTAACTCAAACCTTGCAATTGATCGAACAGATCATCAATTCGAGGTAACGGATACCGGTTTTCGATGGTAACCTTGTTAAGTTCCCGGTAATCAATACACATACGGAAAGTCCCATCCTTTTTCTTAACAAATAGGACTGGTCCTCCTCACGGTGAAAAACTAGGTCGTATAAAACCCTTATCCAACAACTCTTGCGGTTGTGTAGATAACTCTTGCATCTCAGATGGTGCAAGTCGATAAGGCGCTCTAGCTATCGTTGTTGCGTCTGGTGTAAGGTCGATTCGAAATTCTACTTGTCTGATAGGTGGTAATCCCAGTAGGTCTTCTGGAATACTTCAGGAAATTCACAAACTACTGGGATGTCTTCGCTCTTCTTCTCAGCTACCGGCTTCTCAGTTATAAGTGCTATAACTGTTGTATGACTTTTACGCAAATATTTGTGTGCTTTCATACAAGATATGAGACGCAGTGGCGTACTGCTCTTCTCACCTTGTACATACAGTGTCTCTCCATGTGAAAAAGGTATATGGACGATCTTTTCATGACATACTATTTCAGCCTGGTATTTCGACAACCAGTCCATGCCAATGATTACATCAAAACTGCCTAAGGTGATAGGCATAAGGTCAACGTCAAGTGTTTGACCCATCAAGTCAAGGATATTCCTTTAAGAATATGTTCTACTGCAACTAACTTACTATCAGCTAGTTCTATAGTATATTCAACATCTAATGGTGTTGGGTTTATGGCAAATTTTTCACTAATTTCATTAGATCCAAAGCTCTTTTCTGTTCCAGTATCAAACAACACAAGAGCAGAAAATTTATTTAGCATATATGTACTTGTGGCGAGGTTGAAATTTTCTCTATGCTTCTTATGATCATGAAGGCTTGTCCCCCTCAGACTATTGTTTTCATTCCTTTTGTTGTTACTACCAGCGCGTTTTAATTGGAGTGCCCTGGCTTTTTGCATCCAAAACATCCTTTGGGTGTTTCTTCTTGTTGTTGTGGTCATTGAGAACTCTGCTCGGTAGACGCATGAAATCAAATTTCATTCTTTTATTGATTGGTAATCTTTACAGATGTTCACAAGTAGATGTTTTGACATACATTTGAAGTTATCCAAGTGAAGTGCAAAGTCGCACCGTGAGGGTTTTATGAACACAGGGTAACCAGAACTACGGCTGGAAATTTGATGTTGCAATCCCGATATGTTAACTGAATTCGTTACAACCACCAGAATGAAGGATAGGCGGATATTTTATGTATGCGTTTCGAAAAATAGGCTCACAATAGAATTTGCCAGAATTCATGCGTACCTGTAAATTCACGATTACGTTGCGCACCATGATCGTCAATTTACCTTACATAAGAATTCTAGTTCCTCCTACCTTGAGCTATTTGGTTTTGTGGGATTAAGAGTTTATTCAGGACATCAGGATTCAGAAAATAGTCACATAATGTATGATTGGATAATCTATCCAAAGAAATACTTAGGGATAGTTACTTTAGTTGAATGCTAGTATAGGGTCTAGTGTAGATCCTTCAAGGATAGTTGTTCGGCTTGAGTGTGTTTTTCTTATGTAGCCTGATGTCGAGACACTCATTGCGTGGGTGTTAGTGTAGCTGTTTAGAGTTGACCACCTTGCAGTCAATGTATCCCCCACAAGTTCCCAAGTTGATAGTTGACTCAAAATAGAGGTCACCAGTGTTTTCATAAAATGTAATTTGCCTTTACGTATGCACCGGTAAAGGAAATCTTTCTCGCACGATCACTCTAGTTATTCTTAACTCGAGTGACAATGTCCTTTTTGTGACACTTCAAGTGTGACAAGAAGTTGAGTTTGAATTCTCATCTTAAAGTTGATGAGTTCATAATGTGGTCTTTGTAAACCGTATATGTAGAAGTACCAAGAATTACAAGAATGTTGTCGAGGAATTAGAAAGAAAATTGATGTTTTCTTGTCAAGGCTGAATCCACAACCTTACTAACTGTTGTCTGTGTTGTAAAGAGTGATGGATCATTGGTCAAAACTAGAAATTTAGTGGAACTAGTAAATATAGTCCCGAACTAAGGAATGGTTTTGTTTGAGTCATTGGGTTTATTTCATTCGCTGACTCCTTGAGTGAGCCACATGATCTATTTCATCCATTGGCTTGTTTTAGTGAGTCATAGGGCCTAATTCATCCCTTGACTTGTTTTAGTGAGTCACAGAGCCTATTTCATCTCTTGACTTGTTTTAGTGAGTCAAAGAGCCTATTTCATCCCTTGACTTGTTTTTGTGAATCATAGGGCCTATTTCATCCCTCTAGTAATTTAGTGATCTATCCAGCTGCCTCTCGCATGTTGTGAATCTCCCGATTCATACGTGCAACACAAGCTGCAAATGCTTGCTTTGGTGAGTATCTCAGAGTAGGTAATGTCCAACTACTAGTAGTAGTGTCAGGAGTATGTGGCGGAAGTACTCTCTTCTCACGCATCCAGCTACGAATGATATCAGGGATCCAATGCCAATACTGACAGTTCTCCCTCGGTCGAATGTGTATCTCCTCATCATAGTGAATCATGTCATCCATTGGTTTAAGTCGCCTATTCTTGGATGCTGGTGATGATACAACTTGTTGTTCCTCATCACGAGTAAGTGTGGATGGTGATGTTATGTCTGCTATATAATACCATATGTAGAAGCTATACAAAACAATTATGTAATCAAGCGTGTCTAATGTCTAACAGTTATAGTCTAAGTCTACCAATGCAAACCTAGTTCGCTATAACCAATGTCTCTGATACCAATCTGTTACACCCCCAATTTTCAACTAAGGGAATCATACCGCTTGGGACGTGACAAACCAGGATCTCAGATCATTAGACATAACGAAGACCTCTATATGATTTTCAAACATACTTTGGTCTAAAACTGTAATATCAAAGTTCTAACATTGCGGAAGCGTTTTTAAAACAATAACAACCATAACTTTTTGAAAACTGTAAATTATGAAGCAATGTCTTAATTATTCAAATCCAAACAACTATAATGTAAAACATGCATGAGACTCGATCTCCTAGTCCATGCTCATCTGTTCTTGTACCTTAGCGTCCTGAGAAAACATGTAAATCAAGTCAAAACAAAGGTTGGTGCATACACAGGTTTGTTAATCACAAGAGTTTGAAACAACTGTTTGAAATGAAATGTTTGCAGATAACATAATCACACAAGCATAATCATGATAGCTAGCCATTCTACTATTTACATAAGCGGTCGACACCGAAGCTGACTGTTTGAATGTTGGTTGCCTTTCCACTATTGTCTAACATAAACAATAGTAATGTTGAATTGGCTAGTTAAACACATGCGTAGATCCCATCTACCAAGTGAGGTTTGTCAAACCCAATAGATCTATCTTCAACTACCACGCTTTGCACTACGGCAAACTAAACGGTTCGATATGTAAGGACTTTGAGTGTTATGTTCGCACTTATCGTAAATAGCTAACTCATGCAAGTGATATGTATCTAAAATGTTTGTTTGCACATGTTTTCTCCCCCAAAACAGTTAAGATAAGAAAAGGGGCCGTGTACGCACCTTTGATAGCAAACAGAATGATCATGTGCTTGAAAATTCGCGTAGACAATCTTCTACGAATAATGTGTGTCATTACAATAACGTTGTGTTATTCGTAATGTCCAATCGTGTTTGTAATTACATATGTTTCAAGACACATATGTTAGTTTGTTTGAAACTCACATACAAAAGTGTACATGCCTTTTAATTCGTTTGTTCAAATCGTATGAACGTATACGATTTTGTTTAAATACGCGTAATTATACACGTTTATGTTTCCTGTTTAAAATGTGAATTTTATCATTTCATTTTGGTTCCAACGTAATTTGAACGGGTTAAATCGGAGCTAGAATGAGTGAGTTATGGTTAAAACACTAAAAATATGTTTTTGATTCAAAACCAATGGGCCATAGGATCGAACCCGTGACCCCTAACCCCAAACCCACGCACCCAACCAACTGATCTAGTTATGCTTTTGTTTTAAGATTGAATTTCAATTGTTTTAAGCATAAACAAGGCAGATCCCCTTTGTTTATCTTTAACCGAATCCATTTAGGTTCAATTCACCCTTGATTCGAACTCAATCAACCCTAAAACCTTAGGGCTTTGTTTCCATAGGTCCAAACGAGTTCAGGGATGGATTTAATTTGATTTTCAATAAACAAAAATTTCCAATTCATGATTAACATAGTTTCGAACGTGATTATGTTAATCCCCATTCAAAATTGTTTCAATTCGTGTATGTTAATCAGAAACAACATAGGGTTTTCATTAAACTATGGATTTCGAACCTATCTGTGGTATTTAATTCGACTATAAAACGCGTTTGAATCAAAACCCCCAAAACATTTTTATTCAAGAACCCTAGAACTTAAATTCATTCGATTCGTTAAAATTAGATAAAATCATCTTAGGGTTTTTATTAAAGACCTCATTCCGAGAAAGTATGTATAGTTTAATTTGATTATGAAATCCATTTGTGTTGAAAGCCCCATTTCGTTTTTCTTTATGAACCCTAAAACTAGTTGTCACACCCCGAGCCGGCGGGATAGGATCGGTTGTCCCGTCGGGCGGAAGGTTCCCGGGGCGCGATATCGTGAGTGATAATCGGATTTGATCAGATTGTTATATGGCACATGATACATAATTGAGAAATGCTAAATATGATAGAATTACAAAGTTAAATTACATCAGTATTGTTTATAATTTAACAATGTAAATCTACTATTAACATCATAAGTTTCTATCTTGTATTTACACAAGATATACAAAATGGTATATGTAATGATGTCTTCAAAAGTATGCATGTCCAAAATACTAAGTCTTCTATTTGAAGTCCTAGTCCAGGAGTAATGACTTCCTAATTGACCTGTTCGTCACCTGAGAAGTCATGCAAAAAGATCAAATCAACACATGGTTGGTGAGTTCATATAGTTTTGTAATTTAGAATGATTTGAAAGTCTCCTTTGGTAAAGACCCTAACCTCATTAACACCACATGTAATATCCACATCGGTATGCTTATATATAGGGCATATGTAAGGGACAAGCCCTAGCCAACATCCCACCACATACTAATATGCATATGACACTGCTGTTAATGATAATTAAGCATTTTTACCCTTAACACCATCCCAGAAGTTCTTCTGTTGTTGTTCCTGTGTTTACAATCAATTGAAATCCATGTTGATTTCACAAGTTCATCACACAACATGAGCAACCATCGTAATTGTATAAACAGTTATAAATGCTTGATTTAAATAAATAATAAGCATTTAATAAAATCTAAGTCCTAATGATTGGGGCCTTTGGTCAACTCGAGTAGACTAGTCTGTCAATCAAGGTACTTAGTAGTAAAGGAGATCTGTAAACCTCATCAAACATGTGACCTATAATCAATCAGTCTAGCTAGGACATCTTTTGATATATAGGCTTTCATAGTTCTTTAGACCGTCCATAGTTCTTTAGTTCTTTAGTTCTTTGGCACATGTTATCTTTGAGCATTTCCCAGATGTTCCTCAAAATAGTTCTTTGTACTTAGTTCTTTGAAATAGATCGTTAGTTCTTTGACAACCCCTTCTTGAAATAGTTCTTTGAAAATAGATTGTTAGTTCTTTGACAACACCCTCTTGAAATAGTTCTTTGAAAATAGATCGTTAGTTCCTTGAAAATAGATCTTTGAAAATAGTTCTTTGTTTGAGGTCTTTAGTTATTTGAAAATAGTTCTTTGAAATAGTTCTTTGATACATAACAGTTACCTAACCAGGAGTCTAAGATAACAGTTATACATGTAAACATATAAGAGCATTCAAGTAAACAATTTACATAAAACAGTTTACGCATGCTTCTCAGCCCCGCGTTTTAAAACAAAATGTTGGAAAAGGGGCAATGAACTCACCTTGTAGTTGTGGGGTTGACTTAGCTTAAACGAAAGAATGCACGCGCTCTGAGTTGTAATTGAGTTTGTTTTCACGATCCTGTATTGATTTCACGTTGTTGTAACTTGTAAGTATAAGTTTGTAGGGTTTTGTGTGTGTAGGTGTAGGTGTTAGCCCTAAAGTTGGCTAATGTGCTTAAGACTTGGTCATGATCCCCGTTCGGTCCCATATATTTGATTTAAGTCAATGACATTATAAGTTATCATCTTGTCATTAGTTATAAGCCATTCGCTTTGATAAAAGACTTAGTGCTTATTTTCCAACTCTTCTTTGTTGATCTTGTACGTTTTGAACATTTATTGCATAATTATGAACTAATTAAGCAAACATTCTTTTGACATATCTTGTTTTGATCTTATGAAATGTATTAAATCCATGTGGGCCTAACATGGAATATGGACCGAACAATGTGACCAAGTTACTTGTTGGGCCTTTGTGTAACAAGTTGGGCCTTGGGCCCAAATCTATGGGCCTTGGAATAACATTGAACATTTGAGAGTTGTAAGGCCTATTGGAATGTGTGGGCCAATGATATGGGCTATTGGAATACAAGGGCCCGGTCAAATATTACAAGGCCTAGAATTTAAGTGTCCTTATGGGCCTCTATTGGGCCACGAGGAAAATTGTTGGGCCAAAGGTGGGCCCAGGCAAGAATTGTTGGACCTAAGGTTATAATGGGCTGTAGGAACCCTAATTGGGCCAGAAGTCGGCTGTTGGCCAAACCAATTGCAAAGTGGCTCTAAAGTTAGGACAAAGGCCTCAAAAGTAGGACTTGGGCCCATTCTCTGTGGGCCTAGGGCTGAATTTGCTGGGCCCCCTGGATTCCATCAAGGCCTGAAGTAAAATAAGTCTTGGGCCAACCTGGGCCTGGTTCTTTTGGGCTGAATTCGATCGTGGGCCAATTTAGTCCTTGGGTCACCTTATGGATATGGGCCGAAACAAGGTTTTTGGTCAAACACTCTGGGCCTTCTAAGGCTACTGGGCTGAAACAGAAGGTTTAGGCCAAGATACTTTTGATCCTAGAAAGTAGGATGTTGGGCCAGTACTGGGCCAATACTGGGCCAACAGATCTGGGCCTTGAGCCACCCGGTGGCCTTGGTGCTTTGGGCAGGAAAGACGAAATGGACTAGCAAAGAAGTCATGTGGACTGGGTTTAAGGTGTTGGATCTGGCTCAAAACCACTGGGCCTAAGGAATGCTTGGGCCGACTGTTGGGCACTTGGGCCAGTTGATGGATCAAATAGGTGCCCAGATGTGATATTTAGGTCTAATGGTGTTCCCACAATTTAGAACAGCTTCTTGATCTTGTTTAGCAAGGTAGTGGCCATGTGTAGGCTACTTGGCTGATGGTGGTTAAGGATGACTAGCATGGCCGAATGAAATGAGTTGTTAGCCGAATGTAGGTCACTGGCCGAACGAGGGTGGCTCGAATGAGCCCATGGTCGAATGAAGTTGGGGTTGGCTGAATGAGATGAGGTTGTCGACTGAGAAACTGGCGAATGAGACTGGCCGCATGAGGCATGGCGAATGAGGGCTCCGAATGGGAGGTGGCCGGCGAAGGAGAGGCCATTCGGCCTAGTTCTTTCGGCCAACTGGCCTTGGTTCGGCCGTAGCTAGGCCAACTCAGGCCGTGACTTGGCTTGGTGATTTCGAGGGTGTGTGCAGGTTAGAGAGGGTGTTTGAAGGTGTATGGTTCGAAGAAGAAGGTGTTCGGCCGGTTAGGTTAGAAGGTAAAAACAAAGAGTGAAAACCCTAATTTTCGCTAACTTCACAGCCTCATACCTTGAATTTCAGTAGTTTTTGGCTTAGATCCGTTGTACTTTTGTGTAGAGGGCATCAAGAGCTACGCATGGGCGAAAGAATCACTCGATTTCGTTAAGAAACGAGTGAGATACAAGCTTTGGAAGTTTGAAAATGGAGGTTTTTCTCAAAACCGGGATTTTAGGGTTTGAGTGGGGAAGAAAGAGAGGAAGTGAGTAAAAATGAGTTCACTCATGGTATTTATACTACGGGTGAATTCGGGTTCGTTTTTGTTGCTTGGTTCGTTAATTCGTTACGTTTCCGGAAAATTACGCGTAATTTAAATGGAATTAATTAAAAAGAGTTTAATTTAATTATTTTGATGAGTTTCAAAATTGTAAAATGTTATTTATTTTATTTTATTAAATTACTTTTGTTCGTGTTGTGTTTTCGTTTTCGTTTCGTCAGATCGCGTCACCTTCGCGCGTAATTCGCTTGAATCGTCACCCGAACGAATACGACGATGGTTTTGCTTTCTGACTTTTGTTTTCTATTTTTCAGTCATTATTTCAGAACTCTAAACTCACAGATATGTTTGTGTGAATCGTCACCCACGCAAACACACTGTCAGTTCGTTATTCCGAAATAACACTGTAATTATGTTTGAATTGTGTTTCCTCACTGTCGGACTCAACTAAACATCCTGTTTTCACATTGTTCTTGTACTGATTTGTCGGTCATCTGATTCCTGTCATTTGTGGACATCAGATCGCAACCGATATGTTTCTGAATATTGTTTGAGTATCGTTGTTTCTCATGATTTGTTGTGTTAACTGTAATTAAGTTTTCACTTAATAACCGCAACTAATGTTTCAAATGTACGTTGTACTTAATGTATTTAAGTTTATACGAAAATACGTACAACGATTTCTTGTATTTAGGATCCTGTTAATACAAGTACTGTTTACAATCGTATAAGTAAACATAGTTACTGTAGAAAGTACACGTACCGTACGGACTTGCCGGACGATCTGGTACTTGATGTTACAGTCTCCCCTTGTTAAAGAAATTTCGTCCCGAAATTTAAGAGTTGTTATCGGGTACAGCTTCCTCTTCAAACAGTTGGGGATACTTTAACTTCATGTGATCTTCACGTTCCCAAGTAAACTCGGGTCCGCGTCTTGAGTTCCAACGAACCTTTACTATCGGAATACGGCTTCGCCTCAGTTGTTTGACTTTGCGATCCATAATCTCTAAAGGTTCTTCTATGAAATGTAACTGATCATCGACTTGAATTTCTTCGAGTGGAATGACGAGTGATTCGTCAGCAAGGCATTTCTTTAAGTTTGAGACGTGAAACACGTCATGCACACCACTGAGTTCTACCGGTAATCTCAGTCGATAAGCCACAGGACCAATACGTTCGATGATTTCGAACGGTCCTACGTATCGTGGTGCTAGTTTGCCTTTTGTTCCAAAGCGAACTACGCCTTTCCATGGAGAAACCTTCAAAATGACACGATCTCCCACTTGGAATTCCAACGGCTTACGCCGTTTGTCGGCATGGCTTTTCTGTCTGCTTCTTGTAGCTTGCAATCTTCTCTGAATCTGAGCAATCTTGTCAGTGGTCTCCTGAATCAGTTCTGGTCCAGTTATACGGTTATCTCCCACTTCAGTCCAACAGATCGGTGATCGACATTTCCGACCATAAAGAGCCTCGAATGGGGCACAACCGATGCTGCTGTGATAACTGTTGTTGTAGGAGAACTCGATTAGTGGCAAATGAGAATCCCAATTCCCACCAAAATCCAAGATACAGGTCCTTAACATGTCCTCTAGGGTCTGAATCGTACGTTCGCTTTGACCGTCCGTTTGTGGATGGTAAGCTGTACTCAAATTTAACAGCGTCCCTAGAGATTTCTGTAGTGATTGCCAGAACCTTGATGTAAATCTGCTGTCTCGATCGGAAATAATAGACAATGGCACACCATGACGTACCACTATCTCATTGATGTACAACCTCGCCAGTTTATCCATCGTGAAAGTTTCACGTATCGGCAAGAAATGAGCAGATTTCGTTAAACGATCTATGATCACCCAAATTGTATCGTGACCACTGGAAGTGCGGGGTAGCTTGGTAATGAAATCCATAGCTATTTGTTCCCACTTCCAGAGCGGAATCTCAGGCTGTTCCAGTAAACCTGACGGTTTCTGATGTTCTGCCTTTACTTTGGCACACGTAAGGCATCGACCGACGTACTCGGCTATGTCTTTCTTCGTTCCCGGCCACCAATAAAATCCACGCAAGTCTTGGTACATTTTATCGGCGCCTGGATGAACAGAGTATTTTGTCTTGTGTGCTTCATCGAAGATAAGTCTTCTCAATTCGTCTTCCGCCGGGATCCATATACGATCCTGATAGTAGATCATTCCATCGGACTTGGTCTCTAAATGTTTCTCTGCTCCGCAGTCAAGTTCTTTCTTCAAGTTTCCTCTGTCAACTGACTCTTGTTGTGCTTGTATGATGGTGTCGTGTAAGCTTGTCTGCACAGTCATTCCCATTGCTCTGACGCGCAAGGGTTTGACCCGTTCCTTCCGGCTCAAGGCATCAGCAACAACGTTTGCCTTGCCCGGATGGTACTTGATCACACAATCGTAATCATTCAGAAGTTCAACCCAACGGCGTTGTCGCATGTTGAGCTCCTTCTGATCAAAAATATGTTGCAGACTCTTGTGATCTGTAAATATGGTACACTTAGTGCCATATAGGTAATGCCTCCAAATCTTCAGTGCGAAGATTACAGCTCCCAGTTCAAGATCATGAGTAGTGTAATTCTTCTCATGAACTTTTAACTGTCTTGATGCATAGGCGATAACTTTGTCTCGTTGCATCAGTACACATCCAAGTCCCTAATGGGATGCATCACAGTAAACGACAAAGTCATCACATCCTTCCGGGAGTGATAGGATTGGAGCATTACATAACTTCTGCTTCAATGTCTGAAAAGCATCCTCTTGTTTATGTTCCCAGACAAACGGTTCACTCTTCTGAGTTAATTTAGTGAGAGGCAAAGCTATCTTAGAAAAGTTTGAGATGAACCTCCTATAATAACCTGCCAATCCCAGAAAAGACCGTATTTCCGTTGTTGTCTTCGGAGTGTCCCAATTCTTTATTGCTTCAATCTTGGCGGGATCTACGTGTATTCCCTCACTGTTGACTACATGTCCCAGAAATTGAACTTCTCTTAGCCAAAATTCACATTTAGAGAACTTGGCATAAAGCTTTTGTTCTGTCAACAGTTCCAAGATCTTTCTGAGATGTTGCTCGTGTTCTGCTTTGCTCTTGGAATAAATCAGTATGTCATCGATGAAAACAATAACAAACTGATCTAAATACGGCTTGCACACTCGGTTCATGAGATCCATGAAAACCGCTGGTGCGTTTGTTAATCCGAAAGGCATCACCATGAATTCGTAATGCCCGTATCTGGTTCGGAATGCCGTCTTCGGTATGTCTTCATCTTGAACTCTGAGTTGATGATAACCAGACCGCAAGTCAATCTTCGAGAAGTACTGAGCTCCTTGCAGTTGGTCAAACAAATCATCAATCCTCGGCAATGGATACCGATTCTTGATGGTTAGTTTGTTCAGCTCTCTGTAATCTATGCACATTCTGAACGATCCGTCTTTCTTCTTCACAAACAGGACCGGAGCTCCCCAAGGCGAGTAGCTCGGTCTGATGAAGCCTTTATCCAATAGCTCCTGCAACTGATTCGACAATTCCTGCATCTCTGAAGGTGCTAACCGGTAAGGAGATTTAGCAACAGGAGTTGCTCCCGGAACTAAATCAATTCGAAACTCTACCGGTCGCACAGGAGGCAAACCTGGTAGATCTTCGGGAAATACTTCTGGATATTCTTTCACTATTGGCACGTCTTGTATCCCTTTCTTGTCTTTCTCCTTTTCCACCACATGTGCCAGGAAAGCTACACACTGCTTCTGTAAGCACTTACGTGCCTTTATGCAAGAAATGATTTTGACACTTCGTTTTGCTTGGTCCCCTCTGACTTCCAATACACGATCATCGGGCAATGGAACTCGAAGCAGCTTCTCAGAACAGACAACTTCCACTCGGTTAGAGGAAAGCCAATCCATTCCAACAATGATGTCGAAACTACCCAACTCCATCGGTATCAAATTGATAGAGAATGTATGACCGTTAAGTGTCAATGGGCAATTCCTGTGAACTGTACTAACTGTGATCTGTTTTCCGTTAGCTACTTCTATAATGTAAGGGGAGTCTAATTGTTCTTCTATGGAATCTAGTTGGCATGCAAAATCGGCAGAGATAAAACTCTGATCCGCACCAGTGTCAAATAGAACAGATGCATAAAAGTCATGTAAGAGAAACGTACCAGTGACCACATTTGGGTCCTGGCGTGCTGCTGGTGCTCCAATAACAAAATCTCTTCCATGAGGAGCTTGAACTGCCTGCTGAGCCTTCTTAGGGCAGTTCTTTGCAAAGTGGCCTTGTTCACCACAGTTGAAGCATCCACCGTTGTTCTGGTTAGCAGGTGGAGGGAGAGCTAAAGCAGCATTGTTGACTGTTTGTTTTGGTGTCATTCAACAGGATTGGACCCAATGGCCCTTCCGTCCACATCCCGTGCAATGTTTGCAGGGAGTGTTAGCAGCATGGTGGTATTGACATTTGGCACACAAAGGGTATGCACCAATGTAGGGTCTCTTGTTGGGGTTTGTCGGTGCAGCTGTTACTTGTTGGAGAGGGGTGGCCATCGTGTAGTTCTTGATGACCTTTTGTTTCTTCTTGGGTTGATGATGAGGTCTCTTTGACGACTCTTCCTTGTTCTTGCCAGCATCAGCCTCTTTCTTTAAAACTCCAGAGGCAACCATCAGATCAGTGAGTTTCTCAGACAGTCTCACTGCTGACTCGACAGTGGTAGGGTTGGCTGAAACAACCATACCCTGAATACAGGCGGGAAGTCCACCTACATACCTGTCGATCCTCTTTTCTAGAGTCGGTACCATGTCTGGCACCAAAGCAACCAACTCGTGATAACGAGTAGTGTACCCCATGTGATCAGCCCCTTTCATCACATGGTTGGATAACTCAATTTCCAACTTCTGTAGCTCATTCTTGGGGCAGAATTCTGTTCTCAGTAACGCCTTGAAGTCCTCCCATGGCATTGCCATAGCTTCTTCTCTTCCTCGGGCGTTGATCTGACCATTCCACCAGGTTAGAGCCCGCTTGTTGAATGTTCCAGCAGAGTAGCGGACTTTATGGTGCTCTGGACAGCTGCAGAGGTCCAGAGTAGCCTCAATCTTTTCAATCCATTGGATTAATCCAACAGCTCCTTCCGACCCACTAAAGCTGGGTGGTTTGCAGCCCATAAAGGACTTATAAGAGTGGTTTGAAGTACCACCAGTGTTCCCACTGGCTTCTCCTGATGAATTGCCAGCGTTGTTGATCTCATTACGGAGAAGGTTGAACATCTCTGGTATTGCTTCCTTCATCTGATTAGTCATCTGACTGCTCAGTAGGGTCACCAAAGCGATAGTAGTAGGATCCAGTATGGGAGTCGTGCCTGAACCGGATGCCTGTGTGATCAGTGGGGGAGGAGGTGGAGGTGGTGGAGGAGGTGGCGGTGGTGAGTCATTTGGTGATGGTGTTGAGGAGTGTGGAGCTTGGTCCTGTGATAATGGCAACAGAGGAGGTTGTCTTCGCGGCGGCATTCTGATCATAACCAAAGGAATATTGGTTAGTGCAATGATCGAATGCAGAAGACATAATGCAATAGGCCTTAAATCCTATATTCTCTACATGCAGGGTCCCTAGGTTATAGTCTAGGCCAAACCGTTTAAATAAATGACCTATATTTCTCTATAACCATGGCTCTGATACCAATCTGTCAAACCCCGAGCCGGCGGGATAGGATCGGTTGTCCCGTCGGGCGGAAGGTTCCCGGGGCGCGATATCGTGAGTGATAATCGGATTTGATCAGATTGTTATATGGCACATGATACATAATTGAGAAATGCTAAATATGATAGAATTACAAAGTTAAATTACATCAGTATTGTTTATAATTTAACAATGTAAATCTACTATTAACATCATAAGTTTCTATCTTGTATTTACACAAGATATACAAAATGGTATATGTAATGATGTCTTCAAAAGTATGCATGTCCAAAATACTAAGTCTTCTATTTGAAGTCCTAGTCCAGGAGTAATGACTTCCTAATTGACCTGTTCGTCACCTGAGAAGTCATAAAAGATCAAATCAACACATGGTTGGTGAGTTCATATAGTTTTGTAATTTAGAATGATTTGAAAGTCTCCTTTGGTAAAGACCCTAACCTCATTAACACCACATGTAATATCCACATCGGTATGCTTATATATAGGGCATATGTAAGGGACAAGCCCTAGCCAACATCCCACCACATACTAATATGCATATGACACTGCTGTTAATGATAATTAAGCATTTTTACCCTTAACACCATCCCAGAAGTTCTTCTGTTGTTGTTCCTGTGTTTACAATCAATTGAAATCCATGTTGATTTCACAAGTTCATCACACAACATGAGCAACCATCGTAATTGTATAAACAGTTATAAATGCTTGATTTAAATAAATAATAAGCATTTAATAAAATCTAAGTCCTAATGATTGGGGCCTTTGGTCAACTCGAGTAGACTAGTCTGTCAATCAAGGTACTTAGTAGTAAAGGAGATCTGTAAACCTCATCAAACATGTGACCTATAATCAATCAGTCTAGCTAGGACATCTTTTGATATATAGGCTTTCATAGTTCTTTAGACCGTCCATAGTTCTTTAGTTCTTTAGTTCTTTGGCACATGTTATCTTTGAGCATTTCCCAGATGTTCCTCAAAATAGTTCTTTGTACTTAGTTCTTTGAAATAGATCGTTAGTTCTTTGACAACCCCTTCTTGAAATAGTTCTTTGAAAATAGATTGTTAGTTCTTTGACAACACCCTCTTGAAATAGTTCTTTGAAAATAGATCGTTAGTTCCTTGAAAATAGATCTTTGAAAATAGTTCTTTGTTTGAGGTCTTTAGTTATTTGAAAATAGTTCTTTGAAATAGTTCTTTGATACATAACAGTTACCTAACCAGGAGTCTAAGATAACAGTTATACATGTAAACATATAAGAGCATTCAAGTAAACAATTTACATAAAACAGTTTACGCATGCTTCTCAGCCCCGCGTTTTAAAACAAAATGTTGGAAAAGGGGCAATGAACTCACCTTGTAGTTGTGGGGTTGACTTAGCTTAAACGAAAGAATGCACGCGCTCTGAGTTGTAATTGAGTTTGTTTTCACGATCCTGTATTGATTTCACGTTGTTGTAACTTGTAAGTATAAGTTTGTAGGGTTTTGTGTGTGTAGGTGTAGGTGTTAGCCCTAAAGTTGGCTAATGCGCTTAAGACTTGGTCATGATCCCCGTTCGGTCCCATATATTTGATTTAAGTCAATGACATTATAAGTTATCATCTTGTCATTAGTTATAAGCCATTCGCTTTGATAAAAGACTTAGTGCTTATTTTCCAACTCTTCTTTGTTGATCTTGTACGTTTTGAACATTTATTGCATAATTATGAACTAATTAAGCAAACATTCTTTTGACATATCTTGTTTTGATCTTATGAAATGTATTAAATCCATGTGGGCCTAACATGGAATATGGACCGAACAATGTGACCAAGTTACTTGTTGGGCCTTTGTGTAACAAGTTGGGCCTTGGGCCCAAATCTATGGGCCTTGGAATAACATTGAACATTTGAGAGTTGTAAGGCCTATTGGAATGTGTGGGCCAATGATATGGGCTATTGGAATACAAGGGCCCGGTCAAATATTACAAGGCCTAGAATTTAAGTGTCCTTATGGGCCTCTATTGGGCCACGAGGAAAATTGTTGGGCCAAAGGTGGGCCCAGGCAAGAATTGTTGGACCTAAGGTTATAATGGGCTGTAGGAACCCTAATTGGGCCAGAAGTCGGCTGTTGGCCAAACCAATTGCAAAGTGGCTCTAAAGTTAGGACAAAGGCCTCAAAAGTAGGACTTGGGCCCATTCTCTGTGGGCCTAGGGCTGAATTTGCTGGGCCCCCTGGATTCCATCAAGGCCTGAAGTAAAATAAGTCTTGGGCCAACCTGGGCCTGGTTCTTTTGGGCTGAATTCGATCGTGGGCCAATTTAGTCCTTGGGTCACCTTATGGATATGGGCCGAAACAAGGTTTTTGGTCAAACACTCTGGGCCTTCTAAGGCTACTGGGCTGAAACAGAAGGTTTAGGCCAAGATACTTTTGATCCTAGAAAGTAGGATGTTGGGCCAGTACTGGGCCAATACTGGGCCAACAGATCTGGGCCTTGAGCCACCCGGTGGCCTTGGTGCTTTGGGCAGGAAAGACGAAATGGACTAGCAAAGAAGTCATGTGGACTGGGTTTAAGGTGTTGGATCTGGCTCAAAACCACTGGGCCTAAGGAATGCTTGGGCCGACTGTTGGGCACTTGGGCCAGTTGATGGATCAAATAGGTGCCCAGATGTGATATTTAGGTCTAATGGTGTTCCCACAATTTAGAACAGCTTCTTGATCTTGTTTAGCAAGGTGGTGGCCATGTGTAGGCTACTTGGCTGATGGTGGTTAAGGATGACTAGCATGGCCGAATGAAATGAGTTGTTAGCCGAATGTAGGTCACTGGCCGAACGAGGGTGGCTCGAATGAGCCCATGGTCGAATGAAGTTGGGGTTGGCTGAATGAGATGAGGTTGTCGACTGAGAAACTGGCGAATGAGACTGGCCGCATGAGGCATGGCGAATGAGGGCTCCGAATGGGAGGTGGCCGGCGAAGGAGAGGCCATTCGGCCTAGTTCTTTCGGCCAACTGGCCTTGGTTCGGCCGTAGCTAGGCCAACTCAGGCCGTGACTTGGCTTGGTGATTTCGAGGGTGTGTGCAGGTTAGAGAGGGTGTTTGAAGGTGTATGGTTCGAAGAAGAAGGTGTTCGGCCGGTTAGGTTAGAAGGTAAAAACAAAGAGTGAAAACCCTAATTTTCGCTAACTTCACAGCCTCATACCTTGAATTTCAGTAGTTTTTGGCTTAGATCCGTTGTACTTTTGTGTAGAGGGCATCAAGAGCTACGCATGGGCGAAAGAATCACTCGATTTCGTTAAGAAACGAGTGAGATACAAGCTTTGGAAGTTTGAAAATGGAGGTTTTTCTCAAAACCGGGATTTTAGGGTTTGAGTGGGGAAGAAAGAGAGGAAGTGAGTAAAAATGAGTTCACTCATGGTATTTATACTACGGGTGAATTCGGGTTCGTTTTTGTTGCTCGGTTAGTTAATTCGTTACGTTTCCGGAAAATTACGCGTAATTTAAATGGAATTAATTAAAAAGAGTTTAATTTAATTATTTTGATGAGTTTCAAAATTGTAAAATTTTATTTATTTTATTTTATTAAATTACTTTTGTTCGTGTTGTGTTTTCGTTTTCGTTTCGTCAGATCGCGTCACCTTCGCGCGTAATTCGCTTGAATCGTCACCCGAACGAATACGACGATGGTTTTGCTTTCTGACTTTTGTTTTCTACTTTGCAGTCATTATTTCAGAACTCTAAACTCACAGATATGTTTGTGTGAATCGTCACCCACGCAAACACACTGTCAGTTCGTTATTCCGAAATAACACTGTAATTATGTTTGAATTGTGTTTCCTCACTGTCGGACTCAACTAAACATCCTGTTTTCACATTGTTCTTGTACTGACTTGTCGGTCATCTGATTCCTGTCATTTGTGGACATCAGATCGCAACCGATATGTTTCTGAATATTGTTTGAGTATCGTTGTTTCTCATGATTTGTTGTGTTAACTGTAATTAAGTTTTCACTTAATAACCGCAACTAATGTTTCAAATGTACGTTGTACTTAATGTATTTAAGTTTATACGAAAATACGTACAACGATTTCTTGTATTTAGGATCCTGTTAATACAAGTATTGTTTACAATCGTATAAGTACACATAGTTACTGTAGAAAGTACACGTACCGTACGGACTTGCTGGACGATTTGGTACTTGATGTTACACTAGTTCTCATTTAATTCGTTATAATCATTTGAAATCATCATAGGGTTTTCGTTTAGAATGATGTTTCGAAACTGAGGGTGTGATTTGATTTGATTTCTAACCTCCTTTGCTCGAAAACCCCCAATTCGTTTTTGATATAAACCCTAGAAATAGAAGTCCTTTAATTCGATGTTGTTATTTAAAACTAATAAAGGGTTTTCGTTTAGAATGTTATTGCGAAGCTGTGAGTATGGTTTGATTTGGTTTTCAATTTCGTTTGATTATAAATCCCCAAATCCATTCACCCGAAGAACCCTAGAATTTAAATCCGTATAATTTAGAGTTAGAACACCAAATCGATATATGTTTTCCCTTAATCGGCCCCTTTAGGTAATGTGGAAGTCAATCCTTACCTGTTTTGACTTCGAATTGTTGTAGCTCAACTTGTGGCTCAAGTTCGGTCGACCCACGATCAAATTCTTCAATCCGAAGCTTCTGGGACGAATTGATGTATGCAGAAGTCACTGAGGGTGCCGATTTAGGTGTTTATGTGTTCAATTTCGCGATTTTTGATCGAATTGTAAAGATCTTATAACCCTATGTGACGGTTTCAACATTTATGTTCTTAATTACGTTTAATTTAAATGTTAATGGGACAATAATGTGTTCTAACGGTTAATCATCAATAATGTGATGATTATAACTAGTTTAATTTCTATTAATTACTTATTTTTAATGTAATTTCGAATTTAAGTTTGATTTTAAAAGAATTTTGACTATTTAAAGTCAAAATTGTGTATTTCTTCAAATTACAAGCTTAATCCTTATAATTTAAGTGTTTTTACACTTGTTTTGTTCAATTCTAGCCCTTGTAGTTTGTTTTTGTATGATTTCTTATTGTTTCTGTTAACTTTTGGTTAACGGTGTTAATCCGGAATGCCGGATTGTCACATTCTCAGTACTAGATTTCTCAAGATTAATAAAGCCTTTATTACCTTTTAACCTTTTCATATATGTACAATTTTTCAAGTGTCGCAAGAGATGTGACGCGGTTCATGAATTTTGTGATTTGTATGTTTTATTACAATGGATGCATTGATCTTTCTTCAGTGTCTTCCCTTTCTCATCCCCTTCAATATTTGTAAAATGAGCCCAAGGTCCAGATTTATTCTTTCTTTTTGCACCATCTTCCCCATCGTCAAGATCTTCATCAACAGTATCCGTCTCGTTTTCACTTAAATCGACACTTTCATCATCACTTAACCAAACAGAATCAACATCATTTGGTGTGTCGGCTTGTGGCATCCAGTACTTGATCGTCCGGCAAGTCCGTACGATATGTGTACTTTCACTATTTACTATGTGTAAATACAATTGCATGAACAGTGTTTGTGATAACATAATTCAAAATACAAGAAACAGTTGTACGTATTTATGTGAAAACTTATATACCGTAAGTACAACAACTCATGATAAACAATAGTTGTTTGTATTTAGGTGAAAACCTAAGTACAGTTAATACAACGAATCAAGAGAAACAACAGTGTACAAGTAAGCAACAAGAACATGTCAGTTGCGATCTGATATCCATAGATGACAAGAATCAGATGGCCGATGACTCGGTATGAAAACAATGTGAAAACAGGAAGTTTAGTTGAGTCTGTCAATGAGGAAACACAATTCAAACACAATTGCAGTGTTATTTCAGAATAACGAACTGACAGTGTGTTTGCGTGGGTGACAGTTCACACAAACATATATGTGAGTTTAACGTTCTGAAATAATGACTGAAAATTAGAAAACAAAAGTCAGAAACCAAAACCATCGTCATGTTCGTTCGGGTGACGATTCGAACGAATACGCGCGAAGGCGACGCAATATGACGAAACTAAAACGATAAACGATACGAACGAAATAATTTAAGAAAATGTAATATTTTACGTTTTACAATTTTGAAACTCATCAAAAAGTAATTAAAGAAGCTCTTTTATTTTAAAACCCGTAAACGCGCGAGTAACGTTCCGGAAACGCAACGAAAACGTGAACCGAATAACTGAAACGAAACCGAACTCACTCGGGGTATAAATACCCTGAATGAGTCCATCTTCTTCATTAAACACCCTTCTCTCTCTAGATTTTTGGAACTTCAAACCTTCATATCTTGATCATTTCTCAACTAAATCATCTCATTCTTGAACCAAATCGAAGCTCTCATCATCCTCTACACGAAAGTACAAAGGATCCGCCCTAACAGCCGTTAAATCAAAGGTAATCTGAGCCACAATAGTTCGAAAATTAGGGTTTTCAAAACCCACTTGTTGAACCAACACCTTCAACCGGTTTGGAACTCATCTATTCGAACCGACCCTCTCGAAACTGGTTCTAACACTCATCAACACTTAAAACCATCATAGATCTGGGTTGGGAACTTGGGTGAACACCATGGTCGACCTACACATCCAGATTGCCGAAGAAATCCATTCGGCCGAATGACCATGGACCGGCCGTACCAACCCACTGCCGAATCAACTGTCGAATGAACCACCATCCATTGATCACCCTCCTTTGCTCGAACCACCATGCACCATTCGCCAGCCATTCGTTCGGGCATCCTCCTCATTCGAACCATTCCTCATTCGGCTCCTAATCCCATTCGACCGAACAACCATTCGCCATGATGAATTCAGTCGGCCACATGAACCACTCCATTCGGCCTAGACTGTTCAGACCCAACTTTGTTAAACAGAAGCCCAATGGACTGCTTTGGCCCAAAACCATTACTACAGCCACCCTTCATTCTGTTTAGCACATGAACCACTTTCTCGGCCCAATAGTTATCAGCAGGCCCAACAGACTGCTTGGCCCAGTTACTCGGCCCAAGACCCACTGTTCTGGCCCAAGGCCCACTGGGTCGGCCTAAGATTTATTGAACCAGGCTCAAACCATTCGGCCCAACTTCACTTGGTTATTCGACCCATAATATGATTGGGCCACATTAGTCTACTCGGCCTAACATCACAAGGATTGTAGAAAACACACACATAAAACAAACCGTAATGAAACGTGCATGGGAATTAGAATCCAATACTACAATGATGATGGATTTTAGTATAATGAGCTTTATTAACTTGAAACCATCATTTTTACAAGGAAAATTGGCTACTTAGTCATTAACTATGAAACAACCATTTCAAGGTTAACAATGAATACAAGTAATGTTTGAACTATAAACCTAAGTTTATACTTAGGTTGATTTTGCAAAGTTTATAACCAATACACTTAACTAACATGTTAGGACAAAGTGTTCTAATCTTAACCTAATTGGGTTAAGTGTAACTAAAGTCAATAACAAGTAAACATGGTCGAATGACGACCGAGACTTTCGAGTGTTAGCCAAATTTTATGGCTAACACATACACACACGTAAATCTCTACAACTTATGCTTATAAGTTAAGAACATTGTGAAATCAATACAGGATCGTGAAAACAACAACAAGAACAACAGAGAGCGCGTGCATTCTTGTTTATATATAGTCAACCACAACAACTACAAGGTGAGTTTATACGCCCATTTTCTAATCTTAACTGATTTGTAACTCTCGGGGCTGAGAAACATGCTTAACTTTTATTTATTTAAAAGTTTTAGTTTAACATATTGCTTATACTTTGATTATATAATATTGCTTGACTTATTATCATTTATCATTGTATGCATGCTTGTATGATCAGGAGATGACAGGGATAACTAGGATGAATATGATAATATAATTTTATAAATCATAACTCATCAACACAATAGAATAACATAGTTGTAAGATTACATCTTACAACACTTACTTATTCTTACAAGAACAAACATTGGGATAAGGACCGGTGAACATGATGACAACAACAACGAAACACATGAATGTTATGAAGATAATATACCTTTATAATAACATTCTACACTAGAGTTACATAAGTGTAATAAGACAAGATCTTATAACACTTAGTTTACAACTCGATACATATTACAAGTTAACATGGAACAACTATCATCCACCACCGGAGTCGATTAAGTGTAGTAAGACTAGTTCTTACCACAGCTTAGTGACAACATGGTGACTACATGGAACAACTAGAATGATAATCATGATAATGTAACTTCATGAAAACAACATCATTCATACAACAATTAACATAATGTAATAAGACAAGTTCTTATTTAATTTTGTTAACAACAATGAGGACACACAACATTGAGAACAAACAACATTGATGAACACAATACAATTGATTGCTATTGAATTGTCTGTATTATATCATGTCAATCATGTGCCATATATTCAAGTTTCATTGTAAGTCCCTTCACAAAATCGTTTACCAGTTAATTTAGTGGGATCTAAACCGACGTTAGCATAGTGGTACCATAGGTTTGACAAACCTCCGGCGAGTAGGTCGGTATGTTAAGCGTAACAACAATTGGCCGGTAACGTATGACCGGTAACAGGGCGACGATCAGTCAGGTTTGGTAAACAACACATGGTGATATCATTCGACGGTGAAATTGTAATTAATCCATCGCTTCTTGTTGACTAGTAGACTGAAGAATTTATTTTCTATCATGTCTTAATACTAGTAACAGTTCGATGAGGTCTATGGTAATACAAGGTGGTAGAGGTAAATCGGATGCATTGTCATCTGATTACGTGATGATTGCAATGGATTCCTTTTAGGCTCTATGCACTTCAAGTTGAGAACAAAATATCAAATGGTTAACTAACACTCTTACATTATTAAAAGTGATTAACAGTTAACCCCACCAGTAATAGAATAATAACAAGGATCATATTAACATAATCTAATTTCCTTAACATATTGAGGGTTATCAATACTTCGGTTTGTTAACTGAACCTCTTTTATTATATTATTCTACATATGAAACATTGAGTGATGAACACAAATGGACGGGTGAAATGAAAATGGGGATCCATAGTTGTATTGCAAGTGGCATTAAGTTCTATCAGATATGTGGTGGGATGTTGGCTAGGGCTTGGTTCCCTTACATATGCCCTATATATAAGCATAGCTAATAGGATGAAATATCACTTGTAAATATAACTATATGTAAAGGCCATTGTGTGAACGGATGAATCAAACAACTTACAAACAACAAGTATGACATTGTGATTGTGCATGTGAACATTTCAAGGCATTTCAAATATCAAACTTATGAACTCACCAACCTGGTGTTGACTTTGTTTAAATGCATGTTTTCTCAGGTGACGAACAGGTGTAGTTTCCTACATTCAAGAATATAGCTAGTGGACTTTTAGAAGACCTAGCTATATTTTGTGTGATCATACTTTTGGGATGACAAAACAATGAATCATCTTTTGTATATCTTGTACAGATTCAAGATATAAACTCCTTGATTCTTTTGATTAGATTTACTTAGTTAAATTATGAGGAAACAATGTAATTTAACTTTGTAATTCTATGTCATTGTCATGTAGCATTTCTCAGTTATTTATCATGTCTTATGTAAACAATCTGATCATTTCGATTATCAAACGATATCGCGCCCCAAGAACCTTCCGCTTGGTGAGAAAGTCGATCCAGCCCGCCGGCTCGGGGTGTGACACTGCCCCAGCCACTGATTCTTTGATCGAAGACATCGTCACTTCACTCAGTTGCAGAAAATAAAAAAAACAGAGTATAAATAAAAGACATTTAGGTCAAACAAAGAAGAAATAAAATTAGGGCAAAGTATAAAACAAACATAAGAAGAAAAAAGTAGGGGTGTGTTCGGTTCGGTTTTTGGTTATTAAAAACCATTTGGTTTTCGGTTTTCAGTTTTCGGTTTTTTTGTCGGTTTCGGTTCGGTTTTCGGTTTTTTTTACTTTTTTTTTGTTCTTTTTATGTTCTCTCTCACATTTAATATTAAAAATGCAAACATGTTTAACAATAGATAATTCATAAATTAATTGATCTAACACCAACTAATCAAAATAAAACTAAATAATTATAATCATGTTCTTACATTTAAAAAAACAAAAGTAAATAATTAAATTTGAAATAATTACGATCTTCATCTTTTAAAATGGTATAAATAATATAATCCAAATCTTTATCATCTTAAACGGTAAACTATTATGTGTTTTTATCCCTTTAAGTAAGTATAAAAATAGCAACACACACACATATATTAATTTTTAAATAAGATAACAAATCGGTTCGGTTATTTCTGTTCGTTTTTTACGGTTATTCATTCGGTTCGGTTTTTTCGGTTAATTCGGTTCCAGTTCAGTTTTTTCGGTTTTTTGCTCACCCCTATAAAAAAGTACCTTAATATGAGTATTGTGGTCAATCAAAGAATCCTAGGAAAAAAACATCTGGGTTGAACAAAAAGAGAGTTGAAGATTAAGCTCGAAAGGGATGATACTTGTTGAGCTAGAAGATACATGTTGAAGGGATGAACAACAAACAAGATTCGAAGACCGTCCGTTGAGCTTCCAAAGGTTTCTTGATTTTGTGTTTCTAGTTGAAGATCTTGAAGGGCTTTTGGGGAATTTTGGATTCTGGAAATGAGTTTCCCTCTGCAATCCTGACGAATAAAACTTCAATATGTTATATATCAATTTAAACTTGTAGGCTTGTAGCCCAAATTTCAAAATCCCAATAATAATTATATATATATATATATAATATGTAAAGTCGAGCTGAGCCACGAGCTGAGCCAACGAATCGAGCCTCGAGCCAAGCTCGAGTTGAACCAATCCTGGCTCGGGCTCGGCTCATTTTAAACGAGTTTTCTTCGAGCCGAGCCTTTTTCGAACTTTTTTCGAGCGAGCCGCGAGCTTTTTGAACAACCATAATGATGTGAGATTATATGTGTTATATGCTCGTTTGCGGGATGGGGGTTGGGCTGTTGTGGTATCTTTTTGTTGTTTCCGGGGTTCATGATATGAGATTACATGTGTTATATGCTTGATTGCAGGATGGGAGGTTTGTACGTGGTATCTATAAATGTTGGCTTGTATGTTTTGACTTGTGTCAGAATATCTCATTGTTGGTGGTTTGCTTTGTTTGATGACTTATATGAGTGATGCTTACATGTTTTTGTTTATTTCGTTGGTGCCTCATGTTTATACTTTATGCTTCTAGATGTTGTTATATGTCGTGTTTCATAATGTTGTAAAAAATCTTACTTTTGAGCCGAGGGACTCTAGCGAAGCAGCCTCTCTATTCTACTTGTAGATAGGGGTAAGGTGTGTCTTTATCTTCCCCCCAGACCCCACTCTAAATAGGATTTTACTGGACATGCTTGTTGTTGTTGTTGTAAGCAGTCATTTGTGTTCGTTAATTTAATTTACAACTCAGTTTGGTCTAAATGCATACAAGACACCAACGACATATGTGGTCAACATGCTTCCAAAATTCCTTTATATGCCTCTTTAATCTATATCGTGTAGAGCAGGGTAACAGTCTCCAGATCAAGATACATGCTAGATATGACAGCCCAATGTGACACTGGCATTTTGTGTAGCTGGCCAAACAGAGAAAAAAAATATCTCAGACCTCCATAGTTGGATCTTGCACATCTAAGACCTAATGGGGATAGTAGGTAAGTGTGGACAGGAACCCCATTGTAATTTCCAAATACGACGGGATAAACGCAGGCTTAAACAATCAATTCCAAAGAGTATTCTTTTTGATAAAGGCAACTACTCTATCATGCTCATTGAGATCCTCTAATAGATCATAGTCAATGGCTACGCAACAAAACTTTGCATAGATCGTCACCCTCAATCTCTAAACCTTACGCTATACCTGCATAAACTACAAAATCCAAATAAGACAACAAAAAATTAATAGTTAATTGTATAAATAGTCCATGTGGTTTGATAAAATTGCAAGGTTGGTCCCTAAGATTTAAAAATTACAAAATTAATCCAAATATTTGTTAGAAACTTGCATAAATAGTCCATGTCGTTCGATAATTATTTGCGTTTTGACATGAACCTTAAGAGACAAAATTGGATTTAAAAATAAATAAATTAATAGAAATATACGCATAATCAGAAACTCTACTAATTAAATATGCCCAAAAATATGATTATTTGATAAATTTATATATGAAAAGACAAATGAAATTGTTCTCAAGTTATTATAGAAAATGAATAAAAAATTTGATAAATAAGTTACTTTTACCTTAAAAATTAATGTTAATTTGATCACACACATATAACTTTTAAATTATTTCTTTGGTTGGTCCTAAAACAAATGATATGCAATAAAACACACATTCAAAAAAATAATTAATATTTAAGTTTATCTAACAAATAATGGTAATTTAATATGGAAACCATATATTAATGTGATCAAACCACATTAACCATTTATTCAACCATCCTACACATATTTGGACTAAGTTTATACATTTTTAATGCTAGAGACCAAATATGCAAGTTGATCAAATGGCATGGACAATTTATGCAACTTTCTAACAAATATTTTGACTAAGTTTACAATATTTTAATATTGGGAACCAAATATGTAATATGATCAAATCATATGAACTATTTATGCAATTAATTATAATAACAAATTATACATAACTAGTCGGCTTAGGCAGCTTAATCAAATTTTTTATTTTTTTATTTTTTCTGGTAAAAAAGGACTAATTTCATGATTATTTAGACAAATCTCAACCCAAAATCCTTAATATGTATCTAAAACATCGAATCCAGCCATTTAACATCGAAATTTATCTCTAAAATTTGAACTCAGTATTTAAGTTTGAACTTTAAAGTACTTGACTTAATATGTTTAAGTTTATTTTTTTAATTATTTGAAAGTATTATATTAAATTATTGATATTAATATGTGTATATAATATATATTTGTAAAATTACATATAAAAATTCCAATCCGCCTAGCGCCGATTAATCTCTAGGCGGTACCTCGCTGCCTGACTAGCGTCTAGCAACTTTTACAACCATGGTATAATCTACCCCTCTATAATATACAATCACATATAGCAATATATGTGATGTATAAAGCTAAGAAGTGTAGGATATGGCTTATAAGCCATTCATATCTCAACCATAATTGGGAATAGTTCCCACGTATGATATGTATACATGATGTATTATTCCTGAATCATCATCATATTTATCCCTAGCCTAATAATTATAGGGCCATTTTATTTGAACACCCCACTTTTATATTTTTACACCCCTGCGGGCCAATACGGGCCGTACTGGCCATTACGGCTCGGTATTGAGTACAGACAAACATTCCAGAAAATTCCTTGGAATCAGTGAAACATTCTGTGGAATGGGCCGTACTGGTCAGTACGGCCCGTCTTGGCCCAACCTTATTTTTCCAAGCCATTTTGGGTGTCAACCAGTTTTGATAAACCTTGGTACGGCCCGTACTGGCCAGTACGGGCCGTCTTGAGTTAATTTATTTTATTTAAACATAATTTACGTATTTAAATATTTTTTAACGATATACGTTTAATACGTGAATTATTTGAACGATATGTGTAATTTATTTTATTTAAACTTAATTTACGTATTTAAATTTAATTTTTAACGATATACGTTTATTATGTAAGTTATTTGAACGATATACGGCTATTACGTTAATTAAACGTCATAATGTCGTTTTAACTAAATATTTCATTTTCTAATTAGTTTGTTTACGTTAATTAAAATAATTTAAACGATATAAAGTTTTTCGCGCAAATATTAAACAACACAAACAGAAACAATACAAATGCAGAAAGAAACATATGTATATACACTGTACAGTTTTATATACAAGGAAACAAAATACAAAAATACAAAATGAACTACGATCCGGATGGTCCAGCGTCCAATCCGTCGTCTGCGTAGATGCGTGGCTTCGGGAACGGTGGAAGCTGTGTCTCGTCCCGTCGCGCATGCTCTGACGCGACTGTCCACTGGACCAAATCCTCGTAACGATCGAGCCGTCGCTCGATGCGTGCCATCTGTAACATCTGTGCCGGAATCGTTACCGGAACAGTAAACTGTACAGTAATTAGCACAGTAACTCGAGTACAAACTATACAAACTATTGATGTACTGTCAATTACGAAATGCGTAACAGTAAACTATTATGCTATTGTTTCTTAAATCTGATTAAACCTTATAGTTTAACAGTTAGAAACCACATCAGACAACATTGAACGGTGATACAAATGCTTATTGATGTGCTATTATGTGTAAACGTATGCGAGGTTAAACAAAACAAAATCATAACAGTTATTGTAACGGAATGCTAAACCGATGAATTATTCGTATAGGTGACGATCTGTACGAATGATTCTGATAGTTTAACGTTCTGAAATAATAACTTAACAGTAGAAAACAAGAATCAGAAAGCAAAACCATCGTCGTGTTCGTTCGAATGACGATTCGAACGAATACGCGCGATGGTGACGCGATCTGACGAAACGATAACGATACGAACGATCATAAATTCAAGGAAATAAAATATTTCCTATTTTACAATTTTGAAACTCATCATTTTATAACTTAAATTAAACTATTTTAACAAATCGCGAACGGATTAACCGAAACGCGTAGAAATATTAAATTCAATGGATAAATTAATATAACGGTATTTAAAATAATTACTGAAAATATATTTGTATTTTAAACATCATGGAATAATCTTTTATTTTAAATGACGTAATTTACGCGATACGAATCCGGAAACGTGACGAAAACGCGAACCGAGCAACAAAAACGAACCCGAACTCACTCGTAATATAAATACTTTGAGTGAGTCCATTTTACTCACTTTTTCACTTCATCTTCTTCACCCACACCCAATTCCCGGTTTTGAGAAAACCCTCCCATCTACAACCTTCAAATCATCATAACTTCCTTGTTTCTCAACGAAATCGAGCCATTATTGAACCTACTTGAAGCTCTCATCATCCTCTACACAAAAGTACAAGGGATCTGCCCTGAAATCCTCTAGATCGCAGGTAAAATGAGCTCAAAAAGGGCAATTTTAGGGTTTTCTAACCCCTTTGGCCGCCCCACCCATTTAGCCGGTTTCCAACCCCCATATTTGAGCCTAATGACCACGAGAACCACCCCTAACCAACACCATAACCGAAAGACATCATGGGCCTCAGATTTGGGAGCTGTGACCTAGCCATGGCCGAAGGAGCCCAGTTGGCCGAATGACACCAGGCCGAGTGGCCTCATTCGCTGGCCACCCTCCTCATTCGACAGCTTCTTTCGCCAAGCCTCATACGGCCAACATCCATTCGAGGCCTACACATTCGGCTGAAGCCTTGGGTCGAATGTCCTCCTTCGGCAGTCACTCCCTTTCGCCAATGCCACATTCGGCCAACAGTGCCTCCTTCGCCCAGCCACCCTACTTTCATTCGGCCAAGGCCTGCTGTGGCCCAAACATCATTAACTAGGCCCAACAAGAATTTTTTTGGCCCAAGACCTGTGGTGGTCCAAGTCCGGTCTATTTGGCCCATCTCGGGCCCAACTCTTGTTTTGATCCACTTTGGCCCAATTTGAGTTCATATGATCATCTAACCTATTGGGACAAAACTGGCCCTCACATTTAGTTCACACACACTCATATGGCCCTCGATTTTCTTAACTTTGGCCCACATATGATTCTGACCCAAATGAACCAGGCCCAGCTTGGCCCAGGACCTAATATACTTCGGGCCATGATGAAACCTATGGGGCCCAGCAAATTCAGCCCTAGGCCCACCAAAACTTGACCCAAGACCTACTCCTAAGGCCCATGGCCTAACTCTTGAGGTCATTATGCAAGTATTTTGGTCAATGGTTTAATCTTGGCTCAATTAGGGTTTCTTACAACTCAATTCCACTCCAGGCCCAACATTTCTTAGTGGGCCCACATCTAGCCCAACAATACCCACGCGGCCCAATGAACGCCCACAAGGTCAATGGTGTACTAGGCCTTGTAACATTTGGCCTGGCCATTTTATTCCAGCAGCCTATACCATTGGCCCACACATTCCAATTAGGCCTAACAACTCTTAATCGTTCAAGAATAGCTCAGGGCCCATGGGTCTCGGCCCTAGGCCCAACTTGTTACACAAAGGCCCAACACTTGACTTGGTCACATGGTTCGGTCCATACCCATTTTAGGCCACATGAGTTTAACATAGTGCATAAGCTCAAAACATTATGTGTCAAGAGATTGTTGTCTAATCAATTCATTATTATATGAATAATGTTCAAAGCTACAAGATAATAACTCTTAATGACATTTGCTTAAAACAAATACACGGGACCGAACGGGGATCATGACCAAGTCTTACGTGTGTTAGCCAACTTTAGGGCTAACACCTACACATAAACATACAAAACTTTACAAACTTATACTTACAGTTTACAAACGACGTGAAATCAATACAGGATCGTAAAAACAAACTCAAGTACAAACAAGAGCGCGTGCATTCTCATTTAAGCTAAGTCAACCCTCAACAACTACAAGGTGAGTTCATTTGTCCCTTTTCAAACCTCTTGTTTTACTTCGGGACTGAGAAGCATGTTAAACAATTATTGAAATGTTTATTAAATGATTTTACACATATTTACAAAGCTTATACTAATACTTGAATTTGAAATGCTTGGGGTGGGAAACCAAAGACTAAGACCATAGTGTAAATAGCTAATGCTATTTACTTTATACGTAATTACATTATACAAACCCTGGGTGATCAAATGGGAAACTAGTATACTTTGAGAAACTATAAACTTGATACTTATATTATAAACAAGAAGTTTAAACTATATAATTGAGGCTTACATTATAGACTTGAAGCCTAAATCTGATGCTAAACGTTTATAATATAAACTTGACACTTAAACTTTGAGCTAAATGCTTAGGTTATGAGTTGCGTGCTCAGCTATACAATGGGGGTTTAACTTATAAACTCTATGTTTAAATATATATACAACCTCTTAAGGCTTTGAAAATACTCAATGCTAAACACTAATGCTTTATACAATTATTTCAGAATGATAATGTGTTAGACTCTTAGTAAAGTATTAAATTACTTTACACTTACAATGATTGCTTAAACTTAACTTGAAACATATATGCTTAGAAATACTTATATGCATGAGATACGTGAAACAATTGGATGCTATTACACTTGAAATACTTGAAAACACGTGAATACTTGTTATACTTTGAGATACTTGAAACCACGTGAATGCTTGATACATTTGAGATACTTGAATACTTGAATGCACAATATACTTGGAATACATGAACACTTGGATGCTTGAACACTCGAATGCTTGAAACGTTGAATGCTTAAACCAAGGACTGATTGACCGACGCGTGTTGACCTATGTGTTAACCCCTACTAGTCATCAGTGAAACTATGTGAAGGCTTGAGACTTGTATGCATAAACTTTTGGACATTGTAAGACAGACTGTTGGCCGCCGCGTGTTGACCTATGTGTCAACCCCTACTAGTCATCAGTGTTCTTCATTGTCAGAGTCATGTAAGACAGACTGATTGGCCGCCGCGTGTTGACCTATGTGTCAACCCCTACTAGTCAATCAGTGTTCTTCTTGATTCATCCATGAGTATGACAAGTGACTAGAATGATTGGGTTATTCAAGGTGACTTTGTGTTATCTTGAAGGTTCCTCTATCAAATCATGTCACAAGTCATACTTAGGATCATTATGGATGGATGTTGAATTCCTTAGGGTTTTCAGCTGTCCCTAATGATGTCTCTTAAAGTTAATACTTATACGTTGTGGAATCAATGGTGGGGAGTGAAACGCTTAATTATCATTAATAACAATATGTTAAGCAGCCCGGTATGTGGTGGGACGGTGGCTGGGGCTTGTCCCCTACATATGCCCTATATATAAGCATACTTGGTTGGATAGCATAGGTGGTTGTTAATGAGGTTAAGGTTGTCATTTCGAGGGAAACTAAGTAAACATGGGCAGGGAAAACAAATGCTAGGAATCATATGTCATGGAATCAAAGTAGTGGAATGAAATGCTTAATTATCATTAACAACAATATGTTAAGCAGCCCGGTATGTGGTGGGACGGTGGCTGGGGCTTGTCCCCTACATATGTCCTATATATAAGCATACTTGGTTGAATAGAATAGGTGGTTGTTAGTGAGGTTAAGGTTGTCATTCAGGGAATCAAGGTAAACAATTACAGGGTAATCTAATTCAAGAATCAAACACTTGGAATCAAACACTTGGAATCAAACATTGGGAATCAAACATTTTGGGAATCATACGGGTAGGATGAGACGCTTAATTATCATCAGGAACAATATATCATGTGGTTCAGTATGTGGTGGGACGGTGGCTGGGGCTTGTCCCCTACATATGCCCTATATATAAGCATACTGAATCAGATGGTATAGGTGGTTAATGGTGAGGTTAAGGTTGTCATTCAAAGGATTTTACAAACTATTTTTACACAAAAACTACATGAACTCACCAACCATTGTGTTGACTTTATTTTATTTCTTCATGCCTTCTCAGGTGACGCACAGGATTAAGCTAAGATTCAGGATTGCATACTAGGATGTCCAGACTTAGATCCTAGTTGACTATTGAAGAAGCACATCTTTTGAGATCGATACGAATCTCTTTCTGCTATCTTGTACACATGCAAGATAGATATATATTTGATTCTTTTGAATAGGTTTACTTAGTTAAATTACTAAACATTGATATTTGTAATTTAACTTTGTAAATCCTAGTTATTATGCTATTGTGCTTAATTATTTTTAACATTGATGCTATGTAAACAATCTGATCATCACGATTATCATTCACGATATCGCGCTCCGAGAACCTTCCGCCCGACGGGGACTTCGATCCTACCCCGCCGGCTCGGGGTGTGACACCATCCGTTGAGCCGTCTCGTCGCACCGGGCGGCAATCTGGTGCAACAACGCCTCGAGTGGCTCGGTCAGGCGCACCGCGCGGTAAACGTGCGGTGGATGCTGCGGAGGCTCCTCCTCGCGCGGCGGTGACTGAACCGGCTCCTTCCGAATCGGCTCGGGCTCCGGCATCGGGCCACCGTTCTGCTGCGGCTGCTGCTGCTGCTGGTCTGGCAATACAATGACCTGGGCCGGCTGAAACGGGCGGCCATCCAGCCCAATAAACCACAATCCCAGACCCGGGATGTCGGCGGCAAGTTTCATGCTGATGACCGTCCGCCGATCGAGCTTACGAGGCTCGATCGCCGGCAGATCCTCAAGCATGTCAACCATGCCACTGCTGCGGGCAATGTGGGTGACAAAGGCGCCACCCCACAATGTATCGCGCTCCTGTCGGTGGTAGAAGGAGGCGTAGTACAATGCAAAACACCGTGCTAGGTTGCACGGCCTGCCAGCAATGAGTGAGTGCAGATAAAACAGATCTGTCGTCGTCACCCACTCCTGGCTCTGACCTCGACCTGAGATGGTCGTCACGATGCAGCGGTGGATGTAACGGATCAGTGGATCTCTGATCGTCGTGGCCCGTAACCGGGCGCCGGTGAAGGGCGTATCTGATATCTGGGACCACCAGGCCCTCATAACCCCCTCCTCCCCCTGCGTCAACCCCTGTGCGAAGTCGTCACGAACAGTCTCCGGCTCGTAATAGATGCCTAAGTGCACGGCGAACCGCTCGATCGACATCTCGAAGTGCTGGCCGCATAAGGAGAACTCGATATCTGGAGGAAGCTCCGCGTCATCCTCCTCCCGAACTGCTGCATGGTGAGCTCGGTATCTAAATGTGGATAGAAACTCCACAGTGATCAACCGGTAGGTGGGCAGGTCTGCAAGATCGAACAAGCGAGTCCACGGCGTGTCCTCGCCGAGGATGGCTCTCGCACGAACTGCCTCCCCGGCATCAGCCAGAAGACCCCAATCTATACAACGGGGCGTCGGCACGCTCATCCGAAGTATACGACGACACCTCATCAACGTCGCTGACTGCTCCTCGAACTGGAGCCACGCGTGCTACAATAGCGCGAGCGACTCGCGATCTAACGGCGGCCCCTACTGCTGTGGCATGTCGGCGTCCTCCTGGTGTGGCATGTCAGCGTCCATCTCTGCTACAAAAAAGTATAAGCTGAAAAACGAAAAACGACCGAACGTTAAAAAAAAATCTGTCTAAGACGGCCGGTACCCAGTGTGCCCGTCTCAAGCAAAACCGGGCCAAACCTAGGCTGGTATGGCCAAGACGGCCCGTACTGGTCAAGACGGCCCGTCTTGGCCATACCAGGCCAAAACTAGGCTGGTATGGCCAAGACGGCCCGTACTGGTCAAGATGGCCCGTCTTGGCCATACCAGGCCAAAACTAGGCTGGTATGGCCAAGACGGCCCGTACTGGTCTATACACCCCGTCTTGGCTATACCAGGCCAAAGGTCACCTTCTTCATTTGTTGAACAAGACGGCCCGTACTGGTCATACCAGCCCGTCTTGTTCTTGACTGGTTTAAATTTTGAAGGATTAAGACGGGTCGTACTGGTCAAGACGGCCTGTCTTGTTCATATTTCAAAAACTTTAAAACGCCCTAAACAGGTCCTATTTCGATCAAAAACCTAATCTAAACACATATTCATGATCTACGGGCGAAAATACATACCTGGTATCGAAAGTTTGAAGCACCAAGACGGGGTGTATAGACCAAGACGAAAGGAAATGTGAGTGTATGTGTGTGGAAAAGTAAAAAATGAAAGTAAAAATTGAATTTAATCTAGAACCGTACGGGCCGTACTGACCAGTACGGGTCGACTGTTCTAACTTTTTTTTTTTAAATTAAAAAAAAATTCACTTTTATTATATTTCATTAAAGAATTTGTTTATTACATTTAAACGTCTATGTAGTCGACCAACTTATTTTCATCTAAAAATCTTTGGTATTCTTGCAGCCTGTCATGATATACGAACTCCCAGTCGGATGCGGCATCATTTCGGTAACGTTTCCAGATAGGATTTACCGTTGGCATTGGATAACATCCTTGTAAGGTAACATTAACGAAATGTTGGCCAAGATGAATTACTGATACGACGTTATGTCGCGGCAAACTATTAGCAGATGTCCACAAAGGAAAAATGGTTTGAGGACCTCCTCTGCTGAGAAGTTGAACGATTACGCCAAATCTTTGAGCAATTACTAAACCTGTTTGAGGCATAAACATCCAATGTTCGGCAGGAGCAGGTGCAATTTGTTGCCAATTTATTGTGTTGCATAGTACATCATAAGAATCTGGGTCGTAGGAGTTAAACACATATCTGTACAGATCTGCGTTGAAATCTAATTCATGCAAGAGTTGTTGTCGAATAAATGCCCAATGACTTTCATCGAATCCTAAGCCTACGGCTACAGAACGAAAACCACAGTTACCATCTGGCTGGACATCTTGTATGTTTATCACGTAAGGTTGAAGGAGAGGAACGATGTGATGACCGAAGCGATAAACATTGTTTAATCCTTCTGGTTTCATGTTACGTGGAAAACGGAATTCGTTTTGACTTAGCGAGTCCGATGATGGCATTGCTTTTGATACCGATGTGGAACGACTGCGCCGAAACAAGGGTTTCTGACTTTTCTCGGTCACACCTGTAAACGAACTATGCCTCGAAGGTTCAAATGTACTTTCTTGGGACGCTAAATTATCTTTAACAACGTCTTGCTCTTGCTCTTTTTGTTTCTGTGCCTTTAAAGTTGGACGACCACGTGTATCTTTTTGAACTGAAGGCGCCTTTTTGTCGCTTTTGTTTGGAAATACCTGCGCCAAGACCTTCTTTATTAGACTTTTTTTAATTTCAGGAGGTTTGGAATTTATTTCTTCTGTAACCAAACCCATTTGTCCTATAACATCTATTTCTTCTTCTTCTAACAGTGTTGGGTTAGCTGCGTTAAGTTTTGTCCAAAAAATATCTATATCTGAGAGCAGTATCTTGTTATCTGCATAATTTATAATTAGAGTTAATATAAAACTAAGTACGTGCGAAACATCTAATATTTACATTTAATATTACGAACCTGTGTTGTAATATTTTGATATATTACAAGCGCACGGCAACCCACAACTCGTCCAAAGCTGGCGGCCACACGTCATATTTTTGTCACGCATGACTCTTATTTTGTCTTTTTCCTCGACCAACAAATCAAGAGCTTTATGGGACACCTTTCCTCGAAAGTTATCAAATATTGGTAGTTTATGATGACCCATAGTTTTAATCAAGCTTGTTTCAAAATCATGTTTCATTTTTACCTCCTGTGCTTGCACGATTTCATTTACGAAACCGACAAGCGACGCAAGCGTGTTGTTTGGTGATCTGAGGAATCGTTTTAGGTTCGAGTGCTGACTTTCCACCCGGTTTGTTGTACGTTGACCAAAGTTGCGCGTTCTATTGGTCCATGCTGTTACAAACATATCTCTGTAGCTGTTTAACCAGGTGTGCGTCAGATACTCCAGAACCCCTGAAATGAAACAAAAAACCAATGATGATATGATTCAACATAATGATGGTATATGATACTTACTTTTTTTGTCGTCTTTGATAAATCTTTCGTACAGACGGTTGTAGTTGTATTCGTATAACTCTGTTGTCGGAGAGTTACACAAATTCGCCCATCGACCTTTGAATTTCTTCTAGCCTGCGTCCGAAAAGCTTGCCTTGCAGTGTTTGGCAATATTTTCGTCTATGTGCCATCTACAGAGATATTTTGCAGCTTCTGGAAACATTTTACGGCACGCATTCATAACAGCAAGGTCTCGATCTGTTATGATCACGCGTGGCTCCATACACTTATTCAACATACTCTTAGCCATTTCCAAGACCCAGACGTAGTTCTCCTCACGCTCTTTGCTTACGAACGCGTGAGCAATACTAAACGTCTGGTGTGTAGAAGTCACGCCAACAATTTGAATAAATGGAAGCCTGTACTGGTTCGTTTTGTACGTCGCGTCCATCATCAGTACGTGCAGAAATGCACGCCACCAGCAATACGATTTTGGATGACAGAAGAAAATGTCTTCCACAACGTTTGTTTCAGGATCCTCCCGGCTATAGTAAACGTACCGCTGAATGTGAAACACGTTTTCCAGAACCTGCATCGGAGTATCACCGAATTTCTTCTTGTTTTTTAGCTTCTGCTGTAAATTGTATACATCCCTAGGGACGGATACATTTGCAGGGTTATGTTTCTTTATGCTCGAAAGTATCTTACGAGGATTCATGTGTCGCTCGGTCAGATTCTCAACCAGATCTTCCTCCTGAGTGAATCTTCTAACATATGGATGACCCTCTAGATTCTGAGCAGGTTCGTGATTGTGATCGTCGTTAATCACCTGTAATTTCCAGGATTCACGAACTTCATTGTATAACCCTATCAGTTGAAACGGACAACCGATTTTCTTGCTGCCTGACCGTCTAAGGATTGCGATGCTATTGTGCTCGCCACCATGGTCACACATGAGCCAGACTTTGATTACACTGCCTGTTGTCTTTGATTTCTTCGTTCTTCTTTTGACTACAATGTAACCATTGTCTACTGCTCTACTTTTCACCCACCCTACCAGCGCTTCCTCAGACATAAGCTCCTGACATATAAAAACAATAATAAATACCTTAAATGTATAGCGATAATATACAATCATTAACATTTATGTTTCATTTAAGTTACCTCTTTGGTTTCCCAGTTAACGTTTGAAGCCCCCGGTTTTCTTCATAACCCTCCTCCGTGTAACTTTGTTTACTGTCGTCATACACGAACCCATACGATGCTTGACTGTCAAAACCGACATCAGCGTTAGGTTCAGCATTCAGATCTATCGTGCCGTATGAATACTTGACAGGAGGCTCTTCGTTCAAATCTGGTACGGAATAGTTGAAAAAACTCCCGTCCCAAAACGACATCGTTACAGATATAAATTATCTTGAAATATATTTAATTCGAAAGTTACGCGTTCGTTTGAAACGATTCATGCTTATATACAAATTTGAAAATGTTCAATACGGCCCGTACTGGCCTATACGGCCCGTACTGGGTCAAATCAACTTCCTTTTGTCAGAATTGAAAAAGCAAGACGGGCCGTACTGGCCAGTACGGGCCGTCTTGCTGTCAAATCATTGTACTAGGTTGCAGGGTATGTCTGTACGATGAATGAGACGGGCCGTCCTGGCCAGTACGACCCGTCTTGCTCCCAATCATTGGCACAGGTTGTTAGGAGCGAATGTTTGACCGAGGCCTGAGACGGGCCGTACTGGCCATTACGGGCCGTATCAGGGGTGTATTTTTAAAAAATATGGGTGTGAGAATAACAACACCCTAATTATATATCATATCATATCATATAAAATTACGATGCACGCATATAATGTATATGTGTGTGGGTCCTTAAGGGTAAAAGTAAAATTGCACTAGTTTTAACGTTATTTTACTTATTTTATGAAAATAATCGTTAAAAGTGTTGGGATAGTTAACCTCAAACGATGACTTTGAGCCGGGGACTCCTTCGGAGCACACTCTCGATCCCTACTGGGATAGGGGTAATGTTTGTGTCTATCCTTCCCCCCAAACCCTACTCTAAGTGAGATTTTTACTGGGTAAGCTTGTTGTAGTGTTATACATGATATGTAGCTCTTTAAAACTCAAAATCTCGTTCTAAGAGTCGTGAACTACCCGAACACACAACAATCTGAAAACATCCCTAAAAGCCGTGTATCATGCTTAAAATAATAATAATCTTGCATAACAATGATCTAGGAACAAATATAAGTACCTGAAACAAGTAAAAACGAAGATCGGTATGAGAAGTATATAACAACATGAGAGATTTTGTGTGTAAGTGTGTCAGTATTGTAGTGGTTGTGATAACCAAAGCCCTTTTTAACTGAAAGCTATACAACGTATATACGTGTCATACAGTTATAACTATACGCTACATATATGATTGTATGTTACGTGCATCTTTTAAATAAATAAATAACAGTTTCAACTTTTATGTTAAATCAAAGTTTGTGTTTGTTGAGGATTAAGAGAAACGATAGTTGTTTTTTTTTTTTTTTTCATCTTTCTTATTTTATAAAAAATGTGTTTGTTGAGTTTCTTGAGGATGCTAAGAAATGTAACTTTTTCTTTTTAACTTTTTCATTCAATCGAAGATTGTGCTTATCAAGGACTATGAGAGAAAAAAAATTTTTTTTTCAATTTCATTTTCTAGTTGAAGTTTTTGTCTGCAGAGGATTCTGAGAAATGAGTATTTTCGTTTTCAAGTATCCCATTCAATCGAAAATTGTTTTTTTGAAGATTACGAGAAACAAGAAGTTTTTCAACATTGTATTGTATATAACCTTATTTTCAAAGGTTGGTGAACCAATCACGTGTTTTTCTTTTTCCCACAAAAAATTGTATAGACATATATTTATGGATTTCAATAATATAGGCATATGTTGTGTAGGTGAGATGGTTATATTTTGTTTCTTTGGTGCATTTCTCCGCTGGGTTCAATTCCCGCAAGATGATTCCTTTTCAGTTTTTTTTTTCTTTTAATATTTCTTGACCTTTTCCTTTATACTTTTAACATAGTTTTCTTCACATATGTAATCAAAGTTAGATGGTGGTAGAGTGGTTAGGCCTTTGTAGATTTTTTTTACTTATATTAGGTTATATTTATGTCATAATACGTTAGGCGTAATATTCTTTTCTTCTTAAAGTTTTGAACTTATCATTTTCGTTTTTTTTAACTTAAAAAAAACTAATTTCTTACATGTTTAATTATATGTACGCATAAATTCGACTTGCTCTTTCATATATATAACCATTTTGGCCTTCAAGTTTTTAAAGTTTTAATTTATTATTTCCGTTTCTTAACTTGAAAAAAAAAAATACTTTTTACTTGTTTAGTTTTATGTACGTGTTAGTATAATTCAACTCGCTCAATGTTTCGATGTAAACTTCTTATGGAAACGACTTGGGTCAAATAAAATACATATTTATGTTTACTTTGTGTACGTTTTCAGTTGTTTATGTTTAAACTTGACTTTTATTTGGAAACGAGCTGAGTCAAATATAACACATTTTTATTCAATGGTTCGAATTATTATATGTTTTGACGCTGCAGCAGCGCGCGGCTAAACTTTCTAGTTTCCATCACGGGGAAAATTGTGTGTATTAAATATTACGAGAAACATGATTTTTTTCCAACTTTCTTCATCATCAACGATCATCATCCATCATCCACTAAAATAAATAATAATAATAATAATAATAATAATAATAATAATAATAATAATAATAATAATAATAATAATAATAATAATAATAATAATAATAATAATAATAATAATAATAAACTTAAACAAAATTTACTTCCCAAAATTACAAATTTTAGTTAGGACAAAATTAATGTAACGTTTTTTTCTTTACTATCTAGTACCATGATATATTATACAAATTTTATTTTAAATAGGTTAATGTAATTTTTTTCATGTGCTATTTATTATCATGTTATATTGTGCTATATGATGCATATATATTACCCCCTTGAATCTGCCACAACTTCATGCTCCTTCAAATTTGAAAAGCCAAAATATGTGACTTTAGCCATTTTAAAAAGATCACTAAATGTAGGCATCATATAATCTTCGTCTAAATTAACATGGACGAAATAGTTGGTGTTACCATGAATAAACGACACGAAATGTTGGGGCATAAGACTCATAGGACCAACCCATAAGAGGAAAAAGAATTGACAAACTTTATTGCGTAAAAGTAAACAATCACACCAAATCTTTACGCAATTATGATTTTCGTGTAAGGTATTAGCATCCAATGTTGAATGGGTGCATGTCCTACTTACAGTCAAAGAAACCGAAAACCATAGTTACTATCGGATAGGACACCTTTGTAGACATGAGATGTACTTGTGAAACATAGATGGAATACAATCTTTAAAATGGTGAATGATGTTTATGTCTTGATCCCTCTCAATTGATGGAGAAACACATGAACATTTTGTGAAACATGCCAAGGTTATATGTTTCTCTTACTCTAGAAGATGTTGTACGACTGTGCTACATGGCAGACTTCCAAGACTTCACGTTTGACTTTGCGATTGAACTATGCCTTAGAAGGTCATTCGTACTTTTCTAGGAGTCCATTAAGGAGTTGTGTCTAGCAATATCATGCTTCTTTTGTTGTGACTTCAAATTTGGATGTCCACGATATATGTATGAACAAAAGGCACTTTCTTGTTAGTTTATCTTGGATACACAACCGTAATGATCTTTGAAAACAAACTTTTTGTCACTTCATGGGGTTGTATCACTGTTTCTTCTTTAACTTGATCGATTTTTGCATCAAGATTAACTTTGTCATCCTCTTGAAATGATGGCTTCAGATTATCGACTTTTGTCCAGAAGGTGTCTACCTCATTCATTGTAATTTTGCTACATGTATTAAAAAAGATTGTTAACAATGTACACATATGCACCTCATAAATTAGATAGGTTGTAGATACATTACTTTCGACATGAATTTTCTTACTTTTCAAGCTGACAAGCATATGTCAAGCCACAACTCTTGAACATTCGACAGCTACACAATGCGGTTGATGACCACAACACTTGTAACTATATCTTATCATCTACAAACAAATCAGGAACTTTGTGAGAAACCATACCTCTTAGGCAATCAAAGAATGGCAACATATGATGTTCCAGTTTCTTGATCTTGTCGTTTGAAAATGTAGCATTATTAGTGACTTAATTTAAGGTTATACTTTGACTTGACTTAAATGGATTGATTTGATTGGGTTTGACTTTACTTGACTTGGTTTTACATAGTTTAACTTTGATAAAAAAAAATGACTTTGACTGATTGACATATTCATAGGTCATACGACTTTAACACATGCCATATGTGAATGAGACAAGTTTTGACTAAGTTTTGTCTTATTGGATTTATTAGTAAATTTTTTAGCGAGACAACATAACTATTACAATTATATCAATGTAATTAGTAGGCCATGAATTGTTTAGATAACAAACCCAAGATTCACAAATGAAATTCAGATCTATGCAATTTTTATTTTTAATTTTTTTTTGTAATTTTGCACTTCTTTTTCCATAATTCGGCCCAGGTAAAAAAAACCCTAAACCTATTCAGTATTCACATATCGCCTCATCCGTTTTTTTTTAACAATCAATCAAGAGTGCCTCAGAGTCTTTTCTGTTAGACATATTTGGTCTTTCTGGGACATTCTTTAGGAGAAAACTCATCTTTTATATGTCTATTAGGAAATCATCTACTCATTCAAAACAAATTAAAGAAGTCAAAAGGATATATCACAACTAGATTAAAAAGTGATTTGATATAGTTCCCGTATTGGTGTTCAAAAGAACCGAAAACTGAAAAAATCATAAATTTGAATCGTATTTGTAACCCGAAAAAACCGATTCGAATTCTTTTTCGGGTTGTTTCGATAGATTCAGGTCGGATATCCTTTTCTAGTTCGGACTGGATATCCGAATTCAACTTCGGGTTATTCAGATGTAAAAACAAAACTTATTCGGGTTGTTCGGATAGATTCGGATCGGATAAACATATATTTTTCAGGTTGGGTTTCGGATAAAGTCCCAGAATTTTCAAATCCAAATAACACGATTCGAATAAACCGAACAAGCCGTTATCCAACCCGATAAGCACCCATGTAATCCCTCGTGGATCTACTTCATCCAAATATCCAATTACTGAACAAACAATTTACTGGACTGGGCTCGGGAATGGACTAGATTACCAAATGGCATTGAGACATATCAACAAAACACTTACGAGAGTCTCAGCATCATCACCCCCACGATCGACACACACACACACTTGCAGGTGAAAAGGGTTAGCAGCCATCACCACCATCGTCGCCGATTCGAACTCACTTCAATTACGCCGATTCGAACTCACTTCAATTACGCCGATTGCTCAGATCAAGCGTCCGACTTCTTCCGTATCCAGTTCTACACATCCGTCCAGGCACGTATCTATTGGCTTTATGATTTAACCGCAGCTCATTTTTCAATTACTCACTTAATCATGTTAATTCGAGCCTCTAAGATTGCTCGTTTCAATCAGTTGTTGATGAACAGCTAGAATTCAATTTTACGTAACAGATGCTTAAATCGTATTAAATCTGAAACCGGTGCCGATAATTATTGATGCCTATAGCTGTTGTCATGTGTACAATTACTAGCTTGGGTAGTTGCTAATGGTTTAAGCATGAGGAAACATACATCTGTTTTCAGTTGATATGGGAAATGCGACCTTGTTTTAATGTTAAATGCTCCTGTAACTCAGTAAGTTAACAAGTGGGCAACATACATGGTGTCAGTAGTCTCAAATTTATGTAAAACTGACCAGTTGGTTCGGGTTCGTTGCTCGTTTGTGTGGCTTCCTTTGTGTTCATTTCATAGACATTTGAATAGGTTGGATCATGGATGCATTATATTAATTGTTGTTTTCTATACGTTGTTGGTTTGGTCTTTATATGTTAGAACTCAGAAATAACGGAAAACTTTTCCTGCTAATACTTTAATCTATTTGGTTACAGCCTATTATAAAGAAAGATGGGGATCATAGAAAGGATCAAAGAAATTGAAGCTGAGATGGCACGAACCCAGAAAAATAAAGCAACAGGTTATGAATGAATGGCTTGCATATAGTTTATGTTCTTATATTTTGAAGTTATTTCACTTTTATTGTTGGTTTAGCATATCAATAAATGCAACATAGACCATTTGAAGGAAATAAGATTTTCATATTTCTTGCTTGTGATATCATTTATTCATTTCCTTGTAATTAGTGCTCATGACTTGTGCAATTGTATTCTAGCATCTATGCCATTGATACATCATTTTTAATTCGAAGATTATATAGCAAATACATTGTTCAATTTGACTTCTCTCATTACAGAATATCATTTGGGTCAGCTCAAGGCTAAGATAGCAAAGCTAAGGACACAATTATTAGAGCCACCAAAAGTAAGCAGTTGATATCCTTTTTTTTTTTATACGACTTGCTTGCTATCTTGTTTGTTCATTTTATTAAATGCTTATATGCTGTCTTTTTCATGCACTTGGGGACTGCGATCATTGTCATATATATATATATATATATATATATATATATATCATATTTCATCTATTATAAACAGGGCTCTAGTGGAGCTGGAGAGGGTTTTGAGGTCACAAAATTTGGCCATGGTCGTGTTGCACTTATAGGATTTCCAAGGTATGTTATGAATATTCTTTTGGCTCCTCCCTCCCCACCAACAGAGGATACATGTTTTTTGTTTTTTGTTTTCCCGGTTCTAGTCGTTTTGCATTTTTTGTATATCTGAGTGATTAAAAGATGGCCTTTTGTCCAATCTTTGTTGTTATGCAGTCTTCTACTCTTGTTTGGGTCATTACATGGACTTGTAAAAGTTTGAATTGAGTACGATTCATCATTAAAATACCCTATAAACAATGGCCTTGTAGCCTAGTGGTTATGATGTGTAGTAGAGGTGTCCCTCCCTAAGAAGTTGAGAGTTCTAGTCCCATATTGAACACTAGTGTAGATTTAGGAGTAGTTTAGAGTTTGTGTGAGTTAGTTTTCCTAAAAACTAAAAATAAAAATAAAACCAAAATACCCTAACATAACCTGAATAGAATGAAAAGCCTTAAATCAAATATATAAAAGAGTACATTGACTAAAATGGCCTATATTGTTGTTTGGGTCGGACTTGTACATGTGCGGGCCTTGGAGCAACTGGTAAGATTGTTACCTTGTGACCTTGAGATCATGGCTTCAAGTCATGGGAAATAGCTTCTTGCACAAATATGTAGGGTAAGGCTGCATACATGAGATTGCAGAGCTACCCGACCCCTTCTTGAACCCTATACAAAGCGGGAGCTAAGGTAAGTGCCGAATACGTTCTTGTTTTATGGGTCATCACTAAAATACTCTATAATGACCTAAATAGTACAAAAAACTATATGTTAATGTCTCAAATAGTCAAACACACAAAAAAGTAGACTAATAAGGGAAAAAAATTGAAGTGCACTAGAATTTTATGCAAAAAATAAAAATACAAATTAGTGCCAAGTTATAACCAATTGTGATTTTAATTTGGTGGTGATGTTGTAGCTATGTTAACCCTTAATTTTTTCGAAATGTATAGGTCGACCACAACACAAGTAATCTGATTATTATTACTTATCACTGTTCTGATATTTTATTTTTATACAGTGTGGGAAAGTCGACGCTCTTAACCATGTTGACTGGAACGCAATCAGAAGCTGCAGCATATGAGTTTACAACACTAACATGCATCCCTGGTATTATTCACTACAATGATACTAAAATTCAGTTACTTGATCTTCCTGGAATCATTGAAGGAGCTTCTGAGGGTAAGGGTCGTGGTAGGCAGGTATGCTATTTATTCATTTAATAAGACGGGTTGTCATCTTATTTGTAGTGGCTTCAATTTGTTTTATATATGTTTAATAGATGTATGACATGCGGAAGTTTTAGTTCTAGCAGTAATATAATAGGAAAGGTTTCATCCATTGAACATACTCAATTATGTTTTGAAAATCCATCTATGGTTGATTCTTTGAAGTAGATTCATGAACATTTTGGTCATTCATTTTACAACTTAAGATGTGACAAAAGTGTCCAAACTTTGGGTTATGTGTTTTTTTTTTTCTTTACTATTTTCTGGCAAGCTTTTTGTTGAAGTCAGCATAGACGAAACCAAATATATACTCAGGTGGTGTCTAAACTTGTTTTAGTACTTTGATGACATTAGTGAAAGCTTTTGAATACATCGGTGACCTACGTATACATCATCCTCTTATTGAGGAAAGCGTCTTTACATCTCATTATAGTAGATGCATCTTTGCTAATGAATTGTGTTCTTTTCAAGTTTAGGTGATTGCAGTTTCAAAGTCATCAGACATTGTGTTGATGGTTCTGGATGCTTCGAAAGTAAGTCTTTTTTCTCATTGTGATATAAAATCTTGTTTGGTGATTTCTATTCACCCTATTTGCGGTGCATGCATATAATGTATATATGTGTTGGCCCTTAAGGGGCAAAAGTAAAATTGTACTAATTTTAACGTTATTTTACTTATTTTGTGAAAATAATCGTTAAAAGCATTGAGTTGATTAACCTCAAACGATGACTTTGAGCTGGGGACTCATTTGGAGCAGCCTCTCTATCCCAACTGGGATAGGGTAAGGTTTGTCTCTATTTTTCCCCCTAGGCCAGTGGGATTTTTACTGGGTATGTTTGTTGCTTTTTTTTGGTCATTTCTATTGATGAACTGTGATTGGGTAACTCTATTTGATATCTGATTATGACTTGCAAGTGATGGGAACTGTTATTACCTATTGATTTTTAGGCTTTAAATCTGTTGTGCTTGCTTGGCTTGCTTGTCATCATGACATGAAAGAATCCCAATATATGAGAAATCAACATCCTTCCCTCATTGCAAATTCTAGAGATTTTATGTAAAGGAGTTATACAGAGAAGTTAAAAGAACAGAAAAGAAACATAAGAAAGGAAAAATAAATATAAAATTAATTGAAGATATATTAAAGAATCTAGAGAAGGTTTTTTGTTGGCAGAATTGTCTAGTAACAATTTCACCTTGTATAAACTAGGGTGACACCAATCGGCACCTAGCAAACTTAAAACCCACTACCCTCCCAATTATGGACACACAATTCAATAATTTATATATTCATTATATCTTAGAAATACAGGTGTTATGCTATCTTCAATAAATATATATTTTTTTAAGATCTCTTTGTTTGTTTCTGAAAAAAAAATTTCAGAGCGAAGGACATCGACAGATATTGACAAAAGAGCTTGAAGCTGTTGGCTTGCGCTTAAACAAGAAACCACCACAAGTAATGTTCCACATCATTGATTATTTGTTTTGGAACATGTAACCCCAAGCATCAGTAAAATTTAACTCTACTTCTATGATTATTCTTATGTAAACTGTTTAATTTTGTTCTTTTTTGGATAAATACCAACTTACTTTTACTTCTGTGTAGTCTGTCATATACCTTTTTGTTCATTTGATATTTTGATCATTTAAGATTATTATTTTTATTTTTTTTCTGGTTGGGTCATTATAGTGAATTTTAATAATGACCCAAACATGACAAACTTTTACAACAAGTCTACATGATTATTACCTAAATAGCTTAGAAATCCGCATAATTTCCAAGCAGGACAAAACAACCTTATTCATGCACAAAAAATAAACAGTAATGAAAGTACACCACTTTATGCAAAAAGTACCATTCTAAATTTTATTCTCATTTGTTGGGTTCCTTGCAGATATATTTCAAAAAGAAAAAAACTGGTGGTATTTCCTTTAACAGCACAGTGCAATTGACTCATGTGGATGAGAAGCTTTGCTACCAAATTCTACATGAATACAAGATTCACAATGCAGAGGTAATCTAAACTTTCAGCTAATGAACAACTGACCCAGCTTAAGAATCTTTTTTGATAATGATTTTTAAGAATTTTCTAGTGTAATGTATCTTTTAAGTTGAAATATTAGTTAAAAATTATATGAATTGTAATGAAAATTATTCCTCCCTTCCCTCTGAAGGAACAAGTAAAGTTATCTACTTATCTAATATAGTCACCTAAGTTTGTTAGTATATGTTTAAGAGATTATTTAATACCTTCCTCATGATAGTACTCTTTTTCATATTCATTATTTTGCAGTTATTATTTCGTGAGGATGCCACTGTAGATGATTTGATAGATGTTATAGAGGGAAATCGTAAGTACATGAAGTGTATTTATGTATACAACAAAATCGATGTTGTTGGTATTGATGATGTTGACAAATTAGCACGACAACCGAATTCTATTGTCATTAGCTGCAACTTGAAGGTACGTTTTGTGCTTAATTTTATAAGAACATAGTTAAAGCATCTGAGTTAATTCAGGATGATATTCAAGGATAATGGAGCGTATATTATCAAAATGTTAATTTACAGTATGTAATACTCTTGCAACTTTATAAACTTCTAACCTGCTCATTTTGACAGCTGAATCTGGATAGACTACTTGCAAAGATGTGGGACGCAATGGGGCTAGTGAGGGTTTATACAAAGCCACAAGGCCAACAACCTGATTTTGGTGATCCTGTGGTTCTTTCTGCTGTATGTTAAAACACAATCCTTTGTGTGTGCGCGCGCGCTTGTAGTGTTGTTATGTGTTTGAGTAATTAGTAGTGTTGTTTTAGGGTTAATGCCATAGATAGTAATCATGTTCCACCGTTATTCCACCTATGTCACTCTGCTTCATTTTAACCGCTGTGGTTTCAATTTCATGTTTTTTTAAAGAGTTTTGAGTGCCACAGTGGAACAATTGTGAAACTTGATCAAAATTTAGCGACAGGTGGCTTAGTTTTTATTTTGTTAAGTAAATACAGTACCTTTATATATATATATATATATATATATATATATATATATATTTATTATTATTATTATTATTATTTTGTTTTTGTAATTTCAGGATAGAGGTGGGTGCACTGTAGAAGATTTTTGTAACCATATACACAGAAGCCTTGTGAAAGAAGTCAAATATGTGTTGGTGTGGGGCTCAAGTGCAAGGCATTCCCCACAACATTGTGGCCTTAGTCATGTTCTGCATGACGAGGATGTTGTTCAGATCGTCAAGAAAAAGGTAATATTACAATATTGCCATTAACAAAAACCAATAACTGAATAACCGAAAACAGAACCTTGAAATGAATTGAAAATAAGTTGATGCGGATCGTTTAAGTTTCGGTGGTGTTGCATCATGTAAGATCTATAACGCGATGAGAACATTTCACGGCCATTTTATCCGCTACATCAGTGTCCCCTACGAAATGGTGGCAGAACTGAGAACTATTACATTAAATGTGATAAATGGTTGCAATATGTCTAGATGGTCTCACCATATGTTAGTTTCTTACTTAAACCTGACTGCTTATATATTTATATTAAAATAAAGTAACACATTCATATAATAAAAGCTCTCAATTATAATGGTACAATTCAATTAAGTCGTTTATATTATATAATTTAAGGGGGTATTTATTTCAGGTGCTTTTGATTTTTATAATTTAAAAGCCTATGCAGTTGTGCTTATGCATATATACGAAAACAATTAACCAGCCTATTGAAATCAAACTTCATTTATCCTAAGTAGGGGTGTAAACAAGTGGAGTCGAGCCTAAGCATGCCTAAGCTCAAGCTTAGCTTTTTTAACTTAAAGAGCTTGAGCATGGCTCGTTTAACTTAAAAGAGCTCGAGCATTGTTCATGAGTAAATTTTAAAGCTTGAGCTGAAGTTGTTTATTTTCTACTCATTAGTTTTGATATATCTTTATAATATATATATATATATATATATATGTAACATAATATCTACTTTTTAGTTATTTTTATAATAATTATATATATGATAAACATAATATATATTAGGCTCATTTAGGCTTGTAAACATATTCAAGTTTGGTATGTGAAGCTCACTTGAGCTTGTTATTAACAAGCTCCAATTCAGGCCGAGGTTTACACCTCAATCATAGGGTAAAGTAGTAGTTTGAATTTAGAATGAATCTTCATTTTGAAATAGTCGACTTATATTATTGAAAACAAGTTGTTTAATGATTTGCACTCGATAACAGGAGAAAGAAAGTGAAGGAAGAGGTCGGTTCAAGTCACACACAACTGGTCCTGACCGAATAGCCGATAGAGTAAAAAAGGCTCCTCTGAAGAACTAGTCAAAACCTTGTACTATGTAGATGAGGGCATTCTTGTGTTACCAAATCTTTATTTCTTTATTAGCGCACGCACCGCGCCTAAAATGGTTTGATCAGGGGGATATAATGCTACAAAACCAAAATGATTCGATCGGTTGGATATAATATTACAATGGTTTTGTTTCCTTGTTCAACCCTTTGTAATGCCTTGGGAGGCTGATATTATTGGTGTGATGTATAATCAAGGAATCAGACTACCTGCGTTTTGAATTTGAGTTTTTATTTTTTTTATTTGAGGGTGTTTGAGATTGTTTATCCAATATAAGCTCTTTATGAAAGTTTTTTACGTCAATTAACAAAAAAATTATCAAGTGATCTCCAAAGTTCAACTTACACAATAATTTTATTTGGACCAGGTTTTTTTGTTTCTGTTTCCTTTGACTTTAATAGGTGAAAATTGAAATTTAACTTAGTAAAGTAGTTATGAGAATAAGTTGAGATTTATGTCATAAACCAGGGGTATCTTGACTTTATTATAAGAGGTCTTATGTTTAAATCTAGTTTAAGACTTATTGCTAAGGGTTTACCTAGTTATGGGGTTCTTTCTGTGGTGGTGTCAAGCGTACACTTTAGAGCGTCAATTTCGAGAGGACGGTTGAAATCTTGTTTTGAGTGTGATCGTTTCAAGTCATCCAAAAAAACCTTTCAATTACATTTTAAGCAGCTGTTAGCCTATTACTCGAGAGTTGGGCTGTAAACGAAACCGAACGAACACGAACGAGGCCTTGTTCGTGTTCATTCGTTTAACTTTTAATTTGTTAACGAATGGTTCATGAACTCTAATCGAACAAAAATTTCTTGTTCGTGTTCATTCATTAAGGAATTTAACTTGTTCACGAACTCTAACGAACACATTATTTAAACAATAAAAATCATCATTCTTAATATCTAGCATTGGAACTAATCATTTATAAATATATAAATTAAAACATTATAGTATTAAATAAAAATAACTTAAATATTTTGGTATTAAACTAAAAATTAAAATTTAAAAATATACAACTCATTTAATAAATAAATATAATAAATGAACTTAACTGAACATAAGCGAAAATGTTACCGAACGTTCACGAACACAAATGAACGAACACAATCTCTGTTCATGTTTGCTCACTTAACTAAACGAACCGAACTTCTTCGTGTTCGTTCATTTATTAAACGAACGTACATAAACAAACTTCTCGCCGAACAGTTCACGAATTGTTTGCTGAATGTTCAGTTCGTTTACAGCCTTACTCGAGAGAGAGAAAATATGAATTATAAACATAATTATTTTCTGTGTATCTTAAATATTCTTTTTTTAGTGACGGTTAATTAAACTAATTCCCTGTAATGGACCAATGGTTATATTTATTTCAAAATCAAATACGTGCGGACGAGATTTCAATTTTTTAGAATGTAAAATTTAAACCCTTTTTAAAACCTTTAAATACGACCGAAAATCAAAATCCATTGAAGTAGTTTAACCAAACACTTGGTTTGACATTTGGATTAACGTTTGAAAACATCAAAAAGAGTATTTATTGAATCTCAGAGGAGTTGATCTTAAATCAACTTTCAATGAACCAGAGATCAGACATGTTTTAACTAAATAGTTGTGTGCCAAATAGAGGTGACAGAAAAACTAGTTACGGAATCAAAACCGACTACCTGAACCAGAACCGGTCATACTTGAACCGATAAATACATTTGGTTCCGGTTTGTCAAAGATATTATAACTGGAACCGGTTCCACCATATCCGACCAAAACCGAAACCAGCCAAAAAACAATAAAAACCGTTCAAAAACCCGAGCCGAGCTGAAACCGGTTCTTAACTTTGTTGACCATAATTAGAACCGGTTTGCGCACCTCTAGTACCAAATTACCGGTCCCAAGAAAATCTGATGGAACGTTTTTAGGCTTGTTATATAACCGAAACACATAACTCCTCCATGATGATGATGTGGTTGCCAAATTAGGGCATGAATATGGAGTCCTGGTAGCTGAGATAGATCTTTCAGCAATTTATTATTCCTTTTCTTTTTTTGACCAGCAATACCTTGGATCCAGAATATCACCGAGCTCGAAGACTCAGAACCCGGATCATATAGCAACACCTGAACCCAATGTAGCTCACCCCAGGGGAAAACCATTTTGGAAAACCTCCTGACCCCTTAGCTGACCAGCCTCAATATGCCTTGAATGAGATTTGAACCAATGACTTTCCATTTTGAAACGTCATGAAATACCACCAGGACAAAGCCCTTTTGGTATTTATTATTCCTTAGGTAGCCACCGACCTACAGTTATCCTTAAACTTCCGTGCTTGGTGGAGAAGAAGCGAACAAAGGTACGCTCACTTGCTGTCTTGTTCTCTGTCGCGAATTGGGATCGCTCGCCAGCTAGGTCAGATTGGAGCTACATTGTATGAGAACATATTACCCATATTCGGGGACAAAGGGCAAAACAACCTCTCGATCTACTTATTGCAGCCCAAAGGTGATTAATATGCATTCTTATTCTTGTTTACATGAAACTATCATCTTTTTCTAGTAAAGTTTCATGTGATGCAGGTAGAACATCTCGTTACACAGGCACAGGCGGGTAACTTATACTCGCTTGTTGGCATGAAAGGACAAAATCCTTAAAAAACAGTTATTCATGGTCGATGTAACAGCTGTTATTATAACTTTCATCAAATTCAAACATAATAAGTTGTGGGACATTAAGCAGCACATTTGAAGGGAAATAAAAGACACCATTAATGCAAATAAAAATAACTATTTCAAAACAGGAAGTGAAACCAGGAACATTGTTGTGAATTCTTCTTAATAACATTCTTCTAATTCACTCAAAAGAGTGACAAGAACATGAAAACAGTCTCAATTTTATAAAGTTTAATCGCGTTCACTTATGGCAGTGAGGTGTTCATCAATTTCCTCGGTGGACAGCACATGAAACGCTGGGTTATCCTTTCGCACAACTCCAACCTGTATCAAAAATCATGGAAAAGTAGATGTATATGCTAACGCAATGACAACAAGTTCAAAACTATAGAGGTACAGAAATGGGCTTTAGCCCACCGTAAAACCAAAACAGACTGGATCATTACTAAGATAGGAATAGTTATGTATGGTCCGGTTCTTGGTTGCCGGTTCATGGTATGAAAGATGCGATTTTTGATCAGACAGGTTTGAAACTGTTTCTATTTATTTTAAGAGAGAACATCATTTGAGCAGGAAACTAAAGTTACATCACTAGCTTAAAAGCTTGAGTCAAGTTCATGGTCTGGTTAAATGGTTTGAGACTGAACCTGTTTCAAATGGACAATATATGGACCAATTCTTGGTTCCAACATGTTCACAAATCAATCCCAGTCCATTTCTGGACCATTGGATTATATTATGATGCAGCACAAAAAAGCATGGTACAAACTTGTGAGGCTCATACAAGCATTAAAATTATTTTAACATCTATATATTTAAGTAAACAAGGGATTTGTTCATACCTCAATCTCACTGGCCTTGAAGTCTTCTTGTAGAACAGATTGCAAAGCAGAAATCGCAGTCTGTAATAAGTGATAATAAGCATGACATTAAATTCAATTAAAAATAACACAAGTGTCGTCTTTATGAACAGGCAGATTTGATTAGAATTTAACAGTAGTCAAACAAAGTTCTTTTCCTAAAACAGAAACAAAAATAATGCACCTGTACAGTTTCATCATATGAAAATTCAGGATCATTTTTCATTTTCTTCTCCAGGAAATTAATTGCCTCTTGCTCTTTCAAGCCAGCACTTGTTGCCTGCAAAATTTCAAACATAATAATTTCATATCATTTATGTCTTTTAAATGCAGCACCTCATTGCATAACTTCAATTTGGAAATAATGTATAGAAAAAGGCAAATTCATATATATCCTTAGAAAATTTTATAAATTCATATATATTCTTTTCAATTTCATAATATTATATTTACTTTTCCAAAACAATTAGAGTACATTTTTACCCATTCAACATTATATAGAACATCAGTTACTTAGAACATCAGTAACTTCAAAATTATAAAGAACAACAGTTACTTAAAAGTTAGAACATAATATATGCTGAAATGGTTCACGACAGTATCGTTGATTTGCAATTTATTTGTTCGTAAAACACATTTTTATAAATAACTTTTAGAAGGATATACATAAAACTGATCCTATAACGTAAGTCCAGCTTGTGATGATAATATATCTCCAATTTCAAACTTCGCATACCTTATGACCAAAGAAGTGGCCTGCTGGATCACACTTGAAAAGTCGAGGCCCATTCTCATCATCAATACCCAAGACCATAGCCACTATAGTTATAGATGAAAAATAGTGAAAATTAAAATCACAATTTAAAATATATTTGATTGGGTTAAATTGCATGATAAGTTGTAGAAAATAAAGAACAATAAAGTGTTAGTTACTCCCAGGAAACGAAGAGACAGACCTACTCCAAGTGGTCTCATGTAGGCATGTTGAGTATAAACCTGGGATTTGTCTGCAATCCTGCAACATATAACTTAAAAAGAATTAAAAAATGTTTACCAACAAATTGGTTAGTGTGACACAGTGTCTAATATAGATAAAAGTTACCTAGACATCATAAAAGCCTTATATGCAAGGTATAAAGAAAAATTATGAAAAGGAATCATAATATGATGCAATGTTATCATTTTTTTTTTAAAAAAAATTGAGACACATATAGACCACAATATTTTTAAATGATCACCTCTATTAAAAAGAAAAAGTATTCATAACAACTATAGCATGGTGCGAGAATGAAGATATATTTTACCAAAATAAGCAGTTGCATAACATAGAATCTATGAAAGTTAAATGGGTCACAGAAATAATAGAATTACCATCTAGCCAAGACATCAACAGGCATCTCGTATCCATATTTAAAACGAAATTCAGCAGCTTCATTCCTTGCTTGTTGAACCAAGGTCCTTGCATCAGCTGGAATGAAAGAGAAAAGGTACACTTAATTGTTATTTGTTAAGATCAAACAATAATATAACAATGAAATAACATTATGCAAGTAGAATGCACCAATAAATTGCAATAACAACATTCATGCACAAACCTACCAGCAACGAACTAACAACGTGAGACAGGTATGTGGATTAAATCTGAGTTACAAAAATTTTAAAAAACAATATAACGGCATATCATTTACCAAACCCACAAACAATCTACAGTAACTAAGTGGTTATTTATCAAGACCCATATGCAAATACATATTTCCAGTTACTTGAAACATAAGCTGCACAATACAGACCATAAACTGCATAACCGTGCATCTACATAATAGTTACTTGTGTTCATTTGAACACAATGAAAATTTGTTCTACGCATAATAACAAAAACTACAATAGAATTTCTCTTAGGCCTTCACTTTCATACTATCATATATCAAAATTTATAAAAAAATAAAAATAAAAATTGGCATCATAGTTATTACAAAAAGCCATATAGGTCTATCATGAAAGTACTCCTCAGAAATACCAAAAAATGGAACCTAAGAATGATATATTTGATGTTGCAATCACTAAACAACAACCTGTAGTGCCTGTAGCCAGCAATCCAAGAAACTTAGTAACTGGGAAAAGATGTGTAACGCTGGTTGGATCCAAGAGCTTGTCCTGCATCATGATCACAAATCACACAAAACCATTACAATATAGAAAAGTATATCATTAAAATCCTCCAAAAATAAACATTAAACTCACCGGAACCTTCTTTTGAGTCACAACACACACTGAGTCTTTGCCTCGAACACCAATCGAGGTGACTCCAGCTGCTTTAACTGCTTTAAAAGCGTATTCTGTTTCCATTTATAAATCCAACACAACTCATTAGAATAAAACCTAATTCAACCAACATCGAGTAAATCTATCTAATTGAAACCCTAGAACTTAATAAAACACAAATCTGAACTTAATTTCAATGTTTAACGATCAAACATGAAAAATTGAACTCTTAATTAGCATGGATTTGAATGAGGGATTCATACCGACTTGAAAGAGACGGCCTTCAGGCGAAAATATAGTGATGTGACGATCATATCCACCTCCACTTCCGCGACTCATGGTAATGCTCCGATCACTGTTCTTCCGTCGTTTGTAGGGTTTTTCCGGCGAGTGATTTTCTCGTTGCTCGTTTAAATAAATTAGATGAAAGCTTTCTTTCTTCTCAAGACAAGATCTTGAACCAGTGAAACGTTTTGGAACAAATATTGTATAAACTGGACTTTGTACGTAATGATTTCGATTCAAGCCCGACCCATTTCTTCGCTTATTGGGCTCATGTTATATTGGGCCGGATCATACCGGGCTGGACATGTGGTCTTAGATTTATACATCAACAAGACAACAAGCATTTTGTTTCTGATTTTTTTATTAACCATGGAAACTCACTTATATATTAAATCCTTCTGGTCCTTTCAATACCGAATAATCGGAAGGAACAGATAAAACGCGACCGCAAGCAATCGAATCGGTGACCTCTAAGGAAAATCACAGTAAATGATAATTGAATTTGAAACTTTTAGTTTGTCTCTTCTTTACTTTAATCACTTCCTTTGGTAACAAAAAAACTAGTTTTTGAGATTTAAGAATTGAGATTTTTCATATTGATGACATCATTTTACCTTTCAGATTATTGATGCATACTAAATCATCAATTTATAAAATATAATTTATACCATTAAGATATTTCTTTGTCTAATAGTTTCTCTCCAATAAGTTTTAACCGGTCCATTTTCGTAGGCACTGATATAAAAATCATGGATCGATCACTTTTCGATGGTGTTTAGTAGGGTTTTAAAAACTAGATTGGGCATTATCGCGTCAACTATGTTTAGACTGGTTATATTTTTAGATATCTTAAGCAAGTCTTATATAAATTGTACCGTAGGTATGCCTGGCAAAATGAACAGGTTGGGTCGGGTTGGGTAACGGTCAGAACGGGTTTGGGTCAGGATGGGTGCAGTTTTGGACAAGGTTTAAGCAAAATCAGTTCGGGTCTAAATGGATTGTTCTTAAAAAACATCAATTTAGTTTAACTTAAGATGTGTCATAAGTAAACAAATAGTTCTTTTGGATAATTTTTAATGATTTTCTCATCAAATATGTTATTAACCATTCTTAAATGTTTGAATCCATTGCATTTACATACTTTTTAATTACCCGTCTTGACCCATATTGTGTTTAAGTGATACACATCTCAACCTATTCAATATTATGATGTTACTCATTTCAACTCATTATACTACAATTATTTGCTCAAACCAACACATTTCTTTTGACATGGGTAAAAATTGTCATTTCTAACTGTAGGCTTAGTATGAACTAGTTTAAGGATCATAGGACTTATCACAACTGAATAGGGCCCTCACCGGGCCGAAGATATGGGCTTAAAGTTCATGCACCAACATAGAGATGGGTAGAGGTGCGCAAATCGTTTTTTTTAACCGGTTCCGGTCAACAAAGTCAAGAACCAGTTTCGGTTCCGGTTCTGGGTTTTGACCAGTTCCGACCGGCTTTTTTCTGGTTCCGATTCGGTTTTTGGCCGGGTGCAGGCAGAACCCGTTCCGGTTTCGGTTCCAGTTATAATTTGTCTGAAAAAACAGACCCGTTTGTACCCACTGGTTCGGGTATGACCGGTTCCGGTTCGGGTTGTCTGTTCCGGTTTCGGTTGTTGCCCACCTCGAACCGGTCATACTCAGCAGGTGGGTACAGGCGTTTCGGATTTTCAAAGAAATCGGAACCAGAACCGAACAAAACCCGAACCAGAACCGACAAAAACCGATTGAAACCAGTTATTGATTTTGTTGACCGGAACCGATGGATGATCTTCCCCAAGAGCTCACATTGATGGGAACGTTTGGCACCTTGATGCCGGCTCTTCACCATCTAGGGTTGTAGTATGTTCCAAGGATTGGGTTGTTCGCCTATTAAAGCGGTACTTGAGCTGGGTTCAGAATGTCGTGAGACAGTTCGGTCCATATCCAGTGTGGGCGTTGGAGCATTGAGAGGACCTTTCCCTAGTACGAGAGGACCGGGAAGGACGCACCTATGGTGTACAAGTTATCGCGCCCACGGTAAACGCTGGGTAGCCAAGTGTGAAGCGGATGCAGTTACCCGATTCTCCCACCTCTGCACCAACAAACATTTGGTAGTTGGTAGTAAATCTTGTCATGTTTAGTAGGGTTGTGTAATTTAAGCAAACAAGCAAACGGGTCAATTTTGCAAATAAATGTTGAGTGGCCCCCTGGTTACAGGAACTCAAATGCCACGATACTACTCATTTAAAGGTAGCTTGATTTGGTATTAAAACCGAAAATGAAATTATTTTCTTAGAATTTTATATTTTTAAGATATATATGTACATACGTATGTATGTATGTATGTATGTATGTATGTATGTATGTATGTATGTATGTATGTAATGCATACGTACATACGTACATATTGGGGCGTACCCACCATATGGAGATGGAGGTCGACCGACCAACATAAACTTTTTATTTTTAATGTTATATATAGGGTCTGATCTCGACCGATCCCTAAGAAAAATTCCCCCCGACCCTATAAAAATTTGACGGCCCTGAGAAAGCCAATTCTAAAACCATTTGAAAACCAAAACTTATATAATGGTACCCAAATAACACAATATGCATTACCTATGATTAAACTCAGTTAGTAATTTATAATTCAACTCAATACCTAATCACTTATAGCCCAACTTAATAAAAGTAATAAGACTCAATTTGTATATTAAGTGATTAAATTTAACTATCATAATTTATGTCCGGTTCCTCTCAGAATATAAACTGGAACAGTAACTAACTTGTATACACCAAATTTATAGGTTAAGTGATTATTGTACAATACGAATAATTGAAACTTGTTAGCATGATTAGAAACTTAGTTGATTTACGTATACTTTGTATATATTTAGGTAATATGGAACGGTTTTTCAAAATAAAACTTAGTTAAATCTTGAATTTGTTAATTTGAATAGTATTCATTTGAATTCTATGTAAAGAAAACTAATTTTATCATATCATCGGTCATCCTAATCAACGAGGTTATTTGACGTACTTTTATTATGTATTTGTGATATGATTTAGTGTCATCATTTTTTTTGTGATCCGACCCGACCTCGTTCAAATTGGTCCAATAAAAAAATATTTAACGACAAATAATTATCTAGAAAAAATTTCCGACCCCTATAAAAAAAATTTCTAGGTCCGCCATTGCATACATACATACATACATACATACATAGGGTTTGTATTATGTTAAAACCTGATCTTAGAGAGAAACTCTTAAACCCTATATGGGTTATTGATTTAAAATCTTAAAAATAAATATGTGATCTACATTAAACCTGAATAAAAAATTGTGTTCGAATAAAAAAAATGTGGTTTAATGTGAACCACAAATTTATTTTCAAGATTCCAAATGAACGACTCGGATATGGTTTAAGGATTTTCACACTAAGATCGAGTTTTCACAACATAGAATCTCCCTCTCTCTCTCTCTCTGTCTATATATATACACACACACAACTACATAATACATATAAGAAGGACACAATGATCTTTTACCAAAAACTCTTAAAATTAAGAGTTTTACAACTTTTAAAATATAAAGTACAACAAACAAAGCTTTAAGAACCATAAACTAAATGGTTTTCTTTTACTTTTTAATTTGTCTCACATTGATAAATTTAAAAAATAAAGTATCGTATAATACCTATAAAAGAAAACCCTCTCAAATCAAATAAATTACTTATTCATACTTTTGTCATATAATATTTGACATTTTAAATGATGAATTTTATCATAATAATTTTTTTAGTTAAAAGAGTTGATTTGATAAAAATCAGGTGATTTAAGCTTTTTACAAGCCAAAATCAGTAGCCTAATTGTTTTGTTTTCCGCCGCATCGCGCGGGCATCTCACTAGTGTATATATATATATTTAAACTAGAGATGTAGTGGAATTCTATTTTTTCAAAGCATTAAGGGACTACCATGACACTATTTGTTCAAAGGATACTTTGATCCTAACATTAAGAAATCAGGTACGAAGGATAGTTAGGGTCGTCAGCAGGGGGTAGGCCCCTTAGATTTATTAGTTGGTCCTCCTTGCTTCTTATGTATCGAGCCAATTTTAGTCACCGGACCTATTGAAACTTAAACCCTTTTTTAGAGCCTTATATTTTCTAAATTTATGCTAGAATTGTAGTGTAATTCTATTTTTATAAACATTAAATTCCATGTTTGTATTTAGTTTATGGTATGGTTTAAGGTCGAACAAGTTCAAACCACAAATGAACTAATACCATATGAGCTAGATGGTTCTGATTTGGTTTAGATTTGGCCCATATGTTTCATGAACCGCAAAACACCTTATATCAAAATGACTAAATTTGTCTTTAGAATACTTTTTTGAACAGTTTAGAATATATAATTATGATTTATATCTTTAATGTATTACAATTAAGAGACCCGAGGCATTTCACGAGCCGAACCAAGCCGAGACCGGGCTAGATTCTACTTGATTTGGTTTATAACGACCAGATCCTAGTTCACTTTGGTTTATAAACAATTTAAGCCGAGCTGGCTCCAATTGTAAACGATGTTTGCCAACCTGTAGATTTGAAAACAAACTGGTTTCCAACAAGTTTCCATTAAAGGTTTTCTCAAACAAGTTTTGAGTTATAAGCTACTTGTTGGATACTTGGATGGTTGTATTTGATAGAGGTGTACCAACCGGATTTTTCAAAAATCGGTTCCAGTTTTGGTCAACAAGTCAAGAAGCGGTTCCGGCTGGTTCGGGTTTTTGATCCGTTTTTATCGGTTTTTAGCCGGTTCTGGTTTCTGTTTTGGCGGGGTAAAGGTATAAGCGATTCCAGTAATTCCGGTTCAGGTTACAATTTATCTGAGAAACTAAAGCCTCCTATACCCGTCAGTTCATGTATGACAGGTTCTGATTTTGATTCAGGTTGTTAGTTCCAATTCTGTTCCGCTTTTTTTTCCACCTCTATTGTTTGTCTCGTTACCAACCCATCGGGATTTTAATCTTCTCGGACAGAGGTGCTCAAACCGGTCCGGTTTGGTCAACGCATTGTCAAAACCAGTTTGGTGAAAACCGGTTCGGTTTGAAAACCGGTTTGGGAGATTGAGGATGTCAAACCTATAGAACCGGTTTGGACTGGTTTGAAACTGGTTTGGAGGTGTTAAAAACCGGTTTAGCCGGTTTGGGATATGAGATGAGGATGTCAAACATATCCCAAACCTACGGTTTGGACCGGTTTGGAAACCGGTTTGGGTGAAACCGTTTGAGATCGAGATAGGACCGGTTTAGAAACCGATTTTTTCAAACCAAACCGGTTTGGTTGTGCACCTCTATTCTCGGACTTGGTCCTTAATATTTATTATTTAATCAGGATGTCCGTTTGGCTTATTGGGCTGGACGGAACATAATAAAAAGCCATGCATCGACTTCAACCGGCAAATTCTAGGGTTTCAAATTTCTGCATTTTTGTGAGTTCTAGTCATCCGTAAGAAGAATGGGCCACTCAAACATCTGGAATTCGCACCCAAAGTTATACGGACCTGGTTCTCGATCCTGGTTAGATTCATGTTCCTTTTCTGGTTTTGTTTGCCCAATTAGTAACAATTTGTTGTATGAATCCGTACTTTAACTGTTGATATCTATAGTTTGATTATTTAATCGATGCAATGTAATCTAATGCGGTGAAGGTTTTTTGAATTTCGCTTTAATTATCGTTTAATTTCATACGGAAGAGCGTATTACTGTTTGATTAAGTTTGTTGTTATTGGTTCGTTGGATTATTGTTTTGATTTGGAATCTATTCATTGTGATCTGATTTGATGTGATTTGTGCTTATGCTATGACAGCCGTGTGTGTGGTAACTCACATGGACTGATCAGAAAGTATGGGCTCATGTGCTGCAGACAATGCTTCCACAGCAATGCCAAGGAAATTGGTTTCATTAAGGTTGGTTTCAAAGTTTCAAAGTTTTGAATTGAAATGATTTGCTTGGCAAAACATTCAACATTTAGAAATTATCTGAAAAACAGTATCACCACTATCATTAAGCGGCTCTCGACAGATCTGTCCCAAGGTCTGGAGCCCAGACTTGCTAGCGACATGTCTTGTTGGCTGTGAGGTACACCTGCGTTGCCTCGCACTTCCTGTAATAAGGTTTCCTCCATCCTTACTGAGTTACTGCTAGGATCATTTCCCAAAGGCTGGCCACCCAAGATGTCTGCTACTATTTGATGAATTAAGTACTAAGATCTAACAAAGCATATGTTGCATATTGACTTCATATGTTGATGAAATCTAGGTGGTGTTTGACATAGGCTATCTGCAATTAGCAATTTCAAAATATCCTTCTAAAACCAGCTTATTTTGATCATCAGTAGATAGACAGTTTTATATCCCAAACACCCCCTTTGTTTATACTTTATAATGTACCCCTGATTCTCTTATATACTCGAAGAGGTGTAATTCTTTTCTTGTCTTCTTTTGATTGCCAAATGCATCACAAAGTTTTAACCTTTTGTAACTTGCACATTGCAGTATCGTTGATTATTTACGTCGGAACCTTCTGATGTTGCAACCGTCATTAGATGGTATGATACCAAGGAAACTATTGGGAATTTTTTAGTCGGAGGATGTACCATCTTCGGTTCTAAACTAATGCTTGTGTAAATGATTGTTTGTTGATTGAAATGGCACCAGAATCTGCTATATCATCTATGCATCTTATGGTATTCAGTAGCCATGACCTCTATGTCTAGCAGCTAGCGTATGTTAACATGCTTCTTTGGTTTGTTTGTTATATATAAGACATTCTGTAGGTTTTTTTTTTTTTTTTTTTTTTCTGAATAGCAAACGCATGGTCATCCGGTATCATCCTATCAAATAGATCTCCATTTCACCTGAAGAACAGACCATGGTGACCTAACTCACCTTTCCAAGAGAAAACCCATAACTAGAAGAATCTTATGGCTTAACTCAAAGCAATATTTGCTCTAAGCGAGACTCCAATCCAATACCTCTTATAAGAGAGGTTAACGGGCTATTGCTAGGCTAAAAGCCCTCTGGTTAGACATTCTGCACGTAGCTTTCTTAAAAGTTCATAATAGGTCCCAAGGTATGAACACCATCTATTAAACCAAAACCTTAAGCCATAAACATCCTGAACATCAAGTCTATATAATTCGATGATGAACCGTCATCTCCTTGCATGCGCATCCACTTTCGACGTAACTATGAGAGCCTTAATACTCTCAATATAATAATCCAGTTTACTTTGTACAACTGGTATTTACGATGTTAAATACTTAATTTGAACCTAAGACCTGTGTTTAAGAGACTCAAATATTTTTCATTTCGTATTCGATGTTAAATACTGAATTTGAACCTAAGACCCGTGTTTAACAGACTCAAATATTTATCATTTCGTATTCAATGTTAAATATTGAATTTGAACCTAAGACGTGTGATTAAGGGACTCAAATATTTATCATTTCGTATTGATCCTTGTTTGAGAGCCGACAAGTTTTTGTGAGAAGGTTTGGGTTTTAAAACATCTTTATACAAGTACATAAACATGTGTTTTTAAAACATTTTTTTTAACTTCTAGTACGTATGATATGAATCTATTTTTGCATAATAATAGAGGTAAATTATATAAAAAATTATCTTGCGAGTGAATGAATACAAGTAGGCATTTATGTATTGTGATTGATTGGATGGGGTGTTATTTGATTTTTCATCGATACGTCCAATTCAATCTAACATAAAATATATTTATAGTACATGGTCCCATAGTAGATTGGTCCAATGTATGTGTTAAACAAAGGTTGGTCCAATGCATGTGTTCAGCATATTTGAATTCGTTTTCTGTCGTTTTAAATAACAGTTTTTTTTTGGACCAGAGGTTTTAAATTTCATTTTTCGCTTTACATATGCATTTTCGTCTTATTAACTTACTCAGTTACTCATTAATATCATTTATTTTTTCTTTTAATTGTAAAGATATTTTAGAATTTTAATAGTTAAAAACACTAATTGTGTCATTTCATCAAATTTTTATACTGATAAACAAAAATAAATTTTAAAAGTATGTTATTTTTCTTGAACATTTGTATACTAATTTTTTTGTTTCTCTCTTAGTAAATGTATATAATATATTAATTAAACCTGTTATATGATTTATACATTTTTCAATTTTTTAAATGAATGCCAATAGTCGATTGGTTACCATGTTCTCGATGAAAGTTCGTATATCCGTCATATCATATATATCTTACCAATCCATGTATAAACTCATCATTGTGGTAAAATATCATAAAGTTAGGATTAGAACCTTAAACCTTAAATGCTCAAATTCTATCCATCATTATCCATGTTGTTGAACCATTAGGCTATTGTTATACATTTTCCAATTAATAGAAGATTTCTTAATATATCAAAATAAGATTTCAATATTAAAAAACACACTTTCTAAAACCAATTATTGTAAGAAAAAACTTTTTAAAAATATATATTTTTTTAAAGAACCGTCCTTTAAAAATAGAAGTTTCAAAAAAACAATTTAAAAAATTAAAATTTTTAAAAACAAAAATAATTCAAAATCAGTTTTTAAAATAAAGGTATTTATTAAAGAAGCATTTACATATTTTCTTTTGCTAAAATCATTTATTACATACTTACTAAAGTACAAAAATCAATTACATATTTCCTCCTTTGAAAAATATTTCTCCTTTCAAATAAAAAAAATCAATTACATATTTCTTCCTTCCAAGAGGAATATGTAATTTATTTTAACGATTGGGTATATATGTGATTAAATCTTTTAATAAGAGAATATATATAAAAATCCTTTAAAATGACATTTCTTAATTATGAAAATGATATTATTGTTTTCTTATTAAATTCTTTCACTTATACGTAGTTTTAAAATTGTTGCGTATCAAAATATCGTTTTATACTTTGTAAATTTCATTACTAACTATTTAATATTTTTTTAACTTATATAATAAATGTCACTTTAAAATAATTTGTTAAACAACTTGTAAAGAAATAATATTTTTTAAAAGAATGTTTAAAAAAAATGATATTAATGTTTTATTACTTAGAGTAAATTACGGTTTTGGCCCATGCGGTTTAAACGGTTATACTATTTCGGCTCAAAATAGAATTTTCTATCAATTCAGCCCTGTGATATATACAACTATCAGTTTTGGCCCCTCAAACCTAACTTTTATAACGATTTTGGCCCAAAATCCACTAAAAACGTTGATTGTCCAAACTATAGGGGCTGAATTGATAAAAAATTATATTTTGGGCTGAGTGATGTGTTGTAAAACACATCTATTTTTCTATTTGTTTTTATTTCGTTTCTGTACAGTTTTATTCAGTTTAAGAGTCGATTTAAGCTGGTGCTTCACATTTCTGTAATTTGATGCTCGCAGGTAATAAACATGTCATTTTGGTGCAAAAGATAAAACAATTGAGCTCCCGGTTGGAAAAGAACAAACCCGAAGACAAAAGAAGTCAAAAGCTGGAAATTTACCTTGTCGCGCTACGCGACGACCAAAGAGAACCCTGTCGCGCTACGCGACAGGTGGAAATGACTGAAATGCCCCTCACTTAATAATGTCGGTTGACCCGACTATTTTGTCGGGTAGCGAAACCCGTCGCGCTACGCGACGGGATTGGAGACACATGTCGCGCTACGCGACAGGGTTAAAAATTCAGTTTTTCGAGTTTATGTTTTGGAAAACGGCTGGAGGCGAGGGGATTGGATTTTGGACGACCAGAGACGACCTAGGAGGCGACAAGAGGCTAGAGAACAAGATTGGAGTCGATCTTGATCATCGGAAGCCCTAGACGAGTGATCCGAAGGGTGTAACGTGATCGGTTTACTTTGTTTCTCTTGTTTCTCATGTTTTCTTACTTTAAACTTATTATGATTTCTGTTCATACAATGTTTCTTGGCTAAACATTTAGAACTATCTAGGTTGGATGATTATACATGTTTGATTTTAGTTTGATTCGGTTTTAGAACATTATGATGTGATGGATTTATGATTTAAAGACTTGGTTTTGAATATTGGATGTGTATGTGTATCTTGGATTGTTAAATGATTGATATTATTTTCCTCATGTGTCTTGGTGATTGTCTGTCACATAATAGGTGCATGCTAGAATCAATTACTGTGTGTTTTTGATTAGTGGATGAGTTGCTTTGGCCGAGTGATCCATAGGAACGTTTTATTATGATTTAAATGATTAAGATGTGCAACTTGCTTCAACAGCCGTGAGGTGAGAAGTTGTCGATAAGTCTTGGATGTTGGATTTCTAGTTAGAGCCTTTGTAAGAAGATCTTTCTAGTATGTCTATCAAATCATGTTTATCGAGTCCAATAGGAAAACCCAAGTTATCCCTAGCATTTAAGTAACTGTGACTTTCGCGCCGTGAGGTAGAATGTATGACAGTTATTTCTTTGGTGTTTTGAGATTATTGTACTGTGAGGTAGATAATCTAGCGGATATTTCATAAATAGTTGGATGACCTGTGAGGGAAATCCATGTGTCCGGTTGTTTAACGGCTTTTAGGATCTTTGGTTGACTACCCTTGAGAAGGGTTGAGGGTGCTCTAATTTTCCTGTGAGTTTAGTATTTTAAGATCCCGGTATCACATTAGTTGCAATCCCCGATAGAACCTTGTCAAACATGTATATGATTCAAACCTAGGTAGTGCCTTTCCTCCTTTAATTTAGTCTTTGTTTGCTCGTCTATTTTCATTTCTAAGTGTTTATTAAATATTTTAGTTGTTAGTAAAAACCCCCTGCCTTAATATTATTTTATTTAAGTACAAATTTTTGTATAGATAAGTCCTAGAGTCTAGTTAGTACAGTCTGTAGAAGTCTGTGGGTTCGATATCCGGACTTACTTTTGTCTTGCTACATACGATAGGTACACTTGCCTGTCGGTAGCTTAGGTTTTAGAGAGTCTAGATTTATTACTTTGTGTCTAGTTTTAGAGTCGGTTTTTAGTTAGTTTATTAGCTAAGCTCCGTCGACATCAAGTTTTTGGCGCCGTTGCCGGGGACTTCTTAGTCGATTGTGTATTTTAGTCTTGTGTCTTATCTGTGCATAGTTGTTTTTATTTTAGTTTTATTATTTTATTCTGTTTTATTTGTTTTTGATTTATTTTTGTTTTATTTGCAGGTTTGGTAGTGCATGCCACACCTACGTTCACACGGACCGCCACCTGAGCTTGCATTGCCATCAAGGAGCGATTCGCGGGACTTTTCTGAAGGTTCTACGAGCGAGGTAAGTGTTTCTACTCCCATTTCTGCAGATTTTTCTGAGCACACACCACCATCTTCTTCTAATTCTTCCACTCATTCCAGTCCACGTTTGCACTTTATTCCACCAATGGTTGAGCGTAGGACCGTTCACCAGCAGGCCACTGCAGGATTCACGGGGCTCAATAACCCCATTTTACTGCCACCGATTCCGAATGAAAATTCATGGCAGATTCCTTCATATATCATGAATGCGATTAATAATTCTCAGTTTAATGGTCGTGATGATGAAGATGCTCCCGCACACCTTGCTAGGCTCACTCGTATCTGTAGTACCTTCAATCTTCAAGGTGCCACTAATGATGCGATTTTTCTACAGCTTTTTCCTTTTTCTTTATCGGGGCGAGCAGCTACTTGGCTCGACTCTCATCCTCCAGGCACTTTCACTACTTGGGTTAGCCTTCGGGATGCTTTTCTTAAAAAGTACTTCCTACCTGCTAAGGCCGCCCGCCTGAGAGATGAGATCCATTCATTCCGAATGGCCCCTGATGAGCCTTACTATCTTGCGTGGGAAAGGTTTCAAAATCTTCTTAGCCGATGCTCCCAGCATGGTTTGTCTGAATGGGCCCTTGTAGAGAAATTCTACAATGGGCTCACATATGAGACTCGTGCCAGATTTGACACTTCTGCAGGAGGCCACCTCATGGGTAAGAGGGATGTGGCTGAATGCAATGATCTTTTTGAGAGCTTTGCTTAGGCCGAGCATGAGCAGCGGTCATCAAATAGGAATTCCACTCCTATTGCTAGTTCCTCCTCTTCTACAAGAGGAGTTCACCACGTCAATGTGGACACTAGTGTTGCTGCTGCTCTTGAGTCTTTAGCTAGGGATGTAAAGGAGTTGAAGATGAGAGTAGATAGGTGTGAGATATGCAGAGGTGGTCATGCCACTTCTGAGTGTTTAGTGAGCCAGGAGCAGGCGAATTATGTAGGAGGACAGGGTAGGTTTGGTCAGTCTTATAACCCCGGTTGGGGAAATCATTCAAACCAAACTTATAGATCTTCAGGTAATCCCCCTGGTTTTCATTCTGGTCAAAACCAGGGGCAGGGGCAGCCGAGTGGTAGTTCTGGTAGCACTGGTAGCACTTCAGGTGCTGGTGGTGGTTTGGGTAGGATAGAGGAGTTATTGACTCAGTTAGTGGCTAAGGATGCCACTACACAAAAGATCCTACATGAACATGATGTCCTCCTCAAGAACCAACAGTCTGCATTCCTTGATTTGCAAAGAACGGTTGGTGACATTGCCAAACTGTTGGATGAACGGCCTCAAGGCCAGTTCCCGGGTCAGCCCCAAACCAACCCAAACGCCCACGTTAAGGCGGTTACTACCCGTTCTGGAGGAGGTAGAGGAGAGGTGTTCATGCCACCCGTGTTAGTTGAGGTTGAGGAGAGCGAGAGAGTGATTCCACCAGTTGATGTAGATGAGGAGGAACCGGTGGATGAGGAGATTGAGATGGAGACTCCTGGGAGGGTGCAAACGAGGCTAGTCCCAGCAAGTACCGCACCAACCAGTGAGTCTCTAGTTAAGAAACCGGTAGTTGGGAAGAAACCGGTCATGTGTAAGCCCACACCGGAGATTGATCTTACCCGTGTTCCTTACCCCGCGCGCTTAACTAATCAAAAGCATGCGAAGGAATACGGGCACTTCCTTGATATTTTCAGACAATTGAAGATCAATCTCCCACTCATTGATGTCCTTCAGCGTATTCCTAAATATGCTAAGTTTCTAAAAGAATTGCTGAAGTCCAAGGACCGTTTAGGAGAGGTAGCCAACGTACCATTGAGCGCGGGTTGTTCCGCGGTGATTTCAAACAAGCTTCCCGAAAAGCTTGCAGATCCGGGAATGTTTACTATCCCGTGCTTATTTGGAGATGATGTGAGGAGGTATGCTCTAGCGGACTCAGGGGCTAGCATCAATCTGATGCCACATTCTTTATACGAGAAGCTAGCCCTTGGTGACTTGTCCCCCACACGCATGACCTTGTCGTTGGCGGATCGGTCGGTTAAGTGTCCACGGGGGATTTTGAAGAATGTGTTAGTCAAGGTTGATAGGTTTGTTTTTCCCGTGGATTTTGTGGTGATGGATATGGAGGCGGACACGGCAGTTCCGATCATTCTTGGGCGCCCATTCTTGCGCACCGCTAAGGCCATCATAGATGTGTATGAGGGAAAACTCACTTTTAGAGTGGGTGATGAGAGCATCTGTTTGAAGATAGAAAAGTCAATGAAGGCCGGTGGTGAGTTAGTCCATCAAGTGGATGGTGTGATTTTGGTGGATGATGAGTTAGGTGTGAATAAAGTTACGGGAGGAGGACCATGGGATGTTGGTGATCGTGGTCATGAGTTGATTGCAAGGGACGAGGTTTCCCTTGATTCCTCCATTTGAGTTGAAGATTGTGGGCTCTTGGGTTAAACTCCCAAGTGTAGAGTTTGTAAGTTGTTTTGGGTGTCGTTGGTGTGTTTTTCATGTTTCGTGATTGTTTTTCGTATTTTTTTCGTTTTCGTTTTTGTGTGTTTTAAGTTGTTTTGCAGGTTTTTAATCAATTTGATGCCATAATGATGAATTGGAGCCACCAGGTATGTATTTCTTGCTTTAGAGCATTTGTGGATGGTTTGGTGAGTTTTGGAGTTGAAAATTTGGCTAAGGCATGGAAATGCCAGAAACTCTCTGGAAAAATGACCCCGTCGCGTCACGCGACACCCACTAGGACATCTGTCGCGCTACGCGAGATAATATGGTCAACACGCGGGTCAAACTTCTGTCGCGTATCGCGACGGACTTTCTAAAATATGTCGCGGTACGCGACGAATCCTGGAATGTTTTTAAATGTTTAAAAAACCCTAGTTTTCAAGTTTTACCCCAATTTCCTTTCATACATCGTGTTCACTACCGTAGGAGGCTTTCTAAGTTCATTTTTTGTTGCATTGAGTTGATGTTTTTCAAATTCTTATTTAGTTTTTAATTTTCTTTGTTTGATTTGTTTTTCTTTATTAATTTTAGTTAATTGGTAAGGTCGGTTTGTGGTTGGGTTTAATCATGGATATCATTATGTTTCTTTGGACTTGTTGATGCTTGTTTGATCTTTGTGTTGTGTAGATCTTATGTTATTGTTTATAGCCAGTGGAGCAGAATTGTGGATTGTGGAGCTACATGGAAAGATTGGCACTCGACAATTTTCTCGTTAACCAGCTAAGTCATTTTCAGTTTTTAGTTGTTAGTTTTTATTTTGGGTTTCCTTTTTCTCTACATTGGGGACAATGTAAAGTTTAAGTGTGGGGATGGGAAACTTTGTTTTAGTCTTGTTTTCTTTTAGTAGTTAGTTTTTTTTTTTATTTTTAGTTTACTTATGTTTTTGAGTCAAAATTTTTGAAAATTTTTATTTTTGTTTTTACATCTTTGGCTTAAATCTTTCTTGTCCTTGTTTAAGTTGGTTGTAAAAGCATGATGGGAAATGATAGAAAAGTTAGGTTTAAGGGTTCCATTCATAGTTAACTAGTTGGTTTGGGTTTATGCTTTGGTCATGGGATGTGTAGGTAGGCTCAACTGATTGTTTTCATCCCGTGGGATTGGTAAAAATTTTACTTAAATGCATGAATTTCATGGGAAACATCTTGGGGATTTGGAATTTATGAAATTGTTTTCTAGCTAGAAATGAATCCTTGCATAATAACAGGTTAGAGTTTTGAAAATCTGATTTTTGTTTGGCACATAAGTATTCTTTTTATGAGAATAAATCCGAGTCTTATGGCGCCTCCATTTCACCAAATAAGCTGAGTATAAAGAAAAATAAAAGAAAGAATTTGGATGAAAACTTATGTGTCACACGCCGGGTTGCAGCCTGGTTGAAACACCACTGAGTTAAGTTCAATGTGTAAAAAGAAAAATGCTCACGCTTTCACTTGCTTCCATTATAAAAATCTGATTTGAGAAATTTCTTATTTGTTTATATGTAAGGATGACTTGAAAGCTAGAATCCAGGATTGATTTGGTTTTAATTTCCTAAGTGTGGGTCTAATGAAATGAAATGTAGAACATGAACATAATGAACCATGATTAAGGGGCATGAATAATCAGTATGGGTTTAAGAGGATGACGATACTTGCAATCTTTTCCAGAGCATTTAAATTTTGAATTAATGAGTTTAACTGTGTAGAAACCGTTTTATCTAGCTATGATCCCAGATTTTTGCATAAGCCTTTTTCAGGGACGAAAAAGAGATAAGTGTGGGGATGTGATGTGTTGTAAAACACATCTATTTTTCTATTTGTTTTTGTTTCGTTTCTGTACAGTTTTATTCAGTTTAAGAGTCGATTTAAGCTGGTGCTTCACATTTCTGTAATTTGATGCTCGCAGGTAATAAACATGTCATTTTGGTGCAAAAGATAAAACAATTGAGCTCCCGGTTGGAAAAGAACAAACCCGAAGACAAAAGAAGTCAAAAGCTGGAAATTTACCTTGTCGCGCTACGCGACGACCAAAGAGAACCCTGTCGCGCTATGCGACAGGTGGAAATGACTGAAATGCCCCTCACTTAATAATGTCGGTTGACCCGACTATTTTGTCGGGTAGCGAAACCCGTCGCGCTACGCGACGGGATTGGAGACACATGTCGCGCTACGCGACAGGGTTAAAAATTCAGTTTTTCGAGTTTATGTTTTGGAAAACGGCTGGAGGCGAGGGGATTGGATTTTGGACGACCAGAGACGACCTAGGAGGCGACAAGAGGCTAGAGAACAAGATTGGAGTCGATCTTGATCATCGGAAGCCCTAGACGAGTGATCCGAAGGGTGTAACGTGATCGGTTTACTTTGTTTCTCTTGTTTCTCATGTTTTCTTACTTTAAACTTATTATGATTTCTGTTCATACAATGTTTCTTGGCTAAACATTTAGAACTATCTAGGTTGGATGATTATACATGTTTGATTTTGGTTTGATTCGGTTTTAGAACATTATGATGTGATGGATTTATGATTTAAAGACTTGGTTTTGAATATTGGATGTGTATGTGTATCTTGGATTGTTAAATGATTGATATTATTTTCCTCATGTGTCTTGGTGATTGTCTGTCACATAATAGGTGCATGCTAGAATCAATTACTGTGTGTTTTTGATTAGTGGATGAGTTGCTTTGGCCGAGTGATCCATAGGAACGTTTTATTATGATTTAAATGATTAAGATGTGCAACTTGCTTCAACAGCCGTGAGGTGAGAAGTTGTCGATAAGTCTTGGATGTTGGATTTCTAGTTAGAGCCTTTGTAAGAAGATCTTTCTAGTATGTCTATCAAATCATGTTTATCGAGTCCAATAGGAAAACCCAAGTTATCCCTAGCATTTAAGTAAACTGTGACTTTCGCGCCGTGAGGTAGAATGTATGACAGTTATTTCTTTGGTGTTTTGAGATTATTGTACTGTGAGGTAGATAATCTAGCGGATATTTCATAAATAGTTGGATGACCTGTGAGGGAAATCCATGTGTCCGGTTGTTTAACGGCTTTTAGGATCTTTGGTTGACTACCCTTGAGAAGGGTTGAGGGTGCTCTAATTTTCCTGTGAGTTTAGTATTTTAAGATCCCGGTATCACATTAGTTGCAATCCCCGATAGAACCTTGTCAAACATGTATATGATTCAAACCTAGGTAGTGCCTTTCCTCCTTTAATTTAGTCTTTGTTTGCTCGTCTATTTTCATTTCTAAGTGTTTATTAAATATTTTAGTTGTTAGTAAAAACCCCCTGCCTTAATATTATTTTATTTAAGTACAAATTTTTGTATAGATAAGTCCTAGAGTCTAGTTAGTACAGTCTGTAGAAGTCTGTGGGTTCGATATCCGGACTTACTTTTGTCTTGCTACATACGATAGGTACACTTGCCTGTCGGTAGCTTAGGTTTTAGAGAGTCTAGATTTATTACTTTGTGTCTAGTTTTAGAGTCGGTTTTTAGTTAGTTTATTAGCTAAGCTCCGTCGACATCACTGAGCTACAGAGGTCAAAACCATAATTTACTCTAGTACATAAATTATGTAGTTATAAGTAATTATAAATTGCTATTACTAATTATTTAATATTCAATATTTTATTTATTCAACTTGTGTACACATGAATATTAATAGGGTTATTTGATTTAAATACTCCCAACTTTGATATATTGGCCAGCAATACTCCCAACTGAGAAAATGTTTACTGTCACTTCCAACTTTCAAAACATTTTCCACTGGCACTCCAAAACAGGTGTATGTGGAGATACGTGTTCCTTTTTAGGGATGATAAAATTCTATTTTCTGTCATAAAAATAGTACCTGATTTTTCCAACAGGATTTATTATCTGTTCAAATTTTTCCCATCAGAATTCCTTTTCTCCTTTTTCCTAATATGAAACTAGAAGTGTAGATTCTTTGTGAGAAACTCAAGATTGAATCAGCAAAAAGCTAGAGCAAGCTAAGCTTAAACATGCCAAAGCTTATGCCGTAAAATATTGCTCATTTAGTTTCAAGCATGAGCTCGATCTTAACATGCTGAGCTTGAGTCGTTCCACGATCCTAAACGAGCTTCTTAGTTATATAATTTTTATTTAATTAATTGTTTTTATATTTATATAAATAAATAATTGTTTTTATACATATTATGATAAATATAATAAAATAATATATATTATGTCATGTACGAAAAACATGATTATATATATATATATATATATATATATATATAATTTTTATTTAATTAATTGTTTTTATATTTATATAAATAAATAATTGTTTTTATACATATTATGATAAATATAATAAAATAATATATATTATGTCATGTACGAAAAACATGATTATATATATATATATATATATATATATATAAAATTAATAATAAAAGCTAATTAATTAATATTAAACAAGCCGAGTCTTGTTCATGAATTTACGCATCTATCTTTTATTCTTCACAGGCTTTGTTCTGTTTGAAATCATTGCTTTCAAAGTACTAATTCTTTTGTGTTTGTTCTTCTCATGCTTTGCTCGGTTCCAATTCTGTGTTAGGGTTACGAATCCACAGTTTGTTCTTAATTTCTTCTAAAGACATGATTTTTAAGCAAAACACTCGATGAGGCGATTTTCCAATGGTTTAGGGAGTTATTTTGTTTATTTATGAAAGATGTCCAAACAATTATGTAAACAACCTTAGATGTAACTATCAATATGTAGCATGCTTACTCTTTGTTATTAAAAGTTTAAAATTCTACCGTATGTGACGGATCCAAAAAATTTTTTATGGAGGTTGGAAATTTTTATTTTTTTGGACCGGTTCAAATCCGGTCGGATCCAATCACCTAAACAAATAATAAAACTAAATTAAATTACATATGCATAATAAAAATACAATAAATTGTCATCTTGTTGGTTAGGATGATACGATAATATTTATTATTTTTTGGCAGAATTCAATGGAATGCTATTCAAATCAATAAATTAGGTATTAACCAATGAGGCATTGCCTTAATGGTATCCCAGGATTCTTCTAAATTAGAGGTCTTCGGTTCAAAACCATGCCGCAGCGAAATAGGGGTCTGAGGGGTTTTTCCCAGTGGGATTTCCTCCTGAGGTGGTTGTGGTGGCTCATGGGAGGTCCAGGTAACTAGACCTTGGTGACATGGCCTGGAAACAGTGGGTTCACACGATTGAAACATTTGCCGTTTAAAAAATAAATAAATTATGTATTAAAAGAAGGTGAATGTCCAAGTTTTCTTTTGAAAGTTTGTTCCATATATCTAAATATAGAAATTATACCCAAATTAACTAATTTTATCATCATATTACTAAGTTTTAACTTTTAAAATTATACTATAATCGCTCAATCGATAAATTATGGTTGTTGTGATCTGGAGGTTAAGGTGTAAACTGGTAAGTTACCATTCGAGTTGATAATTTGTAATTTGGCTTTATCACAAGTAATGAATATTGAATATTATGTATTTGGATATAAGTTTTGGTTTTAAAATGGGTTTCATCAGAGTCAAATTTTTATGAGGGTCGGTGACAAAATTTATAAGAGTCCGTTAAAATAAGATCGTCTATATAACAGTAAAAATAAAAAGTTCATGTGTGTCCGCCCATGCCTACTGCTTAAGATTTTTTTTAAAAACTTGTGGTTATGAGTAACCCGGCTATACTGACATGTCCATGATCATCTTTTCTCAGCTTAAAGCATCGACCCTAAAAGTCACTTAGCACCAATTACAACTTAAAATGCAAAGAATTGCTGTAGCTTTAATAATAGACAAAAGTATCATAATTTGTTATTCATAAATTATATTAGACTTGTAGGTATTAATTGTATCATTGTGTCTATTATAAAACCATCAAAATTGAGAGACAAAAATTAAACCTAAAAGAATGAAGATTCTATTGACAATTGAAAAATCATTACACCTAGTAAACAATAATTGAACATGGTAGATAATAACAATTTTTAAAAAATTAATCAAACTGTTTGGACTAATAGCAATTAAAAAAATCAATTGGGATTCTAATTTGTTCGAATAATAGCAATCAAATAGCTCACACAAAATTTTCTATTAATGGACTGAAAAAAAATGAAGCATTCAAATTTAACTAATCAAACACAATTATGTAGTCAAATTAAAAGAGCAAAAAATACTATTTTTTTTGACGTATAAATTTACAAAACATAGAATATATCACAATTAATGTTGCATACAAAAATACACACTTTTGAGACTGTGTTAAAATATAGTATAATGTGTTAAAATGGGTAACGTCATAATATAGAATGGGTTAAAATGGATAACACTTTAACATAATACATGTCAAGATGGTAACCTAAAAACTATGTGAATGCAACAGATTCAAACGTTTAATAATGATTAATAACGTATTTGATAAGAAAATCACTAAAAATTAGCCTAGTGGACTATTTGTTTAGTTATAACATATTTTAATTTAAACCAAATCGATGTTTTTTAAGAACAATCAGTTTAGGCCCAAACTGTTTTTACTTAAAACACGTTCTAACGTGCACCCATCCTGACCTGAACTTATTTTGACCCATTACCCAACTCGATTCAACCCACACATTTTGTTAGGCATAGAGTTAACATATTCACTTTTTAACCTAAAGTTTACTAACCTCATTAGTGGACCTAAATGATAGATCTCACATTCTCACCTCTGTATTGTATTGATGTAAATTTATTTAAGAGTAAATTAGGAATTTGACCAATGTTATTTAAGTGTTTTAACTATTTTAACCCAAAAAATAATTTCCTATCAATGCAACCCATATGATTACATGATTTAAGTCTTTCATGAAACCTAGATATAAGCCCAATATGGATCACCTTATTAAGAATTTATGAAATTTTAATTTAATCTTGAAACTTAAACCATACAGTTTTTTTTTAATTTTCTTTCAATAATCATTATATAAATATAAACTCAAAATTATTATTTAATTTAAATCATAAAGGTTTATAAAACATAATGATTTTATATAATTATTAACTATTGAAGAAAATCATTTTGAACAAAATGATTTCTAACGTTTAATTATTTGAACTAAACCGAACTTGATAATTCTATTATAGTTACATTAAGAACTCCATAAAAAGCCATAGTTACATTTACACATGATTGAGTTATATAGGTTAATTACAATTGTGTTGGACATTATTTGAACTATACTCGATCTGGCAACTATTGCAAATGATACATCACTTGTTATGGTTGGTTTTTATTGCCCATTCTTTATACTTTTACTTTAGAGTGAAACATATTCACTAGAAAATCATAGCTTTTAACTATTTGCATATTAAATATAGTGAAATTTAGCTAAGAATGCGCATCGATCACACGATTACAAATTTAGTGACTATGATAGATTTATTGGACTGATAATTGCACAAATATTTGATTCACCCTTAAGGGGAAGTCCATGGTGATATGTTAGTAACTTCAGCATTGTTAGAAATGCTAAACATTGGTCAAAGATCATTTGTTAACTTATTTGATTTGCCTTTATTTGCTAGTTCAATTTGGCTATGCTCATTATGCTTAGTATTCACATGTGATGTTATCACATACATTTTAGCAACTAATTTTGGTGTGTGTGATTAAAACCTATGAATGCTCACCAAATTTATAGTTGATCATTTATTTAAAACATGTTCAGGTTGAAACACAAACTAAGAATGCTATAAAGATTTAGACCTAGTTAATTTGATTAAACATTTATTGATGTAATAGATTATGTTTTAAATTGTTTGACTATGTCTTGAATGTGAATTGGTGTGAATATTATGCTGAATTTTATTAAATGTAATGTTTTGAGTTAATTTTATTGAACACATTGTGCTTTTAAACAATGTATATTTCATGACACCCTGATGATTCTGCCATCGGTTGGAGTGTTACAGATTGGTATCAAAGCCTGGGACGTAGGGAATTAGGTTATTAGAATGGATTACCTATACTATAACCATAGAATACCCAAGTATGAACCATATCATACAATAGTATTTGATAGGTCAAATGCATAAACCTATGTTAGAATGCCTTAGACCTTAGTATTCCACACTCCTTTGACTTAAGGTTCAAAACTTTCTCGACCCCACATTCTTGTGTTTTGCACGAGGATCGTCACTACGAATAATGCTCTTAGACTTTTTAGTCTAATTAGATTTTTGAATCTTGTCAATAATCTTTGAGTTCTTATTAATGAGTAGGAAATAAATATAATCTCTAAGGGTAAATACATGTATTTTAGGGAGGTGTGTCTAGAAAAGCATTTTGCATAAATTCAAATCAACTGATGGACCGGTTATGCTTTCCTAGAAAACCCTGAAATTGAGTATGAACCTATAGTCTAAAGTATGTATTTCTGAAAGTTAAATGAACTTAAACACTTTGATCTGTCAAAAGTATTCCTCTAGGAATACATTCAAAATAATTGTTTTGTGATTAAATGTAACATCAAGTACCAGGTCGTCCGGCAAGTCCGTACGGTATGTGTACTTTCACTTTATACTGCGTGTATATACAAGCTCATGAACAGTAGATGTACGATCTGAATTCAATATACAATACACAAGTTGTACGTATTTCTGTGAAAACTGAAATACAATAAGTACAACGTACATTCGAACATTAGTTGTGTGTATTTAAGTGAAAACTTAAGTACAGTTGACACAACTATTCACAAGAAACAACAGTGTTCAAGTAAACAACGAAAACGTATCGGTTGCGATCTGATGTCCACAGATGACAGGAATCAGATGGTCGACGAATCAGTTCAAAAACAATGTGCAACATGGAGTTTAGTTGAGTCCGACAGTGAGGAAACACAAAACAAACACAATTGCAGTGTTATTTCGGAATAATAAACTGGCAGTGTGTTTGCGTGAGTGACGATTCACACAAACATATCTGGGAGTTTAGAGTTTTGAAATAATGACTGAAAAGTAGAAAACCAAAGTCAGAAAGCAAAACCATCGTCGTGTTTGTTCGGGTGACGATTCGAACGAATACGCGCGAAGGCGACGCGTTCTGACGAAACGATAACGAAAACTCGACACGAACGACTTTAAATTAATAAAACTAAATAAATAATATTTTACAATTTTGAAACTCATCAGAATAATTAAAGTAAATCCTTTTATTTAAATTTTTCTTTAAATTACGCGTAAAAATCCGGTTACGCGACGAACTTACGAACCGGGCAACGAAAACGAACCCGAACACCCTCGGGGTATAAATACCCTGAAAGAGTTCATCTCCTTCATTCAACATCCCATTTTCTCACACTAAAAACCCTAACCCGGCTCCATCCTCTCTCTCTAACTTCTCACTAACATTTCTCACTCAAAACTCCATCATTTTGAGAGTTCTTGGTACCAAATCGAAGCTACTATCACCCTTAACCCGAAAGTACAGCAGATCGGGAGAGAAAACCATCAAAAACGAGGTAAATTCGAGCTCAAACATGACGATTCTAGGGTTTTGTAACTCTAAGGTTCGGAACCCTTTAAGACCGGTTCTTTCATCTCAAAAACCTGTAACCTATGATCACAAGAACCTTTCTCAACAGACCTTACCTTCGAAACCACCTGGAACCTAGACCGAGACATCTAGATTCGAACCCTAGTCGCTCACAGCTCGGCGAATGAGCAAGGGCGAATGAGACATATGCGGCCGAAAGGCAACCCTCTTTCGGCCATTCCCCTCTTCGCCATTCATTCGATCGGAGATGTTCTCATTCGGCCAGACCTCTTCTCATTCGACGGGATCCCTCATTCGCCAGCTACCAGTCGCCACCTCATTCGCCAGTTAATCATTCGACCAGTTGACATGCGCCACTTAGTCATTCGAGCCTTCACTCATTCGTGGATGAACTTCATTCGGCAACCTGTCTCATTCGCTGGTGACCTATTCGCCAAACCCACCTCAGTCGGCCAGAGTTCTTCATCAGATGTTAACCCATTCGGTTTTCATCATATTCGGCCAGCCAAGGCCCATGTGGCCTATACCCGTTGTTTCAGACTCAATGTCAAGATCCACCACAATGGTGGGCCAAAGCCATTGTTCAGCTCATCTAAAAGCCCAACGACCAATTGATCCAGGCCCATGTTGGCCCAACACTTATTGTGCTCAGGTCCTGATAGAAATCCCTTGGGGCCCATCTAATTTGGCCCATGGCCCACAAAATGTGATTCAAGGCCACCATTTTGGGCCAAAAGCTCAAATTCAAGGCCCACAATGTTTTCATCCATTCTAATCCAGGCCCAACTTGGCCCATGAGATCTTTTAGCAAAGGCCCGAGACAAAACCCATTGGGCCCATCAAAATCTACTCGAGGCCCACAGAAATCGATTTAAGGCTCACTTTGAGGCCTTTGTCCTCCATTTTTGGAGTCACTTTGTCATCATCTTGGACAACCACCTATTGTTGGTCAAACCATGGTTCCTACAGTTCATTCTAACCTTTGGCCCGACAAATCTTACCTGGGCCCACTTCGGGCCCAACAGTTTCCTCTTCGTGGCCCAATGGAGGCCCACAAGGCCACCTATTGACTAGGCCTTGTAACAATTGACCGGGTCTTCGTATTTCCACATTGTATATCATTGATCCACATGTTCTAACATGGTCTAACACTCTTAGTTTTTCAAGAACAATCCAAGGCCCATAGGTTTGGGCCTAGGGCCCAACAAATGACCTAGAGGCCCAACATAGGACTTGGTCACATAGTTCGGTCTACACACCACTTCAAACCTTCGGGTTTAACATATTTCATAAGATTAAAGTGTACAATTACAAGAATGAGTCAAGTCAAAGATTACAAGATAATAACTCATAAGGTTTTTTAACTTAAAACCTGCATAAGAGGCCGAACGGTGATCATGACCAAGTCTTACGCACGAAAGCCAACTTAGGGCTAACACCTACACATATACACACACAAAAGCCTATTAAGCTTATACTTACAAGTTACAACAAATCAATACAGGATTGTGAACACAACGAATACAAACGAGAGCGCGTGCATTCTCATATAGGTCAAGTCAAACCCCACTATTACAAGGTGAGTTCATATGCCCCTTTTTCTCTAATCTTAATTGATTTTCAACTATCGGGGCTGAGAAACATGCTTTACTTTTATGTATTTAAAAGTTTTGCTTACATATGACTTATACTTTGATTATTTGATATAAAAATGTTTATTATCATAAATCATTGTATGCATGCTTGAATGATTACAAGTTGACAATTGAAGATAAGTAAATAATGATTTCATTATATTATGACTTATCAACACAATAGAATAACTTAGTTGTAGGATTAAATTCTACAATATTTAGTTATTCTTACGATAAATGGCATAGAATCAATTCCAAGGAACAAGATGACATAATTACAAGAATACACATATGAATGATATGATGATAATACATCTTCATCACATCATTCGTTACAAGAATCAAGTAAGTGTAATAAGACTCGTTCTTATAACACTTAGCTGCTCAATTCAATACATGTTACAAGGAAAACAAGGAACAAAGAATGATAATCATGATAACGTAACTTCATGAAACATCATCATTCTCTCAAACGATTAACATAGTATAATAAGACAAGTTCTTATTCAACTTTGTTAATGCCATGGATAAACACTGTACAAGGAACACGACAATACAAGAGAACACAATTACAATTAATTACTGTTGATCTGTAGTATTATATCATTTCAATCATGTGCCGATTGTTGAGATCATGTAAGACCCTTTAATTCGCTGACCAGTTAGTTTGATGTGATTAAACCGACGATAGCATGATGGTACCATAGGTTTGACAAACCTCTAGCTTGTAGGGCTAGTATGTTGATCGTAACGATTCATTTGGCCGGTAACGTATGATCGGTGACAGGGCGACTTCAAGTCAGGTTCTGGAAAGCGACGCATGGTGATATTAATATGCAGTGATAAGTAATTAATCCAACTTAGATACAGTTGATTGGTAGTTTGAGAAAGTGATCTACTCTCATGTCACACTACTAATAACAGTCTATGTTGAGGACAATACGTATACAGAGTGGAAGGGATAAACTGAATGCATTGAAATCTGATTACGTGAGGATTTCAATGGGTTCAGTTTAGGTTCTATGCACTGATATCCAAAAAACAAGTTGCAAGAGATTAACTCACACACTTTATATTTAAAAGTGTATCATCAGTTAACTCACCATCACAATAGAATAATAAAAGGATCAGATTTAATGAATCTAACATCCTTAATATATGAAAGTTATCTAAACTACAATTGATAACTACAAATACAACATCAAATTATTCTATACAGGTGAACACATGGGATTCAGGAGTGACAATCACACGGATTTGGGAATGGATATCTTTAGTTGTATCGCAAGTGGTGTGGAATTTGACTAAGTATGTGGTGGGATAGCGTCTGGGGTGACCCTTTCGTGATTCCCTATATATAAGCATACTTAATCAGATGATATCCTACTTGTACATACAACTAAGGAGAGACCATTGGGTGAAACAAGTATTTCAAGTTACAATTATGACAATGTGAATGTTTGCATGACAATTTCAATGATTTTCAATTACAAATATTATGAACTCACCAACCTAGTGTTGACTTGTTTTAAATGCATGTTTTCTCAGGTGACGGACAGGTGTAGACATTACATGCAAGTACATAGCTAGTGGACTCATAGAAGACCTAGCTTTCTTTTGATTGCATACTTTTGAATGACAACACAGTGAATCACTTTTGTATATCTTGTACAGTTCAAGATATAAACTCATTGATTCTTTTTGATTAGAGTTACTTAGTTAAATTATGATGTACAATGTAATTTAACTTTGTAATTCTATTTCATGTCATGATTAGCATTTCTCATTTATATCTCATGTGCTATGTAAACAATCTGATCATTTGATTATCACTCCAAGATATCGCGCCCCGGGAACCTTCCGCCCGACGGGAAAACCCGATCCGTTCCCGCCGGCCCGGGGTGTGACATTAAACTTTCATGTGAACTCTCTTTTCCTTACTTGAACTCTTCGAATCATATCTAACTACTAATCATTTTCATTAAACTATTGTAGAATCATGTCTCCTCATCGCAACAACGCCAACACCAACAATGCTCAAGAGCTTGCTGCATTGATTGCTCAACAAATGGTTGGTGTTATACCAACTTTGGTACCTCAGCTCAATCAAGTTGCTAATCTGAACCCAGTCTAAAACAATGGAAATGGTGGGGGTCCAGCACATAGACGGGTGTTGGATTACTCTCTCAAATTTTAACCGATTGGTATGAAATACAAAATTTTCTTATATATTCCTTTGAGAAGGTTGGTGTAATTTTGGTTTTTACTTTTACTAATTACACATAGTTTACTATAATTAATTCAACTTCTCTTTTAGGTTTTTAAGTTTGTTTTTTTTTTTTTGTTTTTTTTATTTCATTTAATTTTCTCATCTTTGTTATTTATTTTATTGTTTGGACCTAAGTACGTGTAACTTATTTAACTTTTCTTTTAGTCTCTAATGTTTATTTTTTATTTTCTTTTTTTTTTATTCTTTTAACATTTTCTATTAGTCTCAAATCTTTCTTTTTATATTTCTTATTTTTCTTTTGGCATTTTCTATATATCTCCTTTTAAATTACATTTTTAAAATTGCTATACAAGAGAATATATCGACATAATAATGTTTCTTATTTTCGTTTGTCCATCATAATCGATTCATCACAATCTCATATGTTTATTTAAAAATTATAATCACTTCGTAGCGCTTATGTTTTAATCGTAGAGTAAAATGCCATTTTAGTCCCTGTGGTTTGGCAACTTTTGCCATTTTTGCCATTTTGGTCATTATGGTTTCTATTTTATTGCCATTTTAGTCCAATTAAATTTAAAAGTTTGGACTAAAATGGAAAAATTTACCAAACCATAGGGATGAAAATGACAATAAAATGAAACTATAGTGACCAAAATTGCAAAATTTAAACTTTTGGACTAAAATGACAAAAAGTTGGCAAACCACAAGGACTAAAATGACATTTTACTCTTAATCGTACTATCCCGCCGCATCACGCGTGTAACATTAGTAGTTATATATTATAATAAATACATGTTTGATTATTTCTAGCATTTTTACTAAAATGATCGTGATAATTTTATTTTAATACCTCCTTTAAAAGAATTGCTATAATAATAATAATAAGAATTAATATTTACTCTCATCAATATCATGATTGATTAGGGAAGTTACAGGCCGGTGAGTTGGATTGGTATTGACTAACGCAGGCATTAATGGGACCATCCCCCATGCGTAGTCATTAACAATCAATGCTTCTAATTTCATTTTGTTTTAAGCTAAGTGCATTTCTTTTTCATAATTGTTAAGATTATTTTATTATTAAGCATGTTCTAAAGTGTTCTAATATAAAAAATTAATCAACTTGCTTATATTATAATAACTAAGTTAGTAGCCTGTGTATTAGATATGTCGTTCTCGGTGCGGTTTGGACGGTTTCGCAAAAATTTCTGAACCAAACTACTAACTGTGATTTCAAAAAATGACAAATCAAACCGACCACATAAGTTGTGTAAGCCATACTTATCAGTATTGACGGTTTCACGGTCGGTTTTTGCGATTTCACGATTTTATAAAAAAATAGAGAATGGTTTACAAATGATGCTAAAGAGTTGAAAACCATAATTTAGAAGCCAACCATTATCAAAATAACAGAACTAATCTAAAAAGAGTGATAAATGGACTTTGTCTGAAGATCATCTTCTAAATTAATAATACCATTATAATCTTTTTCATTTTAATACAACTTGTAAACAATGAATAAAGAGAATGGAGACTGAAGGGACAAGATAAATGACATGGCACTAACTTAGGTTTTTCAATAATTTTAAGATGTGTGTGTACGGTTTGCGCTGTTTACACGGTTTATAAAACATGCAACCGTAAACCACACTAAAACACTCGGTTTTTAGAATTCTCAAAGCATAAACAGTACCATCAAGTTTTAAAACCAACCAATTGTCTTCAGTTTAGTTCAATTTAGGAGGGTCGGTTGGTTTATATACACTCATACCGTGTATTACACGAGATAAATAATAAAAATTATTAATTAATAGTTACCAATAAAAATTTTAGGGAAAATTACCAAAAACATCATTGTTAACCACCTTTTTAACAAAATAATCAATCAAATTTTGGTGTCTAAGACACCCCTTTAGACTCTTTTTTTTGTACATTTTTGTAAACATAAGGGGCCCACATGTCGGCGGCTTTGCCGGGTGTCTAATACCCCTTTTCTACCGGCGTCTTAGTAGCCGCTTTAGATGTCACTTTAGACGCCCATTTTCTGTACTTTTTGTAACCATACGGGCCCACATGGGCGTCTAAAGCGGCGTCTAAGACGTCGCTAGAAAAGAGGTTTTAGACACCCATTTAGACCCCGACAAAGCCGCTGACATGTGGGTCCATATATTTACAAAAGTACAAAAAAGGCACCTAAAGGGGCATCTAAGGCAGCGTCTAAGACGCCGGTAGAAAAGGGTTCTTAGACACCCCGACAAAGCCGACGACATGTGGGCCGGTATGTTTAAAATAAGTACACAAAAAGGGAGCCTAAAGGGGCGTCTTAGACGCCGGAATTTGATTGATTATTTTGGTAAAAAGGTGGTCAACAATGATGTTTTTGGTAATTTTCCCAAAATTTTAACTATATATGATGATTTTTTTCAAATAAAAAAATGATTAAATGTAATTTCGTGGATTAAATAATAAAATAATTATTTTATTTTTTAATGCTAATTGTTTCAAAGTTTGTTTTTTTAAATATTTCGTTTTGTAAACTACTTTAAAAAATTCTATATTTTATAATAATTTGGTTTTTTTAAAAAGTGTGTTTTTTTTCTACATTAAAATATTTTTAATATATTAAAAAATTCGTATTTTTAATTTAAAAATGTGTGAAAAGTATATTTAACATTTAATATAGGATATATTTAACAAAAGAAGGGAAAAACACCACGATGCTCTAGGATTGCGTCAAGTATTTTTAGAAAACTTTTATTTATTAATTAAGTAAGATATGATGATTGTACGTTAATATATTTTATAATTAAACTAGATAGGTTTTGTGCATTGCTGCGTGTAGCGTAGTTTAGACATGCAGTCGTCTATAACCGAACTTCATTGGAGATGAACGGATTTCTAAAAAAACTTAAAACAGAAACACAAATACAGATTACACATCAAGAGATAAACAAAAAATTCTAAACGCAAAAAAGGTGTCATTAAGTACGAGAGAGTTAAAAGCAATATGCTACACCACTTTGACAAACTCAAAAAGCCATCTATTTATGTATTTGAAAAATACGTATATACAAAATTAAAATATCCACTGTTCATATTTGTTTTTTATAGATAACTAATATATGTACGTTATAATGTGAAAAATACAATCAACTTGATTAGATTAGAACCATACAGTACGTATATATATCGATTCACGATAGTTAGTTTCTTAAATGATTCAATGAACACTTTCAAAGAGAAATTAAGATGAGAGAAACTACACACTTTTTTTTGAACCGCTAAATTAAGCATTACTTAGCGTAAACTGACAACTTAACCTCATCATCAAAGAGAAAACTCATACCGGGAAAACCATCTGTTCATTTAGAAGTAACTGATCACAAAGAATCTCGATTTCAAAACCTCTTATAAGAAAAGTTAAGGAGATACCTCTGTGTTAGAAGTTTATTGGTGAGAAATCCAGATTTGAAGTAAATTTCATAAATTCATTCTTAACCAAAAATTATGGATGGTAAAACAAGTCTTATCGTGTTTAACAAATTAGAGACGATGCGGTGAATGAAAATATAAAACTAGAAAATGACTCGTTTAAGACTTAGTTTGGTAATTTAATTTTGACAGTTCAATATTTTATGTAATAAAAAAGATAAATGATGAAGTATAGTCTCATAAATTTTATTATTTAAAAAAATGTATACATTACATAGTGTACTTTTTGCTAAACATGTCTTATTATGTTTTATCATGTACATGTTTTGCCAGCTCTACTAAAAATAAACCATTAGTGCCCTTTTAAATGCTTACAAACTGAAAGTAAATCGAGTGAACTACTAATATTAGCATGTAAACAAAGGCCAACAAACTTAATTAATTTTTTTTTTAACGGCGAAGGTCTCAATCGTGTGAACCCACTGTTTCCCGGCCATGTCACCAAAGTCTAGTTACCTGGACCTCCCATGAGCCACCACAACCACCCCAGGAGAAAACCCCACTGGGAAAACCCCCTAACCCCCTCAGACCCCTTTTTCGTTGCAGGAGGGATTTGAACTCAAGACCTCACATTGAGGGAATCACGAGATACCATTGAGGCAATGCTTCTTTAGTAACAAACTTTATTAAATAAGGACTAAAAAAGTAAAATGAAGAAACTGGGAATCATGGAAACGTGGAAGCTTGGGCCGGTTGCCCGGTTCCATGAATTGGTTGATACGTACCAAATTTAATTCACAATAAATTTTATAATAGATAGCAGTAAAACACGTTTAATACTTGCATTTATATATTTTATATATACACACATATATATAAAGCTTAAAAATCTGGAGAATTGCCTCAACTGGTAAATGCTCACTCTCTCAAAGTGAAGGTCTTGGGTTCAAACCTTGTTGGGTACAATTTAATAGATATTCAGGTAAAGGAACGAATCAGGGCATTAATCATGGGTTTGAACCTAATGGGGGACGAGGGTTTACGGATTCCATCCTGTTCCCGCGCATCTGAGCTATCAATCGGCATGATGACTGAAGATAGCACGACTACACAGTTTAACTGCCGTTCAAAAAACATTAAAGTTTAAAATGAAGTTGTGTGGGAGTGTAGGTGAAACACATTAAATATGTGTGATAAAATCACGTAAATGTTATATGTTATCGCTTAATTCTATCTCATACACGTAAAGATATAATGCATAAACTATTTGCATAATAATTTCATCTATGCGTGATAATTTCGTGTACGCGTTAAAATCAAGCTTATGTGATTTTATAACGAATATTTCATATACTTTGTACATAAAACAATTTTTGCATTGGAATCGGACCCTAATCTACTTATACAAATAAACAAAAAAATTTCTAGAACACATGTCATCTTTATATACAATCTCAACTTTAATTGCTCGTATCTCTGTCCTATTAAATACATCTTATATTAAATAATAATACTAAATATTAAATTTAGTTTTTATATATTTTAAAATTAAAAAAGTTTTTTTAATACATTAAAAATATATTAATAATAAAAAATATTTTTTTTGAAAAAAATCAAATTATTATAAAATATAATTTTTAAAATGAAATGTTTAAAAAACAAATTTTGAAAAACTTAGTGTTTAAAGAAAAAATAATTATCTTATTATTTAAAGTATTAAATATATAAAGTTTTAAAACACATGTCATATATCATTGATGCATATCATATGTTCAGACAACAGTTCACAGAGTTGCCCCGATGTTTATAAAATATTAAAAAGAAAAGGGGTTGTACGAAACTCACCTGATGATATATAGGTAGCAAAATATCTCGAAACTGATGACAAAGAGATGATTCTGCATTTAGTTATATTTTATGAATTATTTATGTTCTAGTTTACTGATTAGATCTTTCTGAACGTTCAATGTCAAAGACATTGCTTAGTAAGTCATCAAACAGTTATTAAATGTTTAATTGCTTAATTTAGTATTATATCATACAATGTATGATAATGTAGGAACCTACATTGCATTAGATTCCTAATAAAAGGTTGATGACACTCTTGATTAATCAGAATAATCCCAGATTAACCAAATAGTTAATGTTGTTGATTATGATACTGTAACAGTTTCTAGATAATTTAATGGCTTAGGAATGATCAATCTTTGTTATTGATTACTCAATTATCATGAAATATCACAATGTAGCATCAGAATAAGTGTAATAACCATGGTTAACATACTAATCTGACTGTTATCATAAGCGTCAGATAATTGTTCCAATGAGTATGTTAATGATTGTGATTAGTTTGAAACACTTGGATTTAACCTTGCATTTCAAGGATTAATCCAACTAATCACCTACATTGTTATAATAAAATGGATTAAACCATTATAATTATGGGTAGGGTTTCATGCAAATTGGGCATTACAACGGATCAAAACAAGGATTTAACCGTTAAAACTTCGTGTTCTTTGTTTATAATCAATCCTAGCCATCATCTAGGCAATAATCAACAATCATAACTATGTCATTACATTCAAAATTAAGATCTAATCAATCAAAATCAAACTAGAAAGTTTAAACGGATCATTACCTAATCTGACGGATATCTGCGGTTAAAATTACAATCAGAACTTGTAGAAATGATTCCTGGTGCGATCCTTGGCTTCTGATAGTCTTAAAATGGTGAATTGAAGGTAGTTTGGTCGAGTTTTTCGTCTGGTGTACGCTGCAGTTCGAATGAAAATAAAAGTTTAAACTTTGCATGAAATCTGATGAAGTAGATCAAATCATTCCACCGCCACACCCGTCGCGTACCGCGACGAGGTGCCAAATTGGGCTTCGCGTACCGCGAAGCTTTTCGGGAATTTCAGATAATTTCCAAGCATCGCGTACCGCGAAGGAAGCTCAACTCCTCCATCGAGTACCGCGACGAGCCCATTTGATCAACACTTAGAAATTTTTCTTCGTTTTTCGATTCCGGGCAATCCAGGACTCCGTTTTGTGCACGGTTTTCGCCCACGTTCATCATTTCTCGCCTACTATCAATCTGTAACAATTACAAGTATTAGAACAACGTGGATTTCTAGAACGATCAAATGTGCCCACGTCATTGATGACGTAATTCTCGTATGCAACTGTCACAATAATTATCATTGTTAGAGAAAAAAATCAAAATAATGTATTATATTACATCACTGTAATTTATCATTGTTAGAAAAAATTCAAAATAATGTGTTATATTTATGCTTGTTACATTGATGTAAATAATGGACAATGAGAAAAAAATTTAAAAAAACTAGTCAACATTATAACGGGAAATAAAGAGAAATTTACATCACTGTAAATAATGTGTTACGTCACCGTTAATTATGTCATTGTAAATTACTTCATTTTGTGTTACATTATTTCATTTTATGTTACATTACTGTAATTTATCATTGTTAGAAAAAATTTCTAATTAATTTGCTATCTTTAAGCTCGTTACAATGATGTAAATACATGATATCAAAAAAAAAAATAGTCGAGACTATAACGAAATTAAAGAGAAAAATGATACGAGTATAATGGTGCAATTTTTTTAAAAAATAATATAGTATAAAAAAGTTATGAGTGTTTAAAAAAAGGGGGTAAACTTTACTTAAATAACAAATGTCCTAAATGCCCTTCTTATTAAAAAAAGGAAATTGACACGTGACATTATCTTATACACTTACCTTTTTAAAATAACCATTGGATGAGGGTTATGTAGTTGTGATCAAATTATATATATATATGATTGTGATCAAATTATAACACTTCCTTATAACAATAACCCATTAACTCTAAACATCTAATCTAAAGGTGACACATGACATTATTCAAAAAATCTGATGAGGGGTAGATTAGTAATTCGTTTTATGTACTAACTTATCCCCTTTTTTTATATATCCATAACTTTTTTATACTATAATATTTTTTATGAAAATTGCACCATTTTACTCGTCTTATTTTTCTCTTTAATTCCGTTATAATCTTGACTAGGTTTTTTTTTATTTTTTTTCGGATGTTCGTATTTACACCAATGTAACAAGTATAAAAATAACAAATTATTTGTAACGAGTTGTAACGAATTGGGGTTTACATTGTTGTAGAATAAATAGGGGTTACGTTTAAGAACGTAAACGAGCCAAGCCGATCCCGAGCTCGTTAATTACGTTACAAATACAAGATTGTAAAAACATTTTAATACTTTAGTACTTTAAAAAAATTATATTTACAAGATTGTAAATATATTTTAATACTTTAAAAAATACTATAAAATTTTGTTTATAAAAACCAAAATTCGTTATATCTACAAGATTGTAAATACGTTTTAATACTTTAAAAAAATTATATTTACTAGATTGTAAATACATTTTAATATTTAAAAAAAATATTATAACATTTTGTTGATAAAACCAAAATTCGTTATATCTACAAGATTGTAAATACATTTTAATAATTTAAAAAAATACTATAACATTTGAATTGAGGAAACTTTGGAATCTTTCAAAAAACAATGTAAACAAACCCAAATTTTTTTTATAGTTGTGTAACATCATTAGGGTCAATTTTATAAAAAAATGAAAATAACGCCGTGCCATTTTTTAAAAAAAATAATAATTTGTAGACGATGTAACAAAGACATAACACAGCTGTAACACAACCATAACAAGATGTACACAGTTGTAAAGCTGTGTTACGTCTTTGTTACATCGTCTACAAATTAATTTTTTTTTAAAAAATGGCTCGACGCTTTTTTCATGTTTTTTTATAAAATTGACCCTAATGATGTTACAAAACTATAAAAAAATAAAAAAAATTAGGCTTGTTTACATTGTTTTTTCAACGTTTCCAAAGTTTCTTCAACTCAAGTGGGTTTACAAAATATACATGCCCTATATATATATATATATATAAAATATATTTTGGGGATGGTTCCTTTGTTAACTTTTCATTATTGCGATAACCGCATAACCCTGGCATTTTTTGCTTTTTTTGCCCGAATCTTTGTTTTTTTCATGGTATTTATTATACAAAATTAAGAGGGTTTCTTTTTTGTGTTTTTGCTAATTCATCACCGTTTAGAAGTTATTTACAAGCGTAAGTAAGTGTAAGTGCTTACGGTTACTTACATCAGACTTACATCAGATATGTGATGTAAGTAACCGTAAGCACTTGCACTTACTTACGCTTGTAAATAACTTATAAACGGTGATGAATTAGTCAAAACACAAAAAAGAAACCCCCTATTTATGTATAATAAAGACCATGAAAAAAAAATTTAGGCAAAAAACGCAAAAAAGTGATAGGGTTATGCGGTTATCGCAATAAAGAAGGGTTAACATTTGATCCTTCCCCTATATATATATATCTTTGTGTGTGTGCACGCGCATAATCCATTTCTAGAACTAGTAACGATAAGTGTTTATATAGATACACTGTGTGTAATAGGAGTGGACACACCCTTTGTCATACGCAAATAGTACCCCACACTCATAAACTCTTGGCATGACCAAGGTATGATGGGTTACATGTGACTGTGGTCATAGGCTTGACAAGTTTCTTATTTTTAATAAAACACACATGCATCATATTTTATCTTTTCACCAATTACATCTTATTATTATACACATTTTTTACTTGCATTACTAGCCAATACTTCTCTTGCATGTGCGTCTATGCCACACACGATCAAACCTCTATTGACATAAACTTAGTTTACACGGTTAGCTAATTAAAATTTGGATAATATCATATATCCCCTTATTAAACATCAAAATTACATATATCCCCAATGTTAAACTAAAATTACAAATATCCCATGTTTCAAAATTGTTCCTTAGTAAGCAGAAATATGTAAATTGTTTTTAGTTAGTTCATTAAGGGTAAAATATGAAATACATAATTTGTTTTTTAATAAAATGGATAAATATGTAATATATTTGGTTTATAAAAGAGAAATATGTAATTTAGTTTTATAATTGGGTAAATATGTAATAAATGGTTTTAGCAAAAGGATGTATGTAATTGATCCTTAAAATTTATTTTGTATGAAACGTACCAAAAATATACTAAACATGACAGACGATTATTTCGGTCCACTTTATAATTTGCTAGATAATTTATAGGTTATGTACCTTTGATTACATAATAACAGTCACCTATTAATGTGCTATAAAACTAGATCAACTCAACGGATTTTGACGTTCTAACTTCTAAGCATACTAAAAATTTTTGGGTTTTTTTTTTTTATAAAAATTTAAATGTATAGAGCCTCTTTTTTTATCTATCATTATCTTTTTATTTTATACTTGTGTTATTATGAAAGACAATCTATCAAAGCCTATTGTATAAATTAGTTCAATATCATCTTTTAAAATTAAAGTTCATTACATATAAAAAGGGTCTAAACTCATTGCTTAAGTTACTTGGAGAGCTGGTTCTCTTTCTTAATGCCTCATTTTAAAACGAGGTTTGGGCCACTATAATATAATTTTAGTAATTTTTTTTGGGTCTTATTAATACTTATTTGATTGATAGATAGGAAAAACTAAAAAAAAAAATTGTTATTTCTAATATCGATCAAACAAGTCACGCCTGGACAAATGTTCGGTTTTGGTTATTCATAAACTGCTATTTACGGTTTTACCTAAAAACCGGACCGCAAACACTCCTAATAAAAGTCACCTAAACTTGCAAGGAAACGGATAAATTAAAGAGATATAGGGAAAAAATGTTAGTCCACGAATGGATAAAGAGTCCTGGATTTTCATTCCGCCAAAGGCCCTCAAATTAGTTTAACCTGCCCTAGTTACTTGACCCATTAAAACGACTCTCCTATAAAATTACCTTCTAAAATTTGTTTTCAGGATATGGTATTAGTAGTTGAGCACTTGAGCAGCACAGAAATAAATTTTGGGTATAATCGTGAAACATTACCTAAACATCATCTCAATGTTGAAAATGACGAGAAGATTGATTGTGCTTTAGAAAAAGATTGATTTTTGAATAACATAATTCATATTGACCATCTTATCACGAACCACAAAATTCATGCCAATGGGTCAAGAGTGAGACATTTTTAATGTCGGACTTGACAAGTGTTACATCAACAATTAAATTTAGTGTTTCGCTACGTGATAATATTGTTTAGGCATTAATTTTGTTAGGGAAAATGATATACAAACAATTCGGTAAAAGTCTAATTAGTAATTTAATACAATAAATTCTCTGAATAGAAAGAATGATAAACTTTAAACAACATTTAATTTAATCTTCTAATAAATTAAATTTATAATAAATGTTGATGGAAATCTATTATATTTATATAAAAGTTGTATGTTTTATATCTAAGAAAATAAATAAATAAATTTGTAAAAGAAAATTGAATGTTGTCTTATGTCATCCATCATCAATAAGCCTTGCAAAATAGTCGGATTGAGTCAGGTCAGGTCGGTTCGGGTATCATTTTTGGGTCAGGGCCTCAGCCTATTTGCGGGTCAAGATGAGTTTGAACTTCAAGCAAAATCAGTTTGGTTTTAAACGAGTCATTTTAAAAAACATCAGTTTAGTTAAAGTTAAAATTAGTTGTAAGAAAACAAATGGTTTATTTGCATAATCTTTTTTAATTTTATAATTAAATATATTATTGATAATTTTAAACATTTGAAAATATTTAATTCTCATAGTTTTCAGGTAACCCATATTCATCCGTATTGTTTTTGTCAACCCGTTATATGTTATAAAGTTATCCATTTCAACTCAAAATGCAATAATTAATCACCTAAATCAACTATTTATCTTGTTTTAGGTTAAAATTATGTAAGAGTAGGGTGTTCATTAAAACCTAAATTCGAATTATATCCAAAACCCGAAAGAGTCGGTCCGAATTCTTTTTCGGGTTGTTCGGATATATTCAGGTTAAATATCCATTTTCTTCTTCGGGTCGGAATGGAAATCGGATATCCGAATTCAACTTGAAAAAACTATGTTTATTTGGGTTGTTTGAGTTATTCTGATGTAAAAAACAATTTTTTACTGGTTATTTTGATAGATTCGGACCGAACAAGCATATTTTTTATTTGGGTCGGGTTCAGCTAGTATCTCAAAAATTATAAATCCGAATGATCTAACTAAACGTTATCTGACCTGATGAACACCTCTATATAAGAGGTGGGTCACGTTTTATTATGTCACACCCCCAAATTCCCACTCGTGGTGTCAGTCCACGTGGGTGTGACGTGGCCAGGATCATAGCTCTTGGTCATATAGAACGACTTCTATATGAGTTATACAATCACACAGTTTGTGAAATTAGACAAATTCATAAAAGTATGCAGCGGAAAATGTTAAACATCATAGTACATAAGTTGCAGCGGAAAGTAATTGTTCAAGACACTACATAATAAATTGTTTTCAAATCATAACAAATGCACACAACGCCTAAGATACGAGTCTATATGCAGGCCAGACTCCTTAAGGCTTCCTTGTGTGTATCCTAGCGTAGGCTCCATCAGTTACCTGAGAATACATGCGAAAAGTGTCAACTAAAAAGTTGGTGAGTTCACAGGTTTAGACAGACAGAAAAGTAAACAGACATATACTGGGTATGTTAAGTTGTTCGTTGGATACTACGATCCGTAGAGTGTGTCATGTCATCTTACCGAAACTAGACTGTTTCCATTTGCCTCCGCGAGTCATCGCTGAACTCGCAATTCACATCGATTATTACACTCGTTATGACCTCCAGTCAAAGTTGTTGCCGAGTGGGGCTAGTCAAACCCAGTAGTACTACGTAATAACGACTCGTTCGTAACAATTAACGGTAAGGATAAGTGAGGGCTTTATGCGATAATAGTTACACTCAAAAATAGTTTTACAACATACCAGTCATATATCTAAAACAGTTGCATAGTATTCTCACCCCAAGATTGAGTAAAAGCAGTTAAAGAGTAAAAGTGGGGCCGTAAACTCACCTGAGTTTGAGTAATGCGTTAGCTCAATAGAGTTGCGTAGCTCGCCGGCTAGTAGTCACCTATATCACATAGGTACTATGAGTTTGTGTTCACAAGTGTGGGTCTCACCAGACCGTGTTAGTGTTCAACAACACTAAGTGGTTATGTAGGTCGAGTCGACCGTGTTTGACCGTGTCGATCGTGTTTGACCTAACGACCCGTTGGTGACGGTTTGGATCAAGTGTTCGTGTATCGTGCGGTTTTAGTGTCGTGTGAAGTGTACGGATACCAAATTCATTCCTATGAGGAAACTTACTATTTACGGTAAGTTCCTATTTAGGAAAGTTTCCATATTTGGCAGGTTATGCATATAATTATATTCCGATTATTCTAACATGCATATTTATCCTAAATGAGCATGTTATCACATAGCACATAGTTACACATAACCGTTTTAACATAGTTTGCGCGTAAAAGTTTCCTTATTTGGAAAGTTTCTAAAATAAGCATATTTCATCAAGTTTAACAATCAACATCATCTAATATTATCATCTTAGTCCTAAATAGCCTATTAATCATGATCATTCCACCTAACATGTGATGAATCGTGAATCTAACCAAATAAAGTTACTATATTTAGTAACTTGTGAAAATAACACCAAATCAAGTTTCCCAATAACATATTCCTTCCAATAACATCATATAATCACTAAATGAACATGTTAGACCCAAAACATTATCATACATTATCATCAAGTTGCAAACTTGTGACAAAAAGTTACCATTTATAGTAACATTTATAAAAATCATGCTTTTAACAATTTTAACCATCCAAATGTACTAATAATCATCATGTTAACTTCTAAACATCTTTTCCTAGCATAACATATAGATCCAAACATACAAATGTAGTCATTTCATCAAGAACACCCATTTTGTAACATTAAAGTTACTATATTTGGAAATAATGCTAATAATCATGCTCTTGATCAAAATCAACACCTCTACACCTTGTAATCCATCATCAATATCATTTATCATAACATTTTAATATTGAAAATCACATATAGCATCATGGATCTTACATGCATGTTGATTAAAGTGACTATTTCTTAGTAAAATCAACAAATAGCCATCTAACATCATTAAAATCATCATGGATCATTATAAGATCATCAAATCAGTAAATAAATCACCAAATAGTATATATAGAACATCAAAATTTCGTGGGTTGAGTGGTGATGGTGTTGCATGTGGGTATTTCCCCTTGCATGTGTGATTCTAAGTGCTAAAATTCAAAATAGTGATAGGAGACTACCTCCTAAGGACTTAGATTGTCGAGATGAAGTTCGAGCAGGCTTTGTGAGCTCCTGAACGTGGCTGTGACCTCGTGGTTGGACTTGCACAAGTCGTGGATTGCACAAGATGATCACCTCTAGCTTCCTTGCACTTCAACTCTTCAATGAAGCTTCAATCTTGCTTCCTTGCAGGTGTAATGGTGGCTCACAGACGGAGAGGATGGTGTTTGGTCGCTTACAGCTCGAGAAATGGGTTAAGAGTTCGGCAGAAATGATTTGGTCTTGGTTTTATAAAGATTTGGCGTGTTGGGGTCGTCGCGTACCGCGGAGCCTGTCCAAAAAGTATCATCGCGTACCGCTATGATTAAAATAATCATTCTGTTCCCGAAACACGCCGCGTACCGCGATGGTTGAAGATGATCGGTCGTCGCGTACCGCGACGTTTTTCGGAGAATTCAAATTCTCCCGCTTGAGCTTCGCGTACCGCGAAAGCCCAATTGTATGTCCATCGCGTACCGCGATGGATCTCGGCTGAGCCCAATAGGTCCAATTTCATTGTTTTGAACCGAATCTTTCGTATTTCTCGAATACGATCATCGTTTCTCAACACATTGGCTTTGTTCTAACTAAATTAGGTTCACCGAACCTAAGTGCAGTGTTTTGTGTTACAGATTGATCCGTTCACCAACGTTCGTCATTCAAGACACGTGCGATTGTTGTGCGATAATTCCTCGAATTATCGGTGTGTTCAGACTGTTGTGCCACGTGTCACACTAAATGCATTTATTCTAGTGCCACGTATGAAATAATAATAAACATTATTATTAAAATAATAGAATTGCTGACCTGGAAATTACGAGGTGTCACATCATCCCCCAGTTATTGGGAATTTCGTCCCGAAATTCAGTTCATGTGCCGGTGTTGGCTTGTTCGGCGAATAGGTGAGGGTATTTCTTTTTCATCTGATCCTCCCGTTCCCAGGTGTATTCCGGTCCTCGTCGTGAGTTCCATCGAACTTTTACAATGGGTATCTTACTATGTTTCAACTTCTTGAGTTCCCGGTCCATAATTTCCACCGGTTCCTCTATGAAGTGTAGTTGTTCATCGATCTGGATTTCCTCTAAGGGAATTGTGAGAGTTTCGTCCGACAAACACTTCTTGAGGTTTGAAACGTGAAACACGTTGTGTACGCTACTTAGTTCCTGTGGTAGTTGTAGTTCGTAGGCCACCGGGCCTATCCGTCTAGTGATCTCGAAAGGTCCAATGTAACGAGGGTTTAGTTTTCCTCGTTTCCCGAATCGAATCACTCCCTTCCAAGGCGAGACTTTAAGTAGTACTTGGTCTCCCACTTGGAATTCTAAAGGTTTGCGCCTTTTGTCGGCATAGCTCTTCTGTCGATCCCGAGCTGCTGCCATTCTGTTGCGTATTTGCACGATCTTTTCAGTTGTTTCATGCACAAGTTCGGGTCCGGTCAGTTGGCTTTCCCCAACTTCCGCCCAACAGAGTGGTGATCTGCATTTACGCCCGTAAAGTGCTTCAAACGGTGCAGCTCCAATGCTAGTGTGGTAGCTGTTATTGTACGAGAACTCCACTAAAGGTAAGTGAGTCTCCCAGCTGTTACCGAAATCAATTACACATGCCCGAAGCATGTCCTCCAAAGTTTGGATGGTTCGTTCACTCTGACCATCCGTCTGTGGGTGATAAGCAGTACTCATATCCAACCTCGTCCCGAGTGCCTTGTGTAAGGACTTCCAAAAGTGAGCCGTGAAACGGCTGTCTCGGTCTGATATTATGGAGGTCGGGACTCCGTGTCTGGATACGATTTCCTTCAAGTAGATTCGGGTCAATTTTTCCAATTTATCAGTTTCTTTGATCGGCAGGAAGTGTGCCGATTTCGTAAGTCGGTCTACGATAACCCATATAGTATCGCAACCACTTGTGGTCTTTGGTAGCTTTGTGATGAAATCCATGGAAATCTGTTCCCATTTCCATACCGGGATTTCTGGCTGTTGGAGTAATCCCGAAGGCTTCTGGTATTCTACCTTGACCTTTGAGCAAGTCAGACACTTACTCACATACGTTGCGATTTCTGACTTCATGTTAGGCCACCAATAAGTTGCCTTTAGGTCATGATACATTTTGTCAGAGCCTGGATGTACTGAGTATCGGCTCTTATGAGCTTCATCCATTACTACCTTCCTTAAGTCTCCGAATCGTGGAATCCAAATACGGTCCAGCAGGTAGTAAGCTCCGTCGTCCTTTTGTCTCATCTGTTTATCCATCCCTCTCATGGCTTCGAGAGTGAGGTTCTCGGTTTTCAACGCTTCTTGTTGTGCGACCCGAATTTGGCTAGGTAATTCGGAGTGAATGGTGAGTTGTAGTGCGCGCACGCGTTTGGTTGTTTCCTTCCGGCTTAGCGCGTCGGCGACTACATTGGCTTTACCGGGATGATATTTGATTGCACAATCATAATCACCTATCAGCTCGACCCATCTGCGTTGTCTCATATTTAACTCTTTTTGGTCGAAGATGTGTTGTAAACTCTTATGGTCAGTGAATATCGTGCACTTGGTGCCGTACAGATAGTGTCGCCAGATTTTCAGTGCGAACACTACGGCTCCCAACTCTAGATCGTGAGTTGTGTAGTTCTTTTCGTGCACTTTCAATTGTCGTGACGCATAGGCTATAACTTTCTCACGTTGCATCAGCACACAACCGAGTCCTTGCTTTGATGCGTCACAGTACACCACAAAATCCTCGCACCCGTCTGGTAGCGATAAGATTGGTGCACTGCACAATTTCTGCTTCAACAGATCGAAAGCAGTGTCTTGCTTTTCTCCCCATTCGAATTTCTTGTCTTTGTGTGTGAGGGACGTCAACGATTGTGCGATCTTCGAGAACCCTTCGATAAACCGCCTGTAGTACCCGGCCAATCCTAAGAATTGTCGCACTTCAGTTGGGGTCTTAGGTGCTGCCCAATTCTTGATTGCCTCGATTTTGGCTGGGTCTACGTGTATCCCTTTCTCGTTTACTACGTGTCCAAGGAATTGAACTTCGCGAATCCAGAAATCACATTTGGAGAATTTCGCGTATAGTTGTTCCTTCTTTAGTAGTTCTAAGACACGTCTCAAGTGATCGGCATGTTCTTCCTGAGTCTTCGAGTAGATCAAGATGTCATCAATAAATACGATTACGAACTTATCGAGATACGGTTTACACACTCGATTCATGAGATCCATGAATACTGCCGGTGCGTTAGTCAGTCCAAAAGGCATTACTAGAAACTCGTAATGTCCGTACCGTGTTCTGAATGCTGTCTTTGGTATATCGTCCTCCTGTATTCGGAGCTGATGGTAACCCGATCTCAGATCGATTTTCGAATAGAAGCTTGACCCTTGTAGTTGATCGAACAGGTCGTCTATTCGTGGTAGGGGGTATCGATTCTTGATCGTTACTTTGTTCAGTTCTCGGTAGTCTATACACATACGGAATGAACCGTCTTTCTTTTTAACGAACAAGACCGGTGCTCCCCAAGGTGAGAAGCTCGGTCGGATAAATCCTTTATCTAATAACTCTTGCAGTTGGTTAGATAGTTCTTGCATTTCAGTAGGAGCCAATCGGTATGGTGCCTTGGCTATTGGTGCTGCTCCGGGGGTTAAATCTATCTGGAACTCCACTTGTCGTGCTGGTGGTAGTCCCGGTAGATCGTCAGGAAAAACTTCCGGAAAATCACGAACAACCTCAATGTCCTCGATCTTCCGTTCCTTCTTTGACTGTTCGGTGATAAGGGCTAGGATAGCCGTGTATCCCTTCTTCAGATATTTGCTTGCTTTCATACAGGACATGATGTTTAACGGTATCCCGCGCCGTTCTCCCTGGATTGAGATCTGCTCTCCGCTTGGCAACGCAATTCGCACAATCTTCTCGTTACACACGATCTCAGCGTGGTTTGCAGATAGCCAATCCATTCCAATCACCACGTCGAAGCTCCCGAGAGTTACCGGCATCAGGTCGATCACTAGTTGATGGTCCGCTAGTGTCAGAACACATCCCTTGATGATATATTGTGTCTCGATCAGCTTGCCGTCTGCTAACTCTACGGTGTACTTATAGTCTAGTGGTGTTGGTGTCATATTAAGTAATTTGCTAAAGTCGCTAGAGATAAAACTCCTATCGGCACCGGTATCAAATAATATACTAGCATAGACATTATTTAAAAGAAACGTACCGGTGACGACATGTGGATCGTCTTTAGCTTCTCCAGAGCCAATCACAAATGCCCTCCCCTTGCTGGGTTGCCACCTGCATTCTTGTTCTGTGGGCAATCTCGGCGCATGTGCCCCGGCTTTCCGCAAGTAAAGCATCCCTTCAATGTATTATCCTTGTTGGGGTTAGGGTTGGGGTTTGATCGGCATTCCTTGGCCAGGTGTCCGTTCCTGCCACAGTTGGTGCACCGAACTCTTCGGCATGGGCCGTGGTGGTGGTATGAGCAGTTGTTGCATTTGGGGTTGTTGCCCCGGTATCCTCCTTTGTCCTGATTGTTCGGTTGGGTGGCAGTGAAGACTTTTGCAGGTGTGGGTCGGTGTTGAGTTGGCTGTTGGGGTGAAAAGGTTCGGTTGTTGTTGTTGGGCTCCCACTTCTTCTTGGGTTCTTGGGGTTTCAGGTGCTCACCCCTCTTTGGCAGTTTTCCCTGTGCTACTGCCTGATCAGTTAGTTTGTGGGCAAGTCGGATCAATGGTTGAATTGTGGTGTGATCGGAAGCAGTCACTATGCTCTGTATCTGCTCCGGCAATCCACTGATGAATTGCTCGATCTTTTTATACTCCGGCGTTACCATTGCCGGGCAGAGCTTGCACAATTCATGAAACCGAGTGCAGTATTTCTCGATTTCTGACCCTGCCATCTTGTGTACCCAGAATTCTTCCTCAAGCTTCCTGATCTCGTCACGAGGACAATATTCCTCATGCAGCATCCTGGTAAAGTTCTCCCATGGGATGGAGTTTGCAGTTTCCAGTCCGAGGGTCTGGACATGGGTATTCCACCAGGTGAGAGCTGGTCCCTCTAGAGTTCCTGTGGCGTATTTCACCCGGTTCTCATCCGAGCATTCAGCCATGGAGAAAACTGACTCCAGCTTCTCGATCCAACGAAGCAGTCCCACTGCTCCTTCAGTACCTTGAAACTTGTGAGGGTGACAGCTCAGGAAGGCTTTAAACGAACATCCCTTTGCCGCTCCCCCATGAGATCCTGTGCATCGTAGTTCAATGCAACGTGTTAGTGTCTAGGCTACCTATACTATGTTAGTCATGTTAGGCAAAAGTTAGTACCGTTGTTAGAGCCACTCGTCTCACTGGCGTGTCGGTTGGCTTCGTACTCTGCGAGTACCTTGTTGAATTTTCGTTCGACCATCATGTCGATCCGTGCCTTTTCGGCCTTGCGTTTGAGTCGAAGGGCATTGGTTCCTCTTCCCGACATGTTTCTATATAGAGAGGTTAGAGTGTTAGTCATCAGATGCTAAGTGTTAGCCGAAGTTAGGATTGTTGTCATGTCAAATGTCAAGTTAGCTATCATAACAAAGCTTCAAATAACAGTAGTAATAATAAAGCAGATAATAATAATAAAGCATAATTTCCATTAATATCAATCTTGAAGTACAATAATTTGAAAAGAAAGTACAATGCGAGTTCTCCGAGCACATCCCGCTCGTCTAGGCTAAAATGAGATAAAAGGAAAGACAGTACAAAATAAGGAAAATCTGCTAATCCGAGTCCATGGAGACATGGGAGATATTACTAGCTGCGTCCCCATCATCGTCATCGTCCTCCTCCGGATCCTCGTCGGGATCCTCGTCGAACTCCCCTTCCTCGAGATCTTCGGCCTCGAACTGTGGCCCGTCATCCTCAGCTGGCGGCTCCTCAACAAACTGTGCCGCCCATGCGTTAAGCATGGCGTCACTTGCCTGTACCATAGCCTGAGTTTCGGATATATCTGTCCGATTCTCGGTAATACGCCCGTCATGCTCCTGCATGACATCTACTATCTGGCCATGCTGAGACATGAGCTGAGACACCTGGAGACGTAATGTCTCCACCTGTTCCTCTAAGCGATCGTTCTGCTCCTCCAGTCGGTCGCTTCGCCTTTCCAGGCGGTCGTTCTTCTCGCGAAGAACACGAACCTCGTCGGACAGCTCGGCGTTTCTCCGAAGCTCCCGCCGGGTTACAGCAACATGAGCCGCGAAGGCTCTCTCCATCGGCATCCCAAGTGCCGGTAGCCGTGGTCCCTCAGAGGTATCACCTCTGTACCGCGGGGTAGGTACCCGCTCAGCCACTATCCACTGTAGTAGGAGGCTAGGCAGCCACCCCCAGTAGCGCTCCCGTGCTAACATCTGGGTCCTCCTCTCCATCTCTGCATCTACCTGAGCTACTATGCCGTCGATCCTACGTCGACTATCCTCGGTCAAATCGTCAACGGCTGGGCGTTTGCCCGGGTTCCTGTTAGCGTTCCCGTTGTTGTTAGCCATCCTGTAAGTTCCCATGTTAGTAAACAACAGTTCGATAGTAATAATAACAACATCAGTGTGCAAGTTCTAGTGTTGTGTCTAATGTAGAGCAGTGGCTATAGTCTAAGTTTACTATATGCAAACCTAGTTCCCTATAACCAAGGCTCTGATACCAGTCTGTCACACCCCCAAATTCCCACTCGTGGTGTCAGTCCACGTGGGTGTGACGTGGCCAGGATCATAGCTCTTGGTCATATAGAACGACTTCTATATGAGTTATACAATCACACAGTTTGTGAAATTAGACAAATTCATAAAAGTATGCAGCGGAAAATGTTAAACATCATAGTACATAAGTTGCAGCGGAAAGTAATTGTTCAAGACACTACATAATAAATTGTTTTCAAATCATAACAAATGCACACAACGCCTAAGATACGAGTCTATATGCAGGCCAGACTCCTTAAGGCTTCCTTGTGTGTATCCTAGCGTAGGCTCCATCAGTTACCTGAGAATACATGCGAAAAGTGTCAACTAAAAAGTTGGTGAGTTCACAGGTTTAGACAGACAGAAAAGTAAACAGACATATACTGGGTATGTTAAGTTGTTCGTTGGATACTACGATCCGTAGAGTGTGTCATGTCATCTTACCGAAACTAGACTGTTTCCATTTGCCTCCGCGAGTCATCGCTGAACTCGCAATTCACATCGATTATTACACTCGTTATGACCTCCAGTCAAAGTTGTTGCCGAGTGGGGCTAGTCAAACCCAGTAGTACTACGTAATAACGACTCGTTCGTAACAATTAACGGTAAGGATAAGTGAGGGCTTTATGCGATAATAGTTACACTCAAAAATAGTTTTACAACATACCAGTCATATATCTAAAACAGTTGCATAGTATTCTCACCCCAAGATTGAGTAAAAGCAGTTAAAGAGTAAAAGTGGGGCCGTAAACTCACCTGAGTTTGAGTAATGCGTTAGCTCAATAGAGTTGCGTAGCTCGCCGGCTAGTAGTCACCTATATCACATAGGTACTATGAGTTTGTGTTCACAAGTGTGGGTCTCACCGGACCGTGTTAGTGTTCAACAACACTAAGTGGTTATGTAGGTCGAGTCGACCGTGTTTGACCGTGTCGATCGTGTTTGACCTAACGACCCGTTGGTGACTGTTTGGATCAAGTGTTCGTGTATCGTGCGGTTTTAGTGTCGTGTGAAGTGTACGGATACCAAATTCATTCCTATGAGGAAACTTACTATTTACGGTAAGTTCCTATTTAGGAAAGTTTCCATATTTGGCAGGTTATGCATATAATTATATTCCGATTATTCTAACATGCATATTTATCCTAAATGAGCATGTTATCACATAGCACATAGTTACACATAACCGTTTTAACATAGTTTGCGCGTAAAAGTTTCCTTATTTGGAAAGTTTCTAAAATAAGCATATTTCATCAAGTTTAACAATCAACATCATCTAATATTATCATCTTAGTCCTAAATAGCCTATTAATCATGATCATTCCACCTAACATGTGATGAATCGTGAATCTAACCAAATAAAGTTACTATATTTAGTAACTTGTGAAAATAACACCAAATCAAGTTTCCCAATAACATATTCCTTCCAATAACATCATATAATCACTAAATGAACATGTTAGACCCAAAACATTATCATACATTATCATCAAGTTGCAAACTTGTGACAAAAAGTTACCATTTATAGTAACATTTATAAAAATCATGCTTTTAACAATTTTAACCATCCAAATGTACTAATAATCATCATGTTAACTTCTAAACATCTTTTCCTAGCATAACATATAGATCCAAACATACAAATGTAGTCATTTCATCAAGAACACCCATTTTGTAACATTAAAGTTACTATATTTGGAAATAATGCTAATAATCATGCTCTTGATCAAAATCAACACCTCTACACCTTGTAATCCATCATCAATATCATTTATCATAACATTTTAATATTGAAAATCACATATAGCATCATGGATCTTACATGCATGTTGATTAAAGTGACTATTTCTTAGTAAAATCAACAAATAGCCATCTAACATCATTAAAATCATCATGGATCATTATAAGATCATCAAATCAGTAAATAAATCACCAAATAGTATATATAGAACATCAAAATTTCGTGGGTTGAGTGGTGATGGTGTTGCATGTGGGTATTTCCCCTTGCATGTGTGATTCTAAGTGCTAAAATTCAAAATAGTGATAGGAGACTACCTCCTAAGGACTTAGATTGTCGAGATGAAGTTCGAGCAGGCTTTGTGAGCTCCTGAACGTGGCTGTGACCTCGTGGTTGGACTTGCACAAGTCGTGGATTGCACAAGATGATCACCTCTAGCTTCCTTGCACTTCAACTCTTCAATGAAGCTTCAATCTTGCTTCCTTGCAGGTGTAATGGTGGCTCACAGACGGAGAGGATGGTGTTTGGTCGCTTACAGCTCGAGAAATGGGTTAAGAGTTCGGCAGAAATGATTTGGTCTTGGTTTTATAAAGATTTGGCGTGTTGGGGTCGTCGCGTACCGCGGAGCCTGTCCAAAAAGTATCATCGCGTACCGCTATGATTAAAATAATCATTCTGTTCCCGAAACACGCCGCGTACCGCGATGGTTGAAGATGATCGGTCGTCGCGTACCGCGACGTTTTTCGGAGAATTCAAATTCTCCCGCTTGAGCTTCGCGTACCGCGAAAGCCCAATTGTATGTCCATCGCGTACCGCGATGGATCTCGGCTGAGCCCAATAGGTCCAATTTCATTGTTTTGAACCGAATCTTTCGTATTTCTCGAATACGATCATCGTTTCTCAACACATTGGCTTTGTTCTAACTAAATTAGGTTCACCGAACCTAAGTGCAGTGTTTTGTGTTACAGATTGATCCGTTCACCAACGTTCGTCATTCAAGACACGTGCGATTGTTGTGCGATAATTCCTCGAATTATCGGTGTGTTCAGACTGTTGTGCCACGTGTCACACTAAATGCATTTATTCTAGTGCCACGTATGAAATAATAATAAACATTATTATTAAAATAATAGAATTGCTGACCTGGAAATTACGAGGTGTCACATATTAAAAATAAAAAATATATATATAAACGATACTCTCGACCTTTCGTTATGTTTGGGAAATAAACTAGTATAAACCATGCATACTAAACGAAAGATAATATAAAAATAAAATCCAATTTATATAAAATGTTATTGAGAATTTAAACCGATGTCTGCAACAAATTTTTCAAAACTCCTTGTAGTTTTGTTGCTCTAGTTTTCAATTCATTATATCTTCCACTTATTATCCACTACAACATGGATTAAAAGTATTGATGATTGTAGTTGAAACATGTATTCAATACACTTCACTTAAACAAATTTCATGTCACTTCTCAAGCCAAATACGTCTGTCTCACAGTGTACAAAATGAAATAGTTTGTGTATTGACGAGAATGTCCACACACCCAAGGTGTCATCGAATTTCTAATATGTTTATAGTTGATAAGACATATATGAATTTTGAGATGGTGGATAAACTAAAGAGAACATATCTATCATTTTTAGTACAACTTAATTCAACAAAAAAAAAAAAATACAAGCTCATTATTTATACCCTCATTTAACTTGTAACAACGAATCATCATTTATTAATATATACTTATGACTTCAGTTTTAAAGTCATAAACAAAATATTAAATAGAAATTTATGAAAGTAATAAAAATTAAGAATTAAATTTAAACGATATAACACATCTCATCAAGTTACTTATTTTACCTACTAACCACTCAACTTGAGAATAAACGTCCCATTTATAATATTAGTAAAATAACGTATTTTTATTAAATTTCTAACAGTCTAATCATCGAGGACCTTTCTTGTTGTTTAAAAAACTTTACAAAACTGTATTTCATAATTCCAGATAAACTTTTGAGAAAAGATGATGAATAAAATAAATATAAGATTAGTATTGATTGAGCCATCTATATTTAAATATTATGAAATGTTTATACAAGTCTCATAATAATATAAAAACATGAACTTACATAAATTATCGCACAAATATCTCTTTAATTAGAAGCTTCCTAGGCTAATGTTTAGAATCGATTTCAGTGTGGATCATCACTCAAAAGTCAAACATACGTCCAAAGGAGATATTTTTATACAACATAAAAGTCTATGGTAGTAAATTTTATTCTGAAAATTAGTATATATAGAGTTAGCAAAGGTTATCTAGACAAATGAACAGTAGTAATATATTTACATTCGATTTTAAATAGTTTCCGAATTGAATTCCCACAATAATTCTTCTCATTCTTTCTGGATAATTAATTTTCAAAGATTTGTTTTAAAACCTGAACTTTGGACTTTTATTTTTAAATATTTCTCTCTCACTTTACTCACAAATTTTTAATGTTTACATGTTTTTAACACGTTTTTATGTTATCAGATAATAGTCATTATTATATTTTGGTCACAATTATCTCATGAATGTTTATATAAATTTTGAACCCCAATGGTCGCATAAAGTTTGAACGTTATTCACATGCCTTTAAGGCGTCCGTAAATTATCAAATATGTATATCGTTTATATTATTTTGTTGTAATTATCTCACAAAAATTAGTGTATATACATTTATGAATGATATTATTACATGTGAACATAATGTATCAATGTTTGTGAATAGTAATAATAATTATATAATAATAATTAAATAGTAATAAACAAGTGATAATATTAATTTAATAATAATAACTAAATAATATTAAGAATTAGATATTAAAGCTATTTAAATTTAATTCGTTGTGGCACGGCCGGTTTTTTTGTATGTGTTTTGATATTCGTGATCATATCACCTATGTCGTGATAAATACCTCGGACACGTTTACGACGTCTAAACAGTAAGGTTTTGCGTTGTAGTGACAACTTATGTGACATGTTATATATATATATATATATATATATATATATATAGGGTAGAACAAGTAGTGTTCTAATACTAACCCACTCTTACGGCGCTAACCCATTAACTTTGGCAAAAAATAGCCGAATCTTGAATTTTTTTTTTTAAACATCATTGTAACACAATTTGAACACCATGTTCAGTTTTGAGTTTTGGCTAATTCATTACCGTTTGGGCTCTTACAGTACTGTAGGTGTTTAAATATTTAAAACTTACAGTACTGTAACAAAAACCTTACAACGATGATATTTTTTAAACGGTGATGAATTAGCCCAAACTCAAAACTGAACATGGTGTTCAAATTGTGTTACAATGATGTTTAAAAAAAAAATTCAAGATTCGGCTATTTTTTACCAAAGTTAATGGGTTAGCGCCGTAAGAGTGGGTTAGTATTTGAGCACAATCCTATATATATATATATATATATATATATATATGTTTTGATATATGTGATCATATCTGCATTTTGATATTTGAAATAGTGACAGAATTCGCACTGCAATGCGTGGGAATGCACCTGTTGTTATTTATAATGGAACATTGACATGAACATATACTCCTTCAACACACCCAAGTCAAAATATATGCGTCCCAAAGCACATAATAAGATTACACCGGCACATGCAACACACAAGGAGCCAACTACATAACATGTTAGCATAGTGCTTTTAAAGGGTACATTAATTATGTTTTAACATGATGCCATAAATTGGATCGGTTGAACTAACAAACTAAATTGATGTATGGACCATGTTTCTATTTATATTTTACTTTTTCTTGAAACTCTTATAAACTGATTGACAGTTTATTCAGACTTTATATGTATTCTTAATGCAAAAACAAACAAACAAACATACTCAGTTAAATTTTATTAATTAGCAGGGCTTGGAGGAATTTAAAGAAGTTAAACCTTACCGTTATCACCTAGGATATAGATGATGTTTCTAAAGAGACACCTGACTAAGGAGTGTTGCACAATCTTTATTAAAAGTATTTTTATCTCCACAACTTACAAGAAATTTTTAGGTTTAATCCCTAAACATAGTAAAATTTTATTTTAACCCCATCAAATTTTTAAAATTTAAAATGTACCCTTACATTTAACTAGTTTTATACCCGTCCGGTGGACGGTTAATTTGATGTGATAATGAGAAACTTATATTTCTTTGCATTCTAATTTATAAATAACAATAATATTTGTTTGAGAATAAAGTCAAATCGAAATCTATGAACAAAAAAAAAGGATTATAATTCAAATTTGGAGATAATATTTAACAACTAAGCATCGATGTTTATATCTTTAATCAAAATTTGGATCTTTCTTTCAAATAAGTCTGTCATTGATCATCTTACAAGCATTGCTGAATTCTATTTTATAAGAAGGTCGTATACTCGTATGACAATCAAATAACAAAATACGAAAACAATGAAATGAAACTTATTAAATCATTTAATTAAAAAACATAAATAGTTATTGGAATAATATATTTCTAGTTTTCGTCAAACTTATTAGATTAAAAAAATCATATTTGCATTGTAGCTTCAATTGAATGTGGTCACACACGTTAAAAAAAATAATCACTGATTTCTCATATATTAAACTAAAAATATAAAAATAATGATTTTAAATGGGTGAGTGTGATAAGAAACAAATTTTTGAAAGGAATATCAAAATTAGGAAAGAATGAACAATTTAAATTACAAGTCATGATTACATAAACAAAAGTTGCATGTGCATAAGAGATTGATTTAAGTTAATTATGATTGAACTCACATAAATGAAACAATTGTAAGTTGATTATTGTTTTGATTCTTATACCAAGATAGAAGTCTTGTTACTACTCTTCCAATTCAACGTTGATCATCTACAAAAACAACAAACGCGAAATAAATTTATTGAAATCGGATGAATATGTGTGCAAAATAGAATTAACGAGTATGTTACCTCCCAAACTGAAGGGGTCGATCCTACTCATGAAATTGAGAGCCTGTTTTATTGATTTGAAGCTGACTTTCGTGAGTGAGTGTGGAAATAAGTTGTGAGTTAGAATCATTGTTTGTATGATTGTGTGTACGAAGAGAAGAGAGAAGATGATCGATGTCTTGATGAAGATTCCTGCAATTTTAAACCTTGAAGTATGGCAGAAGAAATGGAGGCCCACTTCACGAAAAAAATGGGAACCTCTGTAGCAGGAAACAACTGCTAGTAACCATCAAAAAACCATGTCAACCGCCTATTTTAAACGGTCCAGATCAAATATTAGAGATTTTACATGGCTCAGATTCAATATCAGGACGGTTACAATCACCGGCGTCCATATATATATAATATCAAACTTGTATGATAAACTCCTAAACTTTTATGTTTCATCTACAAAATTTGTGCTGCCCTATGTTTTTGAAGTTTAAATTTTATCGTTACATTCAATATAAAAATCTGTGAGCTTAACTGTTATATTTTTATGTTTGATCCATATACTTTGAAGAATAATATCCCTTTGACCTCACATGTTTTTAACGTTTAGAGCTTATCTTAACACTCAACCTGAAATGGTAGTAACTTTTTGTAACCAACAAGTTTTAACCCTCTAACTTTCAAAAGATGCAAGTTTTTCTTTAAAGCTTTTAGGTTTTATCCATTTGCCAATAACCACCCTTAGTCCTAAAACTTTTAAAACTCGCAAGTTTTATACATTAACTTTTAGAATTTATCCTTTTAACTTTGTAGAATGACATTTAAACCAACTCATGTTTTTAGAAATTAGATTTTGTCCTTAAACTTAATGTCAAAGCTTTAGTTTCGCTCTTAATGCTTTAATTTTAATCTTTGGACTTTATAGCATGTCACTTTATCTCTGAGTTTTTAGATTTTAGAGTTTGTCGTATGTTTAATGTCAAAACTTTTTAGGTTTAACTTTTAAGCTTTTAAATTTAATTTCTAATCTTTATATAGGATATAACTTTCTCCCCCTTAGGTTTTATAGATTATAGTTTATCCCTAAAATCAATCAATTTGAGGATTCGATGACAACTTACCACCAAACACTTTTTAATGTATAACTTTCAATACTTTTATATTGAGTTTTCTATAATTTAGGATTTACCTTATCGTTCTTTAATTGCTTCCTCTTTGCTTTCAAGGTTGATATTTTACTCCACTCAAACTTTTTAAAAATTTTGTAAAATGTAATATTAATCCCTCAAGTTTCTAAAAACTTAATATAAGTATCTGTATAAATTCGAGCTAATCAATAATCTGATGTAAAAATATTCGAAGACAAGTGAGTTAAAGATAATGAATTTTCATGCATATTTTATGTACTTTTTCAGTTGGTTTATGTTTTAATATAGATTTTGTTAAAAATAAGCTTTTTTAAATATAATGTGTTTTCATTCAATATTTGATATTATAAGTTCAAATTATTATATGTGTCAATATCATTGCAAAGACGTGATAGTTAATTAGGGTTGTACCAAAGATATTACAGCCTAATGGTATTTTTGGTGATGTGATAAGTCACAGGAACCAAATGGTACAGGCCCGAATACCGAACTCGATTAAAATCAACCCGAACCCGATCAAGTGTTAACCCGATCTAGTAATAAACCCGAACCGAAAGTTTTTAAATGGTTAATTTTCTCAAAGATTTTGTGACCCGAATAACTCAATTATGTATATTATCGACTTATTAATATGTTATATGCATGTATATATGCATTCGCTATTTTGAATATCACTCATAATAACGTTTGTTAAATTAAAACTTTATATGTTATGTGTATCTATACATGCATTCTTCCATATGTATATATTTGTACTATCCGTAAGCTATCTCGGTTTTTATCTTTCAACTTATATATAATGTTATGTGTAATGTGTATATTGTATTACATTTCAAGTGTTTTAATGTTAATTTTAGGTTGACTGTTAAGTGCATTTAGTATAACCCGAATACCGATTAATACCAACTCGAAGAAACCGATTACGAAAACCTGAAAACCGAATACAAATGACTTAAATGGTTTGGTAATCGGGTATATTTTCAATGTCAAAAAACCCGAACAACCCAACCCGAGGAACCCGAAACCCAATTAACAAACCCGAACGACACCCCTAATTGAGTTTCCTTTATAACTGGTGACTTAGTGATGGATATGATTAGGTGGTAATGCTGGTGCATGATGATACTCCAGTGATCCGTCATTAATTCAAAAATTAGCCGTTCAATAGAAAGTTAACTGGTGTTATATTAATTTGTGTGTGTTTTAGGTTAGGCTAAGTTATGTTCCTACACCTTTACAAGAAATTAAAGTAAAAACATTAGATAAAATTAAAGATAATATATTTTAGGAAATATTTTTTTTGAACAACAATCAAGTGATAATGGGTTGAGGCCCCTCAAGCGAACCGAAGATCTGGGGTCAAGCTTATTTGGGTACGTTGTTATATTTAAGAGGCAAGCCTGTCTATATTAAATACAATATAATCAAATTTTGCCTTTTTTATCTCTTTCCATCGATCTGTCACACAAACTCTCTCACTATCGAATCTCATCTTCACATTCCGGCCAACTTCCGATCATAAAATGGCAGTCGTCGACGAGTTTTCCCGATCAGTGGACACAGGTCTCAGGCTATCGAAGCGCATATACTACGGCAAAGATGGAGCATCCATGTCTGCTCCGAAGCAACCGTCGATGGAGAAATCGCTATCGTCGTCTTCCTCCGCTTCTTCACTCCGATTGCCGCAGAATCATCATCCGACGGCACCGATGGTTTATGCCGTCATAACGGAGCCTGTTGTTGTGGATAATCCGGATATCCGGAGCTACCAGCCGTACGACTACGGACGTTGTGATCCGCCGGCGTTGATTCCTTTACATATGCTCGGAGTTACGTTGAAGGTGGACTGTTATTTGGACACGGCGGTCGTCACCGTCGACGGTGATTGGCGCGTTCATTGCTTGACGTCAAGCGCGTTATGTGATCTACGCATCGCGATTCCGATGGGCGAACAGGTAATGTTTGTTGTTCATCACATTATACTTGATTATGCTTATTGTGAATTTTGAAATTTTATGAGATCGTTGTGTGGATAATATAAGGGATGATATTGAGACACCACCCAAGCACTGTAGACCACGCAAAAAGCGTATATCGAGCCACTTTCACGTTATAGGGGTCTTAGGACCTGCATTTGTTTGGTAAACGATTGACTTTGTAGCTTTTATTAAGTCTAGTAATTTTAGAGTCAGTCACATCATACACGGTCGTATGATTAGAGAAAACAAAATAGAAAAAATCTTGAAAATAACACTAAAAAAGGGTTACTTTTTATTAAAAAATCTAGACATTTTTAGTCTTTTATTTTTGTTTTTTGGGGCTTCCTTTTAGCTTTTTTTTAAACGGCATTTGATCTCAACGTGTGAACTACTGATTTTCAGGCCATGTCACTAAGGTCTAGTTACAATGACCTCTGTTTAGACCCCACCAGTCCACCACCACCCCAGAAGGAAATCACACCAGAAAACCCCCTGACCTCTCAAGAACTCCTATTTCGTCTTGTGAGGGATTTGAACCTATCACCTTGTATTTGAAAAGCCAAAAGGTACTGCTATGATAAAGCCCCTTTGATGCTTCCTTTTAGCTAACTAATAAGTTGATTGTTAACATCTTAATGGTCATTAAGATATTACATTATAATAATTTATAGTTTCTTAATAATTAAGAGGAAACATCTTAGTCATTCATATCAAAGTTTATAAACCAATAAGATATACCCTCCTAAAGTAAATAATAATTTATCGTTTTTTCACTTGTTAAATAATAATATTATTAAAAATTAAATAACAGTTTATTATCTTCAACAAATGTATTTTTTGAATATTTTAATTACAAATATTTCTTTTTCAACTATTTTAAATATGTATATTTTGGTAACGTTTTATTAATCTAATGTTTAACTAATCTTACATAATAAATAAATGTTTTTGTTTACTACTGTCATACAATCAAGAAGCATGTTTTACTATATTTTCCCACCTTAAATTTTATGTATTAATTCATTTATTAACATTAATTTATTAATAGTAATTATTAAAACATTTGACCAATTATTATATTAATTATTTTCTTAAAAAATCTAAGTTTTAATTCTTAATTTTTTAATGTATTCATATTAGTGGTAATTCAATATAATTTAACTACTGTAAAAAATTATTTAAAAGAAAATTTATATTTTAATAAAGTTAATATTTATCATTTACGTAGAAACGTTACTACACAATTAAAAACAATACCCTATAAAAATTAACTTAAAAAAATTATAATTATCACATTTTTAATGATATATTTTATCAATTGTAACTGTTAACAAATTATATTGTAATTTATTAAGCTTGTCTAACACACATGTTTATTCAATTAATATACATGATTTTTATAGACATTGTTTTTATTTTATAAAGTATTTAGGGTGATTTAGCCTAATATGTTTAACATATGCTCCTCTACTTAATTCTATCAATGATCTAGCAAATGTAGCTTAAGTGGTAAGGATCATGCCTTCTAAATGGAAGGTCAGGGATTCGATCCTCTTTGGGCATATTTAATGGATATCCAGGTGATGGAACGAATCTGGGCTTTATCCTAGGTTCGAACCTAATGGGGGGCGAGGGTTTACGGATTCAATCCGGTTCCCGCGCATCTGGGGGGCACACTAACCCACACCAGAGATTGGAGTAATCCGATCTTGGCTATCACTCGCCAGGAAACTGAAGATAGCGCGTTGGGTTAATTTAACTCTCGTTCAAAAAAAACTTAATTCTATCAATGATTACACGCTCTTATGTTTATTCTTTAGTTCGTTCACGTGTACGTCTGTGGTTCTCTCTCTTTTATTTTTACATTTACCCATGTGGTCATCTCCTGTACAGGTTCAAAGACAAATACCCTTAGACTCTTTAGTGCTGTTCAGAAGGAAAAAAAAGAAAAAAAAAAAGACTTTTGTAAATTAAGCACATAGAACTTTGTTAACGTAAAGTATTTATACTAAATAAAGTGAATATAGGGTTGTTAAGCGCCTATATTAGGTGTGAAATATATCAAAAAGACGTATGTGCAAAATTAATGGAGTGAAAATAGGGATAAAAAAGAGTAACCATAATTAATATAATTTAATCAAAATTATGTCATTTTGATGAGTTTCACACCTAATTTAAGTGCTTAACAGTCCCATATTCACTTTTGCTCATAAATAATCATTTTATTATTTATTATATTCTCCTTATTAGACACTTGCGAAAAAAAAAAATACAAATATCGTGAATCTCCTGATCAACGTACAAAATGAAAGAATCTTTAAAATTTTGACATTGAGAAAGAAGATTATATAATTTAATTAAATATTTCTTAAATTTATTTTTAAATTTTTGTTTGTTCTATCATATTTATTTTTCTGTGTATTTCATTCATAGACATTTATTTTTTATTTTTCTCGTAAACACTCCTAAAAAATCAGTAATCTTTATACACAGAGAATCAATATTTATAAAACTCAAATATTTTTAAAAAATATGGGATCTTTATATTTTTGAAAATTAATTTTTTATTTTTGATATAGATATATATCATCGTATTAAATTTGAAAATCTATCCTACTTAGAATAGTTAAACGTTCGCTAAGCAACGTATTAATTAACGTACTTTGTTCAGTTTTTTGTGAAGCGGTGTCATGTGATAATTAATCCATAGAAAAGTGAGTACACAATTGCGTCCTGCACAGCTGCCCTGATTCTCATACGGATGGTGGTTTAAAGTATATCTGTACATACTATATATCTATCTGTCTATTCTAATAAATAAAGGTTTTAAAAACACATGTCATGTTCTTAAAGCACCTTACATTTTGTTTCCCTCCTCTCTCACATATTAAATACATTTTATTATAAATATACTTTTTTTATATTCTTAAATTAAAAAAAATAGTGCATTTAAAATATATTTTTTAAGAAACACACTTTTTAAAAAAATCAAATTATTATAAAATATAAAAATTTTAATTTTTTTAATTGAAATGTTTAAAGAAACAAACTTTGAAAACATAATGTTTAAAAAATAATATAATTATTACTTAAAGTATTAAATTATACCAAATTTTAATGATATTTCATACTAGAATTTAGATTTTCATTTATTATTATGTATTATATTTTTTCTATTCAACCCGTGTAATACACGGGGTATTAAACTAGTAATATAATATAAAGAGGTTGGATTAAATATGAAGAGATTTTTTGTCTAACTAACAAAAGGAATTTAACATGTAACATGATAAATATATAAAAACAAAAATTCCGTACAAAAAACAAAAATGCTATACAAAAAATTAAAAACGAGTACGAGTATCAAAAATTTAGTACAAAAAAATAAAAATATAGTACAAAAACAAAAATACAGTATAGAAAAACAAAAATACGGTAAAAAACAAAAATACGATACAAAAAGCAAAAAAACATCCAGTATAAAAAAATACAGTGCAAAAAAATATTGAACAAAAAAGAATCTAGCACAAAAAAATTAAAATCTAGTTAAAAAATAAGATGTTATATCTTAAATTATCATTCATTCTTTTTTAACACGTCACATGTCAAATTCTTATTGATTATTATTTTTCTTTGGCAAACATTTCCTCTAATTTGATCCTATGGTATATAATTTGATGACTCGGGCTAGTTACTTTCTAAGTTGCTAGCCTATTAATAATATTATGTTTCTTTGCCGTTCAAAATATAATTTTAATTATCATATAGTTTCTATCCGTATGTTTCATGCATTCATTCCCGAACATCATCAAAAGTGTACTTATGCTACTTATATTTTGGCAAGAAAAAAAGAAAAACCTATCCATTATCGTCTATCACTGGTAAGGTCATAGGTTCAACTATGTTGAATACGAATTTGATGTTGTTCAAACTGTTAAAAAAGCTTAAGTTTTCTAACTTTGGAAAGCGTGGGCTCAAGCTTGGTTATTTAAAGCTTAAATGTAAAGCTTGAGTTGAAGCTTGGTTCATTTAACGTTTTATTTTTAAAGCTTGAGTTTGACCTGTTATTTGTCTATGGATAGTGGTTATATGTTATTGTGAGAAAAGTTCTATCAACCAGACGGCTAGACGCCACACAAACCATCAAGTGATAGTGATAAAGATGTGTAATGATGTTTGTGTGAATGCGTGATTTAATTTAAAAAAGAAATTAGGTGTAATATTGTAATTGGGCGAAAATTATGAATTATTTCTATTGCCCTTTGCTCTTTATCACACTCATAACATCCTTTCAAACGCGAGTGGGTGGCCGGTGTTCCTTATGTGGATATGGTTTAACGCCTCATTATACATGGCCTTAGATTTTAAGATTATGCTCAACTTGTATATTTATTTAATTAATTGTTTTTATGCGTTTATAATTATTTATATTCATTCATAATTATTAGTTTTGTATATGACATATAACTTATTCATAAATATTTTTTTATCATATTTTAAATATATTAACAATGATAATGTAAATATTTAATTACTATAATATTGTGATGTAAATATATTATTAATATATCAAAAAAAATTACTAAAATAATAAGCTTGTTTCGGACCGCATGCACAGTCAAGCTTGATATATGAAGCTCAGCTCGTTTTCAAAAGAATGGAGATCAAAGTAATTCATATATTTTTGTATATCATTGACAAAGACTATTGCCCAAATAAATACAATGGAATAATCGAAAACAAAGGAAAGTCAAAATAATGTGGCTAAAGGCAAGGCTGGAAATCAGGTTTGGTTATGGCAAGGATGTGGTCAATAACAGCCGTGGAAGTCACCAAATATAGATGGAATAATACAAATTTTAATACTCCCCCTCAAGTTGGAGCATGTAAGTTCGTAATGCCCAACTTGTCGAGTAAAAACCGTAATTGTTGTGTGCCCAATCCCTTCGTGAGGAGGTCTGCGATTTGCATTTTTGAGTCAATTTGGAATGGTTGAACTTCTTTGGACTCGACTCTTTCTCGAACAAAATAACAATCCATTTCAACGTGCTTAGTTCTTTCATGAAAAACGAGATTGTTGGCGATGTGTCTTGCCGCTTGGTTGTCACAGAAGAGAGGTGTTGGTTCGTTTAAGGTGACGTCTAGGTCCTTAAGGAGCCACCGCATCCACAAAACATCACTGACGGTGGCAGCCATAGACCTATACTCTGCTTCGGCTGAAGAACGGGATACCACAACTTGTTTTTTTTGTTTTCCAAGAAACGGGAGCTCCTCCAAGGAGAAGAAGATATCTCGTTCTAGATCTCCTGGTAAACGGGCAACCGAGCCAATCAGAGTCGCAATATGCAGTAAGGTTGTACCCACCATTTCGAGGTAAGAGAATGCCATGTCCTGCCGTTCCTTTCAGGTAGCGCAAGACACGGTGGGCGGCGTCCATGTGACTTTGTCTTGGGTCAACCACAAATTGACTGAGCACGTTAACAGAATAGGCAATGTCGGGTCTTGTAGCTTGCAAGTAGAGAAGTTTCCCTACCAAGCGACGGTACCGATTAGCATCGACTTTGGGTTCTTCACTTCCTTTATCCAATTTTAAGTTTTGCTCAAACGGGAAAGGACTTGGTTTGCATCCTTGTAGCCCACATTCTTCAAGAATATCCAATATGTATTTTCTTTGATTGAGAACTATACCATTTAACGTACGGGCGACTTCGATACCAAGAAAATACTTTAGGGTTCCCAAGTCTTTAATGCTAAAACGTTTGTCAAGCTCATGTTTTGTATGTTGAATTTTTCCCACGTCATTCCCTACTATGATGACGTCATCCACATAAATAAGGGCTGCTACAAAACATTGATCCCTTTTAAAAATAAACAAAGAGTAATCTGCTTTGCATTGTTTAAAACCAAGCTCGAGAAGAGATGATGTGAACTTTTGATACCAGTTACGGGAAGCTTGTTTTAGGCCATAAAGTGATTTATTGAGCTTGCAAACTCTTGTATCATTTTTCTTAGAGAATCCTTGTGGCAGCTTCATGTAAACTTCTTCGTGCAGATCTCCATGCAGAAAGGCATTATTGACATCAAGTTGGTTAATAACCCAATTTTTCTTTACGGCCACGGCAAGAAGTGTTCTGACCGTAACCAGTTTTGCAACTGGAGCAAAAGTGTCATGGTAGTCAACACCCTCCATTTGTGTGAACCCTTTTGCAACGAGGCGGGCTTTAAATCGTTCCACCTCTCCATTTGGTTTATATTTTATTTTATAAACCCATTTTGAATCAACGGCATGTTTCCCCTTTGGAAGATTAACAAGAGTCCACGTGTCATTTTCTTCAAGGGCTCGAATCTCCTTTTTCATAGCTTCCTTCCACCTTTCATCCTGAATAGCTTGATTAAAATTTTTCGGCTCATTATTACAAGTAATGGCCGCTAAAAAAACTTTGTGAGCTTTAGAAAACTTTTTGTAGGAAACGAAATTAGATAGAGGATATACCGTTGAGGATGCTTGGCTTGGTGCAGGTTTGGCATGGTCAATCGAAGGGGGAAGTTTGACTTGATAGTCGCTTAGGCGAGCCGGTTGTGATCTATTTCTCTTGGTCTGTGTGGGCTCAGCATTTTCGGATTGGGTTTCATTGTTTTCGGCAGTTTCATCAGGGGGTAATGAGCTTGTTTCTTGGTTATCAAAAGCTTGGCCCAAGTCAATTGCTTCTTGAGTCAAGGGTTCAGTGTTGGACTGGTTGAGTCCTTCATTCGTGGGTTGATTTTCATCTAAAGGAAATGGGCCTGTCTCTTGGTTTGTAGCATCATTTACACTAGGCTTATCAAGGTTTGATCTATTTATAGTGGACATGTTTAAGTTTTCACTAGTATCACAAATGGGTTTATTTAAGAAATCAAGGGCATCAACTTCTTCGTAAATAAAGTTACCACCCTTAAAAGGGAATTTTTCTTCATAAACTCTTGCATCCCTAGAGATTATGATTTTTCCTGTTTTGATGTCAAAAACTTTATAACCTTTTGTTCCTGGAGAATAGCCCAAGAATACTCCAGGTCTCCCCTTTCTTCAAACTTATCTCCTTTGGTGTCGGTGTTTCGATAGTATGTTAAACAACCAAAGACCTTTATATCGTCATAATCGGGTTTCCGGTTGAATAACAATTCAAAAGGAGTTTTGTCATCAATAACCTTAGATGGTAATCGGTTAATGATGTAGGTGGCTGTCAGGATGCACTCGCCCCAAAATCTCTTGGGTAAGTTGGCTTCAAATCTAAGAGATCGAGCAACTTCAAGTAAGTGTCGATGCTTCGCTCGACAACCCCGTTTTGTTGGGGTGTGTGCGGGCAAGTAGTTTCAAGTAAAATCCCCCGTTCATTATAAAAATCAACCATGTCATTAGATGTGAACTCCCCTCCGTTGTCACATCTAATTTTCTTGATGAGTTTTTCAAATTGGGTTTTAACCATATTGCAAAAATACTTTAAACACTTACTTGCCTCATGTTTAAATTTTAGAAGAAAAACCCATGTGGCTCTACTGTAATCGTCTACAATAGTTAAGAAATAATTTGCCCCTGAAAAGGAGGGGGTGCGATACTTTCCCCAAATATCACAATGCACCAAATCAAAACAAGCATTTGTTTTTGTTAAACTACTTGGAAAGGGAAGCCTAGTGTGTTTGGCTTTGAAACAAGAATCACAGGGTTTGCTTAAAGTAATGTTTTTAAGGAAATCAATAGCAACAAGCTTATCTTCAGAAGCATGTCCCAACCTCTTATGCCAAATATTTCCGGTGCTCATCATAGCCTTTCTTTCACCACCGACCAACCCCATTCGGTACAGACCTTGCTTGCATTTACCCACACCAATCAAGCTCCTCGTATGAAGCTTCTGCATGACAAAAAAATCAGGAAAAAACGTTACGGAGCATTGGAGATTTTTAGTCAATTGGCTCACAGATAAGAGATTGCAATTAAAATCTGGAATATAAAGAACCCCCTTCAACTTCGCCCCTCCTTCTAGAGAGCATTCGCCTCTTCCTTTTACGGGAATTGCACTTCCGTCCGGGATGACGACGGGTTCTTCATTTGGACAAGTAGTTTTGTTATCAAGAATGGCTTCATTATAGGTCATATGTTCTGTGGCACCGGAGTCCACAACCCATTCGTCACCCCAACCTCCTTTTCCTGATATGGTGGCTACCCGAACATCGTATTCGGCACCAAAATGTTTTAATAATAATTGGTATTGTTCGCTTGTCAAACCTGGAACATGGCTTGTATAAGTCGGGTTTATGCTCGGTGAACTTTCACTCTTTGCGTTTCCATCAGGTTTCTTGCCAGCCATGGCGATGGTCACCGACTAAGTTTTGCTCTATGTTTGAACCGCTCTGATACCATCAAAAGAATGGAGATCAAAGTAATTCATATATTTTTGTATATCATTGACAAAGACTATTGCCCAAATAAATACAATGGAATAATCGAAAACAAAGGAAAGTCAAAATAATGTGGCTAAAGGCAAGGCTGGAAATCAGGTTTGGTTATGGCAAGGATGTGGTCAATAACAGCCGTGGAAGTCACCAAATATAGATGAAATAATACAAATTTTAATACGTTTATGCGCTTCAATGAGCTCAGGCTGGGGTTCAAACCCATTTAACCTTGGCTTAGTTTGAGCTATAGCAAATCAATCTCAAGGAGCTCATCTCATTACATCTGAAGTTACATGTATATCAAATAATCAAATGTTGTGTTCTTTGTTATTAAAGTTTTGTGTATTAGTACTCAAAATAGCATGGTTAATTTTGCTAACAGGGTTCAGTTCTAGGTGTTGAGGTTGAGACCACTAGAAGATCATATTTTACCCGGTTGATAACACCAGAAGACGAACAAGATATGAATGACCAAGAGACCACAAAAGATGGCTTCTTAATGAGAGGCAATGCATACACTTTCCAAGTCTTACAGGTATATGGAAACTAATTAATAAGATGGATAGGAGTTAACTAAAAATATAAAAATAGTTTTTCCATAGCATGACACATAAGTTTCTATCATTGCTTGTAAGCAACTCTTATTGCAATTGAAAAATAGGGTAAAAAAAGGTTGTTATCTTTCAATAAAATAAAATTGAACACATGTAGCATGCAATACAAAACACATTTTTTTCTTGTATAAAATTAAACATGTCAAAACAAGTGGGCCAGTTGAGTATTGGGTCAAACTTGGGTCTGGTCAAAGAGAATTCTAACCAAAATCGGGTCTGAGGTCAAAAAAATTCTGACCAAAATGGGTTTGCCTTGAAATGGGTCATTTTAAAAAATTTTAAAAAGTTAAACAAAAAATGGGAACAAATATTGATGAAGAAGAACCAGTTTACACAACTTTTATTGATAATACTAAGGAAGAACAAGAAAATACGATACAATGTTCTTAGCTCCTATACTCTATTTATAACAAAACATTAAAAAAAACTCCCAACCATAAATAGATTCCTATTTATAGATATGATTAGAGAGCCAAAAATCACACCAAAATAAAACCATAAAGCCTGCAATCTTTGACAAAAAGGTTATAGCTAACCGTGACAGTCATAATTCAACTTTTATTTTCCAATTTGAACCGGAATCAATAATATAAAATGGTTAATATGCTATATTTTTTTTATGACTACTAATAATGACTACTGGTAATGGGGGTGGGGCAGTGATAGATTACAACATCAAATTATCCTATTACCACAACAACTATGCTCATTAATCATTAAATCCCTATCATAGCAAAGTTATTAACCTGGTTTGGGGAGGGTAAGACGTAGGTAAACCTTACCTCTATCTTTAGGGAAGAAAGCCATTTCTAGAGAGATCCCTGACCCTAAAAGTACACAGTGTCAAACAAACAATACTAAACACACAAGGGTGATAACTACTCATAAATAGATTCCTAACAGAGCAATGGTGCAATGAAAAGGGTAAGTAGTAGCAAAAATACTATCATATGAACTCATATAAATTAGGAGACAATGAATTTAGTAATATCGTGACATACTAAATCTCATCCCAAGTTAGTTTGGACATTCCTTTACGGCTTTACTCCTCCGTTCCATTAGGAGGCTTTCTATTACTCTAACCAGTGCCCTCACTTGTCTCCTCTTCACATGCCCAAAGTATGTTAATGTCCCCTCCTTAACTTATTTGATAGTAATTTCGGTCATGTGCTCATACATCCACCTTAGAATTCTCATCTTTGTTACATTTATCTTGTGCACTCGTGTCTTCTTTATAACCCAATAGTATGTTCTATATGTCATAGATAGTTGCACCACAACCCTATGAAATTTCCTCTTAAACCTACTTCAAAAGCTCTTAAAAACATAATACCCCTAAGGACACCATCCACCTACACTAGCCAGCCTGAATTTGACCATGTGACATCACTTTCTATATCCGTATAGCATTGTACAAACACTAGATACTTAAACTTAGTTGACGTTGGACTACTATTGTACAACCTAAATAGACCTAAATTGACTCACTGTAGCATTCTAGGAGACCCAAATTAACCATTGAAGGATCTCTTTTTACCCAAATCAACACATTTCTAAATTAATAGATCATAATTATACATATGTGGAATGATAATAAAAGATGGAGTCAGTCTGCATTTTAATGTAATTAACTTATAAGAGCTATTCACATGTCTTTATACATTATCACCATGATGTCTTTTATGAAACAAAGTCACTTATAGCTTGACATTTATATTGCAAGGTCGAAGGAGGATCGAATATCCATGTTAAAGTTAGATGGTCACAAAGGATGTCGTATCAAGGCGATGGCTTTAGTCTGTGTGTGCCATTCACTTATCCCGTTCATGTATTTCCTGTGTTAAATAAAGTATCATGCATAGAAAAAATACTTCTAGATGTGAATTCTGGTACGTGTGGTGTGATTACATGCAACATTGCTAGCCATCCTTTAAAGGTAAACCAATATTTATTATTAGTTTGCTAGCTAGTAGAGGTGAAATTTTGACCCATAGATTGATGAATTTAGATTACAAGGGACCAAGGGTGTTAAATTGGGTGTGTTTTTCAGGTTGACGAATCCAACCCGAAAATAACCGAAAAACAACATAGATTCAAAAATCAATCCTGTCAAATACATGAGATTTTGTATATTGACACAGACACGACCAAATACTATTAAGATAAAAATTTGCTGTTTTTTTTACATATTAGTACTCTAAAATTGCAAGTGTACAACTATGTATGTAAATGTATATAAAATAACTACATTTAAACTATAAAATAACATGATCTTTTAAATTTTAGCATAAAATATTCAATCAATTTTAGTTATGACTTGAAACCTTTTTTTACAAAAGCAAACAAATTAAACAGGACAACCCGTGAACGCTCCAGTACGTCAATCTGTTAGGCTGAACATGTTTATGGGCTTTACCAGAAAACATGAACTTGCTTAGATCAAACTAACCACGAATTTTGTTTAGGTTTGTGTCATGTTAAAAGTTCGCTCATTTAACTTGGGTTGTATATGCTAAAGTGTTTCTTTAATAATACTTTTAGTGTAATATACTTAATATATTTTTTTTTACATTTAAATTCAATCTTAAATATTTAATGCAGCTTACTTGTAACTTTTTACAGTTTAATGCAATAATTTTTTTTTTTTAATCTAATGCAAGACATGACATTTTTTTTTTTGTAAAATTTAACAAGTATGTTGCATAAATAGTTAAAAAACTGTACCTTGTATACATATGCAGAAGTGAATGGGTTCAACACTTGAAGAAATTTTTAAGTAATTTTTTTAATGCGTAGCACTTATTAGACTATCCACAGCGGTCACCCCACTGAAAACCCTTCCCCACTAAAATTTCCTGTCACGTCATCACCCCACTGAAAACCTTTAACACCCACAATGGTCACCCCACTGAAAACTCTTCCCCACTATTCCACATCATCAACAATTAAAATTAAATAAAACATTACTCTAATTTAAAATAATTCAATATTTTACAAAAAAAACACACATTACATTAAAAAAAACAATAACATATTAAAAATATACTAGTCGCCTTAGATGCTATGAACGACAATATCGGTGCGAACCCTTTCGATATGTTCGACCAAATCGGCTTTTAACGACTCGTGAATGCTTTTGTTTCGCAATGCCAAAATTTGGTTATCCGCGGTTCGTCTTCATCGGATCATGACGCATCAAAAGATCATGCCCCGCTTCCCTGTTTCGATTAATTTGAGTTCTTCTAATGGTAGGCCGAGGAATCTGAGAAGCGTTTTCTTGAGCCATCGTAGACAATGACGAGATAAAAAGATCAATACCCTCGCTATCAGATGATGAGAACACCATAGAGGATGATGACATTTTTATAAAAAAATAAATTGTATAAAAATTAAGAGAGTTTTGAATGAAAATGAGTGTGTAAAATGGTTGAAATGAGAGGTTTATATAAAGATTGATTTTATTATTATTATTATTATTGTTATTTTTTATGTTCTAGCCGTTAAAGGATATTGGGGCCCACCAAATTTGAAACCAACCGATGAGGAACGAGGGACATCAACGGGAAGCGGGGGCCGTGAGAGGGGATTGGGCGGGGGCCGCTAGGCATGGGGGCGGTGTTCCCGCTTGAGGCCGCGGCGGGGAGAGAGGCCATTGGCCGAGCGGCTTGATCGCTGTGCTCGGTCTTAAATTGGTTTATTCATATATCTTAAGTCTAAACAGTTTTTGTGATAATATTATTCTTATAATTATAAATTCCATGTTAGTTGTTTTTTAAACTATTAAAAGTGGGCAAACAATGTGGTCTGTTAATCAAGCCCCCTTTGCTTGTTTGACCTGTTTCAACACAACTCAGTTTTGACCAGTTACTCAGTGTACTCATCTTGCCACCATAATCCACATAGTGTATTTTATATCATTTGATCCACGATATTCTTGTTTTCTATACTAATCATAAACAAGTCTTTGTTTTGCTCTTTATAGGAACTAAAACGACAAGCTGGAAAATTAGGCTTCTCGTATGAGGCTGAGGTTCTCAAGTGGTCGACTCAAGATTTCTATTTTTCTTATTCGGTAACACCAATGATTGATCATACAATAAGTTTTTAGATCTTCATAGTTGAGGAATATTAGCATTTCGACTTTTGTAGGTATGCTCAAACGAGGCGTTTGGTGGCTTGGTTATGCAACCTCCATCTCTACATGATTATGATCAAAGAGATATGTTTTGCTTTTATCTTTTTCCAGGGAATAACGGAAGCATGAAGGTTAGTATCATGGCTTTTAGTTGCCAATTATTGCAAGTAAAGTTGGTTTATAGGAGTTAAACGATTAATACCATAGAGCATGAAGACACTTCCATATTTACTAATGATAAGGTATTAAAAACAACTAGAAGTAACGATATAATTTCATTTTCACCAATCATGACAGCATTTATTTTTACCAGTTACAGCAAGGGTTGTTACCAAATGGTTATGATGATTGTTAAAAATGGCAAAATGTACAAAACATAATTACATAAACCAACATTACCCTCTTTCAATTAGACAAAAAATAAAAACCAAGTTACAACTAATTATCAACTTTAGGCTTTTAGCAAAACAACCTATTTAGTTAGTCTAATCTTGTATGTAAGTATGGGTTAAAAAGTTGATATAATAAATTAGGAGGTTTTCAGTTAGTTTTTACCTATTTACTTAATTTGATTCAAATTGTTTTTTTTGCATGTTAAGTTTCTTGGTCACCGACTTTCTTAGGTTTATAAACAGGGGTTTTGTAAACTAGTTTTATTATTACAAATAATGCAAGAGCAAATTTTGAGCCAATTACATTCACGGTTCTATTGCCAGTTTACTTTTAATTTAAACTGATTTTGCAGATTTTTGTTGGTTTAATGTGAGCCACCACATTACAACAATTGTTAAATGTGAAATAAGAATGGCATCTGGCATATACTTGTACATTTTGACAGATAAGATGTCATGCCATCATTTTTTTTAAATCAAAATTAGACTACTTGTTGGATAGGTTATGACATGTAAACTGTAAGGGCTCTATTTCAGGTAACTAATATTAGGAAAATTAGAAAAATAAAATGAAAAGAAAAGTATGTTCTTATTTCTAGTAATAAAGTTTTCAAGAAAAATATGGTCCTGCATTGCTAATAAAAGCTTTAATTGCATAGTAAAACTTTGAAAATGTTTTTTTAATGGGTGGTTTTATTATAGCCTTTCAAAAAGGAAGTGGTGTTTGTAATTGACATTAGTGGCAGCATGAAAGATGAGCCCCTTGAGAAAACAAGATATGAAGTCACAGGATGTCTCTGGAAACTAAATGAAGGAGATTTATTCAACATTTTAGCTTCCAATGGGGAAATTAAATCATTCTCGTCTTCATTAGAGTTTGCAACGAAAGAAACTATTACTAATGCGACTGAATGGATGAACACAAATCTTATTGCTCATGGAGGTACCAACCTTTTGCTTCCACTAAAACAGGTAATCATTCTAATCTAATTGATCTGCTAATGCAATTTGATGGTTGGTATATCTTATGATCTCTCATATCCACGATCGATGTGAAATTTTTGAAAGTGTTATAATACAATATTAGATGGTATGTGGGTTACAAGTTACAGATCATGCAGGGTCATTTACGCAAAGTAATTGACTAACACAACTTTAAACATCAGAAGCACATCCAAAGATTATTGCTTACAGAAACATTTGACTAACATATATTTATTTACAATATAACCATTTTTTATGAAGCTAAAATATTGATGAACATATGAACATCATATCCAGGCAACTGACATGGTTGGGAAAACCAGTGATTCCATTCCTCTCATTTTTCTCATCACTGATGGGACTGTTGAAGATGAAAGAGATATATGTAATATGATGAAATGTCACACTATGAATGGACAACTGAATTCTCCCAGAATTTACACATTTGGCATAGGTTCATATTGCAATCATTATTTCTTGCAAATGCTTGCAAATATTGGAAGGGGATACTTTGATTCTGCACAAGATATAGGTCAGTTTCAACAAGCAGAAAATGTCCTATTTTATGAACCATATATGGGTGTTTTACAAATTGTTACTTTCTTAGTGTGCATTTAGTTTCAGAAAAGAACATTTTTAACATGTTTTATAAAATAAAAAACTTCTAAAAAAATCGCTTGATTTCTTCAACTCTAAATCTCTTCCAATATGTTCATTGTTTATTAATTATCCATCACTAATGTTTTTGACCAGATTCAATCAGCATTCGTCTGCAAAAACTGTTTGACAATGCTACAGCATTTTTGCTTTCAAATATAACCCTTGATGCTTTACAAAACCTTGAGTCACATGAGGTACACTTTTCTACTCTAGTTTGGTTTTAAGCTATGTTTTTACTCTTACAATTTTTTTAAAATTTTTGTAGATCTTCCCATTTCACCTTCCAGACTTACTGTCTCGAAGCCCGCTAATTGTATCAGGCCGATTTATAGGGAAATTTCCGGACATTGTTGAAGCTAGAGGTTTCCTGGCAGATCTAAGCACTCATGTGATTGATGTCAAAGTGATGAAGGCGGACAACATGCCTTTAGATATGGTAGACACTATAGCATGCACATATTTGATATTATCTTGTAGTTTTATCAATATCATTTTCCATGGGGGCTGAATAATGGGTTCAGGTTATACTTTATATATTTAAGCGTTGGTCTAAACGGAACGACTAGGTTGACCCACGAACATTTTTTAACCACACATTTTTAATTTTAAAAATTGTTCATATATCCAAAAAGGAAATCAATGCAGGGATATATTAGGAGAGTGGAAATGCCTAACTATCATTATTAAGAGAACAATAAGAAAAAAATAATTAATTTTTGAGTTAACCGAATTAAGAGGCTGTAAGCATTTTGATGGCCTACCAAGGGCTGCTCAACAGTATGAAAAAATAAGCTGAAACTTGGCCTCCATTTTTAAAGGCTTCAATTTGAAGGGTTTAATCTTTGGATTTTGACAAGGAGAGCAAAGAATCAGTAAGCTTGGAAGGGTTTACTTTCACTAATTGCTTGCCTTTTCGAAATCATGACAAAAAATGTGTGTGATCATAGTCCCATGTGTTAGGATCCTAAGCAAAAAAATAAGAAAAAAAATATTATGAAGCGCACCTATGAATCCGTGTTAGGCTCTTAAAAAGGTTCACTAGCAACTTAAAAACCCATTTTCACATATATATATATAGATTGAAATTGGCATCTCTTATTCAGGTATGTGCAAAGAGAGAAATTGCTACACTCACTGCGCAAGCATGGTTAGAACAAAACACACAACTAGAGCAAAAGGTTTGCTTTCTTGTTCTTAATTTATGTGTGTGTATATAGCGTTACAAATGATCTGAATTCCTAATTTTTACTTATACCACTGATCTTAATATCATATTAGCATGCCTTAACTTTTTAATTCTTACGTTTAAACACTCGTTGGATGCATTATCATTTTATGATAACTTGATTTTTTTTCTTTTTGTTTTTGCAGGTTGCAAAAATGAGCTTACAAAGAGGGGTTCCTTCCGAGTATACTCGCATGATTCTAGTTCAACATGATAACGTAAAACCAGCCTTTGAATATGTTTTACCAGAAGAGGTACGTCTTTGCATAGACATTTGGTACATTATTGTTTTAGAAGGTTATTGCATAGAAAAGACAAGTCTCATCTGATCCCATTTTTGGTAATTGGTGACTATATTTATTTTCACTCACAAACTTGGGAACACAATGTACAAGGTCAAACCAATGACTTCTTAGTAAGATTGACCATGTTGACCTTTTTACCTTGACATCCTGAAAATCAGCTACGTGCTAACAAGGTCAGGCTAGAGCAGGGCTGACTATTTTTGACATGAATATGTTGTTATGACATGACATAGACTTAATAGATTTGGGTTTTAGTGTTTTTGGTGTTGTCATAAAACAAGTCCACACCTTTATGATAGTTAAAATTTAAAAATTGTGTTTTAACATGTCTTAACCCGTTTATGACACGATTAAATCTGCTTGAATTTTTTAATTTCTAAAAATAATTAAATAATGTATAGAGTATATTACGGTTTTGGCCCCTGTGGTTTAATTGTTTTAACTATTTCTGCCCAAAATATAATCTTCTATCAATTCAGCCCATGTGGTTAAGACATATAACCTTTTTGGCCCCCAACCATAGTTAGATTTTGGGCCAAAACCGTTATGACAGTCAAGTTTGATGGCCAAAACCGATAGTTGTGTAAACCACTGGGGCTGAATTGATAGAAGATTCTACTTTGGGCCAAAATAGTTAAACCACTTAACCACAAGGGCCAAAACCGTAATTTACTCTAATGGTATATTTATATCTCGTATCAACTTAATATATAACTTGTATGTCTCGCCCCCGTCTCTAAGTCTCCTCCCTCTTTCTTAAATTCTCATCCTGTATTCCTCATCATCAGTTTGTCATCACCACCTACCATCTTCTGTAGGCTTTTGTTTTGAATATATATGAATTATTTCTGAAGGATGGTATGATTATGGATTGTAACTTTCGGTGATATTTATTATTTTTCATCATTTCTTAATCATGTTTGATTGTGATTTGTGTCGTGTCATGTCGTGGAATTGCATATAGGTAAAATTGATTGTTTTAAAAAGGTCACATTGTGTAACATGTGTCATGTCGTGATATTTATTATTTTTCATTATTTCTTAATCATGTCTGATTGTGATTTGTGTCGTGTCATGTTGTGGAATTGCATATAGGTAATATTGATCGTTTTAGAAAGGTCACATTGTGTAACATGTGTTGTGTCATGTCGTAGTATGATATGATTAGTTAATCGTGTTGTGTTCGTGTTTAGTACACGTCTTAATCGTTTCGTGTCATGCATGACTCGTTTAACATGTTTAGGCCTATCTTGCCAACCCTAGGCTAGAAGGCACTTTATATTGACTTGTTTAATAGGGAGATGTCTTTTTATTGTTGAAAACAAACATAGTTGCCAAAAACAGAAATCAGACCAAACTCTATGTTCAATTGCAGAAGTATACCAAATGGAAGAATCAGAAGATAACACACATGATGAATATAACCGTTGGATTTGGTAATTTAATCGCAACCGTCGAGAACTTACCTCCGGGAATCGAAGAACTAAAATTAAGTGAACCAAAAGGAAAAATGATGCAGGCAGCTTCATCTTGCTGGACACTATGTGTCGATCGACTTTGCTGCAAGTGTTTTATTCAAACATGTGATAAAATAAACGACCAATGCGCGATTGTTTTGACACAACTATGCACTGCCCTGGCTTGTTTCCAATGCCTAAGCTGCTGTTCTGAGACCTGTGATTCATGTGCAGAATTATGCTTAAACTGCCTTTAGAAAGTTTGACTTAAAAAAAAACAAGTTGAAGCATATTTATGCAATTCATGATGCAGTGAATTGTTGTTGTGCCTGAACAAGGTTTAGAAAACATGTTGTAAATTTATTTATATAAACCCCGTGAAGGGTAATTACTTGATTTTATTTAGCATATGTATAAATAACAAAGATCAAATCAGAAATTAATAGACCTCCTGCACTATATAGGAGATTGAATAAATAAAAATATTAAATTAAATATTTTTTTCGGAAACTTTGTTATAATATTTTGATCGACATACATATTATACCAATATCTTGTAATTTTAGGCATTTTTACAATTTCTTAATACCTAGACAAACAAACCGGTCTTACTAAAGTAGAGTTTGAGGATGAAATAAAGACTAACTTTATCTTTATTATAATGGGATAAAATTACAGTTTTGAAAAGACTCATGACTCAAAATGAACGATGACTAAGAGGACATCAAATAACAGTAGAGGTGCGCAGCCAAACCGGTTTGGCTTGAAACAACCAGTTTCCAAACCGGTCTCATACGGATCTCAAACCGGTTTCACCCAAACCGGTTTCCAAACCGGTCCGAATTGTAGGTTTGGGATAGGTTTGGCCATTGGCGAAGGTTAGTGAGGACTAGGAGGGCGACCGCCCCCCCTGTTTTTTCGTTCAGTGGTGTACATTTCCCGATTCGTAGTGCAAAATTTTTAAAAAAGTATTATTTGCCCCCCCCCCCCGGAAAAAAAAATATATACCCTATGTTCGCCCCCCCCACGCTTGGGGTCAAGCTCCGCCAGTGGGTTTGGCATCCTCATCTTTCAAACCGGTTTCAACCCCTTCAAACCAGTCCAAACTGATTTCAAACCGGTCCAAACTGGTTTCAAACCGAACCAAACCGGTTTTATAGGTTTGACATCTTCAATCTCCCAAACCGGTTTTGACCACCCGTTGACCAAACCGGTTTGGGTCCCAAACCGAACCGGTTTGAGGAAAAAAACCGGTTTGAGCACCTCTAAATAAAGTGGCCAATTTAGAGTTAATGAAAAAAGTTTTTCGAATTATTGATAAGTTTATGTTAGCATGTTCTTAGTTAGCGAACCCGTAAATAATGAAGAGAAATGTCTTCACAAGTCACATCATATAACAAGCTACATAGTCGACCAACTCTTGAGTCTTGACCAGAAGTCTTTATTGAAGTAAATTATATACGATGTCTAATTTTCTAAAATCACAGCTTAAGAGAGCTTAATATAGTAGTTAGTTTTTTTTAACGGTAAATCTATTATATTCCTAAACGATCTAATTACATCATTGAATATGATTGAACACACAAATTTTAATTATATTGAAATTTAAATTATTTTATTAGTTTTGTTTCTACTTCACTTTCTTTTAGTTTTTCTTGTTGAATTATGTTATTTATGTTTGTCAATTTATTTTTGTGTGTATGGAAATGTTGGAATGCAAAGTATTATAAGCATACAAAATGTACAAAGTGGTAAATAATTATCACATGAATTTTTTTTTTTTGAGAAAATTATCAAATTAGTCAAAATAGACTACTTTTTTACCAAAATAATCACTCAAATTCCGGCCCCTTATACGCTTCTTTAGACGCCCTTTTTCTGTACCTTTGTAAACATACGGCCCACATGTCGGCGGCTAAATGGGTGTCTTAAGATCCCACCGGCGTCTTAGACGCCTCTTTAGTTTTTCTGTACCTCTTGTAAACATACGGGCCCACATGTCGGCGGCTAAATGGGTGTCTTAAGACCCTTTTTTCTACCGGCGTCTTAGACGCCTCTTTAGACGCCACTTTAGACACCGTTTTAGATGTCACTTTACCAGATTTGATAGAATAAGGGCGTCTAAAGTGGCGTCTAAGACGCCGGTAAAAAAAGGGGTCTTAAGACACCTATTTAGACCCCGACAAAGCCGCCGACATGTGGGTAGGCTGTTCACGAGCCGAACCGAACTGAGCGAGGGTATGCTCGTGCTCGGCTCATTTTCAAACCGAGCGGCTCGGCTTGGTTCGGATTTGCATAATCGAGCCAAATGTTGTGCTCGTTGGTCGGCTCGTTTTAAAACCGAGCGGCTCGGCTTGGTTCGGTTTTGCTCGGTTTAATAAAATTTAATGCCACGAATAACTACCAACTGCCATGTAGTTGGTTATTATAGTTACATATCAATACTCATATTAGCAGCCAATAATCCTAAACCACAAACAATCAAATTTAAGATTAAAGGAAGCCATGTTCGGTACCAATAATCTCAAGCAATGACATAATTTTTTCAAAACATAATCCAAGTAGTGTAAACTTTTAAAAATCATCCAAACATCCATACTAGTCTAAGTAAAAAAGATCACGGTTGGGAGTAAGAGTATTGGGTGTTTGCCTATTTGGATATTAAGTCTTTTGAAAGTAGTTTAAATATAAAAATTATATTAGTTATACATTAATATAGTATCATACATACATACATACATACATACATACATGCATACACATATGCATATATATATATGCATATACATATATATATATATAATTTATTTATATTTTAGCAAACGAGCCAACCGAGCGAGCCAATCGAGCGACTATCCGAGCGAGCAACGAGCGAGCTTACCTTGGCTCGTGCTCGGCTCGTTTATAAACCGAACCGAGCGTGCTCAGCTCGTTTAAAACCGAGCGAAATTCGAACGAGCTATTTCCTAGCGAGCGACGAACGAGCACCGAGCGGCGAGCGATTTGAACAGCCCTACATGTGGGCCCACATGTTTACAAAAGGTACAGAAAAAGGGAGTTTAAAGTGGTGTCTAAAGCGGCGTCTTAGACGCCGGAATTTGAGTGATTAGTTTAGTAAAAAGGTGGTCAACTTTGACTAATTTGGTAATTTTTCCAATTTTTTACCTTGTGTGACTATTATCACGCACAAATGAGAGTTTTATATAAACTCTCATGTATGATAATAATCTTGCAAAACAAAATTATTCATGTGTGATAATTTAATTTAATTAAAATTATTATACACGTGTATATGTATATATTAACAACAATAAAATCTATTTGTAAAGCCGTAAAACTTAAAAGTTTTAACCGAGAGAGGAGGAAGAGGAGCAGCAGGAACGATTTCCACATCTTTCTTTTTATTACATGTGATTACCAGGCTCTTCCATTGATTAAAGACTTTATGGATGCAAGTGGTGTGACTTTATAGATGATAGCATTGTTTTATTTATTTTATGAAAGTAATGATGAATTTCCAAATGAGGAAAGTTGGTCACATCGATATGATGTACGTATTTCTTGACCCGATAACTCTGGTGCAAAACCCCTTCACATGCGTTTCCTTTTTTGTCAACAATTAAATAAAATTATACTAGAAACACCTTTGACATGAATCTCGAGGAAAGTATGAAAATATATAAATTCTAATTTTAAATAAATTAACAAAAAATGTAATACCAAATTGATGATGCCGCACATGACGTGTTTTGATCACAAATTAAACCATGTCCACATTCACCGTCTTATCGATCTCCTCACGTAATGAGCACACTTAACTGATAAAGCAAATGTTTTAAAAACCGGTATTTTAGGTGCATCGGATTTGACTCAAAAATGGCTCAACCGGACACACTAATTAATATAGAATTATATATAAATACAACTTATACTCAAATAAATTTCCAAAAAGCATACAAACTTATCCAAAAACAATTTAGACAAAATTACACATTTGAACCTTTATGTTTGTAAGAAATAACAAATATGAACCTTTAACTATCTTAATTACGCTAAACCTTTAAGTATTTAAGTTGTTTCAACTTTCAACCTTTACATTAACTCCGGTTAGATTTACCAGTTAAATCTAGTCATGTGTAAAAAATGTGATGGATATTCTAGGTATTTTGATCTTTTGTCATTTTTAAATATAAAACGCACTATTCACGTATTATCGTATCTTATTCAATAATTTACTCCAAATTAGGGTGTTCGAAAATTAGGGCTAAAACCCACCCAGAAGTTCACGTGGTTCCTCCCTCTTCGGTTAGTGTTCACGCAGAAGTTCACGTGGTTCATCCATCTTCAGTTAGTGTTCGAAACTTAAGGTTGTAGTTAGATAGGATTTATCATTTTTCTTTTTATCATTACGTAACAATGGCAGTAGTAACAATGATAAATCCTATCCAACTACAACACTAGGTTTCGAACACTAACTGAAGATGGAGGAACCACGTGAACTTCTTGGTGAATACTAACCGAAGAGGGAGGAACCACGTGAACTTATGGATGGGTTTTAGCCCTAATTTTGGAACACCTCAATTTGGAGTAAATTATTAAATAAGATACGATAATACGTGAATAGTGGGTTTTATATTTAAAAATAACAAAAGATCAAAATACCTAGAATACCCATCACATTTTTTGCACATGACTAGATTTAACTGGTAAATCTAACCGGGGTTAATGTAAAGGTTGAAAGTTAAAACAACTTAAATACTTAAAGGTTGTTTAGCGTAATTAAGATAGTTAAAGGTTCATATTTGTTATTTCTTACAAACATAAAGGTTTAAATGTGTAATTTTGTCAACAATTTAAAAAGGGTGGTGTTATTCACACACCCCACTGACACACCTCACACCCCTATACTCCTCGTATTAGTCAATACGAGGAGTATAGAGTGGTAATCATTGGGTGTCAGTGCCAATGATTGGACCCTTATACGCCCCGTAGTGACCACTACGAGGCGTATACTTAACAGGGGGTGTTAAAATATGTTTTTGGGTGTGTAGATAACCCCTTCTTTAAAAAATACTCAAATTCATCCAAAACAATCTAAAATTACTCAAATTCTAATAATTTTTTTAAAATAAAAGTGCATAATATGATTATGACATTGATGTGTTAAACGCATCAAGTTCACAATCGCTTAAAAGCCGAAAATCGCTTAAACACCGAAATTTTGTGTTTTTTTTAAACCGAAATACCGGTAAAACCAAATTAAACCGCCGGCACGATTGATTGAAGGAATCTGCATAATATTAATATTTATACTATTCCTTTAGGTTGCTCTTTAATATATATATATATTAATTAATTAGGTTCTTGTCTAGGGCCTCCTAAAACTTAAGGTCTCCGATTCTAGTAAAACGTTTTGTAGCTTTCACTTCTAAATTGTAATTATCCACTTTCAAATTTGATTTGGGATAAACTTGTTTACCAGTTAGATGTTAATTTAGTTAACTTGTTAGTGTTAATTTGAATCATACTTGTGTTAGTCATTAGATGTTATTTTGGGTAAAACTTATATATAAAGACATGAGATCGACAAAGGGCCTGAGTTTTTTTCCCGCCTGTGACCTTCAATGCCGCCTCTGGTTAGCTGTCAAACTAAGCCAGATTCAAAGGTTTTGACTTTTGAGTAGAGGTTGCAAATTTTATCCATATCAAAGGAAATAGGTTGTTTTGGATAAAAAATTGTAGTATAATTGGTTGAAACGAGTAGCATTATAATGTTGAATGGGTTGAGATGGGTAGCACTTAAAAACAATGCGGGTCAAGATGGGTAACCAAAAAACAATGTAAATGCAAGGGATTCAAACATTTAAGAATGATGAATAACATGTTTGATTAGAAAATCACTAAAAATTATCCAAATGGACTATTTGTTTACTTATAACGCATATTAAGTTAAAATAAATTGATGTTTTTTAAGAACAATCCATTTAGACTCGAACTAATTTTACTTATAACCCGTTCTGACATCCTGACCCAGACCCGTTCTGACCCGTTACCCAACCCGCCCATTTTGCCAGGTATAGTTTTGAGCATCCTATCGTTGGTTGGTCTCGATTCCTAGATTAGTTGTCTGCATCCAACTATCATCTATTCTCACAAAACCAAAAATAAAACATGTCAGATTCACCACTAACCAATGATACAAACCCTAAACTCTGAATTGTAGTACATGAAGAATGAATACTCGATCGGTTCGATTGATGATATCCTCGGAAAACACCAAACCTTGTTACATAAGTGATATTTACAATAAACAAGAGCTACAAGTCGAAATAACATGCCAATTTGCTTCCAAGACGAGCTACAAGTTGAAATAAAATGCAAATTAGGGTTCTATTTTATTAATTTGCAAGGAAAAAAAAAGACCAACTTGTGATTTATTTGAAATTAAATAATACAATTATATGATCCATTAGCTAGAATGTGACGTCTAATTATGATATTAATCGTACAGTTTGACTAAATTTATCTAGATGATGATTGTTTAGTAGGATATGATGTGGACCAAGGAATTGAAGAAGGATTAATATTGGGTGGGGTTATCTACACACCCCAGAATTTTAATTCAACACCCCGGCCGCCACCCATACGCCCCGTAGTGGCCACTACGGGGCGTCTTAGCCACAGACTGACAACCTTAAACGACAGAATTCTTTTGTCAGCTTTTTCAGACCTATACGTCACGTAGTGACCACTACGGGGCGTATAGGGTTCAAAAAAATCAAACGCAGCAGCTTGGGGCGTTTGAGTGTGGTTTGGGTATGTTTTTTGGGGTGTAAAATTATAGTTTTTTGTTAAAAAATATTAAAAATATAAAATTTTGTTTAAAAACTATTTTTATATTTTGCGACGCATCTCTCGTAGCATTTATACTTTACGACGAAGTATCTCTCGTACGTTAAAAAGTTTAGTTATTTTTTTAAACGCATGTTTTTTGTTTGTAAAAATCTAATATTTTTTTTGTTTAAAACTTGTTTTTTATTTTTTACGGTCTCTCGGTTCGTTTATTTTTTAATTGTTTTTTAAAACTTTTAGTTTTGAAAGCTAAAAATGTTTTTAATTTTTAGATTTAATTAAAATTTAAATATATTAATTAATTGATATATGAATGACGTTCTTTGTTTAAGCATACTGATGTTACAGAATAATACGATAAATAATGCATCACCAACCAAAACATATTTAAATAATAAACACGCATCAACAACAAAACATATAATAATAAACATGTATCACCAACAAAACATATTTAAATAATAAACACGCATCACTAACTAAAACAACCAAATATATGCACGCATCATCAACCAAAACAACCAAATATATACAAACCATAAACATGAATACAGAGGTGGAGGAGGATAATCTCGTGGCTGAGGAACTGCAGGAAGCTGGATACCCTCACCTTGTGCATGCTTAAGCTCGACATGCACATGCCACGAGATCAAATCCTCCAACCGATCCAGTCGTCGCGTCAGCTGCTCGCTAGTATGAATGAGCCGCTGACTGTGCTCAACCTGCTGCTGCTGGATCTGCAACAGCTGCTGCGTGAGCTCGAGCTGCTGCTGCTGCATGTGTGCCTGCTACTGGACGAGCTGCTGCGTCGAATCAGCTATACCCTGCAGCATAGCCTCGACACGAGCCGGAAGCCGCACCGCTCTGTATATGCGCTCAGGATGCTGATGTGGCACATCCTGATGGGGCTCCCCCTCGCCATGTGGTGGTGGTGGCGGCTGCTGCTGCTGGGGCTGTGGCTGCTGTGGCTGTGGCTGCTGCTGCGGCTGTGGGAACACAGGCAAAGGGTCCTCGCCTCTGTAATGGAGATCATTTGGCCCCGGCTGCCAAATGACCCCCCGACGAGTGAAAATCGAAGCCCGAGCCGTGGAAATGTCTGCGCGATACGCATGCCCAGCACCGTCCGTCGTTCTAAACGAACTGGATGAAAGGCCTCCATACCGGCAGGCTCTAGATCTATAAGCCCGTTAAAACGAGCAATACGGGTCACATACACCCCCCGAAGATTAGCCCCCTCTCCTGGCGGTGGTAATATGTGCTAAAGTACTCCGCGAGACAACGTGCAAGGTTGCACGGTCTCCCACTCAAAATACAATACAAAAAAAATAAATCCTGTGAAGTGCACCACTCCTGGCTCATGCCACGTCCTGTAACAGACGAGGCAATGCATCGGTGCAAATACCTGATGAGGTGGTCACGATTACGGGTGACCCGGGCGCTGCGGTCAAAGGCATCGTCGCCGATCCGAGGCCACCAAGCACTGACGACGGCGTCGTCAGCTGTATGAATAGCCGTCGTGTAGATCGGCATATGAGTCTCCTCCTCGGTGTACAAACCGAGGACACTCCCAAACTCTGCCAAAGACAAATGGTACACGGCCCCACAGAGTCTAAAGGATACCTCCGCCTGCTGCGCCTAACCTAGCTGTGGCTGGAAATCAGGAGGCTGAGGCCTGAACCTGAATGTCGAAAGAAACTCCACCATGATGAGTCGATAATGTGGAGCATGCGTCATCTCAAACAGACGAGACCATGGCGTGTCCTCGCCAATGATCGCCGTCATCCTCTCCTGCTGGCCAAGCTCGGCCAGCAAATCGTAGTCAATCGCCTTCTGGTTGCCCATCTCCTTCTTCAGGAGTCGATCGCGCCTCCTACGCGCGCTCGTTCCCTGAGGAAATGCCAACCAGGGATGGTCCCTAAGCTCGTCGAAATGCTCGACATCTAGATCATCAACATGCGGCTGTCCCACATCGTCATCAGCAATCTCCATCCCACAAAGACTACGTTGGAGGGCGGGTCTTTGCTGGTTTGACATTGCTGGAGTGAATGAACTATGCCTTGGAAGTTGAAAACTACTCTCTTGTGAGTCGACAACTGTGCTTTGTCTAGATTCATTCCCTCTTTGTTGTTGAGCCTTCAATGTCGGACGTCCGCGTGTATCCTTCTGAACCAATGGCGTTTTCTTTCCACTTTTAAACGGAAACACTTGCGAAAGTATTTTTTAACCATACTCTTTTTCACTGACTCAGGTTTTGAATTTATTTCCTGCGTCACCAGACCCATTTGTTCTGCGACGTCGATTTCTTCGTCTTCTAGAAGTGTCGGGTACCGAGAATCAAGTTTTGTCCAGAAGATGTCTATATCAGAAAGCGGGATAATCGTGTCTGTATACAAATGAAAGGAAAATAATCAGTTTACAACAAAAAAAATGTAAAAAACAAACAAAGAGGAATTGATTACAGTAATTTGATACCTGTATTTTCGTATGTTGAGATCCGACAGGCACATGGCAAGCCACAACTTGTCCACAATTGGTGGCCGCATGACATACTACCTTGACGCATAACCTTGATCTTATTTATTTCATCAAGTAGTAAATCAAGAGCTTTATGTGAAACCTTGCCACGTAAGTTATAAAACATGGGTATTTTATGATGACCCATTGTCTTTATTAAACTTGTTTCAAACCCATGTTTCATGCTTACCTCCTGCGATTCTACCATTTGATCAACAAAACCTACCAGTGTCGAGAGCGAGTTATTAATGGTTCTCAGATATCTTTTTAAGTTTGAATTTTGACTCTCGACTCTGTTAGTTGTACGTTGACCAAAGTTAGGCGTTCTGTTAGTCCAGACTGTGACAAACATGTCTTTGTATGGGTTTAACCAAGTCTGAGTCACATAATTCAAAACCCCTGAAATAAAAAAAAAACTACAACATACGAAAACGTAATTTTACCAAAAATAATGATAATGATATTGAATGACGCTTACTTTGACGGTTATCTGCGACTAGTTGTTGGTACAGGCGGTTATAGTTGTAGTCGTAAATTTCTGGCGACGAAGAGTCACACAAATTCCCCCAACGACCCTTAAACTTTTTCCAATCACCGTCTGAAAAACTCGCTTTGCAGTGTTTTGCGATATTTTCTCTTATGTGCCACCTGCATAAATACCTGGAAGCGTGCGGAAAGACCTTACAACATGCATTCATCAGAGCAAGGTCTCTGTCGGTTATTATCACGCGGGGCTCCATACACTTATCTAGCATATCTTTTACTCGTTCTAGAACCCAGTGATAATTTTCCTCCTTTTCTTTACTCACGAACGCGTGTGCAATACAAAACGTATGGTGTGTTGAGGTAACACCAACTATCTGTACAAAAGGAAGTTTGTACATGTTAGTCTTGTAAGTCGCGTCGATCATAAGAACATGTGGGAACGCACGCCACCAGGTGTATGATTTTTTATGACAAAAAAAAATCTCCTCCACAACATTCGTTTCGGAGTTTTCGCGAGTATAGTATACGTAATTTTTAGTATGTAGCAGGTTCTCTAAGACCTGCATTGGGGTTGATCCGACTTTTGTTTATTTTTAAATTTTTGCTGCACATTGTATACGTCTCTACGGATAGAGACGTTGTCGGGATTCTGCTTCTTTAGGCTGGATAGTATGTTGCGTGGCTCCATGTGTTGCTCAGTCAGATGATGCACCATGTTTTGTTCCTGCTCGGACATTCTTCTAACAAACGGGTGCCCCTCAAGATTTTGAGCAGGTTCATGGTTGTGTTTGTCGTTTCTGACTTGAAGCTTCCAACCATAAGAATCAGTGTCGTATATCCCTATTAATTTAAAATGACAGCCGATTTTTTTGCTACCGGTAAGCCTTAAGATGGCTGTACTATTGTGTTCACCACCACGATCACACACAAGCCAGATTTTGTTGACCTCATCGGTCCCCTTCTTTTTCTTAGATCGTCCGGTAACTATGACGTATCCATTATCAAGGACTCTACTTTTCACCCATGCCATCAGCTCCTCCACAGAAATGAATATCTGAAAACAATGTTGTCATTAAACTAACGTCCATCTAATTAAAAACAAGTGAAAATATATTACCTCATTGGTATTCCAGTCCATATTTTGGTATACAATGTCAGCTTCTTCCTTTTTAACCGCCACTTGGGATGGTTGTGATTGTTCACCACCGTAACATTCCCTGTTAAGTCTTCATCATCGCAAGGTTCCTGGTTCAAATCAAACTGCTAGTACGAAGTTTGACCCGCAACCTCTTCGTTAAGATCTGGCAATGCTGGTCTATTTGTCACCTCAGACAATTGCGCACCAGTCTCATCCTTAAAAACATTATGATTAGTTTGTCATTTGATTAACAATAAAAGCAAGTAAATACAGTTTCGTACCTGATATGTTTCAGCCACACGCGAAACGTCGGAATATTGACCGAAGAAAAAGTCTCCGTCCCACCAAGACATATTTCAAATAAAAAATATGGGTGTAGAGTGTAGATATTTGATAAACGGAACAAGATAAACTCGTTCAACGATTTGGAAAGTAATTCGAGAGAATGTGTGATATTGTAAAGCAGTATGTTTGTATATATGGACGATGAATTCGTAAGTTAGAAACTAATTGGCACGTTTTAAACAAGATACGCCTCGTAGTGGCCACTACGGGGCGTTTAGGGCTAACCCTAAACGTCCCGTAGTGACCACTACGTGGCATTTGGGTCTAATCAACTGACATGTCGGAAACTTTTTCAGAACATCGTACCAAAACGCCCCGTAGTGGCTACTACGGGGCATTTAGGTGTAATAAGTGCACCTGTCGTTTGACCAAGATAGTACAATCCGTACCAAAACACCCCGTAGTAGCCACTACGGGGCGTTTGAGGGGTGTGCAGACATTATTTTGGGGTGTAAGTTTAACACCACCCTTAATATTAATGTTAATAATTAAAAATAATATTATTATTATATATATCAGGGCCGTCTCAAGGTTTTTCGGGGCCCTAGGCGAAATTTAAATCCTGGGCACTTCTTACACCAATAGTTATGTTTAAAATCCTCATCTTTTATCCAGGCTTCAGACCGACAACAATAAACTAGAAGTCTATAGACGGTGGAGTTAACAATAAACTACATTGTGTTATTCGTTATTTGCAATATTTTTTGTAACGGTAACATATTTTAGGGATGATCATTTTTCCTTTTCAACAATAGCATCTAGTTTTAATTTCTTTTTCCTTTTTGAGTATCCGGATTCGTATTTCCTATTTCTATTTGACATAGTAAGTCAATTAGTCAATCAAGTAAAACAATAAAACCAAGATAGCAATTAACGATTTTAGCAAATAATACAATTGGGTTTTCTGATGTTATAGCACATAGCAAATAGCAAATAGCAAATATAATTAAGAATCTTTAGCAAATAATTAAATAAAAATTAGCAGTAATTGAATGAGAACTTGAGAAAATTAGGGATGGATACGAAATACCTTAACTCTTTTAGGCTTTAGCGGTTGGCACTTAGAAATTCAGAATCAAATTAAATGATTGAATGAGAACTTGAGAAATTGAGAAATTGAGAAGCAAACACTGAAACACAACAACACAAGCGCCCAACCCTACCGGCCTGCCCCTGCGCACAGCACCACAGCCCACTGGAAGAACTCGATGCCCCAACACTCCAACAGTCAGAGGATGCACAACGAATTCAGATGATTGCAGATGAGAGTGAGAGACTAACGATAACAGATAGACTGACGCTTCGAATTCAACAATGGAAGAACTCGAAGAGACGAATTTGTTTGATTTTGGGATTTTGCCAATCACGGTTCGTCCTTTCTTCTTGATTCGGCTGAACTTGGGGTTTCACCCCTTTGGGAAATGACCCAGACAACCATACAGAATAGAATCCTCATTGCCGGCTTTTCCTACCTTCGTCCGTTCCCTCTTTCTTTTGGTGGTTTAAGCCCACTTATGGCCCATATGATCTAGAAAATATAAGCCCAATAAATTTTTTTTGGGGCCCTATAGAATTTGGGGGCCCTAGGCAAGGGCCTAGAACCCTAAGCCCATTGGGCCGGCCCTGATATATATATATTTTTTGAACAACAAATTTTTTCACCTTTTGTTCACTATGGGACTAGAACACTCAACCTATTTTAAGAAGGACACCTTTAACACACCTTGGTAACATTGGGACAAATGCCCTTTGGTAATAATATTATTATATATATATAAGGTTTGTTAACTTCTAAGCATTGTTAATAATGATTAGTTAATTTCCATAAAGAAGTTGCTGGACGTTTACTTACGTGGCCTCTAACCATCCACTCCATGCATTAATATTCTAATCATCTTGTACGAGTTAAAAAAACACGCACACATGCTTATCTTCCAAATACATATACATCTCTCATCGGTACATCTGCTTATCAAGTATAAATTTTAGTAATTAGTTAACTAATGATGTGATTTTCATCAAGCTACGCTAAGCAATGACATATCAAAGCTTATTTTCAACCCTAACAACGTCGATCTCGTTATGCTCGAACCTTAAGCCCTGGCATATCGTGAGTTGGCTGTCACAAGATATAGGGTATGGATAATTTGAAAACCACTTTTTATTGTGAAAACCCAGAAAACCTCATGTAAAACATACATAACAAAACGTAAAAAAAACTTGTAAAACATACGTAAAAACGTAAAAAAAATCCGTCAGATCTGATGCAGTGTTACGTATGTTTTACAATGTAAAAAAATTTATAAAATATATATTTTTTTAAATATTTCTTCGACGCTTTTTTGATTTTTTTTATAATTTGTGTAGTGGTCTTTCTAAACTTTGTATTTTTAAGCCATATCCTATGTAAACCAATCTTTCATACATATATAAACTTTATTGGTTGTTGATACACTTTAGTTAAATTGTTTATCTTTTATGACTTTGATTATATGTTACATGTTATTTTAGTACTTAAAACATTAAATCATATATTTTATATCAAAAATCGTATTATAGTTTCTAAATTTATATTGATGACTATTTATTCTTTTTTAATTCACCGTGTGAAATACACCACATTTAACCTTTATATATATATATATATATATATATATATATATATATATATATATATATATATAGGGGAGGTTCCATAGAAAACCTTCATATTTGAGAAAACTTAGAAAACTAATCACAATTGTTATTAATCAATTTTGTTTTTCGTTTTTTATTTTACATTTTGTTTTATTATAAGGTTAGATTTGTTAACAAAAAGAAAAAAGAAAAAAATATATGTAATTCATGTTATTACATATATGTAACTAATTGATTACATATATGTAACTTGTAAACTACATTTTCAAGTTACATATATGTAACTTTATAGATTACATATACGTAACTTCGTGATCTAGATATTTTTATTAAAATGTTTTTCTTGTTTATAACATTTCTAAGCTAATAATAAAAAATCAAGAAATTTTTTCTTTAAAAATTGATTGGTTAGTAAGAGTTTTCTTAGTTTTCTCCAAAGTGAGGAGTTTTCTTTTGAACCCTCCCCTATATATATATATAGGGTAAGGATTGGTTGTTAACCTACCTTAATTGAGGAAACCCGATTAATTCCGACAAGATTAAGCTAAATCTTTGGTTTTTCGTTTTCATGATCTTTATTATCATGTACAAGAATATGTTTTTTATGTGTTTTGGAAAATTCATTACCGTTTGGGATTTAAAGCAAGTGTAAGTTTGCGTTACATTGTAAATATTTATTTACTGTAGCGACCACTTACACTGACGTAAGAGGCCAAACGGTGATGAATTTGCATAAAGACATAAAATAACATATTCTCGTACATGTATAATAAAGATCATGAAAACGAAAAACCAAAAATTTGGCTTGATCTTGTCAGAGTTAATCGGGTTTCTCCAATTAAGGTGGGTTATTATTTGAGCCAAACCTATATATATATATATATATATATATATATATATATATATATATATGCGCACGCTACGGTATGGTATGGTATTATTATAAGGTTAGATATTTATTGTACATTTTGTGTATCTTCTATCCAATCACACAAATGAGGTAGTTTAAGTGGATGCAAGAATCATAATATAAAGGGTGTTATTAGAATATTGTTTAATATCGAATCTTAGTAAGAATTTGAAACATTAGAATGTGGTGTCATATTATTTTGAGATTAAATTATTATATAGTTTGTGTTATCTTCTTCTATCCAAGAAAATGGGGGCATTTAAGTGGATGCAAGAATCGTAATAAAGGGATTGTTTAATAGGTTAAGGAGGTGGAAGAAGGATTAACGTTAATTTGTTTAATTATAATTAACTAACGGTGTTAACTTCTAAACGTCCTTAATAACGATTAAGTAATCTCTAGAAAAAAGCTGCTTGGCTTTGTTAATTCCTATTACGTGGCCTATAATTATCCATTCCATGCATTAATATTCTAATCACTTTAAAATTAACAAGTTAAAACATGTACACTTGATTGCATGTCTAAATAAGTTGATTTTTTTTTAATAAAATAGTAATGATGTGATTATGAGCAAAATCGTCTCACTACACGAGTACAAATACTTTTCATACAACAACAAAAGTTATGGGATACGTTGGTCTGTTTTGATGACATGTTGTCTGCAAAATCTATCTCAACGACATGTTATCGGCACACGTCTTCTTCGCGATAATTTTGACGCTACAAGTTAAAATGTCATCACCTTATATTTCATTAGGATTAGTTTCTTTTTGCAAAACATTCACAAAAGTCAAAAGTCAAAATTCGTAATTTATTTTTCTAGATGACACATTATCATAACACCATACTTACCCAATCATCCATCATCGTATCATGAATCCACCCATCTTTAATTCTTCTTGAGTTCATCTTATATTCCAACACTCAATATAGCTTGAACTTCTAGTTTCTTGCACTTGTAAACAACAAAAATATTATTACCTATCATTTGAATAAATTGTGAATAAATCTTTGGATATTACTAACAGTTTTTCATATTGTATCATGACATATTTGAGAATATACTTTCTTCCATGAGAACTTGAATAAAGTTATTTGATTTATTAGATCCTTTTTTCTTAGGCAAACACTAAAGTTTGGATAGAAGACTAAGCCATCAGTCACTCTTACTCATGCCTTTGAATTTTGTGTAGTAGAGCGATTATTCTTTGCATTTTGAATATCTTTATATTCTATGTGTGTATAAAAAATGTCTTTATAATTCTATTTCCTATCTGATATATTGTGCACATTCCTCCTCATTCATTTTGCCCTTATATTCCATCCCGCTAGCATGTGCCTTGATAGCTTTGCAGAACAAACTACTACTGCAAACATAAGTGATTGGAAAATATATAATAGTTATGGAATTCAAATAAATATAAAATATTACATTGAATACTTAAATAAAGTGTGCATTAATATATGTCAAGTTTATAACTTTGTTCGAATTTGCATGGTGAAAATAAACTCGATCAACCTCATTGGTGATACAAAAAGAGTGCCATTTTCTCCAACTCTCTCCATTGGAAACAAACTCAAGTGGCGGTAGTCTATCGTTATTACTAGCAAGTTTTTCTAATAAATTCTTGATTTATTTCGCGTCCCTCCAATTTAAGGTTGAAATACATTGTTTCATGGAAATGAAAAAGTAACAAATTGAAAATATATCTAATATAAAGACAAGTATTAAAATGTAACAAGTAATTTATAAGACTCACAATGACCATGATCCTACTCAAATTAATGCCCATAGAGAGGTGGATCCCTACCGTTCCCAACATGTGATATTATGTGTAATATGTGTTTATTATCGTGTTTTACGTTCTATCTCATTTTATGTTATTTTTCACTTTTTTATATATTTAATAAATTTGTCGTTTAATTTTTATCTTTTATATATTAAAATACACAATTGTGTTATTTTATCATTGTTTTTATTCAGAACTCATTTGAAAAACACATATTTCAAGTTATTTTATTATATGTGTTTATTATTTTGTTTTACGTTTTAAATCACTTTGTGTTATTTTGTCATTGTCTTTATGTATTAGATAAATTTATCGTTAATTTATCATTACATTTTAGATAATGAGTTATCATTATGTTTTTCAAAACTCAACAATTTAAAAAAAAAAAAAAACACTAAAACCCAATGACTAACAAATACAATGAAGAGTTTGAAAACATAATAAGCTAAAAAACGTAATTTTATATAAAAATATTACAGTTGTTTTAAAAATAAAAAAAATGTGCATTCTTAAGATGTAATTTTTAAAAGCATAATGTCATATATAAAGTTAAAATTTTTTAAAATAATAAGAGAACTTGTTCAAAAATCAGTAAAAGTTACTATGACTAAAATACTTTAAATCAACTCTCTCTCTCTTTTTTTTTTTTACAATTTGTTCTAGATCATAAATTGCAGATTTAAATGTATATCTATAGTACTGTGTAATAAAAGAATAAGAATTTGTCATCTTGCATCTTTAGACTATCCACGTTATGCCTATACACATCGTATATATCATATGACAAATTAACTTCCAAATTTATAAAAAAAACTTATGTTTATTTTCTCTAATTATTAATGAAAATTTAATCATTTCAAACTTTCAATTTTTGATTAATAGTTTTGAAATTTAAAATTCCAAATCTCAATTATATTGTTTACATCTTAAGAAAATTTAATTTGTCATTTTTTATTATATGTAATACGTAACATTTGTCATAACATATATCTATCAAATATTTACATATTTTGAATTACATTTTTCTAGACACGTATAGCGGTGTTCATTGGATCTGATAACGAGTTTTTCGAGTTTCAAATTTTTTGTGGTCTATTCGAAATCCGACCCGTCCCAAAATTCGCAATATATTATCTGACCCGAAAAACCCGAATTCTTACATCCGAATAACCTGAATAAACCTGTTTTTTCGGGTTATTCGGATATCCGACTAGAAAAAACTAGCTTTTGCATATCCGAAACCCGATCCGAATCTAAAATCATATTATCCAACCCGAAAAACCCGAAATAGATTTCGGATGATGTTTTTTCGGGTTTCGGATACGATTCAGATTTCTAATTTTTTTGAGTTTCGGATATTTTGAACACCAATAGACGCATAAGAATTGAAGTATATACAATCTTGTAATTAGATAAATGTTTAGAAATTTGTAAACGTATTTTTCTTCTTAAAATTTAAAAAATGACATTATTGGTATATTAATTTTTTATCAGCAATTGTTTATTAATGCTTATTTACATACAACTCTGTATAATAATGGTTTAATAAGCTGATATCTAATAAATTTAAATATCATTTTCAAAAAAACTCAACCCTATAAAATAAATTACGATAAATCTAATATGCATGGTATAATATATTTGGGCAATTTACTTTGATAAAAGAATATATAATAACTATAAAATATATTTTTTCTTAAGAAATGTACCATCAAATGAATTTGAGAAGAAAGAAAGCAATGCTCTAAAATTCGACTAACTAGATTCATCATTGACCAATGTAAAATAAGAAATGATAGCACATGAACCCATATCATATCTGATTTGGAGCATCAAGAAGGATCCAACGGAATAAAATCATGACACGTATACTCCTTCAAGAAACAGCAGTCGACATTGTTTTTACAATGTATTGTTACGAGGAAACATGCATGGATTATTATAATCAAAGAATGTCATCACACATGAAATTAATTTTTTAAATCCCACTTTTATTTTTTATTCATAATCACTCCACATAAATTTGGATGTTTAGATGTATAGATTTGAAGTTGGTTAAGAACTTGAAGCCTAGGATCACCTTAACCCCTCTAAATAATATCTTACTATTATATATATACACAAATATATGTTTATATAGATATATGCAAAAAGCTAAACTCTAATTGGCTTCTTTAAAATCACTATACATTGGTTCATCTCTTGATTATTCATTCACCATCATCACTGTTGCCACCGCCATCTGCCGCCTTCTTGTTAGATAGTAACCGCCATCGATCATGAAGGTGAGATATAGCAACTTTTATTGGTGGTGTTTACATTTATATATATAAGGTTTGCATACTGAATATTTGTTTTGTTGCAGCTTCTTAATTGGGTGCAAAATAAGTTCAATGGTGGACAAGAGCGCAAGAATAAGAATGTTACTTCTTTTACTCGTAAGTAATCTTTGTTTTTAACTTTTTATGTTAAATAAATGAGTTAGGATCATTTTATTGATTTATATGTATTTTAACAATATTATTATTATTATTATTATTATTATTATTATTATTATTATTATTATTATTATTATTATTATTATTATTAAAAAACAATCCAAACTCTTGATATTGCATGCATATATATAAAGAAAATTTATAACCCATGCTTTTAAATTTCCTTTGATTAAAAATAGTGTTGTAACTTGGTTTAAAGGGTTGTCTTTTAATAATTTTTCGTATCATTTTTTACATTATTGATATATTAATCATGGGTGAAAGATATGGTGGCATTAATGTGAAATGCATGTTCTATACACTGGCCTAACGTTCGATGACGATGTTCATAGATCTTCAATGATATATTAATCACGAGTGAGTGAAAGATCTGGTAACATTAATGTGACATGCATGCTCTATACATTGGCCTAACGTTCGATGATGATGTTCATAGATCTTCAAAACTCATAATGATTTAGAAAAATTAACTTAAATCAAATTTAAATTAAAATCATGCTTTGCATTGATTTACTATTTAAAATAGTAGTATTTGAAAACACTATAGTATAATGTTTTTTTTCCTCAAATTAACCCTTCTTCTAACTGTAATATATGAATTTGCATGGATTTATAAGTACCATGTTTTTTTAAAGTTTATGCATGGTTATAAGCAAATTGTTAACTCTAGATACAAGGCCAAGTTGATCATAAATTCATTATTATAATACCAAAGACAAATCTCACTTTAAATCTTGGAATACCGAATAAAACACGATAATACAACAAACAACAGTCAAACCCAGTAAAACCTACTAGAAGTATGATTATTTATAAGGTTTTGGAAGGGTGAGAACGTGAGATGTAGGCAAAGTTATTCACGAGGAAAGAGTGATTGCTTACAGAGAGACCTCAAATACTCCAAACAGAATAAAACAAAACAATAGCCGTTAATCAATTTAATATTCTAAAAAATAAAATCTTGAACTATTGAAATCAAATAATGTTTATATATGCTTCCATTTTATAGATCACGTCAATCAAGAACCACTAAAAGAAGAGTTTAGTGATTGGCCACAAGGATTGTTGACAATTGGAACATTTGGCAACAATGATTTACCAATCAAAAATGAAGAAATTCAAGAAACTCAAGCAACAGAGACACCATCTCCAGATCTTTCTGAATTCACATGTGAAGAGATTGGAAAACTGCAGAAAGAGTTGACAAATCTCCTGTCAAAAAAACAAGAAATCCCTGCTGATCTCCCATTGGATAGATTCCTTAACTGCCCATCAAGCTTAGAGGTTGACCGAAGACTTTCGGTCAAAGTCAACACTGAAGTCAATGACAAAGAAGAAGATATTGATAGAACCATTAGAGTCATTCTTGGTAGATGCAAGGATATTTGCATGGATAACAATAAGAAAGCAATTGGGAAGAAATCAATTTCTTTTATTTTCAAGAAAATTTTCGTATGCAGCAAAGGATTTCCATCAATTCCTAGTTTTCGCGATCCACTTCCGGAATCAAGAATGGAAAAGGTGATGTATTAGATCTTGTTTTGTTTTTGATATTGTTTGGTTTCTTGATTTCTGATTATGATTATGATAAAATGCAGCTTATAAGGGCTTTGCTTAAAAACAAGATCAACCCTCATAATAATCCTCAAGCATCATCAAGAAGAAAGTTAATTGAGGACAAAAGTTTATTACGTAAGAAAGAGAAAACCATCGAGGATGAAAGTGAAAAAGACGGGTCAAAATGGGTCAGAACGGATTCCGAATGTGAGTCTTTTTACACTAGAAAGTACACATCTTTCTAGTCTTTTTTTTCAAGTCTAGTGCTTGTGAAAAGAGGGTGTTGACGATTTTTGTATAAATTTGCAGACATCGTTCTAGAGATATGAAACCAAGCTCGTGTTACCAAGCCTTTTGAAGATCTCTTGACGACCATGATGGCAAAAGATGTATCGTTTTCTTGACGATGTTTGAGGTTTTTAAGGTTAAAAGATGCCTTGTTTTTATCTCAACTTCATTGACAAGAAGGATGGATGAACAAAAGTTGAGATCACTAAAGCAAAGGCGTTTTGTTTGTTTGTTTGTTTTTTCATGCTTGAATCCTCTTCATGGGTTCAAATGCATGTTATGTTGTATTATATATGGGTAAAACTCATCAATCATGTTTGTTTGTGTTAATGTTATATATTGGACTCTATACTAAAATATTTATTCTCATCAACCCAAGCCTTCTATTCTATGTAATAGTTGTTTATAGAAAATAATTTGGACTAAAGTTTTGACAAGTAGTTTTCTTTACTTGAATTTGTTTTATATGTTATATGTGATGGAAATTTTAGTGTTATTAACGATTTTGGGATATTGAATTGACTTGTAGATTGAGATAATAATGTCAGTGATTAGTCTAGTTAGATTACTTGATATTGCGGGTCTCATTAACACCGATATTACTTCAATTGGATATTAATTTAATACATATGGGCTTGTGTTGTTGGGCTCGTTATTTATGTGGATATAATTACGTGAACAACATGTAGTAAGAGGATTCATTTTTTTTTTCTTTTTTTTTTCAGGCTTTCGAACAACAAAGAACAAACAAACAAATGGTTGTATGTTTTCATTGAAGAACTTTCACACGAACTCATTAAATCTAATTTATCAAGTATTATCTTTTAATACGATAAATTATTATGTGTCACCCACAAATATGTTGATATGATAATGATTCATGTTTCAAAGATTAATCCAAAATTATGTTCAATCAATTATTGACCGTTAGATTTTGTGATCACTTGATAAATTTACAACAATATGAATATCATTTAATTTGTTATCTTTTTTTTTAACAACAACTAACTCTCAGTCATCTGGAATCACCCTAACAAATTAATCGCCTTTCCACCTAAAGAACGGAGTGTGTTGACCTGACCAACCTGCCCATGAGAAAGCCTACAACAAGGAAAATCTCTTGGCTCAGTCCAAGACCTTTTTTAAGAGAAGTCAAGAGTCTACCACTTACGGGTGTTCAAAAAATCCGAAAACCGAAAAACAATGAAATCCGAATCGCATCCAAAATCGAAAAATCCGATTTTTTATTTGGATTTACAGGTCGGATACGTATAGCAATTTTTTTAAAATAAGGTTATTCGGATATTCGAATAAAGTGAATAAGATCAAGTTTATTTTAACATGCACATCCCAAATTAAAAGCCTGTTAAGTGTTAACCTCAATAAGTCCATTACTTGAATCCATGTTCCAAATAAAGAAGTAATCCATTATTCTATTTTTCCATTCGTTTGATCAGATTATAAAAGTATGAAACCCTAAAATCCCAATTTTGTTCACCTTCGTAGTTCGTAATAATTAACTACCACTAGGCTAACCTCTTGTTAACAACATCTTTGGGATTAAATATATTCCTTTACAAGTAATTAGTTACAAAAAATACGATATGACATTCTTCTATAATTCAAAAAATAAATATTTATTTTTAAATTTAAATATAAAACTAACAATTAGTGTTATTAACAATATACATTACATAAATACAGTAATTAATACTAATAATTAATAATATGATAATAAATATCATTTATGTTTAATGTTAGATAACTAAAATCATTTTTTTATCAATTTTTATTTTTAAAATTTTTTTAATATAAAAAATATAACTAATATAATTATTTTAATTATGAAATTTTATGAAGACATAGTAACAAAATACATAATTTTAGTATGCAAACCCGTATAACATAGAATTGTATAACTTAGTATCTACATATATTATTCATGCGACCCCAAATGCATATTAAATTATCAATCCCAATTTTATCTCGTCTAACGTGAAATGACATGTTGCATACATTTATTATACAATAATAGTTTCTTATGCAAAAAAAAAAAAAAAAAAAAAAAAAAAAAAAAAAAACATTTTTTTAGATATTTGCATCATTAAATTTAAAGACATTTCAATATTTCTCATCTCATTGCTAATATTAATTATTACATATTTATAAAAAAAAAAAAAACAATTACATTTTCTCCATTTGTAAAACATAAAACACATCTCTCCTTTCAAATAAATAAATCAATTACATATTTTTTATTTCTAAAACATATTTCCTTTTCAAATAAAAAAGTAAATTACATAGTTTTTCTCACTAGAGAAAACATATAACAAATTTAAAAGTTAAGTATATATGTAATAAATGTTATTAGTAAGAGTACATATGTAAAAAAATCCATGATCAATATATATTCCTATGTTAAGCTCACAAACTCATTATCTCATACCTATAATACTTTGATATTTTTATTGATACCTAATTTTTAATTTCAAAACCTTATCATTATCTTATATTCTTATATATTAAAATAAAACTACTCAAGGTTTAATTCACAGTATGACTTGTAGCATGCCTGACTGCAATTTATGTTTTCTTTAGAAAAATATAAGCCTAAATACAATAATTACAAATTTGCAATGTAGCTAAACGCCTAAACGTGCTCAAAAGGTGATTCATGATCCAAATGCATACTGAAAATAACAATTTAACAAATGGCCAATTTTAGCCTACGCCACATCTTGAAGGGCCAAAAAAGTAAATTAATTTTTCTACATTGATACGATCCGGAGATATATTAGAGGGAAGTAGGGAACTATGAAATGGCCCAGATCATCAAATCATATCCCCTTACAGATTTGGGGATAGTTAATTAGGGTTTATTGATGGATGTTATGGAAATATAATAACCAACAGCAACTAGCACTCTTAATTCCTATTTTTTTTTATTTCAAGAGTGTGTGTTGGATTCAAGATTTAGGGATAGTTTTTTGGGGCGTTTTCAATCGATTCAGCAGATCGTAGATTTTACTAGGTTTACGCTTTCTATTGATCGAAATCCTAAGTTCGTAGGTGATAAGGATTTTATGGTGAGAAATCAAGATCGAGTTTGTGCTACCGTTGCGATTTTTTTCGGTATTTTTTAGATAATGAATAAATTTGAATGCAATGTACGTATTGGGAGGGTCCTGAAGATATCTATCTGTCCACTTCTCTTGCAAGTTATCTCGATCGTAAGTTGTGGTTTCATTGACTTCATAATTTGCGAAAGAAAACAAGGTGAAGTTTGCAATGGGAACGCTTGAGGCAACTTGATTAGATAGATGATAAGACCCAATTCGAGATGGGTAAGTCTCCAACAAACAACGTTTGTGTTTACAAGGAATTTAACCAGATAAAAAAATTACATAGCCTGCTCTATACTAATACGATATAACTCCTCCCTCCAAAACACAATTTTAAATACTAACTGCTCCACTACTCAGTTTCTTGCTTGATTGGCTGCTCGAATGGATCCCAATTAAACCCCACTAACGATTGAGAAGTCGCCGGCTCATCTGCTGAATTTGCTTTGTTTCTTCGTTTCCGTAAATATACCTTTAGGAGCGAGTTAGCCTAGACCCTCGTCTAGAGGGCTTTTGACAACATATCTAAATAGAATAAATTTCAAGATTTTAGCAACCACCTTAAAGAACGGCATAATAAATTGCTTTCAAGTTAAAAAAAACATATTTTAGAAAAAAAAAAGTATATTAAAATATACATTAATGTCATATACATATGCGCTAAATGATAAAATATGTCCCATCATCTATTTTTGATAAATCAGCAGAAAGATGACATTTTAGTGGTTGAGTTTGTCATTTGTTGCTACAATCGGTTATAAAATGTAACCTGGTTGCAGTAATCAATAAATTTTCATACCATTTTAAATTTGGCTGTTAAATTCCAGAAAAAAAAAGTGACGGTTTGCCCAAATAGTACATTAAATATGAAAATTCACCAGCGTTTTCATGATATCTATGATTATTATTTGTTTCCAGCGGCTAAAGCTATTATTATTATTTGTTTTCAGCGACTAAAGCTTATAACGTCATATTCTTGAAGGGTTCAATGAGAAAGAGAATGGAGTTTCTTGATATGGACTAAATGAGGTGTAGTTTGTTGCGACTGAATCTAGTTTTTTTCACCATGCATCAATTTTTCATGCCATGTCACCTGTAAATATTAACGCGGGTGGTTGATGCCAGCTACCGTCTGTTATACCCTTTTTCTCTGTACATTCAACTGCTAAGTTTTTGTGTAACTTTTTTCAAATTACAAGGTTGAAAAGATATTTTTAAGATGTAGATGTTTGTTGGATTTGGAACAATATCTTTAGGTTTGGCCGTTAATGTGTACATTGGTTTTGGTTGACATTTGATCATTTTGCAGTTCTGCAAGTGTTTGTATTTTCAACCAAACTCTACAATCATTGTGTATGTATTTTCTACAGATGTGTAGTGTGTTATGTTATAGATACAAATAATATTTTTCTTGTAGTGTGTTGTCCCCACAAACACTTGCGGTGGCACACTTATAATCATGTAGTCATTTGACAGTAAAACCAACTGATTGAAAGATTCATGTGTCAAACACATTTGAAGCCATTCGACTATAATTTAAAGTCGGATGCTTGTATTAAAGCTGATGACTGTATTAGGATAAAATCGGATACTTGTTTTTTAAAGCCGGATGCTTTTGTTGTGCGGTTAGATGCTTTTGTTTTAAATTCAAACGTTTGTGTAGGATATATATGGTTGGAAGAGGTGTTCAAACCGGTTTTTATCACCAAACCGGTTTGGTTTACAAACCGAATCGGTTTCTACATTGCATGGATCAAACGGGTTCTAGGCCAACCATTTCGGGTTATAAACCAGTTTTAAACATCGAAATTTCGAACCTATCAAACCGATTTGGAATCTAAAAAAACCGGTTTAGGCCAAACCGATTCTTGAAACCGGTTTTTAACTTTTTTTTTTCAAAACCTAATAAAACCTTAACCTTTAATAAAAACCTAAACTAATAAAACCTAAACCTTAAACTAATAATTAATAAAACCCTAATAAAACCTTAAACTAATCAAACATAAACCTTAAACTAATAAAATCATAAACTAATAATTAATAAAACCCTAATAAAACCTAAACCAATCAAAACTTATACTATTATTTAATAAAACCCTAATAAAACCTTACACTAATCAAACCTTAAACTAAAACCTTATACCAATCAAAACTTAAACTATTATTTAATAAAACCCTAATAAAATCTTAAACTAATCAAATCATAAACTAATAATTAATAAAACCCTAATAAAACCTTAAAGCAATGAAAACTTAAACTAGTATTTAAACTAATTGTATTATATGTATATTTATTAAAGAATAGTTTAAGGTTATGTTTTGATTAGTTTAAGGTTTTATTAATTATTAGTTGTTTTGATTAGTTTAAGGTTTTATTAGGGTTTTTATTAATTATTAGTTTATGATTTGATTAGTTTTAAGGTTTTATTAATTATTAGTTGTTTTGATTAGTTTAAGGTTTTATTAGGGTTTAATAATTATTAGGTTATGTTTTTATTAGTTTAAGGTTTTAATTATTAGTTGTTTTGATTAGTTTAAGGTTTTATTAGGGTTTATTAATTAAGGTTTGAAAAAAGAAAATACAACATAATGAACAAATTGAAGTCAACATAAAGTAAATTACTTAAAGTCTTAAACAATTACAATAAACCAAATCGTAAAACATAATGATGAAATACATGCGTCTTCTTCACGTTTAATTTTCTCCCGAGCTAACTTGATAATATGCAGCTTCTTCCTCGTTGGTTATTCCTTTTGACAAACCCGCATCTACCTCCTCTTGCAATAACTCGCTCTCGTAATCCATTTCGCCTTCAAGTGGAAACTTATCTTGAACTCTTTCCACCGCATCCAAGTAATCTTTCAAGCAAATCGACATCTCTACCGCCGGAGGAGTGAGTCTTGTTCTTCTTAGTGAAATGACCATGCCACTATCAGAAAACGCCGACTCCAAAGCTACCGTGGAAGCTTGGACGCTTAGTAGATCTCGAGCCATAGCAGATAGTATCGGGAATTGTTCTTCCTTACCTTTCCACCAAGCCAAGATATCAAAGGACATAAACTCTTGAGGAGTCATGCCCGACATAAAGTCTGTGGCAATATATCTTCCAAGTTTACTACTTGGAGTATTGCCTCTTTGTCTTTTACTATTCTCGTTCATTAATAAATTATAAAAAACGATTTGTGGATCTGAACTACTAGAACTTGATGCCGCGTTTCTCATTGTTTGGTGTATGGTTGATGTTGTTACATATTTTTGAACATAAACATCAAACATATTTGAAAATTGTTTGTTAAAAGTTGTTTGCAATGTTTGCGCGTAAAAAGGATCTTCATCTTGTAAATCTAAATCGTAACAAATTTTTTCAAATAAAGTTTCAACCCCGCAACATTTTGCAAAAAAACGGTCATATGCGAAATAGCCGTTAAAACCGGTTCGGTTCGGTTCCAAACTTATTCCAACGGTCAAAATCCCAAACCTACGGTTCGGACCTGTTTGGAAACCGGTTTGGGGGAAACCGTTTGAGGTGCTCTAGGAACCGGTTTAGAGACCGGTTTTTAAAACCGAACCGGTTTATATGCCCATCTTTAGTTGGAAGCACTTTGGGAGGACATTTTGGTCACTTGAAAATTAAAGAGACATATTTTAATTGTTTTAAAATTCATGTATCATCACCATCATCTATACATCATACGTGTTTTAAATCAATCATTTTAATAATAAAAAATATGAAAATATAGTGTTATTGATACATAACAACAACAATTACCCAGTAAAATTCTATTTTGTGGAGTCTGGGGAGAAAAGATGAACACAACCCTTACCCATACCCCAAAAAAGATAGAGATGTTGTTTCGTATGAGTCCCTCAGCTCATGTGTTTTTTACTTTTTTTTCTCAATATTTATTATATACTATTATCATCATCATCATTATTATTATTATTTATTATTATTATTATTATTATTATTATTATTATTATTATTATTATTGTTATCATCATCATCATCATCATCCTACCGTGCAAAGCATAACATCAGGGGCAAGACACAATAGAAACACATACACACTCACTTGTGTAAAAAATAAAATATAATAAAAACTGGCAAAAGACAGTACATAGCAGGGAATCAGACTATGCAGGAACATACATGAAGGCAGAATACCAAAGTACTAATAAGAGTAATGCAATGCAAAATACAATCTTTCCTATGATACACTCTGTTGGGAATTCTAGGTTACTTTTAATTTAATCAGTTTCAATTAATCGCATTAATTGACAAGATCAGTTTTCACAAAACCGGATTAAACTATCAGATCAGATCTGACACAGCGGAAACATTTAAATTTTATAACATTTCGATTCGTAATCGAAACAATTCCCAAATCAGGTATCAATTACAAACTGTTTAAACAACAATTAATTCTAACAACACAACCATAGGGGGTTTAGAAATCGACCTTTACGAAGCAGTTCCAAAAACACACGATGGATCGGCAACAGTCTCGCTAGTTGACACAATACGATCTCCCGATTCCTGATTTCGTCCTACGAATCATCAGAAACAACCAAAACTGGTTTTGGCTCGGTTTGGCTCGAATAGCACCACTCACGGCTTGACGATTCAACCCACGGCTCGGTTCGGCTCGACGGTGCAACCCACGGCTCACCACGACTTGATCCGGCTAGTGGCTAGTTGGCCAAAACACCACCAATTATGGTGGTTATGTGCAACGGCTTTAGGCAGCCCCAAAGGGGAGGGGGCGATGGCCAAGGGTGGGGAAGGAGAAGGAGAATTAGGGTTTCTCAAGTGTATTTGTAATTGTGGTGATTTGAACTATAAATAGTCAAATGTGATCCACAATTTTAGGATCTAGAATTACCAATTCAAAATTGGTTTCCCACCCTTTTATTTAATTCAAATTAAAACCCTTTTAATTTGATTAAACACCTTTTAGTAATTAAACCATTTAATTACTACAATCTCCATTTAACTAATTAACAATTAATCAGTTAATATCCATTAAATAGTTAATGTTTAATTGATTTAAACATTACTTATTTAATCAATTCTCCTTTTATTAATTAACAATTAATTAATAAATAACCCTTTGATAAAGTTCAAAACTTTATTCGTCTAATGAATTAATTATCTCAATAATTAATTCCCACCGATTATTATTTCATAAATAATAAAATCACCAAATCCTTAAAATCGATAGTTCGTGATCGTATATTATGTTTAACAATTAAACATTAATTCGTTGCCTTCCAAAGTGTAACTCTTTAGATCATACCTATTATAGTAACGTTGAACTTATCGTTAATCGGACATCCAATATCCAACAACACCCATGTAAGCAAGCATGTATCACACATATCCAATATACCACCATATTACACGTATATTTTCCACTTATCTCCTAACCATCTAGGAATCTCTCGCTTTTATCCTACATCTTCAGTAAATACTATCACTGATCATGTTTTATACGTAAGTATACCAATAATTTAACTCTTTTTAAAAACTTGTTTTGTTTTAAGATTTTTCTTAAAAAATTCAATAAAAGGTAAGTTATGTAGGCATGACTACATGATTTTAGCATTACTTTGATGAAAAGGTAGATGAATCTTTTGTCAAAAAGACTAAAAACAATATGAAAAATAACATTTAATAACTTTAACAAATTTTGATTGAACTTATTCTGACAGAATTGAAATCATCTTATCAAACTCTAACATCTTAACTTTTGAAGTTTAATTTTTAGAGTTTAGAAGTTATTTATTTTTTTTAAAAGTTAGTTGGATTTAGTTTTTATAGTTGAGTTTAGCTTCTCAGATATAACTTTAGGTTTTGCAGTTTAGTTTTAGGGGTTTGGTTTTATATCATGGTTTAGGTTTGAGATGTTTGATTGTTTCCTAACATTTTTAAGTAAAATGTAGGTCTCACGATTACAATGGGGGGCGAAGTTTACCCATTACACGAGGTTTTCGCGCATCAGAGTGTACGGTTTCATGATCGGCGATCGAGTAATTGATCTTAGTTATCAACCACCAAAATAACTAAAGGTAACACGACAAAATCTCCTTCAAATAAAAAGTAAAATGTAGGTTGTTGGGGATCTCTACCAAATGATTTGTAATCTTTGAGGGTATACACGTTTTAGTCGGTGCATAATTCCCCCAACCCCATAAGTCAACTTCAACTTAACCATGGTTAGCCAGTCTTCATAGTTCATCTGGACTCATCACACGTTCAGCTCCAGATCTCTTTATCTTTCGCTCTCTCGTAACGCAGATCTGTGTGTAGATCTGAATTCATTCCGAAGCATAAGCAATGCCGTTCCTGGATTCCTTGACGGCGATATCATTGTTACTGCTTGTTGGTGTTTTATGCATTCAGGCGTCGGTGCATAATTACGCCGGAGATAAGTTCTCGAGGAAGGGAAATGCATTTGTAATCCATGGAGGAAGTGAGGGGATTTATTACTCTCATCCTAACTTAAATGATTCTTCTGCATCTGCTAATGGCGATGCGTATATTCGGTAAGTTTTGTTCATGATTTATGCTTTTTACAATTGTGAGTGTTGTTTCGAGAAGTGAATTGGATGATTGATGCTGTAGGAACTGATGCATGTGGTAGTTAGCTTATTCGTAATTGTAATTGAAGAGTATGAATCATGAATCATCAGACCAATGATGATAAACCTTAAGCTTGAAATGAGTAATAAGCTGGGCTAAAACAAAACCTAGCTTAAATTACATGTCGGTGATTTAGATCCGGAGCTTACTGCTAAAGATTTTATGTTTTCGTTCGAATTGATGTGCGTTACTTGCACGTTTAGCTGTCTAGCTGACATCTTAATTCTTGTAAATCTTATCGTGATTTGTATTATTGTTATAGTTAACTTTTTCCAAAGAAGCAAAACATATATGTCAGGGCCAATTCTTTTACTTGATTCGCCTCGTTAGAAGCTTGGTTTATAGTTCAGAAATGAATGTTGAACATTTTGCATTATTTAATTAAATTTACTGAGTAGAGGAAACATGATGAACCACTGATTTGATGCCAGTCAATTCCTTGATTATTAATTTTAATTTCTTAGATGTACATATATTTTTAAATTTAGATGGATATTAGATGCAGATGTGATAAAGAACTACAGATCTGATATGCCCCTGACCCTCTTCTCATTTTTTCTTATTTGTATCTAGGTTTGAAAAGATAACATTTAGAAGGCCACAAGAGGCTTCAAATTTCAGCACAGGCTTGATTTATGCCATACTCTTTGAGGTGGATGACAGAGAAACTATAGGTGGGTCAGCCTATGGAGGCCAAAGAGCCATCTGTTGTACTGCAGATCTAGCAAAATTGGGTGCATGCAAAGAGGGTGAAGTTATTCACCGCCTATCAACAACAAATCCTGGGTGGCCTGAAGTCTTTGGTGTCTCATTTGATGTCAATGAAGAAACTTCCAGTATGCAACCAAGATCTGTACAGATTACCAGAACCGGAATGTATAATTTGTACTTCATGCATTGTGAACCAAGGCTCGTTGATCTGGTTGTAGAAGGAAAAACCATATGGAAAAATCCAAGTGGTTATCTACCTGGTAGAATGGCACCGCTTTTGAACTTCTACGGGTTTATGTCACTTGCATTTTTAGTTCTTGGAATCTTTTGGTTCTCACAGTATGCAAGATTTTGGAAGGAAGTTTTACATTTGCAGAATTGTATAACTTTAGTTATAACACTGGGTATGTTCGAGATGGCACTATGGTATTTTGATTATGCCGAATTTAATGAAACTGGGGTGCGACCAACTGGGATTACCATATGGGCGGTAACTTTTGGCACTATAAAGCGCACTATTTCACGTTTGATCATCTTAACCGTTTCTATGGGATTTGGTGTTGTAAGACCTACTTTGGGTGGTCTTACTTCAAAAGTTGTCATGCTTGGGGGAACATTTTTTGTTGCTTCTGAAGTGCTTGAGTTGGTAGAACATGTTGGTGCTGTCAGTGATCTCTCAGGAAAGGCGATGTTGTTTTTATCTCTCCCTGTGGCAGTCTTGGATGCTTTTTTTGTTTTGTGGATATTCACTTCACTTTCTTCAACTTTAAATAAGCTGCAGGTTCTCTTTTATTAACACAACTCATTTTTGTACCTTATTACACACCAAAAGTTGCACCAAATTTGATGTAAAATGAGCATTCTTTTACTCCAAATTTGGTTTCATTCTCATGTATAAACTGACCTTTTTTAGACTAACTTATATGGACATTGAAAGTTATTTTAATTAAATTGTTTTACTTATGAAACTAAATACATATGATATTATGATTTTAATTAAATTGTTTTAATTTTGTTTAAAAAATTTAGAGAATTAAATTAATCATTTATAAATTTAAAGTAATTATATTTATCAACTATGCATCTAAATTATATGTTTGCCCAATCATCTAATGTTATTACTTATTCCAAACATGTGTTCCATGAAGCAGTACTACATGTCTAATGTGGTTTTAGACAATTCTCAACATACTATTGGTTCTTAAAAGAACACCTCCCTTCGTATATATAGCATCTTATGATGAAATTTTTATGAAAATTGTAGAAAGCTTTTGGTTTTTTTAGTCTTGTGATAGGGGGACGGTTGAAGTTTGCATTGTAAATTTATAATTGTATGCATTCATTTTCTTGTCATTTGTTTATATGATATTTATCCAAATTATTTCAATTTAAATAGGGTATATAAATTATAATAATATTTTCGTAAAATTACCCTATTTTTCAAATGAATTAATGAAATTCTTACTAAAGTGCCTTATAATAGTTTCCACTTTCCATTTTTTGCAATAATGCTTACTGCTATATGCAATAATTATTGGCACTGCTGTCCTAACTTGAATGGGTTGTATGATAACAGGCTAAACGAATGACGGCCAAATTAGATATATACAGGAAATTCACAAATGCTTTGGCTGTAGCTGTTATTGTGTCGGTGGGCTGGATATGCTATGAGGTAAAAAAAATTTACTGTACAGTATATAGGTGATTTAACATGTTTTTTATATGCGTAATCTTTTGGGGATTGTTAATTAAGAAATGAGTGTAGAGAAATGTGAAACCCTAAAATAATGCTAATGAACATATGCCAATTGTTTTCCTTAGTTGCATGAAATGGAAACAAACTTGACAAAATTTCTAATTTTAGCAACTAAGTACTGGTTATAGCAATCAATCTCATTTTAACTGGCATATAAGATGCCATGTCAGCACTTTAATACATAGCAAGAAAAATGACAACCAGGGGTAGTTGAACCAGTCATTCTTTGCTACAATGGCACTAAAATGCATCTTTGAAGCAAAATTTAATAATAAAATGTCAGTTTATTTATGTGTTACACCTAGGGGCCGTTTGGTAGCATCTGAATCATTAAGTGCTGAATGGTTAAGATGTCTGAATGGTTAAGAGGGTCTGAATCATTAAGTGTTGAACCAGTTAAGACTGTTTGGTTGTACATCTGAATGAACATGCAGTATGACTATTTTACCCTTCTGAATCGAGTCTTGCGTTTTTACTTTGAGAATTCGGTTTTTAGGTTGGTTTAACTAAATATATTATTTTATGTATACATACATACATACATATATATGTGTGTGTGTATATATATATATATTATATCCTGTTAATATTTTTTATTTTATTAATAATTAAATATACATAAACCCAAATTCTCATCTCCCACACCTAACCCCAATTTCCCACGTGAAGACCCAAATTCGTTCAGACCCAAACTCCTATCACCTAACCCTAATTTCACAAATGTCGCCACCATCCACCTTCATGCGCTCATAGTTGAGAGCGTGTTACAATCCGAGTGGACGAGGAACATACAGGAGCGGCGACGGGAGCGGTCGAGGAAAGGACAGGAGCGGCAACCACGACGAGCGGCAACCACGACGAGCGGCGATCAGTTAGAGTTGTGACGGGAACAGACGAGCAGACGAGGGGAATGAGGGTATAAGCGTCCCCTTCTCCTTTCAGACCCATTCAGACATGGTTTCATGTCTGAACCATTCAGAGGTTCGTTCAGATCTCTTTTCCGATTCAGATGTGTTTTTTTGGTTGAAACAAACGGTCTGAATCTGAATGATTCAGATTCAGACCCATTCAGATCCATTCAGATGTAAACAAACAGCCCCCTAATCTAAAGGGTTATTAAAATCAGTAAGAGTGTAAATTATGATGTAACAATGAGAAAAATGAGTGTGTGAAAATAAATTATATTACAATTTAAAAAGAAATAATATTTTTTTGAATTTTCGTAGTCATGTCTGGTGTCACATGGCATATATATTTATACACAGTTACACACACAGTAAATGACATATAGGACGGCACATTAATAGTTTTTTAAAAATAATCAAAAGACATGACCTGCTATCTGTCAAACATTTTATTTGTTGCTACTGTCGGTAATTGATGAAACAGGTTCAGGTTATAAATGCATATTAGTTGTTATTTTGCTTCTAGTTTGAAGTTGGCTACCAAAATGGTGATAAGTGTAAAGTTTGTTTTCATACCATACAGTTCTCCTTGTTTTCTTATGAACGAACTTTTGGTGATTAATTTTTTTTTTTCAGCTTTATTTCAAGTCAACTGATATATACAATGAGCAATGGCAAAATGCTTGGATCATACCTGCCTTCTGGCATGTTCTGTCTTTCTCTCTTCTTTGTGTCATATGTGCTCTGTGGGCCCCATCTCAAAATTCTATGCGGTAAAGAATACAATAATCTACTTCTAATGATTTTCCCTGTTTTAGATTCGGGTTGTGTATATTTCAAACTGGTCAAATCTATAAAATTAGCTAAAGGAGACAGGTCAAACTGCTTGTGAGCAGTTTACAAGTCATTTTAATTTAATAATTTATATAATTATTGTCACATTGAATTTGTAATCTAGTTGTAATTAATGCATTAGTTATTAATAGAAATTAAAAATACACTCAAAAAGTGTTTTCTGGTCAACTTGATTAGCCAAGTGGCCTGATCTGCGGAACCAGTTTTTTGTTTAGTAACCAATTTATTGAAGCTACTTTTTCAGGCGGATTTGATACAACAACCGAAACTGGATATATACTTGGATAGCTGGGTGGCCTATAAAGTAGTTTCAGCATTTGGGTGATCTTAGCATAAAATTGTTGAACACGTAATCTCTTTAAATTATGAGATAGCATGTGCCACCCAACTATTCAAAAGTTGTCATGAAGGTCACATAACTTTTAGAATAATTTAAGGGCCATTAATTTTATTTTGTTTATATGTTAAATCTGGCAAAAAAAAATATATAAAAAAAACCTAGTCGGATAGTCGTAATATGTTAGTATGCCCTTGAATGTTAAGCTTTTGTGACGTTTAGAGTTTTGAACATTACAAAAGGGGCCATATTCGTGTCATTGCACAACAGTAGAAGTAACCAGTTTTAAATTTATAGAAATTATGTAATTTTCCGGCTAGTTGTTACTAGAGTACCGTAATATATAATTGGATGACCTATGTATTTAATAATAGTGTTTTTTGGTGGGACAGATATGCATATTCAGATGATGGAAGTGAAGAGTTTGACAAGGAGGATACACTAACTCTCATAAAACCTTCCCCTCTTTCTACAAAAGATGTATCTGAACTAAATTCTGAAGATGTTGATTTGGAAGAAGATAAAACAGAGTAATTTATCAAGGTGAGCTCTGCCTCTCTTTTGTATGCCTATCAAACTCTAAATTTCCTTTGTTCATTTTATAGAATTTAGACTATATTATTAGATGTATATTTTACAAGAATTTTAATGAAAATGAAAAAGCTGTTGATCTACAATATGAAATGAGAAGCTGAGGTTGATTTCTCCTCTGCTGCACACCAAAGTGTAACCAACCTTTATGTTATTGTTATTTTTTTATATTAGATTCATTTGACCTCATATAGCTAAGAGAAGTTGATGTCGCGTCTGTTCTTTTTACATAAGCGCGCTTCCAAAAGTGACCCTAAATCTACAGGGTCGAGTCACCGAAATGTTTTTGTTTGATTGGGTTGGTACATTGAAAAAACTGGGTTCAAATTATATGAATTGGTTTGTATTGGTTGTGAATGTAAATTAAATTGTGTTGAGGTGAATTTGAAAAGGATTTCAATTTCAGTATTTTCATATCCACCATAAGTAACGACTGACAAGTTTTGCCCCAAGAAAATCAAGCATTTGATTAGTACAATTAAGGGGAGGCTTTACCCAACTTCCATCAAAATCACTGACCATTCAATGAGAAAATCACTGAAAATTATTCTAATGGGCTATTTGTTTACTTATAACACATTTTAACTTAGACTAAATTGATTTTTTTTAATAACAATCCATTTAGACCCGAATTGACTTTGCTTAAAACCCGTTTTGACCCGCACCTATTCTAACCCGAAACCATTATCCAACCCGTCCCACCCTGTCTATTTTGCCAAGCATACCAAACACCAAATTCACGAACCATTACTCATAACGTAAATTTGTTCAATAGGATGATGAACGTAACATGCTATATGATAAAGATTAATCAATATAGTTGAATAAATGGTTGGAACTGCAATGTGAATTTAATGAGAATTTGGGTTTATGTGTTTTTATAGAAAATTCGAGTAGCGTTGGAAGCCCTGAATTCTAAAAAATAATTAAAAAAAACAAAGAAAATTGTTTTTGCTTCAACAATGCTTAGAACTATTGACATAGTTTCAAGTAGGGCTCTTCACGAGCCGAAAAAGTGAGGGTGTGCTCGTGCTCGTTTACAAACCGAGCGGCTCGGCTTGGTTCGGATTTGCAAAATCGAGCCAAATGTTGTGCTCGTTGCTCGGCTCGGTTAGTCAGCTTGGTTCGGTTTCAAAATAAATTTAATGCGAACCAGTCATCAGTTTAGTTTCACGGCCGGTTTTTTCCAAAACATTTGGTCGATAGTTTCAAAAGTTTGAAGCCATAGTTAACGGTTTGGTTTATGGATTTCACTAAAAAACTGGTCGTTAAAAAACCGAACCGGTTTTCACTAAAAGTTTGAAGCCATAGTTTCAAAAGTTTGGCCGGGTTCTTTAATACCCCTAATACAAAAGCATAAAAAAAATTAAAATGTATAAATAGTTCGTGAACATCATTACATATTAGTTTGAATACTATAACATCATTCTTCTTTAAAAACTTGAAACATGTTAGTGTTAATAAAAATTTATATATATGTATAACTTAGTTATACTTAAACGAGCCAAATGAGCTTTTCATGAGTGACAAGCGAGCTTACCTTGGCTTGTGCTCGGCTCGTTTTGAAACCGAACCGAGCGTGCTCTGCTAGTTTAAAACCGAGAGAAATTTGAACGAGCTTTTTTCGAGCTTTTTCCGAGCGAGCGTCGAGCGACGAGCATTTTGGACGGCCCTAGTTTCAAGAAAGAGACAGAGCTTATAGGGTTCACTTCTATTAAATAAAATGGGTTACTCCAAATTTATGAATATACACTCTCAACTCTAAGGCTCGTTCTTTATAAGGAAATTTAGGTGGGTGCTTAGGGTCTTCAAAATTTTAGGGTCTCAACTTAATAAAACACACACACACACAATAGTATTTGTATATATTCGTTTCACAATCTATCTAATATAATACCACATATTAATTAGTTTAGACAAATTTCTATTATGAATCAGCTTGTTTACTGATTACTGATAGGCTTATTATTAAAAAGAAACCATTTAACACCCTAAATTGATGGATGATCTCAAGTTTGAAAATAAGCCCCGTATATTACATTCGTCTTGGACCTTGATAATGGTTGAGCTAGCGCTCCATACACTACATATAAAAGAACTAAACCAATGGGGTTATGTGACCCTAATAATAGCATGTATGTGGGTCGGTTAATGTCTGTTGATCGTGAGGAGGCCGTATTAGCTCTCACTCACAAGTCACAACTTACTAATGAGAGGAATGATCGTTCTAGTGAGCCAGTGAGTGTGAGCCACTCACGTCCACTCATGGATGGGAGTGGTGCTTTCCAGCGAGTGTGGTGCCACATCAGCTCTCACATGCGTTTCACGTGGCATAGCACTTGACACGCTCTTATAGCAAGTTGATTGCTTTAAACGGTAACACGATAGAAATTTCTTGAAAGGCATTAAATGGTCAACGACTCAACGCATATGCACATTCCTTAGAAGCATATAAGCTCAAGTGTTAAATACACGGCCTTGACTATCAACTACCGATTGGTTGAAATAGACGTGCACAAATAGCGTTTTTTTTAAACCGGTTCCGGTTCCAACCGGTTCCAGTTATGGTCAAAAAAGTCAAGACCCGGTTTCGGTTCCGAGTTTTGACTGGTTTTGGCCGGTTCCAGTTTGGACTTTGGCGGGGTAAAGGTGTAACTAGTTCCGGTTTTGATTCCAGTTCTAATTTGTTTAAAAAAACGGACCAGTTTGTACCCACCTGTTCGGGTATGACCGGTTCCGGTTCCCTTTTTTTGCCCCCCTCTAGGTTGAAATAATAAAAAATAAAAAGCAAGTCCACATCTCTCAAAATTATAGATTTACAATATTCCAATTCATATGTTTGCTAGATGTTTTCTGCTTGTGAAACTAATGAAATGGCACATGTTAACGCAGGATGTAACATAAGAAATACAACTTCCAAGCGGTTTTTAACCATAAAAAACGATAAATTAACTTTTAACCTCACATCACCCAAAACCAAACTACTTAGCAGAGTTGATTCCAACATTGTCAGTGGGTGTGGCTCTGTTGGTTAAGGGTGGATGGTGGTTACATGGAACATGAGTTCAAAACCAAACCCACCGGTCCTAGGTCATCGTAGTTAGCTCCGCTAGTTAGTCACATAACATTGGATTGTTGTCTTACATGTGTAACCTGACACAGCCGGGTTAATGTGTTCCGTGCTACACATTCTGTGAGTCAAGATGACTGGTTGGGTTTAAATTTGACAAAAACTAGCCTAACATAAATCATACAAGAAAAATCCAAGATGAACCAATGAACATACTTGGATGGCCCCACTAGTGTAGCGCGAGTACTTTGATACATGATGAATTTAAGATTGTACAAACCCGCTGTTAGATTGTTTAAAATCATCACATATGAATTCGTATTACTATAGAAAATCATACATGTAAACAAGTGAATTTGGTTTTTTGTAGCTCATGAGGAAGAAAACCAGGTTAACAACAATCATATCCTGAAAGTATGGTGTTAAAAGTGAAAACATTAAACAATAAGACTAAATTACGGTTTTGGCCTCTTTGTTCGAAGTAATTTAACTATTTCAACTCAAAATAAAATCTTCTATTAATGTAGCCCATGTGGTTTAAGCAACTAACGGTTTTGACCCCCAACCATATTTAGGTTTAAAGGCCAAAACCATTGGTTGTTTAAACAACAAAAACTGCATTGATACAAGATTCTATTTTGAGTTGAAATAGATAAAATACTTAAATCACACGGGCCGAAACCATAATTTACTCTAACAATAAACATGTATCATGGTGCCACAAACAAACCATTCATGGTATATCTAACTAAGGGCAAATACAGACATGAAAATTTTTGGTCCAATTAAAGAATTAAATAAAGTTGGTTTCTTGATAAGAAAATATGTTTGCTGGTTGACTGCTTTTCTTCCACAAATTTTTGGGCCTCCATTTATGAATAGTCAAAACTCAAAATAGATTTTGTCAAACTTTTCCCCACCAAGAAATAATGAACAAGAAAACAAGAGTCAAAGTCAAATCAAGACAATATGGTCAAACACCCAATTTGGACCAGAGCCTCTTTGAACTGAGGCACGATCTTCATGGGGATGATTATGATCAAAACTAAGTTGAAATGACAAACATAAACAGGCATATCATATGCAAGTATTTTATTCATTCATTTTTGTGACATGAATCAACACGTAATTACTGTATATAATTAAAATACATAGAAAAAGAAATAGTGATTTTTAATATTATTATATATTGAGTGGTCTCATTTTTTATATTATATATTAATTATTTATGTGTCTGATCCATGTAATAACGTTTTAAAATTTTAGACTTTACCATCAAAAAATTTTTAACTTTGAAAACTAGTAAACAAAAAGATTGGTATAAAATTTGAAAGATTTGCTTAGAGATTTTAGGTTTTTCTTTTAATTCGAACAATTTGGTTGACGGTAAGACGAACTTTGTGAGTAAATGTTATTTTTATAACATATTTATGAGGATTTTGTATGATTTAATGTTTTTATGAAAAATTTATATAGAATTCGTGATAAGAGATTTGATATTGCTATGCAACTTATGATTCTGCATATGATATTTAACACCCATTCTCGAGAGTGTACCGTGATAACCCGCCGCAACGCGCGGGGAGACTAAACCTAGTTGTGCATAATTACTTAATTAGTTAATTACATCAAAACATATTTAATTTTTTCACTTAATTGTCATTATATGTAACCAAAATATAATTCGTCAGAAGCGGTGGCAGAGCTTGGCTCGATATACAGGGGGAGCTGGGGGCGAACTCTAACGCGTATTAATTTCTGGGGCAAAAACCACATAAAATTACGCTACGGAGCGAAAAATCAGGGCAACCCCGGCCCTAACTATCTGTCATCCATGGTTAGAAGCATGATCAATGACCAAAATGCCCCTGAAACGGCAAAAACAGTCGTTTGACGATATGCTGACATTAACTGTTTGTGGTAAATTTGAAATATTAAAGACGCATCAACAAAGACACATCAATCAATCATACACAAATCCTACTCATAACATGGCTATTTGTAGGATATGAAGATAAAACCTTGGGTTGCATCCATAAATTATCTGCTGATATAAATATATAATTTTAAAGTTCATACCATGTCTAACCAGGGAGGCTGGCACCTGTAAATAGGTTTTTCTAATGATCTGCCGTATGAAATTTCTTGATACATAGACTGCTTTTGATGAATGCAATCCATTTCTGAAAATAAAACCTTGCCACAAAAGCTACGTTAGGAAAAAATAATTTCAAAAAAATACGAACTTTATCAATCTTAGCATTTGTTTCTGGAATAAATTTGAAAGGAACACAAGATAAAGTCATAAACGCATGACCATGGTTAGTTCTCCCAAATCAATGACAGATAACAAGATAATCTGACACCAGTTTCATGCAATACAAGATTAAAGAGATCCTGTCTTAACAAATTTTTCTTACAAACAAATAAACAAAAATCTTAAACCCAGTGGGAAAAACATAAAAAGAAAATAAAAAATAAAAAGAAGCTTACAGAGTATATTCGTATCCAGAAGTCTTTAGCCCATTAATTGCCTTGATCGGAGCCTGAGAATAATAACCGGAACCAATCAATGAGACATCCCACCAAAAAAAAATCAAAGAATTATGTCCTACAATATCCCAATTCCAATTTCATTTCAATTTGATCTTCTTCTCGAATGCTGATTAACTGCATTTCCTTCAAAGAAATCCAAAACTGCCATCTCAAGATCTTCAACTGAATACTTGATATAGTTTTCAGGATGCCGGCCATGCTCAATATGAGTCCTGAATCTTCCAAGAAAGGATCGGTAAGCAGGGATTAATCTTTCTGATATTGAAATTTGTAATTCCTCACGAAGCTGTGTATCGGGTATCAACCATAATGCCTGCATTTTGTGCACTTCTTCAAACATTGCATTGAATGATTTGAACCGTTCTCGTAATGCAGTCTTGGAAACCCCAGATGAAAAACTTCCAGTCATGTGTAATCCTTCATCTCTTAAACAATATAGCACACCAACCCATGTTGCCCGTTGGTACTTTGTTGCAGCTTGCCTGTATTTCCCTGTAAGCTTCTTCAAATAACCATCACCGATCATTTCTCTTAATTCAGGTGATCCTTTGATCTTTTGAACAATGTAATGAATGTTGTTCATGATGAAAACATAAGCTAAGGAGTTGTCTTTGTAGTGTTTGGATTTGCCTTCTAAGTTGAATTGTAATACGATGATTATCCAGATTAGATGGAGTGCTAACGGGGATCTGCCTTCATGATCAGCAACATCCATGTCTGGAGTAGATGAATCATCCGAGTATCTAGAGCCAGTTGTAGGTCCGGATACTATCAATTCACCTAGGGTTTGTTTGTAATCTGAAATCAAGCTTATGTAGTTCATAACATACCGCGTCAACGGATGAATTGTTCCTCCGGGAACTGGAACTTTTGACGGTTCACGGAGAACGGCGTTTTCGAATTCCGAAAGCATTCCTCTAGCAGCCTCCGCAAGCCTGGAGACAATCTCAGTCGCCTGAACCCTAATTGATTCCGATGATTTCGATTCAAAAACTGCGTCGATATCAGGCAATAGATCTAACAACGCATCGTGTAAATCCAGAATTTTGAACAGTTTCTCCGGTGACCTCTTGCTGATACTAATCGCTTCGGCGAAATTGAAGAGCTGTATCGCCGGAGCTTTAACCGTTTCCATGAAACACGCATCATCGGCGTCGGTTCCTAAATCCTCGAAGATAAGGTTACAGAGTCTCTTCTCGCTCGCAAATAAAACCCTAACGCAAACTTTCGCCGCTCGAATCCACTTCCCGATCTTCGCGTTCAGAACCTCCCACTGGAGGCGTTGTATATCGCCGATGCTCAATTTCTCAACGCCGAGCTTCTTAAAGCTGGAGTCGACTGCAGACTTTCGTACGCTGCCGTACACCTGAACGCACTCGCGGATGTAACCTGCGGTGATCATACGCTCGGCGATGCACCGGAGGTCGTACACGCTATCGGACGGTATGAGATCCATCTCGCGAATACTGCTCGTGGATCTGTAGCTTGTTATCGTTGTACTACTTTCACCTCGAACCAAATTTCCGATTGTGTGAACAGAATCGTCTTCTCCTCTGCCGAAGTAATCATCTGAATCATTAAACTCGGAGAGTGAGCTGCTGGCTCTGGAACTCATATGAATCGGAGAGATCGATTCAGTGAGCGACTCGGTCTCGATTGGAGCAGCGTGTGAGATCAATATGTTACGGAACTCATCTTCGAGACGAGCCATAGCGATTTGAATCGCGCTGTTGACTTTCTGTGACTTCTGGTCATCATCGGAGACAGTGATTGACTCCATGAAGTGCTGAATTTCATCGACGGCTTGCAAGTAATCATTGATCTCTTGACGATCGGATTGAAAGATCATACGAGCTCTGGCGTCTTCGGAGACGGTGGAGTCCCATCGGAGGACGATCTGCTGGGCTTTTTGGAGGCCGTTGTCCGGAGATTCCATGAACGGCGGTGAAATTGAAGGAAAAGATTCAAAGTTTAATTGAAGGGATGAAGGGTTTGGATCTTTGCATGAAGAAGAATGAAGAATCTGTGTGGCTTTTGACGTTTGGATTGGTTTTGTACAGCGTAGGTGAAGAATACAGAATTGAATAGACGACGATCCCTTTTTCTGCTTTATCAAAAAAACTCTTTCACGTTATTGTTTACCTTCATCATTTCAAAAATCAAAATTATTATTTATAATAATAATAATACTAATAATAATAACAACAACAACAACTCTGTCTCGTGCTACAACAACGTCAAAACGTGCGGTACTTTGAATTTATTTGATCAAATAAAAACTTAGTATAATAATTCGGAAAAAATTTATGCCAGAATGCAGTTAAACAAAAAACATATATAACACAAACACTATATTTAACTGGACACATTTTTGGAAAAGATTTATATCAAAAACATGAATTAACACGAATTTAGATCTTGTTTGTATATCATCTAAACATGTCTTATTGATTTATTGATAAATAAATAAGTTGTTTGTCAAATTAAAAAAAACTTTTGAAAATTGCATTTTGTAAAAGGGTAATAAGTTACTTTTCAAAAGCTAAAAATTATATGTTTTCAAAATGACTTATGGCTTATTGACATAAAATTACAAATTTACCTCACTCTTTACCCTTTGCCTAATAACCTTAAAATGGTGTCAATAAAAAATGTCTTTTTAGGTCATTTTAAAAATTCATTTTGGAAAAGATAATCCAAACACATTTTTAAAATTTCATTTCAAAAGGTCATAAGTTAATAAGCACTTTTAACAAAAAGTCATTTTAAGGTTAAATAAGCAATCCCAAACATGACCTTATACGAACTCTTACGTAAAATTAAACGTGCAAGAAAGAATTATTTTGAGTTAAGAAACAAAATGAGTAAATTAGGAAAACTCAATAAGAGATTAATTAAGATTTTATAAAGTTTTTAGAAAATTAAAGATAGAACCATTGCCCTAAAATCGTAGGCTAAAGCAAGGACGAAGCTTATAAGGGGCTTAGGGGTGCCCCGGCCCCCCTGTTTTTTTTCTCAGAATGGTCGATATAAAAGTATTTCGTCGAAAAATCCTTCGGTCCTCTTCGTTTTCTTCCTAAAAATCCTTCGACCCCTCCGTTTTCATCCTAAAAATCCTCCGGCCTCCTCCGTTTTTTTCTTAAAAATCTCTCGGTTCCTTCAGAGTTTTTTTCCAAGCTCCGTCACCGCTAAAGATTCCAGAAATAAAATCTCAAACTATAGGACTAACTAACTCCACCATCTAACATTGGTTTATTTTTGTTAAAATTAATGTTATTTATTTAATGAATCTATGAAGATGGAAAAGAAGGGGAAAAAAAAATAAAAGAAAGGCTGATGGAGATTCGGACCCATGCATGTAATATGTAAATTTATAAGCTTACCAACTCTCTCACCCAAACATTGATGTAGTAATATTGAAAAATTATTATTACTTAATCAAGAACGAAATGATCTTTGTTCTAACGATATTTAATAACTTTTCAAATATAAGATCACGGGTTTAAAACTCTTTCAAAACATACTAGAACTGAGGGGGTCAAAGGGTTTTCAAATGGTTTTCTTTGGAGATGGTTATCCTGGGTTTAAGTGTTGTTGGTTTCCGAGTCTTTGGCTTCGGTGATATTATGGGTTCAAGATATTGTTGGTCAAAAAATATCAAAGAAAATAAAAATAAAAAATCATCCAGTTTTGAATTATATATAATAATAAAATTAATAATAATAACAGTGTTGTAAAAATCGGCCTAGGCGGCCGCCTAGGCGCTAGGCGCCCACTTACTGTGTAATTTTTGGCCTAGGCGGTGCCTAGGCGCTAGGCGGTGCTAGGCGGGGTCTAGGCGGGCTAGGCGGGGCCTAGGCGGCCCGATCAGTTTTTTATTTTTTTTTCACTTTTTTGACTTTTTTTGGCTTTTTTTGACTTTTTTATGGTAAAAGGGGACCAATTTCATGATTATTTAGACATTTCTCAATCAAAAATCTTTAATATGTCTCTGAAACATCGAATCAAAGCAATTAACATCGAAATTTATCTCTAAACTTTGAACTCAGTGTTTAAGTTTGCACTTTAAAGTACTTTTTTTAGTATATTTAAGTATATTTTTTAAAATTATTTGAAGTATTATATTAAATTATTGATATTGATGTGTGTATATAATATATATTTGTAAAATTACATATAAAAATTCCAATCCGCCTAGCGCCGATTAATCCCGATTAATCCCTAGGCGGTACCTCGCCGCCCGACTAGCGCCTAGCGACTTTTACAACCATGAATAATAATAATAACTAGGTATATTCCTCCCGCGCGTTGCGGCGAGCTATCACAGTACACTACGTAGAACGGGTATTATATATCATTTGCAGAACTATAAGTTACATACTAAAATCAAATATCTTATCACGAACTAAAAACTAAACCCTAAATCCACACATTTTTTTTCTTCTTGTGTCAAAAGTGTGAAACTGAAAAGATATTATTCTTTTTTTTTATGTGTCAAAGTGTGAAACTCAAAAAGATATCACAATACACTCCTGGGAACGAGTATTATATTTCATTTGCATAAGCATAAGTTACATAGCAAAATCAAATCTCTCATCACAAACTAAACCTAAAATCATAAACCATAAATTGACACATTTTTTTTCTTGTGTCAAAAGTGTGAAACTTAAAAAGATAATATTTTTTTCTGTTTCTTCTTGTGTCAAAGTGTGAAACTATGAAAAAATTACTATTCTTTTTTCATGGTTTTTAATACTGTAATAATATAATATAGTAATAATAAGTTATCGATTAAATTACTCTTGTTTCTAAGTTTCATAAATTACTCACATAGTATCAAACCTTAAACATTTGTAAAACATATACACTTCTTATATCACAAAATTACTCACATAAATGACTAATTTACCCTTACTTAAGGGATATATGTTCTATAAATATTTAAAGTTTAGGATCATATAAGTAATTTAAAACTTAATGACAAATGGTTAAATGCTAGAAAACCATATAAATCATTTCGACAATTTACTAATAATAATAAAATTATTATTATTGTTAAGAATAACATAGTTTTTAGGTTTATCCTATAAATCTTTAACTTTGCTCACACTCTATAATAAATAAACAAGAGTGGTTTTATGACTTTTATAAATCGAAAATTTAGTTGTGACACACATCTTCTATTCCGTCCTTTTAAACAGTATAACCTTTATATATATTATTATTAATATATATATTAAAAACAAACTCAAATGAATAGTAATTATATATATATATTTTATTCAAATAGTAAATACACATATATATATGTATAGGGGAAGGTTCCATTGTTAACCCTCCCTTATAGCGTTAACCGCTTAACCCTTGCGTTTTTTGCCCGAATCTTAAATTTTTTTTTCATGGTTTTTATTTTGCAAAAATAAGGGGGGTTTCTTTTTTGTGTTTTTGCTAATTCATCACCGTTTAGAAGTTATTGTAAGTGTAAGTTACTTACACTTACTTACAAAACCGTATCTGATGCAGTAAATGTAAGTAAGTGTAAGTAACTTACACTTACAATAACTTCTAAACGATGATGAATTAGCAAAAACACAAAAAAGAAACCCCCCCTATTTTTACATAATAAAAACCATGAAAAAAAATTTTAAGATTCGGGCAAAAAACGCTAGGGTTAAGCGGTTAACGCTATTAGGGAGGGTTAACATTTGAACCTCTCCCTATATGTATATATATTATATTATATTGATTAGTAATTTACATACATATATATATATATATATATATGAATAGTGAAAAAATGTGGTCCTTTCCATGTTTTTATGGTGTTCGGAGAAAGTAACGGTGATTAATTTTTTATCATAAAAAATCGATGTTTGTTTAAAGATTTGTGTATTTTTTTAATTCAATCAGTTGGTTGTCGATGAAAAATATTTTGTGACTAAATTTTTCTATTATTTTCGTAACATATTTGCACGGATTTTGTATGATTTTTTATGAGAAATTTACATAAGGTTTGTGATGATAAATTTGATTTTGCTATTTAACTTATACATATGCAAATGATATATAATACCCGTTATCTAGAGTGTATTGTAATAATCCGCCGCAACGCGCGGGGGATAAAACCTAGTTTATATAAATTACCTTTTTACTTTGAGATGCCTTTTCGGCTAGAATCATGTTCTCGGTAACACCATAACAACTAACGCAGGTTACCTAAGTGGATAGCAATTTCGGGTGTTTTTACTAAAATGAAAATAAGGAAATTAGATGTTGGGTGAGGTAAAAATATTTAAAGTAATTTCTAAGTAAAAATAATTTGATTAATTTAAGGTGAAAATATATCATTTCTCCGTGATTATGCAGAATGCTTTTGCATGCAAAACATATGAAATCTTCTCGAACCAATGATCAGTTTTTCGGAGGACTGTTGACGAGCCGAACTGAATGAGGGTGCGCTCGTGCTTAGCTCGTTTACAAACCTAGCGGCTCGGGTTGATTAGGATTTGCAAAATCGAGCCAAATGTTGTGTTCGTTGCTAGACTCGTTTTAAAACCGAGCGGCTCGGCTTGGCTTGGTTTTGCTCGGTTTCAAAATAAAATCTAACGCGAACCCGTCATCAGTTTAGTTTCAACGCCGGTTTTTTTCGAAAACATTTGGTCAGCAGGTTCTAAAGTTTGAAGCCATAGTGAACGGTTTGGTTTATGGTTTTCACTAAAAAACCAGTCGTTAAAAACCCGAACCGGACTTTATGATACACACACATATTAAATAGATACATAGATAAGTTTATTGATTTAGACATCATTTACACACACACACATATATTTGAGCTCACAATGCAAGTAGTGAATCTCAAATAATAAAACGATTTGTTTTTATTTTTAACGGGTCAAACATTTCAAATCTAAAATGCCCAAGCTCTAAACCAAACCGCTTAACGGTTTGTTTTGCTTTTAATTCTTAATGGTTCGGTTTTGGTTATTATTATTCAAAAACCGTTAATAACGGTTAGGTTTATGGTTTTATCCAAAAACTATAAAAACCGGTTCCTTGAATAACCTTATACGAAAGCATAAAAAAATTAAAATGTATGAATAGTTCGTAAACATTATTATACATTAGTTTGAATACACCAACATCATTCATCTTTAAAAACTTGAAACATGTTAGTGTTAATAAAAATTTATATATATGTATAACTTAGTTATACTTAAATGAGCCAAATCGAGCAAGCCAAACGAGCGAGCCAAATGAGCGACTATCCGAGCGAGCGAGCTTAACTTAGCTCGTGCTCGGCTTGTTTTGAAACCGAACCGAGCGTGCTCGGCTCGTTTAAAACCGGGCGAAATTTGAACGAGAAATTTTCAAACTTTTTCCGAGCGAGCGTCGAGCGACGAACATTTTAGACGACCCTCGTTTTTCGACAGTTAAAATGGATTAAAGTTATGTATTTTATTAAAACAATATTTTTTTATAAAATCGTTGACAAACGGTAAAATACATGTGATTGATTATATAGATTCTTGTAAAGTTATATTTTTATTAAATATGTCTTATATTCTTAATTTTTTTATTTGTATTTTTAACCTTAATATTTAAATTAAATATATAACCATTTACAATTTGTGTCTTGCTAAAAACATATTAATATGAAACTTAGATACATGGAACATTAATTTAGAGTCATGATTATTATTTTTAACTTTTCTTTTGTTTTAAAAATGTTTTTTTTTAATTTTCATATTAAGTGTTTAACTTTATATTTATGGAATAGGATTATGTCTCATGCTTGATATTGAAAATATTGATTTTTATTTTCTGTATAACATATGTTCATTTGCGGTCGTGAACCATTTGTGAACAAATTCACATCCTTAAGGAACAAACAAGAGCAAAAAATTATGTTTTGTTAGTATTCCTGAACCATTCGTGAATATGTTAAAAGTAAAAGGAACGAACATAAACAATAGGTCATTTAGGTTATTTACAACGCTATCCATGAATATATCTCTCATGCAAGATATACCTTTTGCAAGCCGACGACTTCGAAAGTTCGCACGAAAAATGATTTTATTATGAGAAACAAAATTTTTGTGTGTACATTTGACAATAAAATAAATGAGTAAATTACATATATGGTTCATGTGTCATGTGTTTTGTTAGTATTTCACTCTAGGTTTATAGGTTTTATAAATTACTCATATGTTTTTAAACTTTAGATATTTATAACACATATAATCGTTAGGTCACTAAATTGTTCTCGCATATAAGAACTATATGTGTTGTAAATGTTTAAAGTTTAGGAACATATAAGTAATAAATGAAACTTATGAACCAAAAGTGAAATATTAACAAAACCATAGGAACTATTTTGGTAATTTACTCTAAATAAAACTAGGCTAGAAAATAAATATTTATCTGTCAATTTACTAAATAGGAGACACCCTTGATGCAAGTAACTAAAGCACTCTAGGCGCGGGTGTATGAGCCTTTATTTTATCGAAATAATAAACATTTAATCTAACAAAATAGTTGAGTGGTTAACCTTATAAATATTTTTTTTAACAGCAATAATCATACTTCTAAATTACATCTAAATACATTTTACTTGAATTTGAACCCAAGACATGCTTTATAAGAGACAATGCCTCTACCAACTCGACTAGTCTGGCTAACCTTATAAATAGTTATTTAGGTGATTGCATATAAATATCGTATTAATGTTCATATGCCAACAACTTGATTGTAAATAATGTATTCCTTTCACAATTACTAAAGATTAAACACTGAATAAAAATTCGAGGCTCTTCACCAATGGTTACGTTAAAAACCTCATTTTTTTACCTTGACTTGAGACCGACTATAATCAACCAAATTTTTTTATGAATTTATAAATTACAAACCTTCCATAAGTATTAGAAAAGAAATAATTTTATTTGGATATTTCTTGTATTCTTGTTTCTTTTAAAACCCATAAACTAAAAAAAAGACACAGGTTAGAAAAACCAACTATATATATATATATATATATATATATATATATATATATATATAATTAAAACCTTTAAGCCTTTGTTTGAGCTACTTAACCCATTAGAGTGACTATGGATTTAAATCCTGTAGCTTGCATGTTTGATGATATTTATTGATATGAGTTGATTGATGCCACTATAAAAACTATAGATGATTTCCTCAAATTATTATTATTATTATTATTATTATTATTATTATTATTATTATTATTATTATTATTATTATTATTATTATTATTATTATTATTATTATTATTATCCTTTTGTGATTCCTACTTAGATATTGTATCTACTATCATTATTGTCTTTTTAATCATCTTCTCTCCTAATAATGCATAGTCACCTACAAAAGATAATTGATATAGGTCCAGGTATATTTTTGTTTTTTATAAAATAACTAATCTACTGGTTTGTTTGTTATTTAACTAATTTTAAATGGATAGTAGATATGAAAGAGATTAAGGTAACATGAGAAAAAGAGATACGGCTATATAGCTGTCTAATGCATCACTTGTAATACGATAGTTACTACTTACTAGTGTAGTTAGAGGGGTTTGTAAACCTTTATGATCAGAATATTAGGATAATGAAGTGCTTCATTGATACCATACCAAAACTATGTGTGTTTATTTTCAAATATCCCAAAATTTTTTAGATATATATTTTAGTATCCCTATACGAATTTAGAAAAAAAATTAAACTTTTTTAAAAATATATATTTCGGATATTCGGATATCTGAAAATTATCTAAATATCTGAAATATTCCAAATATCCGATAAGTTATCCAAAATATCTGAAAAAATATCCAAAATATCCAAAAAAATATCTGAATGTTCGAAAAAACTATTTCGTATATTGGACATCTGAACTATCCCAAAATTTTCAAAATAGGTATCCGAACTTTTCGGATGTTTCGGATTTTCAAATATTTCGGATTCGGATACATATTTTTTTGAACGGTCCTAACCAAAACACGTTGCAACCCATGTATGCCGCCCCCATTGAGCGGTTAGTAGGGCCATTATATGTATTCAATATAAAACCTAAAGCAAAATGAGTATATATGTTGATTGTACTACAACCATTATGTATTTAATACAAACTAATAATTAAGTGTCTAATATGCAACACCAAAACCAAATAAGGGTGTGCAAAGGAGAGGTGCAAAAGACACAATTTTATGGTTGAAAGATGATTTACAGACAAAATAGAAAGAATAAGAAAAAGGAAAAAGCTAATCATACATTGACGTGAAAAAAAAAAAGGAATAATGAAAAGTGAGAGGGATGAAAATGCTCTTTCTTCCTTATTGTTGTCTTATATATTGAATTGGTTTTGTATTTAGAGATCATTATATATTCTATATAATGCAAAAAGATATTAAAGTGAGTTTCATAATAAGAAAAAAGAATTTATACTAAGGCTTCATCCAATGCATCCTTAAAGGCGGGTGCATGTTCTACGTGGACATAGTGATGCGTATAGGTATTCCTGATTAAAAGTGAGTTATGTTCATCTCAGAATTGAAGACTTATACATGAAGTATAAGCCTATGCCACGTATAGTTCAAAAAAATTAAAAAATGTTTATAAACTTTAAATTAAAAAAAATTGGTAACATTAAAAATCTAGTTTTACAAAATTAAACTTTTTTAACGTTTAATAATTTAAACATTAACAAGAATTATTTATAATGTTTGTCATTTTTATTATTAATTTCACTAATTTAATATTATTTTGTTTTAATAAATACATGTATGATACAATACACAATATATATATATATATATATATATAAACAAATAAACAACCAATCAAAACAAAACACATAATATATACATGTATAAAAGCTTACACTGTCGTTTGTCTTTCGTTAGCTGTTCGTACAAAGCTCTACGTGGCGTACAACATCCAATCATTGTGTAGAGATGTTAGTCCTTGATGTACGAAGTTCTATACGTGGCGTAGAGTGCCCTGCGTTACGTATAACATCCAATCATTGTCCAGAATGTTAGTGCTGCATGTTGTAGGTGGCATAGAGTGCCTTACGCCACATATAAAGACCTATATGTGACGTAGGAAACTGTACTACACGTATGAGTGGTGTTAGGAATGACAATGGGCTGGGTTTGGGATGGGTTTGAGTAATCGCAGTCCCCTACCCGCTTATAAAAGTATGTCTCATACTCGTCTCAAAACCTATCGGAAACCTATCGGGTATCCCGGTGGGTTTTGGGTATACTCGTCAGTTAGCTAAATATTCTCGTTGAGAATAACTGGCTTAAAACACATCACGTATAGGGTAACTAATAATAATCATATTTTTTTATAACCAAAAACTATATGTTAAATATGCCAAGAACAAACTATTAATATATCAAATAACATGAAATTTCAAAATGTCATAAGTAGATTACCATCGTTCAAGATAAACCAAAAAATAACAATTATTAACAAAATGGTTTAAAAAAAGTATTGTAGTTGCTACAAAAAAAACAAAGATAAAAAAAGAAAAAAAATTCTATGAACAATTTCTAAAGTTCAAAAGGAATAAAAAAGAAACAAATTCAAATACATATAAATTGGTATTTATAATCGGGTACACATGACGGGTAAATGGATATATATAATCGGATAATCGGGTCGCGTAAACGGGTATATGAACAAGTCCAAGCCCGTCTCATACCCGCAAAAATTTTAAAAATTAATCACATACCTGGCCCAATACCCATCGGGTTTGAAAATACCGTCTCATATGTAGCGGATTTTGGGGTAAATCCATCGGGCTCGGGTTTTTTTGCTATCTCTAAGTGGTGTGAAAATATAGAATTGGTTGTAAGATTAATGTAGGATATGGGTTCACGTTTTTATTATAAAACAATAATAAAATATACATAATAACGATACACTCGTTATTCGTAAGAAATAATTTAGTACATTACTGGTTACAAGACTAAAATAAAAGAATATAAATTACTAATTTATATACGAAACATGTTTTGATGCATGTCTTCGTTGGGTACTTCAAATAGCGAGTCTTCAATCAAGCATCTTGATGAGCCGGTCACAAATACTTCAATACGCTTATGTCTTCCACCTATTCTTCATTGACATAGAATAAACATGTTGATGATTATGGTTGAGGCACGTATTCAATACGCTTCCCTTAAAACAGATTCCACGCCTCTTCTCAAGACGAACGCGTCTGTCTCCCATGGTACAACAACCGAAACAGTTTGTGTACTGCCGGGATGAACCTAACACCTGAAAAGAATATCTTAAACAAGAGCTTGAAGAGTTGAGAAAGTTGGAAATTCTTGTGAGATTGTATGTAGTATCCTTTTCAACACCTTAACAAGACAACATATGTCTTCTATTTATACTACATGAATAGAATACCAAGAGTCTTGACATAATACATATAATAAATATATGTAATTTGAAGAGTCTTGTCATAATACATATAATAAATATATGTAATTTGAAGAGTCTTGATTTAATTGAGTAATATGAAAAGTCTTTGATTTTAATTCATATTAAATTTGAAACTATTCAAATTTCCAACAATCCCCCACATGAATAAAATCAACTCATACACTCAAGCGTTAAGACACAATTTCAGCGGTTGAGTATTGCAGGAGAAGTAGGTGTTCCCTTTGAACTTTCCTTTGTGAAGTATACTTAGTCTCCTAGCAGTTAGTAGACGCGATGTCCTTGAACTAAACCCCTTTTTACGTAGACGTTATTATACTTCACACAATACTCTTCCTGGTCTGGTTAACCCCTCATTGTCGTGTCCGTTATGGTCATGGAACACTATCCTGGTTCTGCGAGAACTCTAGGAATTATGCCCCAAAATTCCATTCGAAGCGACCCCACTTCTCTCTAGCATAGGTGATTTGTCCACAAATCATTAAAAGCATTTTGGCTATCATGATTTACACAAATCATTAACCATATATTATGCTTAGCCTCACACAACAATGTCACTGATTGTTATAGGAATGGACTAGGACGTATTTAAACACCCTTTTATAGTTTAGGAGGATATATATCAACATATTTATATGTATTAGCTTATACATCCATTGTACAACTATGTCCCCCCACAGTGACCATCCTAGATATATGAATTAGTTGTCCTATTGAACCTAGATCTTGGGATCTCCAATTAACAAGGTTAGGTTTCCTTCAAATATCTCTTTACATGGGCTTTAGTAACATTCCTCAACTTAATCTCTCATGTTATTGGATCCGAAACATTATCTTTGACTTCACCAAGTCAACAACGATAATTTGAAATTGAGATAAGTTGTTATAACGTGTTCTTGACTTACAAGTCATACTAGCCCTTTTTTCAATTTATAAGACTATAACCAGTGATCTCAACTTGGATCAATTTATAACCATGTCTTTAGAATGATTTGAAACTCATTTCAAGGCTAAACACGTTTCACCATGCCTTTGGTAAGCTTTTTCAAATATCTAACTACAATTTGAATTTTACAAATTGACATTTGAGTTCAATCAACTTGATTGACTCTGTATAACCATCGTGTACCCCCACTTGGTCAAGAATTTGCAATATTTATTTGGATTACTAAAAATCTTATTACAAAATCTTTCACATACTTGTATTAAGTGCAAGCAACCCCCACATTTGAGTCTTATTAGATAACCATTTTCTAATTATTAAAATTGTGCTGTGAAAAGTTCTCCTTTTTCACAAGAGATTGAGAAACTTCTCAAATACTATCTCTTACAAACTCTAGAGGGTTGTTTCATAAATGACACATTCCCCCACATTGCTTTCACTTTGATTAAGTTTAAGCAATTTATCTTTTGATGTTTTTGACACATGTGATAAGATATCAAACATATATACATCATTGTGTCACTAAGTTCATCCAATGAACCGAAACTCATTCTCATGTCATCACATATATTGAATGTTTAAAGTTAATTTAATCTCCGCAGAGCATCTAAATTAACATGTATTAGTCTAGCATGCTTTAGACTAAATTATTAGCACGTGAACAGAAGATGCATCATTCTGATCAATCACAGCTCCTATAGATAACACATTATCTCTACAAACATTCATATCTTAGTTTAGACAAGAATGATGAGATTTTTTTTAATCCTTAGTTTAAGGAAAACTCATAACCATATTTAACTTCATCCATTATGTAGGATCATAACTCATTTGCCTTTAATCTATAAGGCTTCACCATTTAATCATAAGAACTTAAACATATATCTTAACTCAAGTCACTTTGGTGAACACATTCATCAACATATGATGAATGCTATTTGCATAAAATCACTAGACTCTTGAGATATAATCAATAAGATTGATACTCAACAATATGACATCCCGTGTGTCTAAAGTGATTTATACATTTATATTGTTGTTTCAATGAAACCATATATTAGGATACTTGTCACACCCCCACCCCTCGTCACCTCGTGTCTGGCCTGACGTCACTGAACCGATTGCGGAAGCATAGTGGTGATGTCTCCGAGGTGAGGGGTGACTTACTTGAACCAATATCATAAGCACACAGATTAACTTAAAATAAATACAATACCGGGTTTCGTCATTACAATCAGTATCTTAATTTACAACTAAGTTTATTACACAACTGACTTATTTAATTACTAGTGTTTGAAGTGCTGCCTCACCGAGTGTCACTGTTTTCCTGCAAAAAGATTTAAATTTGAAACGTCAGCACAAAGCTGGTGAGATCGACAGTTCATTTTAAAACAATATGATATGATAAGCACGTTCTCAAAAGTTCAGTTCTGGATAACCATGGGACCTGTATCTAGTTCCTTTCGGACGTCTAGTCTGTCTCAAGATATTACCCGTCGGTACATATCTTAATGCCTCATTATCTTAATGTCTATCATACCATTAAGAAGTTCAAGAAACAGATAACAAACATTCACACAAGGGGAGATGCAATCCTCCCAGCGAATGGGGTGTCAACCAATAGTACTATCAATGTTTTCTGCTCGGCCACACATGGGTTCACTAGATACAGTTCAAAAATGAGGACTTTCAGTGTCATGATAGAGTTCAGTCTACAGGCCAAATCCCATGAAATCCCACAAAAGTCACAACAATCACATGAAATCACACAGATATCAGTGATACATATCATATGTTCATTAAAAGTTCAACAATGTTCCCCGATGTTTATAAAAGATTAAAAATAAAAGGGGTTGTACGAAACTCACCTGATGATAATAGGGTAGCAGAGTATCACCAAACTGATAGTATAGAGATGATTCTGCATTTAATTATATTTAATAAGTTATTTATATTCTAGTTTACTGATTAGATCCTTCTGAACGTTCAATGTCAAAGACATTGCTTAGTAAATCATCAACTCGATATTAATTATCTATTTAATTAATTTAATGTCATATCATACAATGTATGATAATGTAGGAACCTACATTGCATTAGATTCCTAACACAAAGTTGATGACACTCTAGATTAATCAGAATAATCTCAGATTAACCAAATAGTTAATGTTGTTGATTATAATGCTAAAACAGTTTCTAGATGATTTAATGGCTTAGGAGTGATTAATCCTTATTATTGATTACCCAAATATCATGAAATATCACAATGTAGCATTAGAATAGGTGAAATAACCAGATTTAACATACTAATCTGACTGTTATCACAAACATCAGATAATCATTCCAATGAGTATGTTAATGATTATGATTAGTTTGAAACACTTGGATTTAACCTTTGCATTTCAAAGATTAATCAAACTAAACACCTACATTGTCATAATCAAATGGTTTAAACCATTATAATCATGGGTATGATTTCATGAAAATCGGGCATTACAACGGATCAAAACAAGGATTTAACCGTTAGAACTTCGTGTTCTTCGTTTATAATCAATCCTAGCCATCATCTAGGCAATAATCAACAATCCTAACTATCTCATTACGTTCAAAATCAAGATCTAATCAATCAAAATCAAACTAGAAGGTTAAAATGAACCGTTACCTGTTCTGACGAATTTCTGCGCGTATAACAACGATCAGGACTTGAAAATACGATCCGTGGCACGATCGGGATATTTAGAAGGCTTTGATTTGAAGTATGAAGGTGTTAGGAAACCATTTTTTCGCCTGGAGGTCGCTTGGGGTCGAAGAATTGCGTTTTTGAGTCTTTCCAGACGTTCTTATCGTTTAAACAAAATTTTTGCCGACATAGTCCCTGGGCGCATAGCCTGAACTGGAGAGTTGGGGGCTAGGCGTACCGCCTGGCGTGTTTTTCTTCCAATATTTGATTTAAACTTCGTTTCGCGATTCCGGGAGCATACGAACTCCGTTTTGCGCGCGGTTTTCGCCCACGTTCATCATTTTTCACATACTATCAATCCCCAATAACAAAAGTTACTAAATCCTTGTGGATTTCAAGCACGACCAAATGTGCTCACGTCATTAATGCCGAATTCTTCGTACGCAACTGTCACAGTCTCCTCCTGTTAGAGGAATTTCGTCCCGAAATTTAATGAAGACTTACATTAAGACAATTGTTTATGAGAATAGATGTGGGTACTTTGCTTTCATTTGATCTTCACGTTCCCATGTATATTCGGGTCCTCGCTGCGAGTTCCACCGCACTTTAACAATTGGTATGCGGCTACGTTTTAACACCTTCATTTCTCGATCCATTACCTCTACTGGTTCTTCACTGAATTGAAGTTTTTCGTCAATATGAATCTCTTCGAGAGGTACGATCAATGATTCATCAGTTAAACATTTCTTCAGATTAGATACATGAAAGACATCGTGAATGTTACTGAGTTCAAGAGGTAATTCAAGTCTGTAGGCTACTGGTCCAATTCGTTCAAGAATTTTAAACGGCCCTACAAATCTTGGCGAAAGTTTACCTCTCTTTCCAAATTTGAAAATGCCTTTCCAAGGTGACACTTTTAACATTACTCGATCACCTACTTGAAATTCGAGTGGTCTACGGCGATTATCAGCGTAACTCTTTTGACGATCGCGAGCAGCTTTGATTCGTTCCTGAATAAGTGCGATCTTATCAGTTGTTTCTTGAATGAATTCTGGGCCGATGATTTGACTTTCACCTACCTCTGACCAACAGATAGGTGATCTACACTTCCGTCCATAAAGTGCTTCGAATGGAGCGCATTGAATACTGGTATGGTAGCTGTTATTGTATGAGAATTCAATAAGTGGAAGATGAATATCCCAGCTACCTCCAAAATCAATTACACAGCTTCTGAGCATGTCTTCAAGAGTTTGATTTGTTCGTTCAGTCTGCCCGTCAGTTTGTGGATGATAAGCTGTGCTCATATTGATTTGCGTGCCCAGAGCATTCTGAAGAGTTTGCCAAAATCGTGACATAAATCGACTATCTCTGTCGGAAATGATAGAGATCGGTACTCCATGTCGAGATACAATCTCATTAACATAGAGTTTAGCGAGTCGATCCATAGAATAATCTTCCCGGATGGGTAAGAAATGCGCAGATTTCGTAAGGCGATCAACGATAACCCATATAGAGTCATGATTACGTGATGTTCTGGGTAATTTAGTAATGAAATCCATAGAGATCTGATCCCATTTCCACATGGGAATCTCAGGTTGTTGCAATAACCCAGAAGGTCGTTGATGTTCAGCCTTAACTTTGAGACATGTTAAACATCGATCCACGTATTCAGCTATGTGTTTCTTCATTCCAGGCCACCAGTAAAAGTCCTTAAGATCTTTATACATTTTATCAGCACCTGGATGAATAGAATACCTGGATTTATGCGCCTCATCCAAGATAATAGTTCGAGAGTTACCGAATAGGGGAACCCACATTCGGTCTTTGAAATACAATAGTCCATCGTCTTTGGTATCGAGTTTCTTATCTAATCCTCTTAGTCCCTCAGCAGAATAGTTTGTTGCTTGTAAAGCTTGTTGCTGAGCGTCTTTGATTTGAGGAATTAGACTGGTTTGAATAGTCATACCTAACGCTTTCACACGTAAAGGCTTGACTCGTTCCTTGCGACTTAAAGCATCAGCTACAACATTTGCTTTGCCTGGGTGATAACGAATCTCACAGTCGTAATCGTTCAACAGTTCAACCCAACGCCTCTGTCGCATGTTCAACATTTTCTGATCTAGAATGTGTTGGAGGCTTTTGTGATCAGTGTATATAATACACCTAGTTCCGTATAGATAATGTCTCCAAATCTTGAGTGCAAACACTACTGCACCAAGTTCTAGATCATGTGTGGTATAGTTCTTCTCATGTACTTTCAGTTGTCGAGAAGCATAAGCAATTACCTTATCCTTCTGCATTAGAACACACCCAAGACCTTGACGTGAAGCATCACAATACACTGTGAAGTTATCCGTACCTTCCGGTAGTGCCAATATAGGTGCATTACAGAGTTTGTGTTTCAATAGTTGGAACGCCTCCTCCTGTTGAAAACTCCATATAAACGGTTGATTTTTCTGTGTCAATGTAGTCAGTGGCAAGGCTATCTTTGAAAAGTTCTTGATAAACCTGCAATAATAACCTGCCAACCCCAAAAATTGGCGTATTTCAGTCGGGGTTCGTGGTGTTTCCCATTGTTTCACCGCCTGAATCTTACTGGGATCCACTTGAATACCGTTTTGATTTACTACATGACCAAGAAATTGAACTTCTCGTAACCAGAACTCACACTTGGATAATTTGGCATATAATTTTTCACGTGCCAAAAGTTCTAAGATTAATTGCAAGTGTTGAGCATGCTCTTGTTGATTTCGAGAATAAATAAGAATATCATCAATAAACACAATCACAAATTTATCCAGATAAGGTCTACATACTCGATTCATCAGATCCATGAAAACTGCTGGTGCATTTGTTAAACCAAACGGCATTACTAGAAATTCGTAATGTCCGTATCGAGTTTTGAAAGCAGTTTTAGGAATGTCATCATCATGAATACGTAACTGATGATATCCAGATCTTAAATCGATTTTTGAAAAATAAGTAGCACCTTGTAGTTGATCAAACAGATCATCGATACGAGGTAGTGGATAACGGTTCTTGATTGTCAGTTTATTGAGTTCCCTGTAGTCAATACACATTCTGAATGAACCATCCTTCTTTTTCACAAAAAGAATAGGTGCTCCCCAGGGTGAGAAACTAGGTCTGATAAAACCTTTGTCTAACAGTTCTTGCAATTGACCTGAAAGTTCTTGCATTTCGGATGGTGCAAGCCGATACGGGGCTTTAGCAACAGGTGCTGCACCTGGAATCAAGTCGATTCGAAATTCAACTTGTCTCACTGGGGGTAATCCTGATATGTCCTCAGGAAAAACTTCAGGAAAATCCTTGACTACTGAGATATCTGTGATTTGTTTGGGTGAAGAATTGTGCTCAGTCACATGTGCCAGGAAAGCATAACAGCCTTTCCTTAAGAATTTCTGAGCTTGCATACAAGATATGAGACCAAGTTTTCTACCTGCTCGTTCTCCTTGAACTATCAGTGTATTACCGTTAGGTAATGGAATACGGATCACCTTGTTTTGACACACAACTTCCGCTTGGTTATCAGAAAGCCAGTCCATACCAACAACAACATCAAAGCTCCCAAGCTCAATAGGAAGTAAATCAATTTTGAAAAGATGGTTATTCAAATTCAAGGAACATCCTTGAATAACACTGTTAGTTTTGATCAACTTGCCGTTAGCAAGTTCAATAACATAAGGAGTTTCTAGATCTACCGTAGGCAATGAAATTAATGATGCAAATTCAGGAGAGATAAAGCTCTTATCCGCTCCTGTGTCAAACAAAACTGATGCGTATAGATTATTAAGAAGAAACGTACCAGTAACAATATTTGCATCATGTCTCGCCTCGGTCGCACCAATCTGAAAAGCTCTCCCCCTAGCTTCAGTTCTCGGATTGGTGTTATTGTTCGGACAGTTTCGTATGAGATGATCAGGACTTCCACATTTGTAACATGACCGGTTGGTTTGAGTGGTTTGTCGTGGTGCTTGGTTTGGTGTCTGAGCAGGAAAGTTGCAATATTTAGCATAATGTCCAACTCGGTTACAGTTCAGACAAACAGGACATGGTCCCGTGTGATGGAGTGGACACTTATTGCATTTGGGCGCCTGCCCAATATAAGTTTTCCTCTCAGGAACATTTGCACCATAGTTCTTCACCGTTGGTTTGTTCTGACTGATCTCAGCCGGAGCCTTCGCCTTGGTTTTGCCAAACCACTTTCGTTTGGTACCTTTTGACACATTCGAGGTACCGACATCACTACGACTATGAGCCGTCTGAGGTTTCAAAGACAAAGTACCACTCCTTACCGCCTCATTGGTAAGCTTAGTGGTCAAAAGAATCGTATGTTTCAGGGTTGTAGGTTCAGCAGCAGTCACCATTCCCCGGATCTGGGGAATCAAACCCTTAATGTACTTCTCGATTAAAGCTGCTTCCGTAGGAAACATATCGGGAAGTAAACAAGAGAGTTCATGAAAACGATCGGTGTAAGCCAGACAATCAGCACCGATCATAGAATGATTCCAAAATTCCTCTTGAAGTTTTTGAATTTCAGTGATTGGGCAGTACTCTGATCTAATCAGAGTTTTGAAATCATTCCAGCCCATCGAGTCAACTGTGGCTGAACCCAAAGTCTTGGCCTGGGTATTCCACCAGGTCAAAGCTGAGTCTTTCAAAGAACAGGCAGCATAAGACACCTTATGCTCCCCCAAACACTGACTGATTTTAAGCTTAGTTTCCATCTCCTCAATCCACCTTATTAGACCAGCCGCTCCTTCTTTGCCAGTAAAAGTCGGAGGGTTACAAGAAGCAAAATACTTGTAAGTACATCCCTGTCGTGGTGGATCAGGAACAATGGTAGTTGTACCGGTAGTGGTATGAGTTTCAACGTGACCACCTGTAGCATTATGCTCAACATGATCGTGTTCCCCACCAGAACCTGTGGTGATATGTGGTTGGTGTTGTGTCAGAACACCACAAGCAGATAATTGTTCACGCACAATACGAGCTATCATAGCTTCATTTGTTTCAGATCCGCTTGTACCAGCAGGTGGAACAATGCCTGCTCCAGGGTTCACTGGTGGAGTAGTATTCGTTTCCAAGTTCCTAGGTGGAACTACGTTCACTTCCGGATTGATACGTGGTTCCGGATTTGATTCAACATTCACAGGTGGAATTTGATTCGGTTCAGGGTTTGTAATGTTCTTAGCAGCTTTCTTAGCTGGTCGACCTCTTTTAGGAGCCATTAATCTGCTCACACGCAGACAAATTCAGGTCAGTTTAAGAACATTAAAGATATAACCCGTTCTATCACATAATTTACAATCACATTCAGTTACACTGAAAAATTGCATTGACATGTGATATAAGAATACAGTATAACTACATGAATTTAGTCCAGACATATACTCGATACACACAGATCACACAATTGTTCGTAGTTATACTTAGCCCTGTTATTTCAAAAACATGTTAGAGTCTTACCCAGCTCATTGCATTGCAAAACATGTTTTTAAAGATATGTTCATACAGGACTAGGATATGTTCTCAGTTCATGCACTAAGTTCCCATATAACCAATAGATATGTTCTCGTACAGTATGGCTCTCGTACTGTACTTTAGTTACAGACACATTCACAATTAGATACGTTCACAATTCAGACATGTTCTCGTACAGTATGGCTCTCGTACTGTACTTTAGTTACAGACACATTCACAATTAGATACGTTCACAATTCAGACATGTTCTCGTACAGTATGGCTCTCGTACTGTACTTAAATAACATATATATTTGCATACAGTATTGCTCCCGTACTGTATTTCAGCAAAATATATATATTTTAGTTCGATATATTCGCATACAGTATTGCTCCCGTACTGTATTTCAGCGAAATATATATTTTAGTTCAACATGTTCTCATTTTAGTACATTCGCATACCGTTATGTTCTCACACAGAAGAATTAATTATAGTTCACACACAAAGTTCATTGTACAAACATATATACAAAAACACCCATATATTACAGTACCATAGTTTTATACATACAGAGTTTTAATACAACCAAAAGTCATGATACTCTAAACCAACAACATCATACACTACATCTCACAAACTCGGGATCTGTCCATACCAAAATATCCCGCTCTCACAACTACTGATCACACTATATCACATCATATGTACAATAAAGTCACAACTGTTCTGCATCCAATCAACCCTCACCGCAGAAAATACCATAATCCGTCCAACACCATGGCTATAATGACCAACCCTATAGCCACACATAATAACCTAGCCTCTAAGCTCATGCCCTCTAGCACTCCCATCATCACTATCACTCGCTGCCAGAATGCAGCTATCATCCCCTGAATCATGGTTCTCCTCATCCTCTCCTCGATCATAGCCCGCCAAACTTGCGAGCCAGCATCCAGTGCATTCATCTGTTCCATCAACAACAGATGATATGTGAGTATCTCAAACACAGTGGTACGTGTATCTTCCCCAATAGCACGAGACTCCTGTAACTCTAGTCGAGTCCCCTGAAGATCTAATGTCACCTGGCGAAGCTGTGCCCTAAACTCCGCCTGCTGTGAGGACTCTCCTACCTCATGTACAGTGTCAGGCTCATCCCTAGGCGCCATCTGACGTCTAATAGGAAGACCTGTCGTCTTGCGAGCTTGGCCTCGCATACGTCTGAGTCCATCCCATGCTGGAGCTCTCGGTGGAGATGGCATAGGTGCTGGTTCAGGTGCTGGTGCTGGTGCTGGTGGTACAGGTGCATCAGCCTGAGAAGCAGCTGCAGATGCCTCCGATGGATCGGAGTCAGAACCCGAACTTGAGCTCGGAGTATCGTCTAGTATCACGTAAGGAAACCGCTGATAAATGTATCTCTCTCCTTGGTCTGCCATCGCTGTATAAACAGAATACTCGAATCAGTACCATGAAAAAAAAATATATTGAATAATAACATTCAACATACACCTGATGTCCGACGTTTTCCCTATACTAACACAACTATTCGTCTTTATAGTTATTGAGGTTCTGCTTGAATTAAAGTAAACTAGAACGCACAAGTGTTGCAAATTCCAGTTGTGCTGGCCAGTCAAAACTGTAATTTGTACTACTTGATTATTCTGGCTTAATTCAAAACAAGTTTTGTTCGTTAAACATGTTCGGTGCTCTCTGTGTAACTATTCGAGCCTATGGTTATAGTCTAGGTTTCTAAGTCAACCTAATTCTCTATAACCTGTGGCTCTGATACCACCCTGTCACACCCCCACCCCTCGTCACCTCGTGTCTGGCCTGACGTCACTGAACCGGTTGCGGAAGCATAGTGGTGATGTCTCCGAGGTGAGGGGTGACTTACTTGAACCAATATCATAAGCACACAGATTAACTTAAAATAAATACAATACCGGGTTTCGTCATTACAATCAGTATCTTAATTTACAACTAAGTTTATTACACAACTGACTTATTTAATTACTAGTGTTTGAAGTGCTGCCTCACCGAGTGTCACTGTTTTCCTGCAAAAAGATTTAAATTTGAAACGTCAGCACAAAGCTGGTGAGATCGACAGTTCATTTTAAAACAATATGATATGATAAGCACGTTCTCAAAAGTTCAGTTCTGGATAACCATGGGACCTGTATCTAGTTCCTTTCGGACGTCTAGTCTGTCTCAAGATATTACCCGTCGGTACATATCTTAATGCCTCATTATCTTAATGTCTATCATACCATTAAGAAGTTCAAGAAACAGATAACAAACATTCACACAAGGGGAGATGCAATCCTCCTAGCGAATGGGGTGTCAACCAATAGTACTATCAATGTTTTCTGCTCGGCCACACATGGGTTCACTAGATACAGTTCAAAAATGAGGACTTTCAGTGTCATGATAGAGTTCAGTCTACAGGCCAAATCCCATGAAATCCCACAAAAGTCACAACAATCACATGAAATCACACAGATATCAGTGATACATATCATATGTTCATTAAAAGTTCAACAATGTTCCCCGATGTTTATAAAAGATTAAAAATAAAAGGGGTTGTACGAAACTCACCTGATGATAATAGGGTAGCAGAGTATCACCAAACTGATAGTACAGAGATGATTCTGCATTTAATTATATTTAATAAGTTATTTATATTCTAGTTTACTGATTAGATCCTTCTGAACGTTCAATGTCAAAGACATTGCTTAGTAAATCATCAACTCGATATTAATTATCTATTTAATTAATTTAATGTCATATCATACAATGTATGATAATGTAGGAACCTACATTGCATTAGATTCCTAACACAAAGTTGATGACACTCTAGATTAATCAGAATAATCTCAGATTAACCAAATAGTTAATGTTGTTGATTATAATGCTAAAACAGTTTCTAGATGATTTAATGGCTTAGGAGTGATTAATCCTTAATATTGATTACCCAAATATCATGAAATATCACAATGTAGCATTAGAATAGGTGAAATAACCAGATTTAACATACTAATCTGACTGTTATCACAAACATCAGATAATCATTCCAATGAGTATGTTAATGATTATGATTAGTTTGAAACACTTGGATTTAACCTTTGCATTTCAAAGATTAATCAAACTAATCACCTACATTGTCATAATCAAATGGTTTAAACCATTATAATCATGGGTATGATTTCATGAAAATCGTGCATTACAACGGATCAAAACAAGGATTTAACCGTTAGAACTTCGTATTCTTCGTTTATAATCAATCCTAGCCATCATCTAGGCAATAATCAACAATCCTAACTATCTCATTACGTTCAAAATCAAGATCTAATCAATCAAAATCAAACTAGAAGGTTAAAATGAACCGTTACCTGTTCTGACGAATTTCTGCGCGTATAACAACGATCAGGACTTGAAAATACGATCCGTGGCACGATCGGGATATTTAGAAGGCTTTGATTTGAAGTATGAAGGTGTTAGGAAACCATTTTTTCGCCTGGAGGTCGCTTGGGGTCGAAGAATTGCGTTTTTGAGTCTTTCCAGACGTTCTGATCGTTTAAACAAAATTTTTGCCGACATAGTCCCTGGGCGCATAGCCTGAACTGGAGAGTTGGGGGTTAGGCGTACCGCCTGGCGTGTTTTTCTTCCAATATTTGATTTAAACTTCGTTTCGCGATTCCGGGAGCATACGAACTCCGTTTTGCGCTCGGTTTTCGCCCACGTTCATCATTTTTCACATACTATCAATCCCCAATAACAAAAGTTACTAAATCCTTGTGGATTTCAAGCACGACCAAATGTGCTCACGTCATTAATGCCGAATTCTTCGTACGCAACTGTCACAATACTCTCCCAAATTAAAGGATAAATCCTCCACATAGTTTCAATAACGTTAATGGTTGTAGCATAATCTACAAGACCATCACTATTGTAAGTATCTTTAATAAATGTGCAAAATTTATTAAAATTATTTACCATAATAACATATATTTATTTTTAATATGTTATAGTAATCAAAATACACTTATGAATTTCCATGTTGATGCTCTCAACATATATTAGACGACATCCTTCGTTCTTGTGTATTTTGTTTTAATACACTCACCATATTACATTGATATTTGATATGAGACTTACAACACATATAAGTCAATATCATAACCCGCTCATTGTGTTCGTGCAAGTCACCACTTGTAATTTCCGTTTAAATATGTATCTTTATTAGACTAGAAAAATTTAAAGTCTCCAAAATTTAAATATTATTTACCATATATCATTTTATTATTTCTATATCAACTTGTTTATTTAAAAATAAATAAACTTAAGCCATAGTTGAACATTTATAATAAAATATAACACACAACATATTTTAAACGGGTACAAGAATGATAGCTAAACATCAAATCTTAAAGTGTTATATCTTCAACACTTTCAAAGTCTACCAAAATCATCTCAAATGACATCGTCATTTGACATGTTTTGAAGTCCTCCTTCAATAGAAAGTCATGTTTCATTATGACATACAACAAATTAATTTCAAATTTTCATTTGTTGTATCTCATACTATGTATTTAGGATGCTCTTCTAAGGTAGTAGACACATAATCCACATAATTTCAAACACAATGAAAGTAATAGAAGCATCTATATGTCATCATCACTTTATAATAAATTCCACAGAATTTATTAATATAATTAACTATAACATATATCTCTTTCATATGTTATAGTGATTATTGTGCATAAACACATGTGTTATCTTAAGATATTGAACACAACCAACGCACCAAAACAAATGTTTATTTGTAGTAGTTTAAAAAAGGCATATAGATGAATTATAAACATCAAGTCATATAGTGTTACTATCTTGAACACTTTCGGTATCTGACATTTCAATGTCATCTAGATCAGAAGATGCATGAATGGTTGCACCTGTCATGAGGAATCATCCTTGATATGCAATGACACGTGTCCTTTGGGATAAATCAAAAATGTCCCCAATAACATCTTCATTCTTTAGTTGTTTCGTTTTGAAACTTTAAATCAAACAGTCATTAATCTGTTCAAAATAAAACGATTACACAAATCGTATCTAACTTTCATGTAAGATAATTAAATTGTTTACATAAAACAATTTTTTGTTTATAACATAAACTTTTTCTAATAATCATATTAGAATTTAGTCGATTATAAAATCGTGTCTAATGTTCACGTTAGATAATTGAAAATTGCTTACATAAAGCAATTTTATTACATAATGCATGATAACACGCACATGAATAAAATGTTTACTTAAACATTTTCATCCAAACATAATTCTATCTTGTCATGAAAACCAACCGGTTAAAATTAACATTTTTTTTATGACAAACCAGTTTCTACTGTGCTCGTTTGAAAATAAACAACAAAATTTTAAATTTTTTTTTTATGTTTATATAACAAACCGATTCCAACACTTTTGTTAGAAATAAACGATTACGAATATCATTTCTAGAGCTTTTCGTTTAAAAACAAGTCGATTCTAACACGCTTGTTAGAAATAAACGATTACTCGAACCGTTATAAAGCCTTTTTGTTTATAAAATAAACTGGTTTTAGTACACTTTGTTAAAAAAAATAATAAACGATTACCAAAATCGTTATAAATCTTGTTATGTTTATACAAAATAAACTGATTCTAAACATACTTGTTAGAAAAAAAACACGATTACCAAAATCGTTATAAAGCTCATTATATTTATACCGAATAAACTAATTCTGAAACACTTGTTAGAAAATAAACGATTACCAAAATCGTTATAAAGCTTATTATGTTTATACCAAATAAACAAACTCTAACAAACTTGTTAGAAAATAAACGATTACAAAAATCGTTATATACTTATTACTTTGCAAGTAATCTTTTATAACACGCTTGTTATAAAATAAATAAAGTGTTACACAAACACTGTCGATTCCAACATGTTTGTAGAAAATGAATGTTCAAAACCACCTTTCTTCTAATAAGATTATTAGAAAATTAATGTTCAAAAACATATTTTGAAGTAACCAAAAATTGTTCATGGTTAAAATTCACAATCAAAACCCATGAACTTAAAACAATGAACGAAAACATGTCTTGTAACACGGTATTCGGATTAAATATTGTACTCCAATTACAAAATCCGACCAACTTGTACTAAATATTTCTAAAAAATATTTACTAGATTTTATCAAAAATCTTAGTTTATATTTAACTTTCATGAACCCAAAATCCTTATTTATAAGGTTTTTCACAAAAGTCTGTTTTAAGATTGTAGGAGATGGGTTCACGTTTTTATTATAAAACAATAATAAAATATACATAATAACGATACACTCGTTATTCGTAAGAAAATATTTAGTACATTACCGGTTACAAGACTAAAATAAAAGAATATAAATTACTAATTTATATACGAAACATGTTTTGATGCATGTCTTCGTTGGGTACTCCAAATAGCGAGTCTTCAATCAAGCATCTTGATGAGCCGGTCACAAATACTTCAATACGCTTATGTCTTCCACCTATTCTTCATTGACATAGAATAAACATGTTGATGATTATGGTTGAGGCACGTATTCAATACGCTTCCCTTAAAACAGATTTCACGCCTCTTCTCAAGACGAACGCGTCTGTCTCCCAGGGTACAACAACCGAAACAGTTTGTGTACTGCCGGGATAAACCTAACACCTGAAAAGAATATCTTAAACAAGAGCTTGAATAGTTGAGAAAGTTGGAAATTCTTGTAAGATTGTATGTAGTATCCGTTTCAACATCTTAACAAGACAACATATGTCTTCTATTTATAGTACATGAATAGAATATCAAGAGTCTTGACATAATACATATAATAAATATATGTAATTTGAAGAGTCTTGTCATAATACATATAATAAATATAGGGGTTGGATCCACTAAGAAGGGATTTTTGCCTAAGAAGAGTAAGAAGCAATGGAAATTTGACACGTGTCATCATAAAACAGTAATACAGTACAAAAAACGAAATACAGTACAAAAAGAAACAAAATCCAGTACAAAAAATCAAAAATCCAATACAAAAAATCAAAAATCTAGTACAAAAAAAATCTAGTACAAAAAAAATAAAATATAGTACAAACAACAAAAATCTAATACAAAAACCACAAAAATCGAGTATAAAAAAATATAGAACAAATCTAGTACAAAAAAAATAAAAATGTAGTATAAAAAATAAGATTTTGTACCTAAATTATGTGACACGTGTCAAATTCTTATTAGTTCTCACTCTTCTTACACAAAAAGCTCTTCTTATTTGATCCTTCCTCAATAAATATATGTAATTTGAAGAGTCTTGATTTAATTGAGTAATATGAAAAGTCTTTGATTTTAATTCATATTAAATTTGAAACTATTTCAATTTCCAACAATCAACACAAGTACACAACCTTTCTAATAATTAACCGGATGGTTTATGGTTAACGCTTAAACAATAGTTTTATTTATTTTAATCGAATTAGAGAGAAAATATCGTGGTAAGAATGCATGCATGTTGATGATGTTAAGTTGATCTTGAAAAAGTCGTTCTGATTGATTTGACAAATACTTTCTATTCTTCGCTCAATCAATATTGATGTCCATATCAAAGACTAACTTAGAACTTACATATATAACTAGCTTTTAGGACCCGCGCGTTGCGGCGGGGTCTGATATGCTATCGTGAAACGAACCAAACATTAATCTCGAAACCAAACGTCGTTGGTAATGTTGAATCAGTTCTGATTTGTTTTTCATATTATGCAGATCAAATAAAGAATTCAAGTAAATGTATAACCTTATTTGACCATAAATTTAAAAAACGCCATCTAAAACTAACATTTGCGAGCATGTAAAAAACCCCTAATTAACCAAGCAAGCGTTAACTAACGAATTAATCCTTGAGAACGAATTAAGTTTTGAGAAAAAGAATTTGGTGGGTAGAAAAAAAATCATATCAAAACCATGGAAGAAAGAAAGGAACAAAGAGGTGGAAGACAACAACAAACATACCTGGTTGAGGCTCGTGAGCAGACCTAAACCCTATCAAAACCAAGGATGAAAGAAAGAGGCAGAAGACAACAACCATACCTTTAATATAAATAGGATGTGTCACCCGCGCGTTGCGGCGGGGATGATTTGTTATCGGAGGGGACTCTTTGTTTGCTAAAACATATGTAGTACGCTTTGTGATCTGTCAAGCATCAGTAAGAATTTCAAACATAATGCATTTGCAACAAATACATCATGATCTCCAATCAAGATATGATTCAATAACAATAAAGAAACTATCACAACTCAAAAAACATAAACAGAGCCAAGACGAACCACAAAGCAACGTTAAAAGGTTATTATTAAATAACTTAAATATAACAACCTAATTAAATATAAAAATGAAACGATAAATAACAATAATAACAGTTCGTACATAGTAAACCAAGACGAACACACTGTATCCAATGCCACCAAGGCGAGACACTGCTTGGATGTTTCAATGTGCATTTAAGTCATGATCAAAGAATACATTGACAATGACACTTCCTTGTTTATGGTGGAACCTTTATCAAAATAAAGATAATTTATCCTCAAATCATACTTCATAATTGACTGCATTTATAAAACAAAGATCAACGCATAAATGCATGGTTATAAAATGAACATGAAGTCAAGATTCAAAAAACAAAAGATTAAGCACGGAAATGGGATATAAAAAACCTCATCAAGGTCCTTAGGGTTCTCCCATTTCTCTACCTCCTTCACAATCTTCTTGAATTTTCCACCGTCCTTGCAAATGTCCTTGACAGTAACGCAAGATAGGAATTCCACATAAAACTGGAGAGTGGCATTGGGGGAGAATCAGCTTCATCATAAGGTAGTTCAAGAGGTATGGTGAAAAGTGCATTTTCACCCTTTTTCATGCCCAAAATCCAGCACTTGATCACTTGGCCTATTGTCATAAAACAAATAGCAAATTGTTCATTATAGTAACCATCTTAGATTATGATGTTAAAAAAACCATTGAAACTAAGCGCATCACGTAAACCAAATCAGCTTGGCAGGTGTCTGTTCAGCCCTGAATTTCATCAAGGCAGGTCGAATCATAATGTTCCATATCTCATATAATCAAGGTCACTACCATAGCTATACACATCTTCTTAATTCCTTAAAAAATGTCATCATTTGCAGGAAATACAATCTAACCTAAATCAGGAGGGTATAAAAATTCGCACATAAACACGAAATAATCTCACCTTGACCGAGAGTAAATTTGAATGGCTCTCCCTATCACGATTGTAATCAAACTGAGTTCCATCGAGCAAAGTTCCAGCATAATTAACTGTCAAAATCCAAATCATAATCACATTCATACGATTTAGACCTATTAGAACGCAAAATAAAATATAGATCTAGACCTGTTATAATTGAATAATTCATATGATATTTAAGGAACTGGGTAAACTTATAAGAATGGTTACAGAAGCAAAATCAAAAGAAAAATTTTCATAATGGAGAGGCAATTAGATGAAAATCATACGTGTTTAAGTTACGTAAGCCTGACTTGGGTTCTAGAGGGTCGGCCGCCGACATTGTGCAGTTCCGGCAAGTCCGAAGCTTTGATAACGTCCTTGAAGTCGGCAAGTCCGGTAGTTAAACCAGCTTAGTAAATCGGTGGTTGGCATTGATCAAGAACTGCTTCAAGGGTTTTCCTCTTCACTCGTACCTGAAATCGTTCTAAATTCTACCCTCTCAACACCGTCGTTACCTCCACCTGAAACCGCAGCTACCTCCATGTATGAAACCCATATCAATTAGAGGAAGGTGAGCCGGTGGATGGCATGGCAGAAATGAGAGACCAAATTGACACTTATCCTCAAACATAACTGCGTCCATAGAAAGTTAGACAAAAAGGAATAGTAAAATCCCTCTCACAAACCAAATCTACTTTTTAATATATATACGAGCTCTACTTCGCCATACCCTTCGCCGGTGCCGTAATCAACTCGATCAACACCCGTCTCGACGCCCGCACCGTTTCCGTCATCCTCACCCACAGTGGCACCCGCACACCGTAACCCACCGTTGGTCGTTGGTCACCGGTCGTCGCCGGAAAGCAAAGCGTGACCGAATAGTCGTCACATAGCCAGAAATCGCCTGAGCATTAGTGAGCAGAAAGAGGCACAGCGAAATAATCGCCGATACCCGGCGGAAAACACGACAAAGGCTTCGTGCGACAGGGGAACACTAAATAATCGCCGATACCCACCGGAAAACACGACAGAGGCTTCGTCGGACACTCAATCGCCGTCGGCGGAGTGCAAGAGAGAGAAGGTTATGCCGATCGGTGGGTAAAAGCAATTGTTTTAGGGTTGTTGGCAGCGGTGATCAAGGTTGTGGCGGTGTCCGGTCGCCGGCGATGAAGATAACCGGCGGCAGGCAGTGGTGGTTGAATGGTGACGATGATGGTGATGCTTCGATCGGTCTGGGTAAACGAAGAAGAGAGAGAAAATCCTAACTATATATCTTTTTATCTGTGCAACTATGCATATATGAGTGTGTATGTATATGTCTCTGCATCAGGAGATTGTACCTTATGCATTGGATATATCAAAAAAAGGAATAGTAATTCTCTGAGGCAACCGTAAGTTGCAAATTAATATATATATAAATGTTATATATTTTAGTTTAAACACATGTTGTTTTTTTTTTTTTTTAAAAGATCTCTCAGTTATAACAACTCATACGTTACAAACAAAGTAACTATGTAACATTTTTTTTTTAAATTCTTGAGTTTTTTGAAATGTATCATATTATAATAATTTTATTTATTATTTTTATTAAATAGTTATATTTTCTTTCATTTTTAATAATTAAATTAAATGTTAATAATTAATGGTATTAGTTATATATTTTTACGTTAAATACAAATTTTTAATAAATAAAAATTTGATATTTTTACCAAAAACATATTAGAAAACTAAAAGTTCTATAAAATGATTTTTTTTAAAACAAATAGAAAACTAAATCAGAGTTTTAAACATAGAGTTAGTTTTTTTTTAAAAAAATGATGTTTTTTCAAAACTTGCTTTATAGAATGAAATGTTAGAAAAGGAATTTAAAAAAGTTTAAAAAATCATATTATTGTCTTGTTACTTAAAATACGTATATAATATTTTATCTCAAAAGTTATTTATTAAAAAATTATTATTACTATTTAATTTTATTTATTTATTAAATATTTGTAATTCACGGAATCCTATCTCAGTTTAATAATAACTAAATACTGTAATAATATATATAGTACTAAATATTTAAAAATTATGAAATAAGATTTTCAAATTATAAATGCTATTATTTTTATATGTAGTATAGAGAAACTAGATTCAAATATACATCATATAAAAACTTTGAAATCACAAAATTTGATATTTAATATAAAAAATTTTTGATTATTGATCTGTATTAATTTTTTTAAAAGAAAATTAAAATTAGTGAAAAGAGAATAAAGTTAAAATATTAAAAAGCTGATTAAAGTTAATATTTGGTAAATAATAAATTGCATTTAGAATTATACCTTTTTGATTAAGAAAGAAAGTTTAATCGGGAAATGAACAGAAAAAAGTATAATATTTTAACAAGTGTTACCACAAATTACTCATTTATTATATCTTTTTATACATCAAACAAATTATATTATTATGACAAAAAAAGTTTAATCAAAAAATTCAATCTGCATACATATAGTTTATATAGTTTAACTGCTTAATTGTTTATATTTAATTTGCACTAGTTCGAGTTTATTTTATTTTTTATCCAAACAAACAAAAGAACATTGTTTTTATTTCCTTTAAAATCTTATCTTGACTCCTTTTAATTCTATCAAAATATGTTCACACCTTGACTTCCACAAAATCCAAATAAATAAGTGATTACATTTTCTTTTATTTCTTATCCCCTTCACATTTATATATATATTAAAAAGCAAAAAAATTATGTGAGGGAGATCTACTATTCCTTTTTGTCTCACTGCATAAGCTTAATGTACAACACCAATGAGCTTCATTCCTCTCCCTGTCTCAAGCTCTCTCTGCCCTCTGTTCTCCCGAACGACACAGATAATCACAGCCTCCCCCAGCCCTCCGCCCACCCTTACCGTCCCTCCACCATCCGCCCGTGTCGTGGACGTAGCCCACCAAGCCCTCACCGTCCAACTACCACAGCTTCTATGTTCACCCTCTCTCCTTTCGGTCTAGGGTTTCTGGTAAGTAAAAGGCGGTCCACCGTTGGGGTCGACCAATTCGTAAACATTCTCTCACTAATCTCTGGAATCGCCACCGCATGCTCTCTCAGACCTGCACAGTCACCACCAACAGTATCCCACGACAAACGAGCCGCATCTATTGCTCTTGGTAATCACTTTTCCATTTTTAATCTGCACATGCCTATCTATTGATAAAAATTAAAAACACCTAATGAGCGATTTTTGATTACGTCTTTTATAAAAAAAATTGTGATTCCAATTGGGGTGCACCACTGGTATCTTCCTCTTGCAGTAAATTATTTTTTTTAGCTTTTTCTTTGTAGATTTCATGTGTGTAGGTTGGCTCTGAATCATGCTTTTATTGTTGATATTGATGTTGCAAAAGGTATAGGTTTTGAGGTATAAATAATTTTGATTTTTTTAGTTTCGTTTCATTACTTTTTATTGAATGCAAAATCAATTTGTGGAGTAGGGTTGCCTAATTGATTTACTAGGCATCGAGGCTTGGAGGAATAACTAGGTTTGCGATATTTGCACTTAACATATTAATATGGTTTGTCATTTGTATTTGGTAAAACAAAAGAACTTTTACGGTTTGCAATTTACACCATCATTAGCCAAACAAAGTGACAATTGCCAAAACAACTGGATTTCAGGGGTTCTATTCTAGAAAGTCGATTAGTTGAATCTCGCATATGGTGTTGTTTATCATAAACCTAAACAACTAAATGCGAGTTTCTTTTAGGTTTGTTTATTTAGTTTATAATCATTCAAGATTTATAATGATCTATGTTGTATAACGGATGTTTAGAAATCTTTACAACACTCTTCTCGCATGATTGAGTTGCATGTACGAGTGACTTGACACTACAGAGTAGCTTCTTGCTTATCCCCAAATTTTGCGAGCTATTTTCTATCAGTTGTGAACCTAATCTAGCTTGAATATGTTCTTGATGTAAAGATTCGTATTTCCTTTTGTTTTTGATAAAATGTCTCTTTGGCACTTTTTTGGGTTGTATATTGTAAATGGGTTATATTAAAGACGGAACACAATGGCAATGGGGAAGCGATAGTTCTGAATAAAGTTTTCACACCTTCCTTTGTACATTTTGTTGAAGCGTTGTTCACCGGTTATCATACACATATGAAAGCAAATAATTAATATCTAAGACCCAATTAAGATAGGTATATTGTACAGTAAAAATAATCCAAATTTTTGATTTAGATGGGTTTTTTTATATATGAATTACTATTAGGAATTTTTTTCATAGTTTCCGTCTCTAAAATCTTTTCAGCCATTAGACCAGTTAAACCCTTTTACCCATTTGACCCGCTAAGGACTATTTATTACCCGTAAGAGGTTTTTATGGTGACATCAGTTATAAATATTACACTTATTTCTGATGCAATCCTTCTCTGCTTACTATTGAGTCAAAGTGAAAAAGTAACTTCAAATCTAGGTCCACCTAACACATCCTCTAACAGCTTTGTTTATGCAGATTTAGTAATGTGTAGATTCTTAATATTAAAAATAGATTTCACATCTTTCTTATTTGCAAACTCCATGTGTTTTAACATTGCGCTAATGTTTTTGTTTTCCTGTACAGAACGTTGCCTTGACACCGGGCATTTGTTGTGCTTTCCCTCCTGATTATAAGGGATGGAACCCAGATCCTCAAGTAAAAGAAGGGTGGCAGGCTCCAAAATTAACACTTCCCCTATCCAATTAAAATCCACAACAATCAAGAGTACAAAGAAATAGTTTTGGGATGGTGTTTTCAAGTTCCCCAATGATTTAACCGTCAGATTCAACCTCCTCTCCTGATACCTATGTATGTACTCTAGAATCCAATATTATGCAGCCTCTGTATGCAATTTCCAAAAAATTTTGCTTGATTTTGATTTAATGTATGTTGTTAAAGCATGCCTCTACGTTGATTTTCATTTTCGTTTCAATAGTTTCCCATTACAGTATACACATGTTCTATTAGATGACTATGTTAACATGCGCTTGCTGAGTCACCCCAACGTTCTCTATACGTGTGAGGAGTAAGGCATTTTCGCATCAACATGTTTTTAGTTCTTAAAATGGTTGTATATATGGTTTTCCTTTTACATGCGCATATCCATATTATGTGTTCAAAGAATTTCACATCAACATACTTTGTTTGTTTACCTAGACTCTGGAGAATGTGATCAAACCTACGAGTTGTGTGTTCTTCCTTTTATATGCCTCTTAGAGTCTTAGGTTTATAATTTTGAATGAGTTATTTCATATTTTTTTCTCAATAATTATTTTATTTACTTATTCACTGCACACTAACATCATAAGATCATATTATTTCTTTCATTATAATATTCCTATATAAAACAAACGCATTTTGACACCTTATCAGAAAAAAATGTATGATGTACTTCCTTTATTATACTAATCTTATCTACCTTCTCTTAGTCCTCAAGGAAAAAGATTCACCTAACGAGCTTTCACGACCATCGCACATGGTACTACAAAGAGTGTACGGAGTATCGCAGGAAAGCTCAACCATGAGAGACGAGACATTGGCAACCTGTAACATAGTTATTCAAATCCATCTGTACAAATTTTAATCGAATCAGAACCATGTATTTATCTATTACTAAAATCCTGATCTTTGAAGTGAGTTTTGAGAGTACCGTGTCGTTCACCTGCATCATTAATTATAAACGAAACAATATGTTTCATGTCAGTTTAATGGACCCGGCGCAACGCGCGGGTCCTAAATCCTAGTTATTTAAAAATTTTAAGGCTTTCTTTAGTGTTCTAGTCATGCTCGCTATAATTTACCAAGACTTCACCAATTCCCCTGCTTGTTTTGCCAAATTATAGTGTATGAAGTGATGATCAACAGTCTTCAACTCTAGAATGCACAAGTCACATATTGTACTTGAAATTAACAAATTCAATTTTACAAGAACCACTAGTGTCAGTAATTGGTATACTATCAAGACCTGCTCGTCATTCAAAGAAGTTTAACTTAATCGGTGTCCACTTTGATTTCTCGAAAATCATATTTTCAAATGAAAACGACTCTTTTTCAATATTAACTTTACCTCATTTTCCTTGGGTCCCACGTCAACATTTCTTTTCTATTTCCTCTTCAAACTTGTTTTATTATCTTGTGTTTATATTCTTTCCATCATCTTGCATATTTTGTTTTTTTATAAATTAATTAGAAAGGGTAAACATGTTCCCATCCAATTGTCTAATCAAAACAGTGCACACATTCCATTATTAGTATATCTTATCAGTTTTTGAAAATACATGTTATATGCATTTACCTTTCACTGCCTTCATATTGGTGTTTCACACCCTTTTTTTTGAACGGCGAATGTCTCAATCGTGTGAGCCCGCTATTTTCAGGTTATGTCACCAAGGTCTAGTTACCTGGACCTCTCAAGAACCTCCATAGCCACTCCAGGAGGAAACCTCACATGAAAACCCCCGACCCCCCCTCCACAGACCCCTTTTTTTGCTGTGGGAAAGTTTTGAATCCGAGACCTTCCATTTGGAAAAATCTCGGGGTACCGCTGAGACACTGTCTCGTTGGTTGGTGTTTCACACACCTGAAATTGATTTCTTTCAAGGGAAATTGTCAATACTTCTTCTAATCACATAAAGTTTTCAATGAATTTAATCAACATAGCCTTCGAGGCTACCTTATGGTGGTGTTTGTTTTTTCAGAGATAAAACGTCTGCGGTCTGCGGACCACATCAGCAAACCTCTTTTGCAGAAGATGTGGACCAAACCCCTGCAAGAAGAGTTTTTGAGGGTGTTTGTTTTCCAAAAACCTCTTCAGACAAGAAAACCTCTTCAGTCTTCCCAACCCACCATCCCCCAACCCCATTGTCTTGCTCAACCCCACCGTCGACCATCAAAATCGAAGAGCCCACCTATCGCCGCTCATCTCCGATCGTCCCCCTCCACCTACCGCCGCTCATATCCGATCGAACACATCTCCGATCGAACACATCACCGTCGACCATCGAAATCGAAATCGAAGACTCCACCTAGGGTTCGTCGTGTTTGGGGTTGAGGCCGGCGGTGAGAGGTCGGTGGAGGGCGGTGGCGGTGGAGATCGCGTCTGGTGTTCGCCAATCGGGAAGAAGAGAAAGCGACGGGATCTTCTGGGCCGATCGTGGATGGTGGTAGCAGATCGGGAAGGGGGCGACGGGAACAAGGAAGGGGCGTGAGTTTTTTGCCCTAGAAGAGGTTTGCAGATCTGAGAAGTAGGTATACCATGTCTGCAAGGAAAAGAGGTTTCGCAAACCTTTTTTAATGAAATGTCTGCGAAAAAACAAACACCCTTCATCTGTCTGTGGTCTGCGGGGCGCAGACAAAAGAGATTTCGCAGACCTTCGCTGACGTTTTTGATAAAAACAAACAACACCTATATCTCCATAACCATTTAAACAATGAAGGTAAATTCATCGCTCTAATGTTGCCAATCCCTCACCCATCGTGTGATTTAGGAACTATAATCTTCTCCCATGCCCAGATAGATTATTCGCCTTTCACATGGTCAATTTTTAATTTATTTATTATTATTTTTTTGTATAATGTTAATCACCAAACTCTAAGACCACCCGCAGCGCCTTCACCGCCGGCCCAGCGGGAGACGTCCCTTCGGCGGGATTCAGCGGCTACACCGCCCCCCCTCACCGGCGGCCTCCAATTCCCGCACCAAGCGGCTCCCGCTCCCCGCCCACTTTCTTAATTTTCTGCTTTCTGATTGGTTGATTGGAATAGTGGGGAAGGATTTTCGGTGGGGTGACCGTTGTGGGGTTTAAGGTTTTCAGTGGGGTGATGACGTGGTGTTAAATTTCGGTGGGGAAAGATTTTCAGTGGGGTGACCGCTGTGGATAGTCTAATACTTAGGTTGATTCATGTTTGCCACTACTAATTTATTATATAAAACTAGGATCATACCCTATGTATTAAGAGTTTAAAAAATATTTAATATTTAATATTTAATATTACTAATTCGAAAATTATAAAATGACTTTTAAGATAAAATTTGTAAGGAATTTCATATAAGTTAGTATTTTGAGTAATCAGATAATAATATCATTTTTTTAAACCTTTATTTTCTAAAATTTTTAAAATTTTAACATTTTATAAAAAAAACTGTTTTAAAAAATACCGTTTTTTACAAAAAATATGGCATAGTACTCATGTATGACACAACTTAAACAAACAAAATATTAAATATTTAATGATTAGATTTTTAAACTAATACAATATTTTCAAAAAAAAAAACGAATGAAATACATATCTATATAACATTAAGTACTTTAAGTAATAAAGAAATAATATTCTTTTTTCAATTTTGTGTTAAAAAAATTTGTATTTTAAACATTTCATTTTTATAAATTTTTTTGTTAAATTGTGTTTATTTTATTAATATCACATTGTTTAAAAATTTGGCTCTTTAATTATTTTGTTATTTAAAAAACATTCTTTATTAAAAGAATGATTTTATAAAACTTTTATTTATTAAAAAACACTAGTTTTAAAATATCTGTAATTAATAAAAAGCTTTTTTCTTTTATAAAAAATCATGTATTATAATAATTTGATTTTAGTGAAAGTGTGGTTTTAATCAAAGACAATTTTTACTATTTTAAGATTTTTTCTATTCGAAAATGTATAAATATTGTAATTAATATTCAAGATTATTATTTAATTAGATAGAAATACATTTAATAAGAAAGAAAGATGAAAAAATTGATATGTGTTCAGTTTATTTTTTATTAATATCTATTTATTATAATAAATAAATGTTTCTAGAGATAAATAACATGTTCCTATAGCACCTCGAGTTTGATATCGTACCTTGCTCTCCGATTAAATATATCTCATATTAAATAATAATATTAAATATTAAGTATACGTTTTATACATTTTTAAAATAACAAAGAATTATTAATAAACTAAAATATATTAAAATTAAAAACGCACTTTAAAAAAACTAATTATATGAAATATAAAATTTTAAAAACAATTATTTTAAAAAGTTAACATTTAAAAAAATAGTATTATTATTTTAATACCTAAATTATTAAATTAAACGGAATGATTATAATATTTTATGTTGTCAAAACTTTCATTGATAACTATTTAATATATTTTTTTTATTTAAACGGAATGATTCTTTATATATAGAAGATTTTTTTTTCTTTTTTTGAGCTTCGTTTTCGAAATGTTAGACTACAATTTATGTTACTCCCATATGGCCATATAATGAATATGGGCTTGAAATTTTGGCAAAAAACAATTAATTTGGACCACGAATCCAATAACAAAGAAGTTTGGTGCAATTCAATATTTTTTATGTTTCGATCGTTTGATAATAGAAACGAAAAATAATTTATTTGGGCCATGAATCTCTACTATCTAATAAAACTACCACTTGTCAACTTATTCTTGTTCTCACCTTTTTACGTGTGCAAACACGGAAAACTAGGGACGAAGGATAATGAAGGCCTGGGCCCCAGCCCCTGCTGTTTTTCGGCTTAGAAACATTTATGTAGTAAGATTTGGTCCGAAAATTTTAAATTAATAGAATCCGGCCCCCTTGGTTTTTATTCTTCTAAAAATTTTATATTAAGCGTCTGCCCCCTGCATAAAAAATTCAAACTTCGTCCTTGCGGAAAACAAAAATAAAAAAAATTGTATTTATAAAGGAATATTTAATTGAAAACTATTATTACTTTAGAACTAAATAATTATTTTTAGCCCAAGTTTAAAGAGTATAATAGCAACTTCCAATATTTTAAAGAAAAATTGCTTTTATATCCCTTAAATCTTGTGGTTATAAATATGGTTATTTTCGTTCTTACCAACTTATTGGTTCTTATTCGAATGATTCCCTACACATACACACAGAGACCGGTCGGTGAGGGGCGCCTGATGGTGGCATTCACCATTTTTTTTTACACATATACACAGGGTTAAATTCTCGTGTATTACACGGGTAGAAAAAATAATATATTAAATATACATATCTGGCAACAAAAAGTTATGTAACTAAAAAGTAAGCAAATTGTATATTTTAACTCAACTCATGTTTTACATTAGTTGAATAAAATATAATATAATTTGTTAATACAAAACGTTATTAAAATATGTTTAAAAAATTTGATGTATAATTATAAATTACTTTTTATTTTTTTTGAACTACGTGTTATCATTTTTGTTTAATGCAATTAATATATGCTAATTTTATTAAGTATACTTATTCTTTTTTAACGCAATAAAATTAAATTGACTTCAAATTTATATTAATAAATATAACTTGGATTTTTTTTTAAATTATTTATTTTTTATTATTTCAATACAATTTATTTTTATCATTCGAATCATACAATCATATTAAATATTAAAAAGCTTTTAAAACCACTCATGAAAAACAACTAGTATCATTAATGTTTTATTTTTAAATATTTTAAAAATTATAATTGGAATTTGGTGATATTCAAATAATTAAATAGAAGTTGTTAAATAAAAATATAAGTTTATTTAAAAGCTTCATAATTAATTTCATTTTAAACACGATTAATTAATTACTATACATATTATAATTCATTATCTTTAAATACTATTACTATTACTAACTAAATAATAAATATAGATAATTAAAGAGGAGAGAAAAGCAGAAAAATCAAAATTTAGGTGGCTTAAAATAGAGACAAGTGTCCACAATCATTTTTATTTATTAGTATTAATAGATATTGACATCGTTCTGTGTAACCAACATCAAAATCAATTTCTATTGTTGAAAAATCTCGAAAGAGTATTTTAAATAAACGGTTGGGGCGATTATATAATGGTCTCCGATGGTTATATTGATTACATGGAAGTTTTGAAGGTTATTGTGGTTCCAACCATTATGTGGTTACTATGGTATCTAATATTTACGTCTTTTTCTCGTGTTATTTGCATGTAACAGGTTTTATTTAATAAAGATAAAATGTTTACTACCTTACAAGTTATACTTTAATTATCTAAATTGATATTGTTGACGTTTATAATGCAATTTGATAAGGTAAATATCATAAGGTGTCTGATCACATGATTTGTTATTGATATCAGGTAGTGTCCAATTAGGAGAATAAATCACATGAACCCTATGATTGGATAAACTACTAATCCTGTCTCAACAAATATGTGTTGGTCCGATTCAAGCTTAAGACCTAAAAATGAAAAGGTAATCATTAGATATGCGCCCTTAGTTTACAAGGTGTTGAAACTTAAATGGAATGTTTTAAAACCTTGCAAATCTTTACATTAACAATAGTGAAACATTACAATAAACTGACAGGTAAGCGGACAACTAGATGTGCTGCAACTCCCTTTTAAATTGCAAAGTCAATCCTACTAAAAACAATATTTTGGGTCCTAGGAGCCAAGACATTACTCTGCATGACCTAGTAATCAAACCAATCACTCTTGGCAAGTTTGACATGTTTGATGTTTGAGTGAAAGATTTAAACATATAAAAAATTTTCACTTTGTCTTTCATCCATCCTCAAAGACTACGTGGTGTGGTTTCCATTTTATCTTTTCATGTTGCCACAGTATTTTCACGCTGCATGTCAAGACAAAGAAGGGTGGTTGTGATTTGTGAATATGAAGGTGGGGGTGAGCAATTAAGGTCTCGTGTGTGTGGTGGAGCTTGAATAGTTTTAGAGAAAAGCTGAAAAGACGAAAAAAAATTTTAATTTGTCGACTGAAAAATTAACACTACTAAAAAACGATCGACCCTGGTCTCACTAAAACTTCATCACGTCAGCAACAACTAACAGCCTTCACACCACTTTGCCTAGCCTAAGAAGCAACTAAAAACACCTTTTATGAACAACATTTACACATAGATGCTTATATAATTAGTTAGAGTAAGTTCTAAAAGTATTATCAATCCTTTAATATATAAATTTTTATATTTTATTAAAAATATGTATAGCATATTAGTCTGTGTAAAGTATCTATTACTGATAAGTTTTTTTTTCAATGTGATATATCCATTGAAACAAAAAACAACCATAAATTCAAGAGTTGGTGACAGAGAAGCTTCCTCGCATTAGAAGAACCAAATTCAACTTTTGAAACAGCCTACTTTTTTCTCATCTTTTTTTCTTTATTTTTGTTTTCTATCATTTTATAGATTTTAATATTATAGTTTTAGGATAATTTTTCAATAACATTGTTTATTTAATTTTTTGGGTGTTCGTTTAAATAATCTCCATCGCAGACACGAGTGTTTTAGATTTTCGTTTAAGTCATTTTGTCTCCCGTCACGAAACGTGGTTGCATACCACTGGTTCTCTATATACGCAAAATGCAAGTTAAGAATATTAATGGTTGGATGGTTGGTTCATGGGTTGCTCAGGTAAAAAGAATAAAAGATGCATGTTAGAACTCGTTTAATTTTTTTTTTGAACAGCCATACTATCATACTCCTACTGCTACACTACACCCAATATTCCACCCTTGTTTGGATTAGAACCCAAGACCTCCTTTCTAAGAGACAATGTCTCTACCAAGTAGGCTAGTCCCACATTGACTAGAACTCGTTTAATACATGCTCTAGAATTATGTTTACATGGTCAAAGTCAAAGTTCTCGTACTTCACATGACTCATCACAATTTGAGTCATTTAAAGTTTTAAACCATCTAGAAACCAATAGAGATGTTTCAAAGCCCTAACCATTGGCAACCAATCATTTAATTTATACCATTTGTGAACCGATAGGATTGTTGCATTCCTCTTGCGTATCAATTGTTTTTTATTTGTAACAAAATTTTTCACGTGCGTAACAGAATTATGTATTGTGTACTTGAAAGATAAATTTTTTCTTGACTAATTTTTTTTTAAAAAAATTGGTTTACCCCAAAACAAAGCAAGGGTTCAATCTAGTTATATACAAAAAAATAAAGATTGTATGTTGGTGTGAATGAATATTTGTATGTATAGTATTAAGGTCAAATAAAGATATCTTTCGGCCTACAAAATTTAGGATTCGTCTTAGACTTGACACGTGTCCTTTTATAATTTTTAGAAAGATGATATGTTACTTATTGTGTTTTACATCTTCATGTTATTATGTAATATGTATTTATTATTGTGTTACGTTTTAATCAATTTCATGTTATTTATCATTGTTTTTTATGTATTAGATAATTTTGTTGTTATTTTGTCATTATATTTTTCACAACTTAGTATTTTAAAATATTTTTCATATCATTGTATTATGTTTATTCATCATTATATTTTATGTTGTAGATTATTAATTTTATGTTATTTTGTTGTTTTTATGTATTAGATACATTTGTTTTTATTTTATCATTTTGTTTTGCATATTAGAAATGCATAGCGACATGATTTTCACCATTGTGCTTTTAAAATTTATTATTATAGAAAACATTAATACAAAATTATAAAGAAACAGAATGCTAAAAAACAAGAGGTTGAAAAAGAAAAATTTTCATTTTATATAAGACAATATTATACTTAGGGCCGTAAAAGAACCGAACATTCAACGAATGTTCGTGAACCGTTCAGCGAGAAGTTCGTTTATGCTCGTTCGTTTGATAAATGAACTAACACGAACAAAAATTTCGTTCGTTTGGTTTAGGAACGAACATGAACAAAGGTCGTGTTCGTTCCTTTGTGTTCGTGAACGTTCGTAAGATGTTTGTTTATGTTCGTGAACATCCGTTTATATTCATTTATTATGTTTATTTGTTAAATATGTTTTATATTCTTAATTTTTTTTATTTTTAGTTAAATACTATAACATTTAAATTAAAATTCTAGTCATTTAAAATTTGTATATTGTTAAAAAATAGTAATTTAAAATTCAGATATTCGAATTATTAGTTTAAAGTAATTTTAATTATGATTATTATTTTTAATTTTCGCTCAATTTAAAGAAATTTACTGACATGCCTCGAGCCCCGGAAATCACCTCGGTTGGTTTCACACCCCCAAAATCTCACGTGCGATGTCAGACCGCATGGGTTTGACGTGGCCAGAATCACAGCTCTCGGTCATATAGAACGACTCTATATGCGTTTGAATAAACTCGTGTTTAACAAAATCAAACAGTTTAATAATACATGCAGCGGGAATTCAGTTGTTTAAGCAGCGGAAAATAAAAGTGAATAACACTACATTGTTTGATACACATCATAAAATATAAATCGTTTGTTCAAAAGACATGATATGGATGGAAGCTTAGTCTTGTGCTCGTTTTCCCTAAGTGCATCCTGATCCATAAGCAGCTACTTACCTGAGAATACATTTAAGAAAAAGGGTCAACACATAGGTTGGTGAGTTCACATGTTTTGATATATATATATATATATATATATATATATATATATACACACATATACAAAAGAAATGTATGTCACGTGTCATGTTATTTATTAAATGTTAGTTCCGAGCCCTAGGTTCCAAGTGTTAATTGCGTCTCTACCGAACTATACTTGTTACCTCTTGCCTCCGCCATGTCTCGTAAAAACAATGGCGCGATGGGTCGAGATTACACTCGTCCCGACCTGCAGTCAGCATTGGCGCCGCGTGGGGTTCGTCACACCCAATAAATCTATATAAACTCACCTCGTTGTTTGAACATTAACGGTAAGACTGTGCGAGGACTTTGTTATGATATAACACTTAATGTTTGTCAATAAACCAGCATACACAAATGTTTGTACAAGTAATAATGTTTGACTCGATCAACATGTATTCTCTCCTATTTTGAAAGTTTGCAAAACAGTTTTAAAGAGGGGCCGTAAACTCACCTAAGTGATTGTTTGAGGATGCGTAACCTCCGACTTGCTTCTGGTGACTCGTTCACCGGTTACCTATATTGTACGGCTTACGTAAGTTCGTGTTTGTGATCGTGTTTCGTTTTCATGCTCGTGTTTGTGCTCAATAACCCTCGGTTGTTATGTTTGTCCATGTCGGTCCATGTTTGACCGTGTTTGGCCGTGTCAAGTCAACGACCAGTTGGTAAACCATGCGTTGGTTTATAGTTCGTGTAACATTTGTTATTGTGTACATAGTGCGTAAAACACATAATTCATGTTTATGGACAACTTATTATTTATAGTAAGTTTCCATTTTTAGAAAGTTCACATCACGTTTCATTTTAATGGTTCTAACATGCTCATTAATCCTACGTGATCGTGTTAACACATAGCAATTGTTACATACGATCAAATAAACACGTAAACCATTTTCATTTAGGAAAAGTTTCCTCAATTAGAAAGATTTCTATATTTAACATGTTTAACAACAAGGATCACATAACTTTTCACACAATAATCATATTGCATCATTTTAAGTTATTTATCATGTATAAATCAAGTCTTACATTGCTATTTCATAAATTTATCAAACAAAGTTTCCATAAATAGCAACTTTTCATTCTAAGCATTATTTTAACCAAGTCACTCCATAACACTTGCCAATAACTTTATTGATAACAATATCTCATCATTTTAACTACCTATTTCACCAAAATCATTATTTATCAAGAGTTTACAAAAATAAAGTTACTAAAAATAGTAACTATGCCCATATGTTCCATCAAATGAATAAAATAATATTCCTAATTTATTTCTTATGCAAATATCATCATTTAATCATGTTTCTATCATCAATCTCATCATCTAACAATATCTTGTAACTTTAAAGTTACTAATAATAGTAATAACCTCAAATAATCCACTTTTGAACATTACAATCATATTGAACCTTGAAAATATACTTAAACACTATCAAAAATCATCCATCAATATCCAAAATCATCTAAAATGGCTTAAATCATACATGCATGTTATTATAAATTACCATTTTAACATCTATGAACAAGATAAGCCAAGACACATCCACATCACTATGAATCATCATAGATCATCAAAATACATAATCCAAATCACTAATCACAGATTTATATGATCAAAATTTCATGCATGTGTTGATAAAATGCTTGCATGTGAGATTTAGTGGATGCATGTGTGTGTATGGGTGTTGTATATGTGTATAAACTTATAAAACTAACTCTCAAGGTCTTGTAACACCAAGATGGTAACTTGACTGCCCCTGGAACTTCTGGGAATGGCCTTCTAGTAGCTGTGAGTGATGATGGTGTTGGTGACAAGCCTTCAAATTTCCTATTCTTGCTTCCAAGCTTCAATCTTCCAAACCCTGAGCTTCTAAGTATTCATCAATGGCTTCTAAAGATTTTAAGAGAGTTTTTGGGAGTGATAAGGCCAAAAATTTGAGCATGAGACCGGTTATAATGAGTGCTAGTAGAATAGGAGCGATTTGTCTTGGATTTAACAAGATTTTGGCGTCTAGATGTCGTCGCGTAACGCCAAGACTGTCCCATAGGGGCTTGGCGTACCGCGGCGGATTTCGGGATTCAAATCCCCCGCCCATCCTTCGCGTATCGCCAAGACTGTCCCATAGGGGCTTGGCGTACCGCGAAGTGTAGGGCTGTTCAAAAAGCTCGCGGCTCGAGGCTCGGCTCGAAGCTCGCTCTAAAAAAGCTCGAAAAAGCCCGGCTCGGAAAGAGCTCGGCTCGGAAAGAGCTCGGCTCGGAAAGAGCTCGTTAAAAACGAGCCGAGCCGGAGCCATGGTTGGCTCGGCTCGAGCTCGGCTCATGGCTCGACTCGTTGGCTCGGCTCGTGGCTCGGCTCGATTTTTAATATATATATATATATATTAAATTATATACACACACATATATATTTTATTACACACATACATATATATTATACATAATATATATACAATATTTATACACATATTTATATAAATATACATATTATGTATAATATATATGTATGTATGTATGTATATACATGTATAATATAAATGTATATATTAGATTTTATATATATTAGATTTAATATTATATATATATATATATATATATATATATAAAGTGGAGGAAAAAACACGAAAAAAGAAAAAAAGCCAACTCGTGAGCTGGCTCATGGCTCGAGGTTTTTTACGAGCCGAGCTTGAGCCAGGATTTTCGGCTCGAAAGAAATTTCGGCTCGGCTCGAGCTCGGCTCGAAAATTCACGAGCCGAGCTGGAGCCAGGCCTGGCTCGGCTCGGCTCGACTCGATTACAGCCCTAGCGAAGTGTGACATCCAGTACCTGATCGTCCGGCAAGTCCGTACGGTAGGTGTACTTTCACCATTACTGTGTGTAAATACTATATACAAACAATGTTTGTGATAATAGAACTCAGAATACAGGAAACAGTTGTACGTATTTATGTGAAAACTTAAATACCGTAAGTACAACAACTCACGATAAACAAAAGTTGTATGTATTTAGGTGAAAACCCAAGTACAACTAATACAACGAATCAAGAGAAACAACAGTGTATAAATAACCAACAAGAACATGTCGGTTGCGATCTGATATTCATAGATGACACGAATCAGATGGCCGATAACTCAGTGAGAAAACAATGTGAAAATAGGAAGTTAGTTGAGTCCGGCAGTGAGGAAACACAATTCAAAACATAAATGCATTGTTATTTCAGAATAACGAACTGACAGTGTGTTTGCGTGGGTGACGATTCAGACGAACATATCTGTGAGTTTAATGTTCTGAAATGATGACTGAAAAGTAGAAAACAAAAGTCAGAAAGGGAAACCATCGTCGTATTCGTTCGGGTGACGATTCGAACGAATACGCGCGAAGGCGACGCGAACTGACGAAACGAAAACGATTAACGATACGAACGATATTAAAATAAGAAAAATAATTACAAATTATTTACTAGGAATAACCACCTTTGAAATATTTAAAATAAATCCTCATTATTTAAAACACGTAAAATGCGCGTTACGTTCCGGAAACGCAACGAAAACACGAACCGAGCAAACGAAACGAACCCGAACTCACTCGGGGTATAAATACCCTCAATGAGTTCAACCTACTCATTCTTCCACTCCCTTTCTCTCTCTACATTCAAGTTTTCGGAACTTTCTCTCTACCATAACTCACTCAAAACTCAACCAAATCACTCCATTCTTTAGCCTAAACGAAGGTATTGATCTCCTCTACAAGGAAGTACAAACGATCTGAAGTTTTATCCAGCCAAAAACGAGGTATGAAGCTATGAAAAATCTGAAACTAGGGTTTCTAAAACCTTCTTGTTCGATCTAAGCCTCTAGCCGGTTCTACACTCTTATCCTCGCATCACATGTCCATGAGGAGTCATTTCGTATAACCAGGGTCATGGGAGCAGCTTGGGTTCGATGGGTTTGATGAGGATGACGTTGGAGACTCGAGCTTCATGGAGGGGCCGCGTAGCCACGAACCTGTTGGTGTCTGGATCGCCATGGCCGAACCTCCCACAAGGTCACGAACCCTCGGCTGTCATCATCACCGAATCTACACGAACCCTAGCCGAACCTGATGTGCCGAACCTATCATCATCAGCCACGAACCTGTCACTCGCGAACCAAGACAGCCACAAACCTCTAATCCTGGACGAACCTTTCTACCATCACGAACCTGCATGGCTATCACCCACCGAACCTAAACTCTGCCGAACCTGCGCCCAAGAACCATGTAGCCGAACCCTTCACCCCTACCGAACCTTGGGGTTCGCCGGTCCTCATCACCTGATTACATAGTCACGAACCTAATGGAGGTAGTTAGCAGGTTCGCTGCTCCATGGATGGCCAAACCGATGTTCATGCGACTGCCACTAGTTCGACCACCTTTGTTCAATTAGGCCCTAATGAATTAATTGATCTATATAGCATGCATCCGGCCCATGTTCATCTATTTCGGCCCACATTCGTGGCAGGCCCAAATTCCATTCCTATGAGGCCCATATCCATGGCATTTGGATTACACACATCTATATGGCCCAACTCCAAATTATTTTAGCCCATGTACACGCCTTACTCGGCCCACAACATGGTTTGGATCGGGATATCCCATTCGGCCCAAAACACACACATGTCTCGGCCTAACATCAACTATCCAACACATAACATTCGGCCCAATTCTATTTATCCGGCTCACATATCACAACTTAGGCTCATCCATTGATTAGCCCAAATTAATTTGGCCCATGGCCATTAGTCGGCCCACATGGGACAATTGGGGGACAAACACTTGAAAAACAATGCAAGGAATGACATGCATGGAAATTCTTAAATACGATAAAGGATGCAATAATAACACAAGATGTCACACCCCGAGCCGGCGGGGTTGGATTGGAGTCCCCGTCGGGCGGAAGGTTCTCGGGGCGCGATATCGTGAGTGATAATCGGTATGATCAGATTGTTTACATTGCACATGATATAAATGATATAATTTAACAATGTAAATCTATCATAAACATCATAAGATATCTATCTTGTAACTGCACAAGATATACAAAATAATTGTATAATGATGTTCCAAAAGTATGCAGGTCCAAAAATACTAAGTCTTCTATCTGAAGTCCTAGTCCAAAAGCATAAGCTTCTTAGTTGACCTGTTCATCACCTGAGAAGTCATGCAAAAATAAAGTCAACACATGGTTGGTGAGTTCATATAGTTTAAAGTTTGAAAATGATTTGTAAACCTCTTCCGGTAAAGACCTTAACTTCATTAACTCCACATGTAATATCCAACTCGGTATGCTTATATATAGGGCATACCCCTGAGTCGAGCCTACGACCCGCCCAGACGCCGTCTCACCACATACTAAGTCACATATGACACTGTTGTTAATGATAGTTAAGCATTTCTACCCTTCTCATTAGTCCCAAAATCCTTCTGTTCTTTATCCCTGTAATTACAATCATTTGAAATCCTTGTTGATTTCATAAGTTCATCACACAATATGATCAACCACAGCAATTGTAGAAACAGTTATAAATGCTTAATTAAATAAATAAATAAACATTTAATAAAATCTAAGTCCTAATGATTGGGGCCTTGGTCAAACTCGAGTAGACTAGTCTTTCAATCAAGGTACTTAGTAGTTAGGGGGTTCTGTAAATATCATCAAACATATGACCTACAATTCAAACGGTCTAGCTAGGACTTCTTGAAATGTAGGATTTCTTGTTTCGTACTTTATTCGTTTTGATTCGTTGGCATATGTTATCTTTGATATTTCCCATACTTTCCCCAGAAAATGATTTATTGATTCGTCTGATTTTGTTACAAGATGTACTTGATTCGTTGATCATGGAATACTAGATTCGTTGATCAAATGTACTCTTGGTTCGTTGTTCATCAAACACTTGATTTGTTGAACATCGAATATTAACTTTGCAAAGATTGTTTCGTTTGATTTGTTGAACCTCCAAACTTGTTTTGTCAAAATGTTTCGTTTGATTCGTTGAACTCACTCACTTGATTTGTCAAAATGTTTTGTTTGATTCGTTGACATCACTCACTTGAATTGTCAAAATGTTTCGTTTGATTCGTTGAACTCACACACTTGATTTGTCAAAATGTTTTGTTTGATTCGTTGAAATCACCCACTTGAATTGTCAAAAATGTTTTGTTTGATTCGTTGAAATGTTTAGTTTAACCCAATTATCCACTTAAGTTATAAGTAGATGGATTTAGTAAAAACCTGCATAAAATTCACCTAGACATGATTCTAGGTTAACAATTTACATATAAAACATATGTTAAATAAAAAGCATCTAAGTAAAGAATTTAAATAAAACAGTTTACGCATGCTTCTCAGCCCCGCGTTTTAAAACAAAAATGTTAGAAAAGGGGCAATGAACTCACCTGTGCTGCTATGTAAATGATCTAACACAAAATGCGCGCTCTTGTTGTAGCTTAAGTTTCTTCAGTTCCTGAGTTGTTTTATAAGAGTTTGAATACGATAAGTATACGTAATAGTCGTCGTGCCTAAGGTTTGGTCTCGGTGTGTGTAACTAAGTGTCTTAAGTTACTAAGTACTTCCATGATTCAACTACTTAATCTAGTTCATCTACCCATTTGTAACCCGTATCCCATGCTTAATGGTATTAACTTACTTTTAAATTTTTAAGAAATTCGGGCAGAGTTTCCTCTGTTTTTAGTTCAAATCCAGACAATTGACATTGTCTTATTTTACAAACAATTCTCAAACAATTTAATCAAAACAGTTAACACTTTATACTTTCATTGTTACATTAAGAAAATCATTTCATTTAATTCAAGAACATGGTAATAACACTTATTTAATTTAAAGAAATTATGTTCAACAAGTTAGGTTTAGGTCAATCACATTCAATTAACCTTAAACCTATCACTAGATCTTTGTTTCCCCATAGTCCTTTGCTCATCCATGTGTATAACTTAGCTTAGAATGTTTCAATTGAACAATCCAATTTAATTATACAACCATATGAAATTTGCTAAGTGTTAGATGTAAATATTAAAATTAACACTAATACCTTAAGTTCTAGCCTCCACTAATACATGTTTCTTAGTTCGTTCTAAGCTTTGAGTATTCGTATATTCATTTCCTTGTTCTTACAACTAAGTTCAATATCCCTAGGTACTGGATTTCCCTGATTAGCTAACACTTTGGGATTCAAACCACTTTGGGCAGCGAACCTATTTGCCATTTGGTGTAGGTTCGGCGAACCTTCAGGGTTCGGCGAACATTCTGGGTTCGGCGAACCTTCTGGGTTCGGCGAACCTTCTCATGGGTTCGGCGGACTTGGAAGGTTCGTCTAAGGAAAAGGTTCGTTGCTCAAAGGTTCGTGATCAAAGGTTCGTTGATTGAAGGTTCGTCTCACTTAGGTTCGTCTGTCACAGTTTCGCATGAGTCCTAAGGTTCGTCGCCCTTAGGTTCGTTGGTCTAGGTTGACAGGTTCGTTGCAGAGTATCTAACAGGTTCGGTGCAGGTATGCAGGTTCGTGACAGGTTCTGCTCCCAATGAAAGGTTCGGCGACCTGTAAAAAGGTTCGCCTGATCGCATTTGGTTCGTGATACCCACTAAAACCGAATGTAAACTCAATATTTACCTCAAAATCGATGGATAAAAGCTTGAATCTCTTGTACTTCCTTGATCTACAAATGATGGTGGTCGTTTTGGCACCAAGAATGCGTGAATCCAACAAGGAATGAGCTTGAAATTGTTGAGAGAAGTTGGAATTTCTAGAGAGAGAGAGAGTGACGAGAGAGAGTGACGAGAGAGAGGGAAAAATTTAGGTGGTGATGGTTGGTGATGCATTAAATGTTCTCATTTAATGTATCACCGATACCCGATGTTTGGTCTCGATCGGTTTCGCGTAAAATGTCGGGTTTTTGTCGTGGTTTTCGTCACAAAACGACACGATTTATAAAATAAGATTTCTAAATTTATTTTAAGTTGTGATTCCTAATAAATTAACTAATATCTTCTATTTATTTTAAATTTTAAAATATTAATTTATATTTAAATTGAAACGTACGGTCGTCGCGCGTATTCGTTCGAATCGTCACTCGTACGAACACGACGATAACTACACTTTTCAATCTTGTTTTCTAATTATCAGATATCATTCAGAACGTTAAACTGTCAGATTTATTCGTACAGATCGTCACCCATACGAATAATCCTTCAATTTAGCATTCACATAACAACATCCGTGTGTTTTGTTCTGTAAATCCTCACATACGTTTATACATAATAAATCCTAACAAGTAATCACATGATGGTTCTGTGTTGCCAGATAATTATCTGACTCAAGATCCCTAGTTCTGACCTTTGTTTCTGTTAAATGTTTCTGAATTTGTTCTATGATAACACAAAATGATAATGACAATGATATGAATATAAAATGAAATAAAATGTTTATAGTTTGTACCTGTTTACTGTTCATGTCACTGTTTAAGATCACTGTTCCGGTGACGGTTCCGGCACTGATGTTACAGTCACCCCTAGTTAGAGAAATTTCGTCCCGAAATTTAAGAGTTGTATCGGGTACAGCTTCCTCTTCAAACAGTTGGGGATACTTTGACTTCATGTGATCTTCACGTTCCCAAGTAAACTCGGGTCCGCGTCTTGAGTTCCATTGAACCTTTACAATCAGAATACGGTTTCGCTTCAGTTGTTTAACCTTGCGATCCATAATCTCCAAAGGTTCCTCAATGAAGTGTAGTTGTTCATTCACTTGAATTTCTTCAATCGGAATGACGAGAGACTCGTCAGCAAGGCATTTCTTTATGTTTGAGACGTGAAACACGTCATGCACACCACTGAGTTCATCCGGTAATCTCAGTCTATACGCCACAGAACCAATTCGTTCAATGATCTCGAACGGTCCCACGTATCGTGGTGCTAATTTGCCTTTCTTTACAAAGCGTACTACGCCCTTCCATGGGGATACCTTCAACATTACCCGGTCTCCCACTTGAAATTCCAACGGCTTGCGCTGTTTGTCGGCGTAACTCTTTTGTCTGCTCCTTGTTGCTTGTAGTCTTCTTTGAATTTGAGCAATCTTGTCAGTGGTTTCCTGAATTAGCTCTAGCCCGGTTATTCGATTATCTCCAACTTCAGTCCAACAGATCGGTGATCGACATTTCTGGCCATAAAGAGCCTCGAATGGTGCACATCTGATACTGCTGTGATAACTGTTATTGTAGGAGAACTCGATCAGTGGCAAATGAGAATCACAATTCCCACCGAAATCCAACACACAGGTTCTTAACATGTCCTTTAGAGTTTGGATAGTACGTTCGCTTTGACCATCCGTTTGTGGGTGGTAAGCTGTACTCAGATTTAACTGTGTCCCTATAGATTTCCGCAGTGATTGCCAGAACCTTGATGTGAATCTGCTGTCTCGATCAGAAATAATAGACAATGGCACCCCGTGACGTACCACTATCTCGTTGATGTACAATCTTGCCAGTTTATCCATCGTGAAAGTCTCACGCATCGGCAAGAAATGAGCAGATTTTGTTAAACGATCAATGATCACTCAAATAGTATCATGACCACTGGAAGTGCGGGGTAGCTTGGTAATGAAATCCATAGCTATTTGTTCCCACTTCCAGAGCGGAATCTCAGGCTGTTCCAGTAACCCAGACGGTCTCTGGTGTTCCGCCTTTACCTTTGCACACGTAAGACACTGACCGACGTACTCGGCTATGTCTTTCTTCATTCCCGGCCACCAATAAAACCCACACAAGTCTTGGTACATTTTATCGGCACCTGGATGAACAGAATATTTTGTCTTGTGTGCTTCGTCGAAGATAAGTTTTCTCAATTCATCTACCGCAGGGACCCATATACGTTCCCTATAGTAGATCAGTCCATCAGGTTTCGTGTCAAACTGTTTCTCTGCTCCGCAATCAAGTTCCTTCTACAGATTACCTCGGTCTAGCGCTTCTTGTTGTGCTTGAATAATCTTGTCACTTAAACTGGTCTGCATGGTTATCCCCATTGCTCGAACACGTTGGGGTTTGACCCGTTCCTTCCGGCTCAAGGCATCAGCTACAACGTTCGCCTTTCCCGGATGGTACTTGATCACGCAATCATAATCATTAAGAAGTTCAACCCAACGGCGCTGTCGCATGTTGAGCTCCTTCTGATCAAAGATGTGCTGCAGACTTTTGTGATCAGTAAATATGATACACTTGGTGCCATATAAGTAATGTCTCCAAATCTTCAAGGCGAAGATTACTGCTCCCAGTTCAAGATCATGAGTAGTGTAGTTCTTCTCATGAACCTTTAACTGTCTTGAAGCATAAGCAATAACTTTGTCACGTTGCATTAGTACACATCCTAGTCCTTGATGGGAGGCATCACAGTATACAACAAAGTCATCACAGCCTTCTGGGAGAGATAGAATTGGAGCATCACATAGTTTCTGTTTCAATGTTTGAAAAGCATCTTCATGTTTCTGCTCCCAGACAAATGGTTCACTTTTCTGAGTTAGTTTAGTGAGTGGCAAAGCTATCTTAGAAAAATTCGAGATGAACCTTCTATAATAACCCTCCAATCCCAGAAAAGACCGTATCTCCGTCGGTGTCTTCGGAGTATCCCAGTTCTTTATCACCTCGATCTTGGCAGGGTCTACGTGTATTCCCTCACTGTTGACCACATGACCCAGAAATTGAACTTCTCTAAGCCAAAATTCACATTTAGAGAATTTAGCATAGAGTTGTTCTTTCTTCAGCAGCTCCAAGATCCTTCTAAGGTGTTGTTCATGATTTGTTTTGCTCTTGGAATAAATCAGTATGTCATCAATAAAAACAATGACAAACTGATCCAGGTACGGCTTACACTCTCGGTTCATGAGATCCATGAAAACCGCTGGTGCATTAGTCAATCCGAAAGGCATCACCATGAATTCGTAATGCCCGTATCTGGTTCGGAAGGCCGTTTTCGGTATGTCTTCGTCTTGAACTCTAAGCTGATGATATCCAGAACGCAAGTCAATCTTTGAGAAGTATTGAGCTCCTTGTAGTTGGTCAAACAAATCATCAATCCTCGGTAATGGATACCGATTCTTGAAGGTTAATTTGTTCAGCTCTCTATAATCTATGCACATTCTGAACGATCCGTCTTTCTTCTTCATGAACAAGACCTGAGCTCCCCAAGGTGAGTAGCTCGGTCTGATGAAACCCTTGTCAAGTAGCTCCTGTAACTGATTAGACAATTCCTGCATCTCTGAAGGTGCTAACCTGTAAGGAGGGTTGCTCTAGGAATCAAGTCAATACGAAACTCTACCGGTCGCACAAGTGGCAAACCTAGTAGGTCTTCAGGAAACACTTCAGGATATTCTTTCACTACCGGTACATCTTGAATCTTTTTCTTCTCTTTCTCCTTTTCCACCACATGAGCCAAAAACGCCATGCACCGCTTCTGTAGACACTTACGCGCCTTTATGCAAGAAATGATTTTGATACTTCTTTTTGCTTGATCCCCCTTTACTTCCAATACGCGATCACTCGGCAATGGAATTCGAAGCAGCTTTTCAGAACAGATGACTTCCACTCGATTAGACGAAAGCCAATCCATTCCAACGATGATGTCGAAACTACCCAACTCCATCGGTATCAAATCGATGGTAAATGTATAATCATTAAGTGTCAATGGGCAGTTCCTATAAACTGTACTAACTGTGATCTGTTTCCCGTTAGCTACTTCTATAATATAAGGGGAGTCTAACTGTTCCTCTACGTAATCTAATCGGCATGCAAAATCAGTAGAGATAAAACTCTGATCCGCACCAGTATCAAATAGAACATATGCATAAAAGTCATGTAAGAGAAACGTACCAGTGACCACATTTGGGTCCTGGCGTGCAGCTGGTGCTCCAATGGCAAAGGCTCGTCCATGGGGTGCTTGAACTGCTGCTTGTGCCTTCTTAGGGCAGTTCTTCGCAAAGTGGCCTTGTTCGCCACAGTTATAGCATCCACCGTTGTTCTGATTAGCTGGTGGAGGGAGAGCCAAAGCAACATTGTTGACTGCTTGGTTAGGTGTCATCCGGCAGTGTTGGACCCAATGGCCCTTTCTTCCACATCCCGTGCATTGCTTACAGGGAGTGTTAGCATTGTGATGATATTGACACTTAGCACACAGAGGAAACGTGCCAGTGTAAGGTTTGCGGTTAGGGTTTTGTGGTGCTGCTGCTACTTGTTGAAGAGGTGTGGCCATTGTGTAGTTCTTGATTAGCTTCTGCTTCTTCTTCTGATGGTGGTGGGGTTTCTTTGAAGACTCAGCTTTGTTCTTGCTGGTCTCCGCCTCTTTCTTTAGGACTCCTGAGGCTACCATAAGATCAGTGAGTTTTCCAGACAATCTCACTACAGACTCGATAGTGGTAGGGTTGGCTGCAACAACCATGCCCTGAATGCAGACGGGAAGTCCGCCCACATATCTGTCTATCCTCTTCTTTAAAGTTGGTACCATGTCTAGCACCAAAGCAACTAACTCATGGTAACGAGTAGTGTACCCCATGTGATCAGCCCCCTTCATCACATGGTTGGATAGTTCAACCTCCAGTTTCTGTAACTCGTTCTTGGGACAGAATTCGGTTCTCAACAAAGTCTTGAAGTCTTCCCATGGCATGGCCATGGCTTCCTCTCTTCCTCGGGCGTTGATCTGACCGTTCCACCAGGTCAGAGCCCGTTTGTTGAATGTTCCAGCTGAGTAACGGACCTTGTGGTGTTCGGGGCAACTGCAGAGATCCAAGGTTGTCTCGATCTTCTCAATCCATTGGATTAATCCAACGGCTCCTTCAGACCCACTAAAGCTGGGTGGTTTACATCCTACAAAGGACTTGTAGGAGTAATGAGATGAACCTCCAGCATTTCCACTGGCTTCTCCTGATGAGTTGCCAGTGTTATTGAGCTCGTTACGGAGACGAAGGAACATCTCCGGTATTGCCTCTTTCATCTGATTTGTCATCTGGCTACTCAGTAACGTCACCAGAGCGATAGTAGCAGGATCCAGAGTCGGTGTTGTGCCCGAGCCAGATGGTTGAGTGATCAAAGGAGGAGGAGGAGGAGGAAGTGGTGGTGGTGAATCATTTGGAGACGGTGTGGAGGAGTGTGGAGCCAAGTCTTGTGGTGGTAGAGGTAACAAGGGAGGCTGTCTTCTCAGCGGCATTCTGATCATAACCAATAAAGTTATCGGTTAGTGCAATGATCAAATACAGAAGACAGTATGCAAAAATTTCCTAAGTCCTGTTTTCTCTATATGCAGGGTCCCTAGGTTATAGTCTAGGCCAAACCGATTAAATAAGTGACCTATATTTCTCTATAACCATGGCTCTGATACCAATCTGTCACACCCCGAGCCGACGGGGTTGGATCGGAGTCCCCGTCGGGCGGAAGGTTCTCGGGGGCGCGATATCGTGAGTGATAATCGGTATGATCAGATTGTTTACATTGCACATGATATAAATGAGAAATGCTAAATAGAATAGAATTACAAAGTTAAATTACATCCGTATCGTTTATAATTTAACAATGTAAATCTATCATAAACATCATAAGATATCTATCTTGTAACTGCACAAGATATACAAAATAATTGTATAATGATGTTCCAAAAGTATGCAGGTCCAAAAATACTAAGTCTTCTATCTGAAGTCCTAGTCCAAAAGCATAATCTTCTTAGTTGACCTGTTCATCACCTGAGAAGTCATGCAAAAATAAAGTCAACACATGGTTGGTGAGTTCATATAGTTTAAAGTTTGAAAATGATTTGTAAACCTCTTCCGGTAAAGACCTTAACTTCATTAACTCCACATGTAATATCCAACTCGGTATGCTTATATATAGGGCATACCCCTGAGTCGAGCCTACGACCCGCCCAGACGCCGTCCCACCACATACTAAGTCACATATGACACTGTTGTTAATGATAGTTAAGCATTTTTACCCTTCTCATTAGTCCTAAAATCCTTCTGTTCTTTATCCCTATAATTACAATCATTTGAAATCCTTGTTGATTTCATAAGTTCATCACACAATATGATCAACCACAGCAATTGTAGAAACAGTTATAAATGCTTAATTAAATAAATGTTTTGTTTGATTCGTTGAAATGTTTAGTTTAACCCAATTATCCACTTAAGTTATAAGTAGATGGATTTAGTAAAAACCTGCATAAAATTCACCTAGACATGATTCTAGGTTAACAATTTACATATAAAACATATGTTAAATAAAAGCATCTAAGTAAACAATTTAAATAAAACAGTTTACGCATGCTTCTCAGCCCCGCGTTTTAAAACAAAAATGTTAGAAAAGGGGCAATGAACTCACCTGTGCTGCTATGTAAATGATCTAACACAAAATGCGCGCTCTTGTTGTAGCTTAAGTTTCTTCAGTTCCTGAGTTGTTTTATAAGAGTTTGAATACGATAAGTATACGTAATAGTCGTCGTGCCTAAGGTTTGGTCTCGGTGTGTGTAACTAAGTGTCTTAAGTTACTAAGTACTTCCATGATTCAACTACTTAATCTAGTTCATCTACCCATTTGTAACCCGTATCCCATGCTTAATGGTATTAACTTACTTTTAAATTTTTAAGAAATTTGGGCAGAGTTTCCTCTGTTTTTTAGTTTAAATCCAGACAATTGACATTGTCTTATTTTACAAACAATTCTCAAACAATTTAATCAAAACAGTTAACACTTTATACTTTCATTGTTACATTAAGAAAATCATTTCATTTAATTCAAGAACATGGTAATAACACTTATATAATTTAAAGAAATTATGTTCAACAAGTTAGGTTTAGGTCAATCACATTCAATTAACCTTAAACCTATCACTAGATCTTTGTTTCCCCATAGTCCTTTGCTCATCCATGTGTATAACTTAGCTTAGAATGTTTCAATTGAACAATCCAATTTAATTATACAACCATATGAAATTTGCTAAGTGTTAGATGTAAATATTAAAATTAGCACTAATACCTTAAGTTCTAGCCTCCACTAATACATGTTTCTTAGTTCGTTCTAAGCTTTGAGTATTCGTATATTCATTTCCTTATTCTTACAACTAAGTTCAATATCCCTAGGTACTGGATTTCCCTGATTAGCTAACACTTTGGGATTCAAACCACTTTGGGCAGCGAACCTATTTGCCATTTGGTGTAGGTTCGGCGAACCTTCTGGGTTCGGCGAACCTTCTCATGGGTTCGTCTAACTTGGAAGGTTCGTCTAAGGAAAAGGTTCGTTGCTCAAAGGTTCGTGATCAAAGGTTCGTTGATTGAAGGTTCGTCTCACTTAGGTTCGTCTGTCACAGGTTCGCATGAGTCCTAAGGTTCGTCGCCCTTAGGTTCGTTGGTCTAGGTTGACAGGTTCGTTGCAGAGTATCTAACAGGTTCGGTGCAGGTATGCAGGTTCGTGACAGGTTCGGCTCCCAATGAAAGGTTCGGCGACCTGTAAAAAGGTTCGCCTGATCGCATTTGGTTCGGGAACCTGCACTTTCTTCTTCCTTTTTCGATCCCGATCTGTTACAAATCAGTTCCTACAACTTCCTAGTCATTCATAAGTGTTTATCTAAGTGTTTCTAAGTGTTCAATGTGATTAAAACCATAAAAATATAAACGGGTTCGTGATACCCACTAAAACCGAATGTAAACTCGATATTTACCTCAAAATCGATGGATAAAAGCTTGAATCTCTTGTACTTCCGTGATCTACAAATGATGGTGGTCGTTTTGGCACCAAGAATGCTTGAATCCAACAAGGAATGAGCTCGAAATTGTTGAGAGAAGTTGGAATTTCTAGAGAGAGTGAGAGAGTGACGAGAGAGAGTGACGAGAGAGAGGGAAAAATTTAGGTGGTGATGGTTGGTGATGCATTAAATTTTCTCATTTAATGTATCACCGATACCCGATGTTCGGTCTCGATCGGTTTCGCGTAAATTGTCGTTTTTTTTTTCGTGGTTTTCGTCACGAAACGACACGATTTATAAAATAAGATTTCTAAATTTATTTTAAGTTGTGATTCCTAATAAATTAACTAATATCTTCTATTTATTTTAAATTTTAAAATATTAATTTATATTTAAATTGAAACGTACGGTCGTCGCGCGTATTCGTTCAAATCGTCACTCGTACGAACACGACGATAACTACACTTTTCAATCTTGTTTTCTAATTATCAGATATCATTCAGAACGTTAAACTGTCAGATTTATTCGTACAGATCGTCACCCATACGAATAATCCTTCAATTTAGCATTCACATAACAACATCCGTGTGTTTTGTTCTGTAAATCCTCACATACGTTTATACATAATAAATCCTAACAAGTAATCACATGATGGTTCTGTGTTGCCAGATAATTATCTGACTCAAGATCCCTAGTTCTGACCTTTGTTTCTGTTAAATGTTTCTGAATTTGTTCTATGATAACACAAAATGATAATGACAATGATATGAATATAAAATGAAATAAAATGTTTATAGTTTGTACCTGTTTACTGTTCATGTCACTGTTTAAGATCACTGTTCCGGTGACGGTTCCGGCACTGATGTTACACAAGATTAAGTTACAAAATATTAAGGGTTATTAATCTCTAATACAAAAATCTAAGTTTTGGGGACAATAAAGCATGTTGAACATAACTCAATAACCAAGTATACTAATATTAACCTAGTTGGGCTAAGTGTTATCAAAATATATGACAATTGAGCGAGGGCCGAATGACGACCGAGACTTACGAATGTTAGCCACTTTTATGGCTAACACAAACACGCACACAAACACATACTCAAAGGCTTATACTTATGAATTACAACAACGTGAAATCAATACAGGATTGTGAATACACAACAAGTACAATCAAGAGCACGTGGATTTCTTATTTTAAGCTAAGTCAACCACTTCAAACACAAGGTGAGTTCATATGCCCCTTTTCTAATCTTAACTGATTTTAAACTCACGGGGCTGAGGAACATGCTAAATCTTTTAATTACTTAGAATCTTTAGTACAACATATTGCTTATATTATGATTTAGATAATATTGTTTATCTTTATTATCACTCATCATTATATGCATGTTGTGTGAGAATAACATATCTGAAATGCTTAAGATGATTTATGATGATATAGTTTCATGAGTTTATCAATACAAGGGAATAATATAATTATAAGGTTAAAAACTTATAATACTTTATTATTCGTTCAATGAGTAATCAGGAGATGACTTGAGATAATTACAAATAACAACATGAATGATAATCATGATAACATGCTTTCATGATGATGATATCATTCGCCAAATTTATTAACATTGTGTCATAAGACGAGTTCGTATAACACATTGTTAAAATCACAGAGGGATACATAACACTGATACAACACATGAGACTATTATTTGTGATATCAAGGATGACATCATGATAACCTAGTTTCAAGATGTCATCCCCCTTGTATACTAACATTGCATTATAAGACATGATCTTATAAGAAAATGTTAAGTATTGGAGTTCCTAGTACCGTGTTGATTTCATGATTAGAACATACTTAGGAGGATACCATAACAACGTAAATTCTCGATATCATTCTGTTGTTAAGTAATATAAGTGTATTGAGAATTGATCTTATAGCACTATGTTTATAGTATGAAACTATGTGATTGTGTGACTACGTGAATAGGGAGTATACTTATATGAGTCTACGTGATGAGACTATATGAGACTACATGAGACTATGTGATGAGACTATATGAGACTAGGTGATGAGACTATATGAGACTAGGTGATGAGACTACATGAGACTATATGAGACTATGAGATGAGACTATATGAGACTATGTGATGAGACTACATGAGACTATATGAGACTATGTGATGAGACTATATGAGACTATGTGATAAGACTATATGAGACTATGTGATGAGACTATATGAGACTATATGAGACTATGTGATGAGACTATATGAGACTATATGAGACTATGTGATGAGATTACATAAGACTATATGAGTCTATGTGATGAGACTATGTAATGGGACTATATGAGACTATATGAGACTATATGAGACTATGTGAGATGATACGATAATACAAGATGGAATCCATGCGAGAAATAGATGGGATCCATAGTTGTATTACAAGTAGTGTTTAATTCTGTTGAGCATGTGGTGGGATGGCGTCTGGGCGGGTTGTAGGCTCGACCCTTTCGTATGCCCTATATATAAGCATGCTTGATAGGGCGAAACACTGTTTGTAGAATAACTATGGAGAGGCTGTCGTGAGAGACAAACCATACATTTATCAACAAGACTTGGGTTAAACATTTTGATTGTGACTAACACACTGGGGAATGAACAAGGACTTATGGGTGCATATCAGACGGGTTGAACACAAGGGATATGTGAATGGGCATCCATAGTTGTATTACAAGTGGTGTTGAATTCTATTGAGCATGTGGTGGGATGGCGTCTGGGCGGGTTGTAGGCTCGACCCTTTCGTATGCCCTATATATAAGCATGCTTGATAGAATGAAATATCACTTGTAAATATAACTATGGAGAGACCATTGTGTGAGATAGGTGAATCAAATATTAACAATACATTTGTATGACATTGTGAGTGTAAATGTTAACAAGCCAATGGTTTTCAATTACTAAACTTATGAACTCACCAACCTAGTGTTGACTTTGTTTTAAATGCATGTTTTCTCAGGTGACGAACATGTCTAGTCACCAGCATTCAGGACTTAAGCTAGTGGACTTTTAGAAGACCTAGCTTCATTTTGTGTTGTGCATAACTTTTGATGACAAACTTTGATGAATCATTTTTGTAAATCCTGTGCAGTTACAAGATAGAAACTCAATGATTTTTTTTGGATAGATTTACTTAGTTAAATTATGAACATAACATTGTAATTTAACTTTGTAATTCTATGTCATTGCCATGTTAGCATTTCTCGTTTATATATCATGTGCCATATGAACAATCTGATCACTTTGATTATCAAACGATATCGCGCCCCGAGAACCTTCCGCCCGACGGGAAAGTCGATCCAACCCGCCGGCTCAGGGTGTAACACGAAGGATCCCGGTTGAGCCTTTTTCGTCCAATTTCGATGGTTTGGCTCGTTTTTCGACGTTTTCTCATTTATAGAACATTGTTTGACGTCGTTTGAACTCTCTAGTTCAATGTTTGAGAATTCGTGATGTTATTAGTGTTTAGTTACACGTTTTGTTTAATGTTCACCAGCGTTCGTATCTCATTCGACAAGTGTGTGCGTGTTGCGATAATTAACCAAATTATCGTGTTCGCGTCAGTGTTTGTACTATTGTGCCACGTGACACACTAAGTTAAACTAATTTTAGTGTCACGTATTCAAATGTTAATTAAATAAACATTTAATTAAAATCAAAGTTGACCTGGAATTTGCGGGGTGTCACAGTTGGCAAATTATCAAACACATCGTCCTTAAACCATAATTATATTATTATAACAGCGGAAATTAAGGAAATGACATAAAATAATGTACATATACTAAACAAACAGTAATGCATAACCCACATTTCTAATAAATCTATAATATAGCCAGTCTATATCAGGGTAGTGTTCAACGTATGCCACGAGCCATCCTCCTATCCTTTCCAAAGTATTCAACCTGATATGCATGTAAAACAAGTCAGCTATATGCTGGTGAGTTCTAAGTTACATTTTTAAATAAATCTTTATCCATTCATATCATCAAATAACATAATTCAATACATAACATACATATCATCATAGCATAAATCATACTGTAAAGAAAATTTTATCTTTAAACTGTTGACCCGAAGTCAACAGGCATGTGCAACACAAGACTCTATAACCATCAACTGACGACCCGAAGTCGACATGCCTGTAAAAATACAAGACTCTATAACTATCAACCCGAAGTTGACAGCTCATGCATGCATAAGACTTCCTCAACTGACAACACACAATCGACATGCTTGCGCTTCCACAAAACTCTTTAACTATCAACCGAAGTTGACAGCTCATACCGGTACAAGACTTCTTTACGTACATCATTCATATCCATAAACACTTTTCTGCACCGTAGTGCTCAAATTTTGCCCAACCGCAGCCGGGACTTCAAAACCACTTTTCCTGCTCGTCCTCGGCCGAGACTTTCAAAATCATTTATTTCTCAACCGCAGTTGAGACTTAACACATTCTTTACCTGACCAAATTCTGGTTAAAAATCATTTTCATAAAATAGCTTTATAACGTGCATACCAGCCCAACATGATAAAACATTTAAAACAGGGCTACAAACAACTCACCTTAACTTAGTAATGCACAATCTGCTAGCTTTTCTTCCTTTCCTTACTTTCTCACGTTAAGAATGATATCCTATTAATATGGATATATTATCATGATTATAACCTTATCATGAAGATGCTTAGATTTATGATGACTGCTCGGAACTTCGGCCTGTCGTAACTTTAATTCGGAGCTTGGTTTCGAAATTTCACTTCTACTTATTTTGATCATTTTTATCTCTGCATTCTTGTTATGCTTAAAGATTACTTATTTGTTCGGCTTAGATAAGTGTATTCTCTTATTTAATTAGTTCTTTTTAGGGTTTTTCTAAACTTACTGTATCATAACATTGGTTTAAGGCAAACAGAAGCACATACATACTTTATCCTCATAAAAGTCAAGAAAATTTGATCATCATCTAGATGTGATCGGGGCTCCAACCGAATCAAGTTCATGTTCACCATATAAAACCAAAACTCTAACTAAACATTGTTTTGGTCTATTTAATCAATCAAGACTAAACTAACAAAAGATGAGAATCATGAACACATACCTCAACGATGTGTGTAGTTAGTATTAATCAGTCCGATCAATTCTTCTTGATTCTTCTTCGCTCGTAAAATATAGAAGTCGATCAAAACTAAAAACTTGTTGTTCACTCGATTCTTCTCGATCATTTCCAGACTTTGAAGTTTATCATTTTCTTGTATTTAAAATCGATATATATATATATATGTATATTTATATATATCCAGGATATCTTGCCGACTTACAACACAAAAGTTTATGAATTTATTTGAAATTTACACTTAGGGCCCTTGAACTTTGAGGTTCTATTTTTAAAACCATCTTCTACTTTGCTCACATTTTTTTAATATTCACGAGCTTATATCGTGTCATACTTTATCGTATAACGGTTCCGCTTATATTAATGTGATCGTAATTACTTCGGGAACATTCATAAAAATTTCGAACCCAAAAGGTCACAGAAATTTTGCACGTTATTAATAGGCTTTATAACGTATCCATACATTATCAGATATTTTTATCGTTTATATCCTTTTGATCGTAATTACTTTACGAACGTTTATATAAATTTTGGACATAAACGATTATCGAAATTTCGCACGTTTATTATTAGGTTACCAAATTTTCGGTTTTTACATTTACATTTGGTTTTTATATGGAGTGTTAAACTTTAAGATGATTATGTATGATATTTGAAATTGAAAATGCTAATTTTTTATTTTAAAATAGTACGTGTTCGTTTACACCTTAAATTTATACTCATTTTAAAAATAAAAAATGCCCATTTGTATGCTCTAATGATTTTCATAATTTGGTTTTTACCATTTATTTATAAATTTGATTGTTAAGACTATTTTAAGTCTTTTAACCAAAATTCCTTGATAATAATAAGTTGATCCTATAAATAAAATTAAACTATAAAAATTAGTTATGAGAGAAACCATTCTCAATCATCACTCTTTTTAAGTGATTTTATCATTTTGTTTTAATTTATAATCAAAACAAAAATATTATATAGCTATAAGAAAAATCATAATCATTATTCTTTTAATTTATTTGATTATTCTTTTTTTTTTTTAATTTAAGTTATCTCGTCTAGGGCTGTCCAAAAAGTTGTTAGCCTGAATATCACTTGAAGCTCATTCAAAAAGGTTTTAGATAAAACTCGTATCGAATAAATTAAATTTAAAACATGAATTTAGTCAAATTATACAATTTGCATTCTTTTTAGTTACATAAATTTTTAACCTAAGTATCATAATTAGGAGTGTTCATCGAATCGAATTTCGAATAACTCGAATACTTCGAATCGAATGATTTCGAATTTTGAATTTTTTATGAGCATTCAAATTCGAAATTTATTCGAAAAATCCAATTTGAATTCGAAATTCGAATTCGTTTTCAAATTCGAAATTCGATTCTATTCGAATTCGATCCGAATTCGGAATTCGAATTAGTTTGATTTGAATTTAATTAAAAAATTGTTTATACTTGCTATCTTTATATATTCAAAATATCAAATAATCAAAACTTTTAACATCCAAATATCAAATAACCAACATCTAAGTTGTAATATTATAAATGTCATTTAAACTAATAAAATGATAAAAATTCAATATATAATGCCAATGATAACATATATAAAACATAAAGTGACAAATAATCAAAATATTAGAATTTAACCAAAATAATCAATTTTTCGAGCTTCACGATTGATGCTTTTGTTGTGAATGTTTAGGTTTACTGTATTTAAAAGTGTTAAAATTATGGTTATTTTATAATTAAATTGACATTTGTGTAATAAGCTTTCAGTTTTTATGAACTAAACCACCTAACTAAAAACCCTAATTTTTAAATATAGTAACTACTTGTGTATATAAAATAAAAAAATATAGATAATTTAAATTCGAATTTCGAATCGAATTAAAAATATGAAATTCGATATTATACTACGAATCGAATCGAATTCGAATGTGAAAATTCGAACTGAATTTCGACTTGGTGTTTTTCGAATTGAAATCGAATCGAATTTCGATTATTTCGAGTCATATTCGAAAACTGAACGCCCCTAATCATAATACACCAAATATAAAAGTATAAAGTCTATTTAAGTAATTACTATAATTTAAAGTATGAATATAATTTACATGTGTGATGTGTCGTGGTATATGACATGTTTAATCAATGTTTTAATAAAATTTTTGTTGATACTCATTTTAACTTTTTTAATGTCACGGGTTCTTTTTAATGACGATGCACTGCATGTAGGTTATTATTTTTCCTTTAACCCCATGATGGAAGCAATGACGTAAAAATAATATTATAATTAGTATAATAATATGTACTAAAACATTTTGATGCTATTTTCAAGGCAAGTGGCAACATAGTAAATTTATCAAAAAGTAGAGCTACTTTTGAATTTGGTGGAATCTCGTGTGTTTTCCCCTTTCGTTTTTTATCACATGTTTTCATGCTCTTTGAATTTTATAAATTTTTTTAATGTAAATATTATCGAGTAAGGTCATAATTTTTATTTTTTAATGCTAACTACCACCGCACGTTGCGACTTTAAATACGGATTGTAATGTGATACATGAACATTATATACATACGGTTATGATTACCAATGATCCTTAGCTCAACTGGTTGAGAGGAGGTACCCTGTGGCTTTAATATTGGGGAGGTCATGGGTTCAAGTCCTGGCATGGACAAAATAGGGGTTCCATGCTAGGCTAGGGGGTTTTCTCTCACCAATAGTGGGTTTCCTCCTATTGGGTGTGGATATGATCGGGTGGGTCTATGACCCGTCAGTGATCCAAATTGCCGTTCAAAAAAAACATACGGTTATGATTAACTAAATATTCTTTTTATCCTAAAAAGCCTAAGAATGATTATTAACCATTAAATCATGAGATCAAATTTAAAAGAGAAAACTTAAAATTTTAGAGAGAAAAATTGTTAGAGGGTAATTTAGTCATAACCATTTTCCCCCACATTTTTAAACGTTTATAACTTTTGCATACAATATTATTTTTTCAAAAAAAAAATCATAAAAACAAGCATTTTTTATCTTTAAAATGAGTATAATATTGCTACAACAAATTAAACTTTTTAGCTTATTGTGTCTAATTATTATATTGTGTCTTTTTAAATGCTTGTGTACAATTATCTTTTTGTGTTTTTTCTTAAAGATAATTGTGTCTTTTTTACTAAGTAATTGTGTCTTTTTTAAATATCAATCTGTTATTTATACTTCTCGTTTTGTCATCCTTGCTTAACATTATGTATTATGCAACATCATTGTGTCTTAAATTGTTTAGGAAAACACAACATTGAACAGAAACACAAAATACACAATGACATGTACAAAAGACACAATGTATACAAAAGACAATATTGAGAGGTAAACACAAAAGACACAATGACTATACAAAAGACACAATGATTATGCAACAAAAGACAGAATGACATGCACAAAAGACAGAATGACAAACCCAAAAGACACAATAACTGTACAAAAGACACAATGAATTGTACAGAAGACATAATGAATTAAAATAACAAAATTTTTCTATAGCAAAAACTATATTAATTATGAACGTTTAAAGAATATGAGGGAATTTGATAAAAAAAAAGTCAACAAAAGTATGCATGGCTAAAATATCTTTAAAAAACTTGATTTAATCATATATATATTGATTAATGATCTAATAGCTCAAGATCATTCTTAGGATTTTTAGATTAAGGTGCTTATTTAGTTTAAGTTAACCCTATATATATAATATATATACTAGCCTAAAACCCCGTGTGTTACACGGTTGGATAATTACAAAAAATATATTTATTAATATAAAATAATAATAAATTTTTAATAATTATAAAATTATATTTTAAGATAAAGTATAATTGAAATAGTTTTATAATTTATAAATTATTAATTATTAGAATAAGAAGATTTATATTTTTTAATATTTAATTATATAATTTAATTTCTAAAAAGTTGTAAATATATATTATGAGAGAGAGACGGGAAAATTTTGTCAGATTCACCATAATTCGACATGTGTCCCCTAAAAATATTCCTTTATTATAATAGGTAGATAATTCTAAAAGTAGGTGATACCAGAGTTGCAAAAGCAATTCATATGTTATTTAATATTTTTAATAATTTAATTAAAAAATTATCTCTGAAGTGGTTAAAGATTGTAATTTTTTGTTGTATTATAAATACATTTAAATCAGTCAATCAGTCTCTTAATTATTATATTTTAATCAAAACTTGAATGATTTAGATCTCTTACATGAAGTTGGCAAAATGCGTATGTGATAAGATACAATAAAATATGTTTAACAAAAATTACATTATGCAATTTAATACATTTTTAAAATAATAAATATTAAAAGGCTAGAATTCAACATTTCTGTCTTTTGTTATATAAAACATATAACTGTCAAAACTAAATTGCCAAAACAAATGTTAAATTTTCATGATTTATATCTGTAATAATCGTATAGTCTTTGGCCTGTTAAACATGATAAAAAATGTCTTGCCAGCTCTATTCTTACTGACTGGATACTTATTAAATCAAACACCCCTAAAGGTTGTAATTTTGAAATAAATTTAGAGCAATTAGGAATATTTCGTAGTCTTTAAATATATAACATATCACATGCAGGTTTCTAAATCAAAAGTAAATTATTCTTGTCGACTCGAGGATACACGCAACCACGTAAAAGGTTGGTAATAAATCAAACAATTATTATTATTTCCAATTTTCCATAGCCACATTTGTGAAGGTGTAACATTCCACGTGGGGATTTCTAAATAATAAGCAAACTCTTGCCTCTAAGTAAAAATTGACTTGTGGATGAGGATTGCCTGCAAGATTTATTAAATGGTTCAAACCAATTGTACAACAATTTATGAAATGTCATATTCAATCTATACATACATACATACATGCAGGATTGTAATCACTATGCATTCATTCAAATAACTTTACTAAAATGAAAATCTTGAAACTTTTTAACATAACTGTAGCACATCGACGACACTTTCTTCTTTTATAAGTTTGCGAAAAGTTATCACCGTTTAGAACGCAACATCGTCGTAATGTGGATCATATATTTATTTCAAGATTCCAAATTAAAGGCACAAACATAGTTTCAGCGTTTTCTCTCTAAGATCATGTTTTCACAAGATACAAATCGAGAGTTTGTGTGTATATATATATCATTCATAAAAAATACAACCGCATTATATAAAATAACAAACTGTCATTTAACTCATATATTCAAGGAACAACTGCATAATCAAAGATAAACAGTCACAGAGTATGTTTCATAAAAATCACGGAGTGTAATTTAACACACATAATTAAGGATCAACTACATAATCACGAACGAACCAATAATTACATACCGTGTTATATAAAAATCCTAAGTTGTCATTTAACATAACTAATCAAGGATCAACTGCATAATCACGGACCAAGCATAAAAATCACAGACCACGTAAAAATATCAAAAAACTTATAACAATAATATACTAAAATTAAACATAATAAATTTCTCAATTTTGTATGCATTTTTTTAGAAAAATGATTAAATGTTTAAAAGGTATTCGACTTTTAAGAAAATGATGTAACTTAAATTAACTAAAAAAAGTCAAAAAAATGTATGTTATTTTGTTTTTTTTGTCTTTTTAACTTTAATTTACATAAGTTTTAAATGAAAAGTGAGGATCACTATGTCACAACCCACGCCGCGTGCGTAATCAATGGCGCGTGACTATGTGTTCATGTGCCAATGTTGGAGAATAACCCATGATTTACTATGTTTCATAAAATTAAGTTCATTTAAACAAACATAACATACATATTATACAACAAGTTTATCGTAAGATAATTATTATACAATACGATGTTTTTGTTGTCTTTCTAGGTCGCAACTATTTCTGTTGTTGATCCTGACCTAGTTTTCTTTACTGAAATATGTTGATAAAAGTCAACTACGAATAGTTGAGTGAGAAACATAAGTTTTTGTTGAATTTTGTTCGAACAATATTTTTTATGATGTAGTAATCACAAGTGATCAAACAGGTACTTTGAAATTGAATCTAATTGAGCATGCAAACATCAAACCTAATGATAAATGATCGTTAGTAATGATTGTTAGCTCACATGATGAGGTCCAACCCACGGTTGGAGTGATTGTGATAATGATACTTGTTTTCCCGCATATGATCATACCAGTACTACCAAGGGCTTGATAACAAGTTAATGATATTTACATAAGAATGTGCCCAAATAGCCTCCACATAACCAAAGTTCCTAAGTGATACACTTGATTTAATGATTTGATAAGAGATTTACTCGATAATAGTTTGTCATGATTTTCCTGATGAAACTGATATATGATTTCACAGTAGTTGATAAATGTTTATCATCATTTTCCTGATGATACTGATATATGATTTCACAATAGTTGATAAAATATGTTTTGAAAATGTATTTACATGTTCCACCCCGAGCTTTAGCAAAACAAAGGAAAAGGGGGTTATGAGTCTCACATGTTTTATCGAAGTGTTTTTATTTTGAGGTATCACACAAAATCTGAAGAGAATTCTGCAATTCATTAATGTTTTATGAGTTCTTTGTATTTGAATTGGATTATCAGAATATTCCTTGACTTTTGATAACAAGGAATCGTAGCTTAAGTCATCATGCTGATCTTAATCCTTAATCAGCCTCCTTAAGTTAATATTGCACAAAGTGCGATAAACAAGGAACCTATAATGATTTAGGTTCCTATTAAGGAGTTAATGACTAACTGGATTAATCACGACATTTTCGGATTAATCAAATAGATATTGTTGTTGATTCTTTCACTAAAACAGGTCCTAGATGAATTTCTGGCTTAGGAATAGTCAATCCTTGTTATTGATCATTTAGGTATCATGAAACATGAGAATGTGATATTAGAATATGTTTAATAACCATGCTCAATGTACTAATCTGACTGTTATCATAAACATCAGATCGTTATTCCGATGATTATCTTTATGCTTGTCATTAGTTTGAAACACCTGGATATAACCTAGCATTTCAAGAAATGACCAAGACAATCATAATCATTGTTACAATCAAATGGTTTAAACCATTATAATCTAAGATATAGTTTCATGATAACCGGGCATTATAACGGATCAAAACAAAGATTTAACCGTTAACATACAGTGTTCTTCGTTTCTAACCATTCCTAGCCATCAACTAGGCAATAATCCACAACAATAACTATTATATTATATTCAAAACAAGATTTAATCTAACCATTATCAAACTAGTAAGATAGGTTGAATCATTACCCGATCGGACGGATTTCTCGGATGAAAACGATGATCAGGACTTGTAGAATCGATCCCTAGCTTGATCCTGATGATTTGGTAGCTTCAAAACTGAGATTTGGGGGTTAAAATTTGACCTGGTTCGTCTGAAAATCGAGTTTATTCGACTAGAAATGAAATCTGATCAAGAAAATCAGATTTTTATGTCTGCTGGTCCGTCGTGTACCGCCGAGGATGGCAAAGGGTTTCTCGGCGTACCTCCACCGCCTTAGTCAGACTCGATTTTGTTTTCGCGATTCTGGGAGCATACAAACTCCGTTTAGCGCACGGTTTTCGCCTACGTTCACGATTTTTCGAGCTCTTTCCAATGGTTATAATCTCAAGTCCTAAAGAGTTCAAAATATTTGACCTCTTATTTAACGCTATATTCGATTCAGTGTATCTTGAAATCGGAGCCTCGTTTCGCAATTTTGCTTACACTCATTCTCTTCATTTTCGAGTTATGATTCTAACCTGAGAATTTTGAATTGTCACACACTATATCTTAACCATTGATTAGTTTGATTAAAGGCTTATAATCCTTCTTATCATTTTTACGAAAAAATACCATTGTATTTGATCATTCTTATATATATATATATATAGGAATGTGATCTAACAATAACCCACACTTAGGGCAATAACCCATTAACTCTAATTAGCCAATCACATCAGGACACATGATTTATTTTGTATAATCTGATGAGGGTATATTAGTAATTTGTTTTATGTACTAGCTTCTCTTTTAATTAGGGTGGCAAGGTAATTATTATCTATATTTATCTCTCTAATTTATTTTATATTTCATCAGACATAATATAGTATTGTAAATGTAATACATAAGTTGTTAACTACAGTATTGTAAATGTAACATACATCGTTGTTAACATAATTTAAATATATATTACTACAATGTAATATAAGCTTACAAGTTTGTACACAAATTTTAATAAGCATCTCTTGTAGAAGGTTGTAACATTTTTTTTACAATATATTCAATATTGTAAATAAATTTTAATACAACTATAATAATTTTTAGTAAGATAGTTTAAATTTTAACTACAATAAATAATTATTGAAATTTTACTACAATATTGTATTATTGTATTAAAAAATAAATTTAATAGTGTAATATTTTTAAACTGAAATACTAGAAAATGTATTTCTTTATACACGTCTTTTAAAAATTAAATGTACAAGTTTGTACATAAATTTTAATAAAAATCTTTTGTACAACGCTGTAACATTATGTTGACATAAATTTTGAACCGTTAATATCTACAAGATTGTAGGTACATTGTAACCATTAATTACAATGATGTAAACGTTTAAATAACATGGTAGTTTTTTTTAATTTTTTTACAACCAAAATGTGTGTTATAAATTACCTAAATATTTCATTACTATAATAATTAGTTATTGTACTTTTACTACAATATTGTATTATCGTATTAAAAAATAAATTCAACAGTGTAATATTTTTTTAAACTTAAATACTTAAAAAATTATATATACAAGATTGTAAATACATTTTAATACTTTAAAAAAAAATACTATAACATTTTGTTGATAAAAAAAGGTCTTGATACAATAACACTAAATGTTTCTTTAAATAAAACTTTCTAGAACACGATAACATTTTGTAAATACATTAAAGGTCTTTAATACGGTAGTTTTTTTATATAACATGGTAGTTTTTTTATTTTTTTTTTACAACCAAAATGTATGTTATAAATTACCTAAATATTTTTTTACTATAGTAATTAATTATTGTACTTTTACTACAATATTTTATTATCGTATTAAAAAATAAATTCAATAGTGTAATATTTTTAAACTAAAATACTAGAAAAGGCATTTCTTTATACACATCATTTAAAAATTAAATGTACAAGTTTGTACATAAATTTTAATAAAAAAACTCTTGTAGAAGGCTGCAACATTTTTTTTACAACATATTCAACATTGTAGATAAATCTACAAGATTGTAAATACATTTTAATACTTTAAAAAGAAAAATTCGTTACAAAATCAAGAATATAACGTAATCAATGAGCATCTGGAAAAAATAAAAAATCCTAGTCAAGAATATAACGTAATTAATGAGCTCGGGATTGGCTTGGCTTGTTTACACTCTTAAACGTAACCCCTATTTATTTTACAACAATGTAAACCCAAATTCGTTACAACTCGTTACAAATAATTTTTATTTTTATACTTGTTACAATGGTGTAAATACGAACATCCGGAAAAAAAAAATAAAAAAACCTAGTCAAGATTATAAAGGAATTAAAGAGAAAAATAAGACTAGTAAAATTGTGCAATTTTCATAAAAAATATTATAGTATAAAAAAGTTATGAATTTATAAAAAAAGAGGGGGTAACTTTAAATAAAAAAGTGTTTAATATAACAAATTACATTAATACCCTTATTCCTTTTTCTTTCAAATCAAATACATTATTTTATTATTAATTAATATTAACCCTAAGATCAGAATCTTAAAATTTGATCATTAAATATGGTGGGGTTATTGGTTATTGCTTGATACTAAGGTTATTAATAGAACGCTACCATATATATATATAGAGAGAGAGAGAGGGGACAGTTAACGCACAAATAAAATTAACGTGATTAATGTGCTAAATGTAGGAAGTCACACGAACGCCCCATCTGTAATCTTGGTAAGGGGCATTATGGTCCATATAAAACGACATACCGTGATTCATAAAATTACAGACTGACATTTAACACTCATAATCAAGGACCATACGAATAATCACGGACCACATTATATAAAAATCACATTCTGTATTTTAACACACATAATCAAGGACAAAATGTATAATAACAGGCCAATAATTACGGACCACGTTATATGAAAATCACAGACTGTCATTTAACATGTATGATCAAAGGACCAACTGCATAATCACGTATCAAACATTAAAATCATGGACCACGTAATTTTTTTTTGTTGAAAAACTATGAAAATATTATACTCAAATTAAAGATAATAAAATTCTCAATTTTATGGTGTAATTTTTTAAAAAACTTATTAAACGTTTAAAAGTTATTTGATTTCCAAAAAGATGGTGGAACATGATTTACTCACAAAAAAAGTCAACAAGCGTAAGCAATTTCATTTTTGCCCTTTTACTTTTTTCACGCAAGTTTTAATTGAAAAGTGGGGACCACTATCTTAACCATTAATTTATTTGATTAAGGGTCCAGAATCATCCCTATCCTTTTCACGTTAAACTTCATATGTACTGAACCCGCCTCCTATATATATAGGGAAATGTATAAAAAATAACCCTCTTTTTTTGCTACAACTACATAACCCATTTCAACCAATAATAAAATTACACATAAGTTTTTCATTAAAATATTAAAAAGGACATCATAGTCATTTTACTTTTATAAGTTTTCACCCCTCTTTTTTAAGCATTAATAACTTTTTTATAATATATTATTTTTTTAAAAAAATTGCACCATTATATTCGTCTCATTCTTCTCTTTAATTCCGTTACAGTCTCGACTAATTTTTTTAATTTTTTTTAGATGCCCTATATTTAAATCATTGTAACGAACTTAAATATAACAAATTTATTTGAATTTTTTTCTAACAATGATAAATTACAGTGATGTAATTTACATTGACGTAATTTACCGTGATGTAATTTACATTGACGTAAAATTCGGTTTCGGTTTTTTTCGGTTTATTCGGTTCCGGTTCGGTTTTTTCAGTTAATTTGGTTCCGGTTCAGTTTTTTCGGTTAATTCGTTTCGGTTTGGTTTTTTTTGGCTTTTTGATCATCCCTAATTTGTAACGAGCCTAAATACAACAAATTAGTTTGAATTTTTTTTGAAACAATGATAAATTACATCACTATACTTATCATTGTTAGAAAAAAAAATCAAAATCTTGTGTTATGTTACATCACTGTAATTTGTCAGTGTAATTATCATTGTTAGAGAAAAAAATAAAATAATGTGTTATATTACATCACTATAATTTATCATTGTTAGAAAAAAATTCAAAATAATGTGCTATATTTATGCTCGTTACATCGATGTAAATAATGAACAATGAGAAAAAAAATATAAAAAACTAGTCAACATTATAACGGGAATTAAAGAGAAAATTACATCACTGTAAATAATGTGTTACGTCACCGTTAATTATGTCATTGTAAATTACTTCATTTTGTGTTATATTACTTCATTTTGTGTTACATTACTGTAATTTACCATTGTTAGAAAAAATTTCTAATTAATTTGCTATCTTTAAGCTCGTTACAATGATGTATATAGATGACATCAAAAAAATAAAAATAAAATAGTCGAGACTGTAACGAAATTAAAGAGAAAAATGATACGAGTATAATGGTGCAATTTTTTTTAAAAAAAATATAATATAAAATAGTTATGAATGCTTAAAAAAAGAGGATAAACTTTACATAAATGACAAATGTCTTAAATGCCCTTCATATTAAAAAAAAAAAGAAATTGACACGTGGCACGATCCTATACACTTACCTTTTTAAAGTAACCATTGGATGATAGTTAATGGGTTGTAACAAAAGATAAGTGTTATTAAAAATTCCATCCCATATATATATATATATATATATATATATAGGGGAGGGTTCCTAAGAAAACCCTCCTTTTAGAGAAAACTAAGAAAACTTATATCTCACCGTTAATTTGTAAGATCAATGGCTAAAATTGAGTAATGGTATTTTAGTAAATAATTATTAAATAAATACCTTAAATAAATAACAAAGGACATTTTTGTCTAAGCATTTTAATTTATAAATTGGAAAATCCATTTTATTAGGAAACTTAACTGCAATTGGATATTATCACGTGAAATATCAGATCCCATTTTCATATATTCATTTAATATACTTATTTTTATATATGTAATAATACAATTTGAAAAGAGAGTTTTTATGATTACTTATCTCGAATTTTTAATTTTAATTTAAATAATCTAGAGTTTTTTAAATTAAAAAATTTAATTTACAACCAAACGAGCTGATTACATATATGTAACTATTTGTCAATATTAAAAATTGATTATGAGAAAAAATATGTAATATTGTGTGTTACTATATTTGATTACATATATGTAATCATATATTTGGTCAAAAATAAACTTATAATCAAATATATGATTACTTATATGTAATCAAATATATCATTACATATGTGTAATCATATAATTGATCAAAAATAAAAATTGTTCATCAGACCTTGCAATCCTGATATACGTGATTACATATATGTAATCATATATTTGATTACGTATATGTAATCGTATACCTTACATGTATATAAATCGTTGTTACATATATGTAATCATATAATAGTTAAAAATTTAAAAAAAAATGTATATTTGAATTTGCAATCCACAAATTGTATAACATGTTCATCAACCCAAATTCACTAGTTTCAAATGCATATATGTAATCAACCAAATAAAAGTACATTTTTAAATATAAGAAAAGAAACCGAATGAAAGATGAAGATGAACACCACTAACAAATTGATCCAAAACCGATTTTATATATATACAATCATTTTACATTGATGAATACAAATATAAAAACATATATTAATACATATAATGTTCCAAAAAACAGTATTCACAAAGAAAATTTTAAAACTCTACTTTAAAAATACAATACGTATACATAATCAGATTACATCGATGAATACGTACGATCAAAAACCAGCAAGAACATACGTAATGGCTGGAACGGGTAAATCCGGCACTAGAAGAGGAGGAAGAATCCCTTCTTCGATGGGTGGCAAGAACGGAGCCAAAGGATCAAGAAACGACTGTGGTAAATTCTTTTCAATTAAATATATCTGGTCACTTAATTCCGATTTGAACGTGAAAAACCCAGCGGAAAAAATATGAGTCCCGAAGGACTTCGACTTGAAACAAATCTCCGGTGGCGGTGGCGGAGGCGGAATACGAACAATATGGCTTGCCACTGCTAATCAATCTAACTAAACACCCTTTAATTCGCTCAACATGTTTACCAACAAAAATCGATAGTTTTGCTTCAAATTCACTAATTGCAAGGATATGTGATTTAATTTGAGAGAAAACCAACTTACGTGACTACAAAAAAATTGATATTGAGATTGAAGAAATACAGATTTCAATTTACGAGTCAATGACTAAGAAAAAGATGGAAAAGGAGATAATTGGGGTTGGTTATCATTTAAAATCAAATAAATTCCATAAATAAAAAAAGATGTTAATTTACCAAGAAACCCTTTTAATTAAAAATAAATAAATATCAAAGTAATTTTGTGATTGGTTGAAAAAAGTTTTCTAAGTTTTCTTGAAAATTAATAGTTTTCTTATGAACCTTCCTCTATATATATATATATATATATATATATATATATATATATATATATATATATATATATATATTTCAAAACCTTAGGAAGAACCTTCTGTTTTTTTAAGGACAAAGGGACTAATTATGCTTGTAATTTCATAAGCGTTCAAGACAAAATCGTAACCTATCAAAATAAATCCAACCAAAATAAAATATTAGCAAGAGATTAGATTGTTATGAAACGAAATAGTGGTAGTAAGTATCTAGAAGTATATAAAGTGGTTAGTGACAGTAAGTAGTAGTAGTAAGCTGTAGTATAACTGGTAAGAGCAGATAGTTTGTATACAGGGGTGGCTACGGGCATGTGCGAGAAGTGCGACCACACATGCCCTGTTATTTTAGGTGTATGAAAATTTGAAATTTTTTATATATAAAGATTGGATCAACAATGTTGTTTTGAATAATATTAAACAAGAAAGTGGATAAATGAAATAAATGATTTTCTCACAATAAAATTGGTTTCCTATTGCTTATTAGCTTGTTTTTATCTTAATATTTATGATTTTTTTTGTATATACAGGGACCTAATTATAATATTCACACGAGACACCTAAAATATAATTGACAGCATTAACAATAAAGAAAGTAATAGTAGTATGTATGTATGTATGTATGTATAATTATATGGAGTAAGTGGCATTAACAATAAAGTAAGTGGTAGTGGTGGTGCTCCAATAACAAGAGTGATAGTGGTAAAACAACAAAGTTCCCCAAAACACCCACATTTATATGTTTTCCTCCCATTAATTATCTATGGTGGCCTTAACTTGTCTTTGACTCTTTGACCACCCACTTTAGCTTATCTCAAGCCCTCAAAATATCCAACTGCAAATTTCATGCATGTTTGAACCCAACATTTCACCTTGATCTATTTCCCTCACTAGAGCTACTTGTCCCTCTTTAACTCTTTTGATCAACATCAAAAGAGGTATGGAACCATACATGTTTTTGAGTGTTGTGATTTAGTACAATTAGATGTTGCAATGTTGCATGACTTTGGATAACTATAGCTTTTTATAAAACATTTTTTAATTTCTAATAACCTTGATTCTTGTAACTTTAGAAATTGAAGACAGAAAATTAAAAAAAGGAAATCTTTAGTTTTTATCAAAAGACAAGATATGATTTGTATTACTCCTGGCAAAATATGCGGCTTGAGTTGTGTAACGGGTTAGAACAGGTGCGAGTCAGGATGGACGCTCGTCATGGTAAGTTTTAAGCATAATCAAATTGGTCTAAATGGGTCAACTTTATAAATCATTAAGGTGGTGTTTATTTTTTCAGAGGCAAAACATCTGCAGTCTGCGAACCACATCTGCAGACCTCTTTTGCAGAAGAGGTAGACCAAATCCACGCAAGAAGAGAGCTTAAGAGTGTTTGTTTTTTTTTTCAAAAGTTCTTCCCCACATCACTCTTCCCCATTCCTCCCCAACCCCCACCGGTTCTAAACCCTAATCATCTGGACTTCAATCTCGTTCGGTGGTTGCTTGAGCCACTGACCACGATTCTAAACCTAACCATCCGGTAACCTAATCCCTCAAATCTCGTCCTCCGATCGATCCATGGCGGAATCCGATAACAGCAAATCTTTGCCTGAGGTAAGCTGAATTTGCTTGCACTTTTAGCTCGTATTCACGATCGGTTTTTGTTTGAGTTGAATCTAGCTCGGATCTAAGTTTTATCGGTTTTTGAATATCAATTTCTGATTCTTTGTCGATTTTGTGTTGATTTGCTGTGAAATGTGTAACGATCGGTGGGGGCGGTGGAGGGCTCATGGTGGAAGTCGGTCACTGGTGTGCAGGTTGACATGGATGAAGCACTGGTGGGAATAGGGCAGTAGGGCTGCGTGAAAAGGAGGAGAATATGGAGAGGGGGAGAGATTGGGAAGAAGTGGGAAGAGCTTGGTCCATGTCTGCGTGAAAAAGAGGTTGGACAGATTTTTTTTAATGAAACGTCTTCTGAAAAACAAACAATCTGCAGCCCTCAACCTTTGCCCGTGGTCTGCGCGGCGCCGACAAAAGAGCCTAAGAAGAGCTTTTTGGAAAAAACAAACATCCCTTAATTTAGTTTAAGTTAAAATGAGTTGTAATGAAACAAATAGTTTGTTTTAATAATTTTTAATGATTTTCTTATTAAATAATATTCTTACTTCTTTGAATGTTTATATTCACATATTTTTTAAGTTGTCCATCTTCAATCTCCTTGTGTTAAGTTTTTATCCATCCTAGCCTGTTGTATGTCATGATATAATCATTTCAACCTAAAAGACAATAATTGTTTACCTAAATCTTCTTATTTATCTTGATATAGGTAAATATTGTCAAATCTAATTTAATATTACAATATACTCCACTTTAAAGCTTTTACGTTTTTGTATATGTAATAATATTTATTGGTTAAAACCTAATTTTAATTTATGTTTGTTTCGAATAAATGTGTAGTATCGAAGCATAAGCACCTTGTCAAGATAGGTTTGGTAAACAATTTAAATAAGTTAGGTGGGATCGCATTGCTTCGTATATATTTTATGTGCATATGATTCCTGCTCTAAAGATGATATAATTTTTTAAACTAAACTTATATAGATTGCCGTATTAAACTGCAACTTTACATATCTAGTATTGATTTATAGTATTTATAATATTCCAATGAAGTTAAATTTTTTTTTTATACAAATCTAGTTTTCCTCCTCCTCATTTCACTTTTTTTATTATTTTTATTATTTTTTTAAGACTACAACAATAACCATGGTTGTAAAAGTCGCTAGGCGCTAGTCGGGCGGCGAGGTACCGCCTAGAGATTAATCGGGATTAATCGGCGCTAGGCGGATTGGAATTTATATGTAATTTTACAAATATATATTATATGCACACATCAATATCAATAATTTCATATAATACTTCAAATAATTTTAAAAAATATACTTAAATATACTAAAAAAAGTACTTTAAAGTGCAAACTTAAACATTGAGTTCAAAGTTTAGAGATAAATTTCGATGTTAACTGCTTGGATTCGATGTTTCAGAGACATATTAAAGATTTTTTGTTAAGAAATGTCTAAATAATCATGAAATTGGTTCCTTTTTACCATAAAAAAGTCAAAAAAGTGAAAAAAAAAATAAAAATCTAACCAGGCCGCCTAGCACCGCCTAACGCCTAGGCATCGCCTAGACCAAAAATTAGACAGTAGGCGGCCGTCTAGACCGATTTTTACAACATTGACAATAACAATGAAGTGTTGTTACCAATGTCATATAATCAGATACGTATGTACATGTGAGTTTCTTCTGTTCTTTTGTTTTCTAACTTTGATCAAGTTTTTATCACTTTTTGATTTTTTGAAGGATCGTATGCACTATTATATAGCGAATTTCTCAAACATCTTTATTTTCTTCAAGTTTATCCTCTTTGTGGTTGACCAACTTCTCTTAATTAGGCATCTTAATTTTCAAACTTTTGTTGTTGATTTCGCTTGTTTATTGAACCGTTTCTTTTACGGATAGCAAATTTCTCAATAAATTTGATTTTTTATAACCGTGAAAACTCACTAGCTTACGCAGTAAACATACGGGCCTCCCAATGCCCGAAAACCAAGAGGAATATGTAAAATGTGAACACAAGCAACCGGGTCGGAAGAAACTATAGTGTGTTTAAAGTGTTATCAATGTTCATTTATTTCATTTTTTTCCTCAAAATCTATTGTATATGAGTAATATGACTAGGAAAATTTTGTTTTTTTAGTTATATATAGACACTAATAAAGAAAAAAGTCACAATTTTAATGCATATTCATATTGATTTTTAACCTCTTTCTCTTATTAAATGTATTGATATTAAATATTATTTATATTTTTTTAATTAAAAAATAATTTCAGCTAATATAAATATATAATACACAAATGTCAACTTAAGTGTAAAAATATATATTAAAAAAAAAACTTTTAATATGAATGTTTAAAAAAAACTTTTAATAATCAAATATTAAAAAAATGATATTATTATTTAATTATTTAAAGTTTTAACTTAATTTCTTCTGCCTTTTCAATCACTCAGAATAATCATAAAACCTCAACTAATACTAATAAAAGTTAAAAAAAAAAAAAATGTTGAACCAACTATTTGAAAACACTTCGAAATATTCAAATACCATTATTGATTCTTTTTAAAGTTGCTTTTGTTTGTAGATTAACAGCTAAATTTTGTTTGTTTCCAATTCTTAAGTATTTAAGTATGATCATTAGCTTAATTATATTTACTTTTTAAATCAATATATCTTTACATCATGATACCATCTGTTAAAAAAAAACTATTAGATGCTAATTCTCATATCTATTTTTATTTAACTAAAAACTTCCTACATCTTATTCTTCATTTCTTTACAAAAACTCACAAAAATACAAAGGATAAATATAAGGAACAAACAAACATATTCAGTTAAAACCACTTTAATTGGGTCTGAAAGAAAAAAGAAGACACATCTTATCTATATCTAAGATAATACATAGATGTTTCGTGAGAGTCTTCTAACATATAGGGAATGAACAGTAATTCTTTATAAATTTAAATAAGATGTAGTTTTAGATTATCTAAGATGTTTAATTTTTTTTTAATTATAGATAATATGATAGCATTAAAAATGAAAAGAGAGTCGTCTATAAACTTGATTATTCGATGAACCGAATAAGGGAGCATGAAATTATCTATCACTTGCTTGAAAAGCAAACATAATTAGGTTATATTTTTAATAAATTAATTAATAAAAAAAAATAAAATGAAAAGGTGGGGGCAAGTGTCAGGTGCATTATAGGCCCACCATTTGAATAAGTCATCACTAGTAATAGTAAAACCACACCTCTAAAACGTGCTAAAAACAGACCCAAAGAATTTCTCCGAGAAAAAGATGTCCGGTTAACCATTTATCTCCTCAACCCACTTATCCTCATATATAAACCAACCAACCCCCCATTTCTGTACAACCACCATCACCATTCACTTCAACTTTTAACCATGTTACCGGCTAAGCAACACATCGCCGGCACGGCGAAGAAGTCGACTGTTGCTCAAACCTGCAATCAGTTGAGCTTGTTTCTCAAAGAGAAAGGATGTCTCAGAGATCTTCATCTCGGATTCAATCCGAAATCTGGTGATACAGGTACAGATTTATAGATCTTATTGATCTAAATCCGCTTTCGTTTTTCAATTCGAATTTGTGAAATTCTGTGAGGATTGAATCGGAATATTTACCTAATTTTGACGGTGAATTCTCCTGCAGCGAGGATGACTGTTGATTTGCTTAGCAACATGGAGAATCCAGATCCAAATAATGCACAAACGGAGAAATCGATTGATCTACCGGTTAGTTCTAGTAGATTGCCTGCAGCGTCGGAATCTAAAACTGCACAGATGACTATTTTCTACGACGGAAAAGTGATTGTGCTTGATGATATTCCGGCAGATAGGGCTAGAGATGTGATGTTAGCAGCCGGAGCCGGAGCCGGAGCTAAAGCTGAAGATTATCCTTCATCTACCGGCGATAAAACTGAAACTCGTGTTGAATTGACCTCAAATTCAACTCATCATTCTAACGTACGAGTTGAAGCCAACGGTTTGGATCTTCCGATTGCAAGAAGAGCGTCACTCCACAAGTTTCTGGCGAAAAGGAAGGACAGAACCACCGTACGAGCGCCGTACCAGTTGCAGAATCCGTCACCGGCGGCTGGACCTTCTGACGGTAAGCATAATTTCGACCTCAATTTATAGAAATCAACTAATTCAACAGGTTTACGGATTTCAAGCAGTTTGAAAATATCGTCAGATTGATGACTTTATGAGAGACCGGCGGCACTTGAACCGGAGAGTGTATCTCCGGCTACCAAATTTTTGTGATACGTATATGTATTCGGTTTGACCATATTTGTATAATTAATAGTTTGAAAACCACGTGATGGGGTTTCTAGGAAATTCTATTTGGCCTAACATTTTGGTGATATTCGAACCTTAACTATTAATTATTTGAAGCAGCCATATAATTTCACGTTTTTTGTTGTATGTTTAAAATTATATAAAATTAATAATTAGCTTCATTTCTTTATCAATAAACCCTTTCTTATTACTCGGGTGAGGGTATTTAAAACTAGCAAAGTTACATGCGTGCTGCGGTGAGCTTAAAACTACGCGTTACAATGAAACAAACATAGAAAACACGATTATGCACGTATTTCGTGGTATAAGAATTTTAAAAAGATAACTTAATAGCAAAAGTTCAAGAAAACTAAAAAGCGACATCGTGTGATGACTTTTAAACTATAAAAACTCAAAGAAGTTTTTAAAATGAGGACGGACCAATAAAGTTAAGTTCAAAGAAGAAAGAGAAAATTAGAAAACATGTTGAGGAAAACTTAGGTTATATATGTACTAAAAGTATAAATTCTAAAAGTTAAAAACATTATAGCACTAGTTGATAATCTCTAAGCGGGTCGAAAAATAAGGCACAAAGAAAAAAAAATACTGTATAAAAAAATGACCGGCAACCAAAAAATATGTAGCCACCATGATTTGAACCTAGGGCTGCGTCTAACATAAGACTTAATAAGCAACCCAATACTGCTAAACCAACTTCACTTTTGTTTTGTCTTGTCCTGTCTTGTCCAAAAACGCGTATATATACAAGTTTTTTATGTAACAAAATATAGTATGAAATTGAGGTGTATGAAATAAAATAGGATGGCTATGTTGCAAAATTAAATTGTATGAAAAGTAAAAAATAAAAAAAAGTTAGTGCATATATAGTAAAAAATAAAAAAAAAAATTAGTTAATATATAGTAAAAAATAAAAAAGTTAGTTAATATATAAGGTATAACTATGGTCAAATGAGCCCATCAACACCCAAAAGAGACGGAGATGTTTGCTATGAGCGACCAACTTCCCTCATAGGCCATCTTGTATCAAGAACATTACACTCACTCTATCAAGAGGACGTTCGAAGGCAAATCACTTTTAAATCAGTAAAATTTTCTGAATAAAATATAAAATTAATTGATAGCATCTGTTATTTGACGATGACCTTAGAAGTTACAATTTTGAGTCACGCATATTTATCTTTGTAAACAGCTTGATTTAAACACTAATTTAAGTTGCAAAATCTATTATGTTAGATTTAAATGACAATCTTATGATTCTACAAAACCTAAAAATACTATTTATACAACTTTTATAAGAAATTCATTCATCTTCTCCTAATTCTAGGAATACTCATTGAAACCCAATATTAAATCCCATTGGAGGTCCTCATCTTCGAACGACCTATGCCAGCCATCCAACCACCATTACATGATAAATGATGTTGAATCTTTAAGCTATGTTAGTTGTAAACTCAGCTTCATTAAACCATCATTATCAAAGACTTGACACAAATTCGGTTCTATTCTTCGAACATCATCCTATTTTTTCAATTGAAATAAATCTTGTTTGTTAGAGAGTCACATAACATCTATTGGGGTCCTTGATCCTCATGTTAGTCGACAACAAGAGGAACGAGGTAGAGACAAGTAAATAATTGATCATTTTTCAAGTTTGTGGTTGTCAACTACTGATAATGAAGTACACTTTTGTTTTTCGGATGTAATAACCATGGTTTTTAGGACCGGACGATCAGCCGGCCTAAAACTGGCATGCATGTGAACCGCCATCAAATGAACCGGTCGGTTGAGCCAGTTCACCGATCGGACCGGATTTATACGGTTTTTTTTTAAAACTAAAATTCAAGGAATATAATATAAAAACCAAACCCTATATTTTTTTTAACGTACATGATTATTTTTGTTTAAATATTGATTATTTTTATTTAAATGTTTTTATAATCCTATAATAGTTTTTGGAATAATTTATATATTTATTTTGTCATCTTGTTCTTGTATCTGGTAGGACCAGTGACCAGTACAACGTCCGATTTTACGTCCGTTTCGGTTCTATAAACATCGGTAATAAGAAGTTTTGAATTATTTACGGATGAAACGTTTCTCCGACCTTGAAGTGCTGCAATCCGATAAGTATAATGATGATTGCAGGCTTGTGTAAATATCTACGGTAGAGATACGAATTGTCAAAAGTTATGCTTACATCATACCTTTTTTTCTTGAACGACCAACTAATCAACTGCCGGATATTTTGTACGCAGCCTTCAATGGCTAAAGGATGCCCAAGCTGGCAACTAGGTCAGACGGACGGAGTCCCTAGCCCACCAGCCACCAATTCTCGGCAAAAACCAGACCCAAGCGCCCGTCCAAAGGCACGACGGTGGAAGGCCGGTAAAACGGGTGGGATCAAGAATCGAACCCATGACCTGGGTCTCATATCACTTCCCCTATACCTTTATCTTACCACTATGACAAGACATTATTGGTACATCATGTCTGACAAAAAAATTATATCAGAACAACTTTATGATCAACGACTAAATTGAAGTCATATTACCTCATTAATTGCATGCTTTAAATGGTAATCAACAAATACATCTTTTATCACCTATAAATATTTCGGTTGGTAAGCATTCAATTCCCAAACATTTACCTTGACCAAACCATATACTTTTTTTGGACGTCAAACACCCCGTCATCTGGATCATCCTGTCAAATAGATTACCCTTCCGTCCGAATAACAGAGCGTGATTGAAATCTACAACTAGGAAAATCCCCTGACTCAACCCAGAGCAATATTTGCTCTATGTGAGACTACAACCCAATATCTCTTATAAGAGAAATCAAGGTGCTACCACTAGACTAGAAGCCCTTTGGTACCAAACCATATACTTAAGTAAATCTTTTATGATAATCTAGGAAAGGGTTTCTACCCTAACGGTTGCTCTTTAGTTCTCTTATGAGAGGTTTTAGGTTGGAGTTTCGTATAAACTATAATATTGTTCTGGGTTTAACCAGAGGGTTTTCCTAATTGTAGGTAGGGGTGTCGTTCGGTTTCGGGTTGCTCGGGTTTTTGTAATATGAAATTGAAACCGAGAACCGAACCATTTAACTTCGGTTTAATTGGTTCTCGGGTTTCGGTTCTTGGGTTTAATCGGGTTGGGTTAAACGGTTCTCGGGTAATACTTGAAAAACTAATATTCTATTTTTCAAACAAATAAAAATAAAACATATTTAACCAAAACATACATTTCCTTAAAAATTTCAAATGTTTAACCATAACATAAGTAAAACGTGTTTAACCATAACATGCATTTCTTTGACAATCTCAAAACATATAGATGCTTTGAAAATTAAAAAATGTTACCGCCCCTTAGAACCCTAGTTCGGGTTTTTCGGGTTTACCCGAATAAACCTCGTGGGTACCCAATGACCGAACCATTCTAAGCTTTCGGGTTCGAGTAATAGACTTTTTCGGGTTGTGTATTTTCGGGTTCGGGTTTTTTCAGGTTCGGGTTTGTGTTTTTCGGGTTGGTTCTTCGGGTTCGGGTAAAAATACACCCCTAGTTTTAGGCCAGTTTCCTCATAGGTACGTGTGTCAGGTTACTATGTTCTATTCTTTGAGCGGACGGGTGGTATATTTGTTAGATTGATCCCGAGTAACCAGACGTTTGTTTTACAAAAAAAAAAAAAAGTTAAGTAAATCTGAAACTTATTCTCATTTTGGAGCGTGGCCACGAGGACACAACCCTCCCAATGATAAGGCTAATGACCAGGAGACCTAGCCTTTTTTATGGGGGTGGACCGACCCTTTATGAACTTTTATTTTAAAGTGTTCTATATGCAATCTGATTTTAACTGACCCCTAAGAAATTTTAACATTGACCCTCATGAAATTTTGATAACATTGTTGAAACCTAATTTAAAACCACTTGAAAAGCAAAACTAATAAAACTAATAATCAAATAACCCAATATACATTATCTGTGACTAACAAAAATCGAATCATTGACCTGAATAGGAGCCACAACTCTGGTGATTTTTTGATTTACTTTAAATGAGCACGGGTACAAATACAAACCATTGCATCGCCAAGAGGCTGCTCCGACTGAGAGCCTGAGACAAAGAACAGCCTATATTTTCATGCCTACGGTCCGATATGCAGTTCCACGACAAAGGATTAGATGGTTACCTCCAAATAACCTCCTCTGTGAACCACTTCAATTGATCGAAACTCATCACCGAACAAAGTGACCTCATAATTTAGGGAAAATTATTAAAATGAACTAAGTTTGACCAATTTTGTTTTTCTAAAATGGACATATAAGTCATCATAGTATATATGTCAAGGGCTTAATGGCTAAATTTGTCTTTAGACTTGTCAACTAAATTTACTTTGGTTGCCTGCTTAGCTAATAAATCTAAATTAAACCCTCTATTTGGTTGAAAATATAAAATATATATGAGACTTATTTGTGAAAAATAATACCTATTTTGTAAAATACTTTGATCAAATTTGTCTATTAAGTAATTCTCCCCTTAATTTATTACTAAGAACTTTATCATATCCAAATGAAAACAAAAAAAAAAAAACGCACAAACAAACTTATTATATTTCTATTCTTTAGTATAATTTGAGAGAAAGGATGAGAATAAACATTACCCCTATCTTAGTTAGTAGGGTCCGGCATCACCCAATTTTCTCTGGGTCACACGATCTATCTCCCTTATGTTGGCCGTGAGACCGGTCGGTAAGGGGCGTCTAATGGTGACGTTAACCATTTTTTTTAGTTAAGGTAGATAGGCTGTCCCAAAGGAGTTTCTGAATATTATATCCAAATGAACTACTTCACGTATCCCTTTGGTTTTGTGATCACTTAAGAAATAGAGTTGTAACAAATTACAAACTGGAATGAAGAGTTAACATTTTTGAAACTAATATCATATATAATTAAGATAATATTCAATTTTAAGTCTCATTTGGACTGACAGCACATTTTTTTTAATTTAAATTGAATGCCAGTGATACATCTACTTTGCGATAAGTTTCCCTCCCGCTCGCACAACTAAAGTTACATATTTTTATTACAGCAAACTAGGGTTCAGCAGTATGTTTTTTATAGCCCAAATAGATCCCTCAGACTCAACGACCCATGCGCTTCGATCACTGTCTGTTACCAACTCCTCGGTATCCATCATCCAAATGTTGCGAGCGCTGAATCGAACAAATTAACCTGTCCCTCAGGAGAAAACCCTCAATTTGGTAAAACCTAATACCGACCGTTTTGTGCAGGATTTGAACTCATGACCTCACATAACGTAAGATTTACAAGGATCATGAAGTTACAACTAAGATAAAAGCTCTTTGGCACAACTAAAACTACATATTTACATACATATATGGATTTTTTTACAAGTATATAAATCTTAATTAATAGACTACAAAATTACCCCTATTACTTAATGCTTCATTCAATGCCTTTTACAAGAACAATAAATAAACCCATTTTTATATCTTATTTGTAAAGCAAGTTCCATGAAACTAAACCACACAAAATAATTGTCAGCTCCCTTTAAATCTTTAATATCTACCATATTGTTATAATAAGTTAATAACACGCTACAGTATCACCACATGAGCAATATGAGAGTTTTTTTTTTAAATTATTTTTATATTTACATAGAACCAAGAAGTACGCCAAATTTGTAGGTAGTTCAAAAATAAAAACACACTAATAATCCAAACAAAAGTTGTAGTAAATTTGCCCAGCTGCTCATCCGAAAGTTCTTTAGAGTAGAATGTTATTACCATCCTGTAAATCTGAGACGTTTCATCACAATTGAAGATAAATCTCCGACCATAAGAACATTAAATCATACAAAAAGAGTTTTTTTATACATGTTTATACGGACAATCATTACTATCATTAGTCAGAATTTCTTAGTGTCAATGATTAGACTCATATATGCCTCGTATAGGTCCTATATGAGGAGTATACGAGACTAATTTTTGTCGAATCAGTGTGTGTCAAAGGTGTCTATACGCCTCGTATAAATATATACGAGACGTGTAGCGTTGCTGGTGTGTTAAAATAAAAAAGTAGGTGCATAAATAACCAGTCCCCCATAAAATCAGTCTCGGTTATGCTTATGAGTGAATTAGGCCGACATTTTCATCATTGAATGACAATACAAAGTTTTAAAGTACTGGATTCTTCAAATGTGATCTCTAAATTGGGTCTCGAGGTGAATAATATAGAATCATACAGTGAACAAAAGAGAAAAAAGTTTATTATATATCAATCTTTAAACAACTTTAAAAAATCTTCGCTCTTGTGAACAAAGTTTTTGGGTCGTTCAATCGCCGGATCTCTAGAGCGTAAGCATAATATTGACCTCATTCTATATATAGAAATCCATTAACTCAACATGTTTGTGGATTTCGATTTTTCAAGTTGTGTGAAAACATCGTCAGATTTGATGGTTTATGATTGTTACTGAACATCCAGCCCCTTTTACAATATTCAATATTGTTTGTTTTGCCCACTTGTAGCTCATAGATTAGTTTTTGGTTGTTCTGATGAAAACTTTCTAAGACTATCCACAACAGTGACCCAACCCAACCCAACCTTTTTATTATAAAATTAATTTCTCTCTCTTCAACCTACACAACCCAACCTAATTATATTTATCACACACATTAACAACCCAACCCAACTCAAGTTTTATTAATATATTTATTATATAAATATGACTAATATTTGTTTGTAAAATATTAAAAAAAATTATCTCAAACAAAATATTTATTATCATCTGAAAAAAAAATAAAAAACATTACATTCATAAACCAAATTTAATATAATAGATAAACAAAGTTACAATTATAATTATTCATCATCGGAAAATTTTTCCCATACATGCTCAATTAAATCGTTTTTTAGAGCGTTATGGATTTCTCTATTTCGAAGTTGTGCCCGGTTGGTCATATAACGAGACAAGTCTCCAATTCTTTCAGTAGAGTATTGGATAGATTGTTCATCATGTTCACTAGAGCTTCTTCGTTGTTGGTTTGTAGGCATGTCATTTAGAAATTCTGATGGATCATAGTAGTTGAGGTATGAGTCACGCTCATTTTCAACGATCATATTATGAATAATTATACATGCAATCATCATTTTTCCCATCATATCCTTGTCCCATACAAGACATGGGTGTCGAAGAAATGCAAAACGAGCTTGTAGAACTCCAAAGGCTCTTTCAACGTCTTTTCTAACCGATTCTTGTATTTTAGCGAACAACTTGTGTTTCCGAAGTTGTGGAGAAGTTATTGACTTGACGAATGTGGCCCACGAAGGATATATGACATCAGTGAGATAATATGCCATATTGTAATCCCGACCATTCACAGTGTAACTCACATTTGGTGATCGACCTGACAATACATCATCAAAAAGAGGTGATCGGTGGAGAACATTAATGTCATTGCACGAACCTGGTGTTCCGAAGAATGCGTGCCATATCCATAGGTCATAAGATGCAACGGCTTCTAAAATGATTGTTGGTTTACCGCTTCTACCTGCATATTGCCCAGCCCATCCGGTAGGACAGTTTTTCCACTGCCAATGCATGCAGTCAATACTGCCTATCATTCCTGGAAATCCACGTTCCTCGCCAACATGGAGTAACCTTGCTAAATCATTATCATTGGGCCTTCTAAGATACTCTTGACTGAAGCATGAAATTACACCTTCTACAAACTTTGTAAAAGCAGTCCTCGTTGTAGTTTCACTCATTCTCAAATATTCATCTTGCGCATCTGCGGATGTCCCATATGCCAATACCCGCATAGCTGCAGTACATTTCTGCAATGCTGAAAGACCTTGTCTACCTGTACAATCACGTCTTTGTTGAAAATATGCATCATTGGCTGTAACAGCATCCACTATACGAAGAAATAGTGGTTTTTGCATTCGAAATCTAGTTCGAAAGGTTGCTTCATCATATGTTGGGTTGTCAACAAAGTAGTCTTTCATCAGACGTTCCTCACCTATCTCACGCTCCCTGTCACAATACCTCCTTCTTCTTGTTGGAGGATGATCTCTTCTCATCATATCTGGTATGTTGATGAGTAAGTCACTAATGATATTATCAATTTGTTGATTTTGTTGCGAAATTCTTGATTCCCATTCATCATAATCACTCAGATTAGATGAATCGGAGCTCTCTGATGAAATTTCACTATTAGGCATTTTTAAAATTGGATAGGATTGAAGTGTTGTGGTTTAATACAAATGGTGTTAATCTTACACTCTATTTAAACAAGAAATGGTGTATTACTTTTATCTAAAGAAAATCCAACCATCCAATGAAATGACGACAAGTGGAAAAAGAAGATAATATGCATTTTCATTTAAAGATAATGGTGTATTACTTTTATCTAAAGAAAATCCAACCATCCAATGAAATGACGACAAGTGGAAAATGAAGATAATATGCATTTTCATTTAAAGATAATGGTGTATTACTTTTATCTAAAGAAAATCCAATCATCCAATGAAATGACGACAAGTGGAAAATGAAGATAATATGCATTTTCATTTAAAGATAATGGTGTATTACTTTTATCTAAAGAATCCAACCATCTAATGAAATGACGACAAGTGGAAAATGAAGATAATATCCGTTTTCATTTAAAGATAACACACTAAAAATAAAATATCTTACAAATTCATTAAAACACACTGATAATCAAATATATTACAAAGGCAAACGACATAATCAAAATATCTTACAAAAGCATTAAAACACAATGTAAGATTTTTTGGATATAAAATTTTGTCAAAAAATCTAACGAACTAATGGAAACACGACACGTGGCTAACAAGATAAACTGATAAGATTTTTTTACTAAAAAATAATTTTTTGAAAATAACTCCATTTTTAATAAAATTTATACCGGGATGTTCACAAAAAAAAATATAAAAATTACTTTATAATTAGATTTTTATAAAAAAAAAATTAATTTTTAAATTATTAGAGAATAATCAAATTAGATAGGAAATTAATTATAGAAACAAAAAAGGAAAAATTAAAAAAAAAATGGCAACCAATAGGAGAGAGCCATGTGGATTTGGATAAGAAATTGTGGGGGTCGTGACATGGGTTGCCACACCAACCGGTTGTGGATGAAAGTTGGTTTTTTTTTTTTAATTGTTTTTCCATGACTCACCCAATATAAAGAGTCACAATAGTAGATAGTCTATGAAGGTCACTCATCTTGGATTGTTGTCACCTGATCACGCTTAACAATGCAGTTTTTCTCTCTTCCACGATCAATACCTTGAAACGCGTTGGTGATATTAGAGGACTGATATTCATTATGAACCAAAAATCTCTGATGTCCAAGGTCGATGTAGGATATAGGGTGTTACAGTTACTGTCGGCGCTTGAATCCGTAGGATGTGTTTCCGGTTGCCACTTGCCGTAGCCATAGATTATAAATACGTATATGTCTGGCGGCTTGACCAAGGACATAGTTGACGACATTCGGCTTTGCTCCATAATTTTATAAATGATTGAAAAAAAATAGGAAGAATTACCAAAAAAACTGTAACTAAAAAGATAAATTAGTTTAATTTTATATTTTGTACCTTGAATGAAATGTAGTCAAATTAAAAATTTCTTTGTTCATAAGATGAAAAAAAAAAAAGAAACAATTTAGAGAAAGAGGAAAGCATTATCATGTGTTCGAATTAGAGCAAAAGAGAGATAGATATCTATTTTATACTAGGTTAGTAACCCGTGTAACACACGGGTTGATATAAAGTTAAGATGCAATCCACACAAAAAATTAATAAAATAATATAATTACAATTGACAACAAACATTATTAATTCAATTATTTTACCTAGTTTTTTCCATAATCGTTATCATATATCTATAGACTATAGTTTTGCATGATATAATAAAAGAGAAATGATCAATCAGGATAAATTCAAGAAAAAATAAACCATTATTTTTTTATTATTTCCTTATTAACGTATATATCATTGTATTTTTTAAATGTACTTTAAAAGATTGCAAAATTAATGAATAATTTTAAGTAAACCCGAATGTTAAAGATTTAAAATTAAACACAGTAGTATCTATTCATTTACGAAATAGTTTCCCTTATATTTTAATTAATAAATATTAAAAAGAGATTGGTCTAATCATATTTTAAAAATAGTGTTAAAATAACGGATCAAAAGTGTAATTTTCTCTAGCATTTTTAATACTTCAATTTGTAAATAAATTAAAAAACGTCATTTGTTTACTAAAATATTATTGTTTAAAAACTTCTTTAATAGTATATTTATTTTAAAAAATTATTTTTTAAGATAACATATTTTTTACATAAATTTTGTTTTTTTGAATATAAAATACTTCTCACTTTAAAAAATTTTGGTTTTAGAAATACTCTAAAACTAAATCAAAAAGTTAAATCCTAAAACACAATGATGAGGAAGAAAAGATACATTAACGAACAAAAAGACACAATGACTTATAAAACATAAATTCGATCTAAAACCTAAAACTTATAATTTTGTATACAAATCCTAAAGCCTAAATGTTAAAGCTAAACCATAATACTAAATCTTAATGCACAATAACGAATAGGATATACATAATGATAACGGAAAAAAAGAAAGACACAAGGAGCTGGAAACGTACATCTTCTAAACTAAAATCGAAACCGCAAAATCTAAACCCAAAAGCTAAGATAGTACAGTTTGAAAATTCGGCTTCAATGCCGTTGTAACAAGCTCATTCAGAGTTCCTTTGAATTTGTTTATGAATGACTAAAAATTATTCTTGCACTTTTTACAAATTAAACATTTTTAATGGAACCTAACACTATGCACACACAACTAAACTGCCAGAAAGTCGCATTCATATGAAAACAAAGAAGTTGTTAAGAACCAAAAATAGTTATTTATAGTCACATAATTTAATAGTCATATTTATATGTATTTATACTCACCAATTAAAAAATATGACGAGATTAATGTGAACTACATTTTTATTTTTAAGATTTAAAATATCTGGTTAAGATTGAATTTAAAGGATAATTATTTAAGATCGTGATACATAGGACCTAATACATACATACATACATACATACATACATACATACAAACAAACAAAATATGGTTTCTTTGTAAATCATTTATAAGAGGAATATTCTCTTAAAACTAGAGGTGACAATTTTTAACCAAATAAAAAAAATATGTTGGTTTGAGTAAACATATATAGTATAATAGGGTGAAATGGGTAACATCATAATATTGAATGAGTTGAGATGGGTACAACTTAAACACAATGCGGATCAAGATGGGTAACATAAAAACTATGTGAATGCAATGGATTCAAACATTTAAAAATGATTAATAACATATTTGATGAGAAAATCACTAAAAATTATCATAATAGATTAATTGTTTAGTTGTAACACATTTTAAATTAAACTAAATTAATGTTTTTTAGAACAACTCATTTAGATCCGAGCTGATTTTGCTTTAAACCCTTTCTAACTTGTACCCATCGTGACCCGAACTCAATCTGATATGTTACCCAAACCGTCCCAACCCGCCTATTTTGCTAGGCATACTTAAACCATTATCAATATAAAACCATTAACATTTAAAATTTAAGTTCTAATCTCGTATTTTTTTTAAATCTCTTACTTATGCCTATTTTTCATATAAAATTTTTAAATTTTTTTGAAGAAAAATATTTTTTTATTCATAATAAAACTTGTTCAACTAGCAGTTATAGTGATTCGAACTCACATCATATATACTTAAATAATCATCAATGTCACTTGAATTGATTATAAGACCTTAAATACGAAACTCATAAATACTAAACCTATATATTATTAGAAAAGCATATTGCAATTTATAATATCAGCTATAAGTAACTTAATTAATTAATATTACATATTATATTACATCGAATTACATCTTATTACAACATTGTTACATTGTTTGTTGTCTATTATACAGTATGATAAAAACGTGTGTATTACACATTATAATAAATACATTTTAAAGTTATTTATTTTAAATAATCATATATATTTCAAATATAGCTTTATAAAAATTTAAACAATACGATTGAAATCATATTATTTAATAGATTGAATAAAATCGTTATTATTTTATAAAAGAAAGAAAATTAAAATTTAATTAATAAGATGTTTTACAAATAAATATTTAATAATAGAAAAAGATGAGAAACTCAGTTTTTAAATGAATTATAAAACTAACATGTGTTAAAATCTCTATTTTTTATGTAGCTAGTGTATGTAATCCATGTTTTATATAATAATAAGCATTTACCATCCATTAATTTGGGATATATACACGGACCTGACCTTCAGATACGTGAGTTGATTCAATAACCGCTTGAAATATAAAATTATCTTCTTCTTCTTTTTTTCCTTTTTTATTTTCAAAATTGATGCAAAAGGGTTAATAATTTTTATTAATAAAAATATTATTTCTATTTAGTAAATGGTTTTTTTTATGTAGGTTATCTATTTTATACAAAATACATCGTGTTAGGAATAGTGATGAGAATGAACCATCTATGGGTTGGCTCGTATAAACACACCTCAAGATTTATGGTTAATCTAATATGATCTTTCGCTGTAAAACCAATACAAAAGGGTGGATATTTTTTCTTTTTTAATAAAAACTGGCCGGTTTTATTAAATCAGAATATGAAAAGGTAAGGTTTTGTTTTAAAGGATATGTTTTTTTAATTACTTTGTGACATGTTCCTAGCTCGTTATGAGGGGATTGTGCGTGGGTTTTTTTTTATAAAGTTTTGGTTCTACTTATATTATAATTTTTATCATTATGTTAGTATACGCATATCTGTTTTATTTTTCATCCAGATTTTTTGAAAATGAGTCCTCAACGTGAAACGATTATTTGTACCATAGCAATGCATGTTTTGCTAAATATAGTTATAGGAACTTATTTCATTAAGAACCAATAAATATGAAGGAATCAAAGAAACTAATTTTGAACTATATGTTTTTAAGGGTATGAAAGCAATTTTTTTCTTTAAAGTAAGAGAAGTTACTTTCATATCTATTTTGAGAATTTTTTAAAAAAATGCCCCAAAGGATGTCTTGGTCTTCTTACTTCTTAAGAGAAAATCTCCAACTCTTATGCTATGGCTATGCTTTAAAAAAAAACTCTTGTTAGAATCAAAATTCGACCATAATATCTTTCAATCCAATTTCTTATTATATACCTCCTTATGCCACTAATATATAAGCTTTTTCGCATTAATTTATTTATTAATTTATCACTTTATTTATTACTAGGTTACCAATCCGTGTACAACACGGAGTTGTATAAAAAATAAACATTTGTTAAATTGATGACTTATAAAAAATTAGATATATATAAAGTAAACTTTTTAACATTTTCTAAAAGGAAAAATAGTATACTTTACAGATTTTTAAACACTTCTTTATATACAAGATTGTATATACAAAAACAATATTGTAATAAATATTTGATATGATAAAAATTACGTATTACATATAATAATAAAAGATAACAAATTAAAGTTTTCCTTAATTTATCTAAGAAAAAAGCTAGAACTTTCCCGGCGACTTTTTTTTAGCCTGTAGCTACAAATCTATACCGACGATCCTTTTACATGTCGTCGGGACAGGCCTTTTTCGCCTATGCCAACTACATGTAGTCGGGAAAGCTCTAGCTTTTTTCGTCGGCATAGATTGTTTTCTGGTCTAGTGAAAGTGTGTTAAATATGATAGAATGAATTGAAAACAAATGTTTTAAAAATCATAATTAATAAAGTGTGATTATTATAGGTTTAATGCTCATACGAACCACATATCAAAAACTATATATTTTTACATAATAAATGCATATAAAAATCAAGAAATAAAACTTAGTTTTTCAACAAAAAAAATTCATTTGTACCATCTAACGACATTAAATCATTAAAAATTATAAATATCTATAATAATAATTCTTATCATTCTTCTTTTTTTTTAGCTAGAATTTAAAACTTTTGAATTATGTATTTTGATAATTCAATTTAGTTAAATTATTATTCATTGATTAAAATTAATTGAATATTTGAGTATGAGATTTGAAAATTTTGAATTTTAAAGTTATTGATCAAAAAATGGAAGTTTTGACATGATTGTATTTTAATTAACATTTAAAGATAATTTGACTTAATTAATTAACCTCATTTAAAGTATGAATTAATTATATTTATTAAATGAAATAAATTTTTAAAATGTCCAGAATCAATATAGTATTGATATGTGGCACACCGCACACATATGAATTTTTTGAAAAAAATATGTAAATCATGAAATTACATATATGTAACTCAAAAAGTTTCGTGTGTCACTTATTAAGTTACATATATGTAATCAGTATGTGTAACATAGTGATTACATATATGTAATAACCTAAAATATATATTTTTTTCTATTTTTTTTTCTTTTTTTACATTTCTTATCTTATAATAAAAAGGAAATAGAAAAGAAAAAATGAAAAAAAAAATAATTGGTAATGATTGTGATTAGTTTTCTTAGTTTTCTCCAAAACGATGGTTTTCTTAGGAACCCTCCCCTATATATATATATATATATATATATATATATATATATATATATATATATATATATATATATATATATATATATATATATATATATAGGGGATGGAAGTATACATAACCCCCTGTATTGTTATCACGAAACAACCCGTCAAGGTCAAACCAAATCTTAGATATTGTTTTGAACATCATTGTAACACAATTGAAATATTTTTTTCTTTTATGAGTTTGCGTAAATTTTTTACCGTTTGAGAGTTTAACATTTTTTTAAGTTTTGGGTCTAAAACAATTATAATGTTGCAAGTCAAAAACTAACAAAGATGTTAATTCTCAAACGGTAGTAAATTTACACAAACTCATAAAATAAAAAAGTGTTCTGTATGTGTTACATAAAAATGAAAAGAAGTATACAGGGTAAATGCCAAGTCTGATCCGTTTAGATTGAATTAACTGATTTTCGCGTGTGCACCGCTTCACCATCATGGATCATTTCCTTTAGATTCTTGACATCATATCACAGGTGTGATCACATAAATCATTAGTTTACCACAAACGATTATATTGTCATGAATCTTGAAATTCAGCCTAGAAATAAAGAATTCATGTATGTTCATGTTGCTTCAATGACCTCCGGCTTCCAACGATCAATCTAGTCCTGCTAAGATCACCACAAACACACTGTTAGCCTCACCACAGGAGCTGTCTCCTATGGTCGGGACTCCGGCGTGAGAATAAGAACCGGTTGAAAGAAGAATACAACAGTATGAAAAGATTGTAGAGAGATTGAGATAGTTGTATTCGTTGTACCTGACTCAAACTCCTTAACTCTCCTTTTATAATGATTGATCACTTATTCAGCCAGATTGTCTTATTCTTCTTCTAGACCTTATCTTTCTTGAGTTTCTTCTTCTGACATTGGGTGTTGTAATGTTTTCAATTTGATGTTATGGTTTGACTTACTGCAGATTATCTCTTTCATATCATGTGATGTTTACTTTTTTGCTTTTAGTCACTTTAAGGTATCTTTCAGTAAGTTTCATTAGAGTAAATGGGTGTTGTTTTTTATGCAGGAATACCTTTTCAGTCTTTCCTTATTTATACAGCTGTCCCTTCTACTTTACTATACTAGACATTATTAGTGTATTTTAGCCAAGCTTATCCATGATGTCGATATCCCGGATAAGGCTTAGCCGGAATGTGCTTTATTACTGGTAGGCGTCAGCCGTGGTTCGCTTTTAGCTCGGTTAAAGGGATGTATCTACTCCTGTCATCAGTTCACAAAAGGACATTGCATACAGTGTTTTCGCGACCGGACCGGCCGGCCCGACCGGTCGGACTGGGGACCGCACACACAATCGGCCCACACTAATTAGAAGAACCGCCCCTTCATGAGCCGCCCGGCCAAAACGGTTTGGCGGTCGGACCGGAACCAGAAAAACGGTCGGACCGGATTTTTTTAAAAAAACTACTCCTCCTCTTTTTTTTTTTATAGAGAGGTGAGGAACCTCTTCCTTTATTATCTCACCAATGTGGGACAACTATTTTCATGCAAATTTGTACTCCCCTTTCTTTTTTATATAGAGAGGTGGGAACCCCTTTATTTGTTATCTCATCAATGTGGGACAACTTTTTTGATACAAACTTGTGTTTTTTTCATTCTTTTATATAGAAAAGTGAAGAATCTCTTTATTTATCATCTTACCTATGTGGGACAAGATTTCAAGAAGAAAAAACTTTTTTTTAAACTAACATATAATTACACAAACTTATATTTGATTTTTAAAAACATTAAATATTTTTCAAAATTATTCCGGTTCTTGAATCCGGTCCAACCGGTCCGACCAGTAACCAGTAAGGCGTCCGGTTCGATGTCCGGTCCGGTTCTGAAAACATTGATTGCATATGTAGAGAACATATATGTTATCTTATCTATAGTCTAAACATATAAAGATCACATTTTTAACCTGCAAACTTTCTTACCCTTGTTGCAAACAAGTGGACACACACGAGCGAGCACACACGTGTGTATATATTATCTTAACAACATACATTGTATTCACATATACATAAGTTACTTTGAATAAATAAACATAAACCGATTAGTTCAAATTATGCATGATCTAACTTGTTTCCTAGAGCTAATGCAGCCGAATCCACATGAACAAGTAAACAAGAATATATTTTTTGTTTCAAACGATCAACGACTTCCACTCGATCTCCTTTTTTCTCTAATATCATCTTGTTTCTTAGATCATCAAGCCACTCGTTTGCGAGTTTGAGTTGAGACAACGTCACAGCGATCTGACTATTCGGTTCGGTTTTGCTTGCAACATTATTGTGATTTTTTCCTTTCCTTTTCACTGGTTCTAAATTTCCCAATTGAAATCCATCATCAAGTGTTCTTTCTAAAAATTCTAGAAACCAAGATTGTGTTTCATTTAGTAGAATCCCTCTTAGCTCTTTTCCAGCTTTTAAACCATCTCCATTTGCCCATTCTAACTTTTCATCAACAGTTAGCTCCATTGAAGTCTTTCGGGTCTTTTTGGTACTTTTACCTCGAACCAGCCCGGTCTTTTTGTCAGACCGGTCCATGGTTTCTGATGCTGGTGAACCACTTGAAAACTGAAGCAATCTGTCCTTTGTGGGGTTCATACCAACGTTTTCCTGTTCTAGCATTTGGGTCAGTGAAAAGAACTTGGCCAGAGACTCGTGAGGCTTTGCGTGTGATGTGGATGAACAGAGTTCACTAAACATTCTGAAATGAGAGTTTTAGTGATAAAATCATAAAACAAACAAACAAACTTACCCAGTATATTCCCACTTTTAGTGATAAAAGAATGTTAATTAAAAGGTGTCTAGGATTTTGCTTATTAGAATTGTTTGTGTTTATTGTCTTTGATAAATCCTTTTATGTCACTCCTATTGAATTATTTTTTACTGAAATTTGTTGTTTTAAATAAGCAGTTTGAATTTGAAGTTGTTTATTTCAAACTGCTTATTTCACAATCAAGAAGCATATAAACAGTTTTAATAAGCAATCACAAACATCGCTTTAGATTTATGAACTTTTTATGATCTTAAATTCTGGCTTTTCGGAACCAACTTACTCGACGCATTTGACAAGATTTGCTGCAGTTATTGCTTCTTTTTGAGCTTCTGCTGCTGCTCGAGAAGCTAAGCCGCCGCTTCTTCTTATTACCTTGTCCAATGAACCATTACAAACAAAGTTAGCTATAGAGGTGTTCATGGTTCGGTCTCAAACCGCGAAACCGTCCAGACCGGCCGTCGGTTTGATTTCACGGTCGGTTTTTTCCCAAAACATTTGGTCGGTTGGTTTCAAAAGTTTGAAAGTATATATAGTGAACGGTTTGGTTTACGGTTTTCTCTAAAAACTGGTCGTTAAAAACCGAACTGGACCGTGATATATATGTTTGTGTGTGTGTGTATGTAAATGTATGTATGTATGTAAATATGTATACACACATTAGATTGATAGATGGATGGATTGATAAGTTCGATGATTTAGGCGTTATTTAACAAAAAAATTAAATTTGGGATTACAATGTACGCATTTCGTCTCAAATCGTAAAATAGTTTGGTATTTATTTATAACGAGTCAAAAGCTTAAACCTAAAATACCCAAACCGTAAACCAAACATGAACCAAACCGTTATTAGCAGTTCGGTTTGGCTCGGTTTTTATTTTGAACGGTTCGGTTTTGGTTTTCGTTATTCAAAAGCCGGTATTAACGGTTTGGTATAACGTTTCGCTCAAAATCCGTAAAAACCGGACCGTGAACACCCCTAGTTAGCTACACTCATCAGGTGTCTGGTTTCAAGTTTTAAATCCGTTGATTCCTGAAAAAAAGCCAAAACCATTTGATTCCCATCTGCCTAAACATACCTTGGCAAGATTTAGAAGCTTAGGAGGCAAGGAAGACCATGAAAATGTCTCAAAAGAATGGTTATTATCTCTCCTTCTTTGCACCAAGTTTGAGTTGATGTTTTCTTGCTTAGTTGCCAATGGTTCTGTGCCTCCTTGCAGCCTTATTGCACCAAAAGACTTCTGTAAATTTGTTATCGCGTGTGCCTGCAATGTCATTATCATCATCATCGTACTCAGTATATCCCACCATTAGCAAAGCTAACGTATGGTTTGAGGAGGGTTAGATGTAGACAACCTTACATCTACCCCCGTAAGAATAGAGAGGTTGCTTCCAATGAGACCCTCGGCTCATGATGCCTGATTAACCAACCAACCCAATGGTTTTAACGTTATTTTCACAAAAATAAAGTAAAATAACGTTAAAATTAGTGCAACTTTACTTTTGTCCCTAAAGGGCCAACACATATATACATTATATGCGCGCACCGCAAACGGGTTGGTTGTAAAGATCTGAATGTTAGATCTGAATGTGAAATCACCAAAACATATCGTTACAAAGTCGTTATTTGGTGTAAAGATCTGAATGTTAGAATAAAGTTTCATACTTGATCTTTTATGTCATTATGTCTGCCTTTCATTGTGCCATTTCTCTCATTCTCATCCTTCTTTAAACCATCATTTTTCGCCACAACTCCTTGCATATACCTGGAAGCAACAGTAGCTTTCTCTTCTTTAATCACAATTTTCTTCTTTGTTCTCTCTTGTTTAGCTTCCTCCAATTCACTTGATTTCATAGCTTCAGATGGCTCCAACATTTGCATCAGCTCTTTTGGGTTGCCAATAAATGGATGTCGCCCTGGAACAGGCCGCACGCCGACTAGAACAGGCACAGGAGTGCCAACATCCATTCTGTCAACCCAAAAGAACTGGCCCAATTGCAGTTTATTGTTCAAAATGAGGTCGTTGTCCTCTTTTGAAAGCGATGCATATGTTGAATGTGATGAATCTGAGATTTTGATGAAGAAGCCATGGTTTGGCCATAGTTCAGGCCCGTTTAGAGCCGGCACAATGCTGATCACTTGCAAGAGGATCGATCGATGTTCACCGCGAACTTTTATGTTAGAATTAATAGTTCTAAGTAGTTTCAGGAGCAGCCCTGGTGTAAGAGATGCCATTTTTTTTTGTTGAAAGAACGTAAGAAAATGAAATTTGAGTATTACAATATGAATGTGAAGAAAAGAAATTTTTTTGGCATGCCATGAAAATTATGGCACCTTACCATCATGAAACTATGGCTTGAGCTTAAAGCAAAGACAACACTTTCTACCAGCAATGACATTTATACCCATGCTTCAAAAAGAAGTTTTGAGGGCACCAATCATTATATTAGCCTTGAGACTAAGTGGACAAGGTTAAATTGGTAAAAATGATCTGCCTGTTCAAATGTCTCATTACAGGAAGAGCAAATGACTCTATTAGAGAGGTGTTGGAATTGAAATGTTCTAATCACAACTCATAAGTTTTGTAAACAGTACATACCCTTCTTGAGTTATTGCATAATAACGAAATAACAAATTTTTTCTAACAAAATATGAGAAAAGGTTGCAAAATAACACCAACTTTGACACATTTAGTAGCGTATAGCCGTATATAGTTTAATATATGAATAAATTTAGTGTACAAGGCTCTCACATATGCGGGGTTCGAAAGATGTCGGGCTAACTTGTGTCTGATATAGTTTCTGCTTTTTTTTTATCTTTACTTATTTTTTTTACATATTCTATTTCTTTCTATTATGATATTTTATATTTAATTATTTTGATTTTTATTCATCTTTTACTATATAGTATTTATTTTATTTAATGGTAATAATAGTAAGAAATAAATAAAAAAAAACGGTTTTTTATTCTTATTATTATCTTTTAATGGCTAAATAGTGTCTTATATTTAAGGGAAAATTCTCATTTTATCCACTTTGACCATAAAAATTTCCAAAATATCAACACGTCCATCTGGTTTATAGGCGCCAACCGTGTATATGCCCAATTGCGTATCACAACGTGGCTGTAAACAATATCTTATATTTTTTCATGGGCGTCTTGTACCTCGTGTCCCATACCGCATTCATGGGCACCCGAACTTGGTTCACGGGCGTCACATTCCAATTTACGGGCGTCCCGCCTTCTGTTTAGAATTTTTGAGCGGGAAAATGAACACAGACGCGGACCAAGTTTCTACGTAAGTGTCCTGACTTTTAAATAAACAATTATAAAAATGAAATTTTTGCCATTATTTTTACATACAAAATTTTGAAATGGATAAACAATATTCTTCTCACCCGTTGAAAAACCTTCGGCGTGACACCTGCTTGGGTAAAAAACCATAGGCGTGCCGCCCGTAAAATTCTCGCCCAAGCTTTTTTCAAATTTTAATAATCCCGGTCGGACCATCTGTAAACATTTTAAACCACAGGCCCCGCCACCCGTAATGTGGAGCCATCATGGGCGTGACGCACATTTGGGTAAAAAACCATGGGGCACGCCGCCCGTAAAGTTCCCCCAAGTTTTTTTCAATTTTTAAAAATCCTGAACAGACCGCCTGTAAAAATTTTAAACGACAGGCGCACCGCCTATTATGTGGAGCCATCATGGGCCAGACGCTCGTTTGGGTAAAAAACCATGGGCACGTTGTCGGTAAAGTTCCCACTCAAGGTTTTTTCAATTTTTAAGAACCTCGGTCGGACCGCGCTTAAATATTGTAAACCACATGTGCGTCGCCCGTTGTGTGGAGCCATCAATGGTCGCGACGCCCGTTTGGGTAGAAAACCATGGACGTGTCGGCCGTAAACTTCCAGCCCAAGCTTTATTCAATTTTTAAGAATCCCGATCGGATTACCCGTAAACATTTTAAACCACAGGCGTGCCGCCCGTTATGTTGAGTCATCATGGGCGCAACGCTTGTTTGGGTAAAAAGCCATGGGCGCGTCGCCCATAAAGATCCCCCCCAAGCTTTTTTCAATTTTTAAGACTCCCGATCGAACCACCGTAAACATTTTAAACCATAGGTATGTCGCCCGTTATGTTGAGCCACCATGGGCACAATGCCTGTCACACCCCGGGCTCTCGGCGGCCCGGGCGCTGCGACCCGAATTGGTTTCATTGATAAATACAGTCTCGGTCAGAATTTATTATTATTTTCATATGTTTCAGCGGAAGCGGTGTTTCATGAATTCATAATTTTACAAATAATTCACATGCATAGATGTGAAAATTGTTTTTCATCATTTATAAATGACTCATACGCATAGGCATGAAAAACCACATTTCGTTATTTGTAAATAACTTTTCAAGATTTCATAAAATTCATACGCATAGGTATGAACACCATCATTTCATATTATTGTAAACCGGATTTTTCACAAACACATAATTTCATATCATTTTATAATATCTGATATATACATGACTTGGAGGCATAGCTCCAATAGCTCCATGATCTCATGACAAGATCCTATTCAAGGCATCATAGGCCAAGAATCTCTAATCTTGCTTTTCTTTTACATTTCATTATTACCTGAAAAGTTTTTGAAAATAAAACATCAACATAATGTTGGTGAATACAAATAACAGACTCGATATGTAAGCATCGCATGTTCGGTCCTTTAACCATAATTATTATTGGCAATACTACACATTTAGCAGGTTATTTCACTGATCGATACAACTACTGCATACACTGGTTTATAACTGTCACTGGTTAGGAACTACAGCGCAGCGCATCTTACGTTTTGTTCCCTCCAGCCCACAGCTGGTCACTGGTTAGGTTGCCTGCGGAGTGCGTCTTACGTTTAACCTTCCAGCCCACCTGTACCAGCCACATATGGGAATTTCACCCATATGCTGATACAATTTGCAAATTAAACGTATACTAGTTGTAACATCTGTGCCGGAATCGCTACCGGAACAGTAAACTGTACAGTAATTAGTACAGTAACTCAGTTGCAAACTAGGAGAAATACTTAGAAGCTATTAACATTCGATACTAAACGTAAACTATTATACGATGTTTCTGAAATCCTGATTTAATCCTTATGGTTAAACAGTCAGAAACACATCAGACAATCATGAACAGATGCAAACATGTTTAATTTTGTGTTATTAGGTTTAAACGTATGTGAGGATAAACAGAACAAAACAATAACAGTTGTTGTTATGGAATGCTAAACTGACGAACTATTCGTAAAGGTGACGATCTGTACGAATAGATCTGATAGTTTGACGATCTGAAACGATGATTGAAAGGTAGAAAACAAAATCAGAAAGTGAAACGTACGATCGTGTTCGTACAGTTAGCGCTCTGTACGAAGACGCGCGTAAGTGACATTTTCTGACGAAACGATAACGAAAACAAAGACGATTCGAACGATAATAAAGTGAAGGAAATAAAATATTTCCTGTTTTACAATTTTGAAACTCATCATAAATAAACTTAAAATGAAACTATTTTAAACTATGGCGCGTAAAGCAAAATACGCGAATAAATAATAAACGCGTAAAAATAATAATAAATTCCAAATATTTAAAATAAAGTCTTTTTAGTTAAATTTATAATTATGCGCGAAATTTTCCGGATACGCGACCGATTTACGACCCGAGCAACCGAAACGGACCCGGACACCCCACGGGGTATAAAAAAACTCAAGAATGAAAGTTTTCTTTCATTTTTACTCACCCCATCCTCTCTCCTACTCAAAATCCGGCTAACCCATTTCCACCACCATTTCCATCTTGAATCCTTCATATCTCCCTCGTTTGTGGACGGATTTGGGCGTTCTTGGTGTCCACGCGAAGCCCTTGACGAGCTCTACATGAAAGTACAACAGATCGGAGCGGTTGACCACTGAAATTTAAGGTATGAAGCGTTGAATTTACTGAAAAATAGGGTTTTCTAGTTTGAATAATCAACACCACACACAACCGGGTGTGGGCTTCATTTGCTCGAACTATCACCTCTCGGGAGTTAACATTTACACGTCTTAGCTCAGCATATACAGTCGAAGCTTCTACTCATGGCAGCCACCAACTCCGATCACGAACTTTATTTCCGGCGAGCCTTCCTGCTCAACGAACCATGCAAGGGTGGCGAACCCATGTATGCCGCCGAACCCTGCCTTGCACCACAGAACACCGAACCTTACTGTATGGGCGACGAACCTTGAGCCACGAATCTTTGGCAGTCGTTCCAGACGAACCTTAGTTCCCGAACCATGCATAGTACCAAGACCCACGAACCCTACCTGCACAAACAGCCGAACCATGGGGGGGGGGGGTTGGAGATTGGCCGAACCATTTCTGTAGAGGTGAACCCTAGCGTGAGCGAAGTTTCTTGCAGTTGAGCGCTCGAAAGGTTCGCTGGAAACCTTTTTGTTGCCTTGGGTTGGATTAACTAAACATTGTATTGATTTATTAATCTAGTCACGTGGCCCACGTATTTTTTTCTTTGTTCCTTATTACGGTTGGAGTCCACCAATTTCTCCAGCAGCCCAAAAAGCCTAATAAGGCCCATGTAATTATTGTGTAGGCCCAATTGATTTCGGCCTAAGAGAAACGGCCCATGTCTTTGTACTCGGTTCAACACACTATTTAATCCACGTAATCCTTGAAGCCCATTGATTCGGCCCGCATAACTCATGAAGCCCATTAGCTCCATTACAATCGGCCCAAACTATTATGGCCCAATCGAAAACATTAATAAATATCAAGAGGCCATTTCACTTTGTTGGGCCCAAATTAGTAACCGGCCCAAACACATTTCTTTCGGCCCAACCCCCTAACTTAAAACATGGATGTTTCTTGGGCCCAACGATTCCGAAACAGGAGGCCCATATGAGATGTTGATGCAAGAAATGAATGGGCCCATGGTCGGCCCATGTGATCACTTTGGCCCGTGGCCACTATTCGGCCCATATCACCTATGCGCGGCCTATATATAAATTTCCCATTTATTAGGTCCAAGTAGCAAGCCCAAGCCCAAATCATTCGGCCCAAATTAAGTTAATAATTCAATTATAACGACTTGCTTATGAAGTGTTGAAACAAAAGTGTTGAATTGATTTTAAGAATTAATTCAAAAATTGTGACATTTAAGGCGCTACATCTTTCAAGGATAACTTTACTAATATTTTAATAAGTTCTTACAAGGTGATAAGAACTTATAACATTTAAACCAAAGACATCTAAGTCCTTGTACTTAGCATCTCATTGTGATGAAACTAAATCAAATTGAGTACTAGATCCATAACAAAGAGTTAATCCAAGGAAGTTGAGTGTTCTAAAGTCACTAACATGTTAACGGGGCCGAATGACGACTGAGACACACAAGTGTTAGCCCACTTTAGGGCTAACACCCACACGCAAATAAATCACTACAACATATACTTACAAGCTACAAACTGTGTGAAATCAATTCAGGATCGTGAAAACTATAGCAAGTACAACAACGAGCGCGTGCATTTTAGTTAAGATAAGTCAACCACTTCAAACACCAGGTGAGTTCATTTGTCCCTTTTCAAACTTATTTGTTTTACTTCGGGACTGAGAAGCATGTTAAACATTTTCACAAAATTATTGAGATTTTATTTAATGCTTTAAACATAAACTTGATACTTATGTTGAAACTTACTCGTGAAACTTAGTAGTCATTGAAAAGCAATAGACTTGAAACATATACAATGAACTTGATGCTTGAAACCATATATTGGATGCTTATGAGACTTGATGCAAACTTATGGGATTCATGATGAAACAATGTGTGAACACTTGAAACTATATACATGAGGCTTACAATATAGATTTGGAGCCTAAACTTTATAAACTCTTATGATATAAGCTATGTGCTTAAACTATACAATTGAGGTTTAACTTATAAACTCTATGTTTAATTATATACAAAACCATAAGGCTTTGAAAATACTTTAAATAAAACACTAATGCTTTATACAATTATTTCATAAAGTTATTGTACTACACCTTTAATAAAGTATTAAATTACTTTACACTTACAATGATTTGCTTAAACTTAACTGGAAACATATATTCTTAGAGATACTTATATACGTGAGATGTCTGAAAACACGTGAATACTTGTTATACTTAGAATGCTTGAAACACGTGACTGCTTGATACATTTTGGAATACTTGAATGCGTAATATACTTGGGATACATGAACATTTGGAATGCTTGATACATTTGGATGCCTGAATACTTGAATGCTTGAAACATGAGATGCTTAAACAAAAGACTGATTGACCGCCGCGTGTTGACCTATGTGTCAACCCCTATTAGTCATCAGTGAAACAATGTGAATGCTTTAGACTTGTATGCATAAACTTTTGGACATTGTGAGACAGACTGTTGGCCGCCGCGTGTTGACCTGTGTGTCAACCCCTACTAGTCATCAGTGTTCTTCTTTGTCAGAGTCATGTAAGACAGACTGATTGGCCGCCGCGTGTTGACCTGTGTGTCAACCCCTACTAGTCATTCAGTGTTCTTCTTGATTCATCCATGGTGATGACAAGTGACTAGAATGATTGAGTTCTTCTAGTTGACTTTGTGTTAACTTGAAGGTTACTCTATCTAAACATGTCACGAGTCATAAATAGGATCATTATGGATGGATGCTGAAATCCTTAGGGTTTTTCAGCTGTCCATAATGGTGCCTATTAAGCTTGAGACTTATTCGTTGTGGAATCAATAGTGTGGAGTGAAACGCTTAATTATCATTAATAGCAATATGTTAAGCAGCCCGGTATGTGGTGGGACGGTGGCTGGGGCTTGTCCCCTACATATGCCCTATATAAGCATACTTGGTTGGATAGCATAGGTGGTTGTTAGTGAGGTTAAGGTTGTCATTTCGGGGGAAACAAAGTAAACATTGGCAGGGAAAACAAACGTTAAGAATCATATGTCATGAGATCAGAGTAGTGGGGATGAAATGCTTAATTATCATTAACAACAATATGTTAAGCAGCCCGGTATGTGGTGGGACGGTGGCTGGGGCTTGTCCCCTACATATGCCCTATATATAAGCATACTTGGTTGAATAGCATAGGTGGTTGTTAGTGAGGTTAAGGTTGTCATTCAGGGAATTAAAGTAAACAATTACAGGGTAATCAAATTCAAAGAATCAAACACTTGGAATCAAACATTGGGAATCAAACATTGGGAATCAAACATTTTGGGGAATCATACGGGTAGGATGAGATGCTTAATTATCATCAGGAACAATATACCATGTGGTTCAGTATGTGGTGGGACGGTGGCTGGGGCTTGTCCCCTACATATGCCCTATATATAAGCATACTGAATCAGATGGTATAGGTGGTTAACGGTGAGGTTAAGGTTGTCATTCGAAGGATTTTACAAACTACTTTTACACAAAAACTAAATGAACTCACCAACCATTGTGTTGACTTTATTTTTCTACATGCTTTCTCAGGTGACGCACAGGATTAAGCTAAGATTCAGGATTGTATACTAGGATGCCCAGATATAGATCCTAGTTGACTTTTGAAGAAGCACATCTTTTGAGATAAATATGAATATCTTTTGATATCTTTTACAGATACAAGATAGATATATTCGATTCTTTTGGATAGGTTTACTTAGTTAAATTATCAAACCTTGACATTTGTAATTTAACTTTGTAATCCTAGTTTATGTTTTGTTGTGCTTAATTATTCTTAACATTGATGCTATGTAAACAATCTGATCATCACGATTATCATTCACGATATCGCGCTCCGAGAATCTTCCGCCCGACGGGGACTTCGATCCAAACCCGCCGGCTCGGGGTGTGACACTAGTAGCCTAAATGCTGGTCACGTAGTATCCCTTTATGCGTCAAAGTTTAAACATACATGCTCATAAAAATTCATTTATATTTAAAAAGAAGTTAAATGTATTCACTTGAATTTCTGGTTGGCTGGGTGACAACTTAAACCTTCTTAATATAGTTCGACAAGGTTTCTCCTTAATTTTTTCTTATAATTACCTTGAAAGAATGATTGCTGATGTTGCTTATTAATTTGTTCCTAAAAGGAATCATAATTTCAATATATTATTTATATACATAGGGTCAGATCTTAATCTCAACTCTATAAGCTAATAATATTCAAAAGCTTAAATTCATGAGTTAAACTTAGAAAATATATACCTAAATGTGCACCGACCTTCTAATATGAAGAAATTTCAGAAAACTTCATGAACTAAATCAGTTTTTATTCATTAAATGAGATCTTATAATTCAAATGATCGTTTCTATTATTATATTTTTTAGTAATAATATTTTAATTATAAACGGAAGCACTTTGTATATATTTTTAAAACGGGATGTTACAACGCCCGTTTGGGTAATTATTCACGGGCACGCCACCCAAAAGATCCTGCCAATGAAGATTGATAAAAAAATGAGAACATACACATTCCCAACGAAGGCACTAAAAAAGCGACAAAAGAGTTTCGTTGGAATTATTGTAAATTGATGTATGAACAAAAATTTAGAAAATACTCTAAGTAAAATATTCTTTGTAATTTATTTAGTTAATATGTAAATGGTTTTTTTTTGTGTCAACTTCACACTTCAGACCATCCACATTCACAATCCAATCCAACATAATATTTTAATTTAAAAAAAAACTAATTTCTCTCTGTTTCCCTTACACACTCAATCAAATCCAACTTTTTACTCTTATCAACAACCGAACCAACCTTTACTACTTTTATTAAATAAATATAATTTATGTTTTTAATTTTTAATTAAAAGTTATTTTATAGGTAGAAATAATGAATTTTTAAAATAAATATATATTTTAAACAGGTAATTTTTTTAGATAATAAGTTTGATCTAAAAAATCTTTTGAATCAATAAAAAACCTCTAATTTTAGATATGATTAATCAGTGATTTTTATATTTATTATATATTAAAATACATTCTTTTAAACGAGCTTTGTTTTAATCAAAATTTATACTTACAAGTTTATAAAAAAAAAACTGATCAAGACTATATTTTTAGATTTTTTAAAAATGTTAATTATTAGTAGTTATTAAAAAAATTAATATTATAACTAAAACTAAATATTATAAAGTAAAAAATAAAAGTAAAAAATAAGCCCTGGGTTGCAACCTTGCTCGTGTAAATGATCAGATCGGGAGAGAATTAGCTTCTTTTTTTTCTTTTTAATTGTGCCACAATCCATTTTGTTTTTATACTTCATGGGGGCCCGTCTGTAGCTTCTAATATCTACAAGCATGGTTGTAGAAGTCATTAGATGCTAGTCAGGCGGCGAGATACCGTCTAGGAATTAATCAGCGCTAGACGGATTAGAATTTTTATATGTAATTTTACAAATATATATTATATACACACATCAATATCAATAATTTAATATAATACTTCAATTAATTTAAAAATAAACTTAAATATACTAAATCAAGTACCTTAAAGTTCAAACTTAAATTTTAGGCTTTGAACTCTAAACTCTCTTATAGATCCCCATCCTTAAGTTCTGAGTTCCCACACATACAAACCACTACCGTAAATTTCATATAATATATAATATTTTGTTTGAAAATACAAATTTCGAACTTGTAGTTTTTTTAACCAAGTGATAAACTATAAAATAAAACCAAATTTATAATTATCTACAAAAAGTCGGACGCCCATAAAGTCTTTTAAGCAGGTGGGACGCCCCTATAAACCCGATCGGCGCCCGTGTTTATTTTCCTACCTAAAAATTCTAAATAGTAGGCGGGACGCCCATAAAGTGGAATGGGGCGCCCATGAACCAGGTTTGGGCACCCGTGAATGCGCTATGAGACACGAGGTACAAGGTGCCCATGAAAAAATATAAAATATTGTTCACGGGCAAAACACCCGTAACATGGTTGTCAAAACGGGCCCAACGCTCGTGTTAGGGTTTTCAAATACACAAACAGCTGATTTTTTTTACATGCGTTGGCACCCAGAACAACCACGTGGGGATACGTGATTAGGCATATACACGGGCGGCTTCGTCTATAAACGAGATGAACATGTAGACATTTTTGAGAAAGTTTTATAGTTAAGTGGACAAAATGAATGGGAATTTCCCTTGGATTTAAAAGTCAAATTAGAAGGACTATAAATTATAGGGGAAAGATCAAAATAAAAAGTATATTTTGCCTAAGAAGGCTAAGAAGGATTTTTAAAATCTCCAAAACCGACCCAAACAAACTCCGATTGAACTCATTTCGATGGCATTGGAACCGTCTCATCGAACCCTACAATATTAGATTTTAAGTTTTCGTTTTAACAACTAGATTTAGATTTTGGGTTTTAGGGCTTGGTTTTTAGCTTTTTAGTTGTACCTTTATGTTAAAGATTTGTTTTTAAAGTTTTGGTTTTAGTATTAGGGTTTATTGTTTACGATTTAAGGTTTGTGTTTTAGGGTTCGACAAGCCGGTTCCAATGATGTAAAAATTAATTCAATCGGGGTTTGTTTGAGTCGATTTTCAAGTTTTTAAAATCCTTCTTAGTCTTCTTAGGCAAAATAAACTTTTTAGGGGAACCTTCCCCATAAATTATAATATTTTGTATTTTAGTTTTATTTTCATTTTAAAGACAGTTTAAAACTTATAGGTGAAGGTTGAACTTTGAAGCAAATGCATGCACAATTCAAGCAAACCCCGCTGCAAAATTCACTCGCATTTGCAGCATCGGAGCACAAATTCACTTACCCAATTTACTCGTTTCCTCAAACTCTCCGCCGTCCACGGCGGCGCTGCTGCAGTTTCCGACACCCGTACTGCTAGCTTTCACCGATCATTTCTTCCATAAACTGTACTCCGATCACCAGTCAGAAGCATACGGTTTCCCCCTAATTTGAGGTTAATTAAGATGGTCGTTTCGTTCAAAATTGCGAGGAGTGGTTCTCGATATCGTCCCAGACCAAAACTCAAACCACCTTCTGTTGAAGAACTCGACGACGTTGAAGTTGACACACCTGCTGATCAGCTTTCAGATATCCAATTTCGAAATGCTCGAAAGAGATCGGTATAGAATTTACTAATTGTTCAAGTTAACTGATTTCAATATGGTTGTTTCGTAATTCCGACTATACAGATTAGAATTGTATCTGGTTTTTTTAGATTATAATGTACTCTCTTAAATTAATTAGCTGGTACAGGGATACATTTATCAATTTGATGGTCTTGAAGTAGAGATTGCTCCAAATCCCTAGTTCTAGCATGGTTTATTTTTATGTCACCTTGTGCTTTCGTGTGTGGATCAAGGTTGTATGGAATATTGTAATAATACAATTTGCATGCATAAATTTCATTACTTCCTTTTCATTGATATGCATATGGTTATATGATGTTTTGTTGAATCATCTGGAGATGGTGAGGAGGAATTGAATTGAGTAGTTAATAAATTGATTCGCTCGTTGTCAGAAATGAGCTTATTCTTGCAAATTTTGATCAAAATTTAGTTTTTGGCTGTTAATATCAGTAGATTCCTTGATTGTTTAAGGTTATAAGTTGGAATAATATCATACCTTCTAATAGTGTATACTGTTTTATTTGTAGGTTGATGTCATCGAGGATGATTGCAATGTTGCCGAAGATTTAGGTATTTTGACAGTAATTCTTGCTTACTTCTATGAAAGTTGATTTCCTTTGTAGAGATTTTTTTCTTCCAAATTTCAATTTTATGTTTTTTTTTTCAGAAGATGAAGAAGTTTCCTTTATTTTAAACATCTTCCCAAATGGATATACAATTGTAAACCCTTCCAAGGTTTGTCAACTTTCATATTATTTGAAAACTACAAATGTTATTATCTGATTCCACACTAACTTGTTTTTGTATGCATGTTTAGAGAAATGTTGGGCATCAAATTGATGTACAAGATTACCTGAAATTTTTGCACCCATATGATAGGAGATCTGAAAGTCTAATTACAGTAAGTGTTTTGTATGATTTTCACCAACTGTTTTTTGAGATAATTTGAAATGCTCTCTTTTTCGTTTTTGAGTTGTTAACATCTGGTAATCTGAAGTTTGGCCCTTTTTATCTCATTATCAGATGTTTATAGTGGGATTTTGTTTCCTAATCATTGCATTAACCATTATTTTGTTCTTGAAGGCAATTGAGTGTGGCCAACTTCCCGTTGATTTCTTGGATGATTTACACTGCAAATATGTCAATGGAACAGTTCTATGTGAGGTGAGTCATCATAAATTAAAACTAAAAAATAAAGTACTTTAGAGTTTAAAATTGCTGCAAATATATATAATTTTTGGTGGAAATTGGATAACTGTATGGAAGTGTAAATTATTGCAGGTGCGAGATTTCCGGAACAAATCTTCTGAATCAGCTGTTAATGATTCTCTTACTGCTGCTTTCCCTTCTATTACTAAAGTATCTCTCAAGATGTCACTGGATAATGTGGTGAAGGATATCAATCGAATTGCTGATTGCACATGGGAATATGGTGATTTACTTGTAAGTATGAGATATTGATTCAACTTCTTGACAGAAGTATATGAAAGAAAATCCAACGTTTAATGCAACTGGATTGTAGGAAGCAGAGTCCCGCGTATTATATGCCCTACAACCAAAACTTTGTCTAGAGCCGACTCCCAACTTAGACAGACTTTGTAAGGATCCAACTTTTATTAAGGTAACCCCTAAAAGTTCGTTAATCGTTTATATTACATGTTATATGTATAATGTATACAGAGGCCACTCAGGTATTCATTGACTACTTTACACGACACATTAGTATGCATGCATTTTCATTTATACCAAACCTAATCAAAAACATGCCAAGATATTGAAAACAGTCTTGAATTAAAAAAAAAAAAAAAAAACAAAAGAAAGAAAGAAAGAAAAGAAGACAAAAAAAAGTATGACACAATTGCGTAAATCTATCAATAACCTATGATTCAACGTAAAAAAAACTAGTGTTTTTTTCATTCTCCAATTCTGGCATGCTTTTAGTTGGTTTTGGTATAAACAAAATGGAAGCATACTTTGGTGGCATATCAAGTAGTTTCAGTATATGGATGGCCTTAACAAAAACAATTGAATACTTGGGTGACCTCCCATTACATTGTTCTTTGTGAGATTTTTTTTTATGTAAACTTTCTTGCAGCTGAATCTTGATATTCGTGGCAAACGTCTTAAGAGGTTAAGGCAGGTATCTACACCTCAAAATTCATGTTCAAATCTAAAAGACTTGAGAGAGGTAACGGGTCAACATGATTTGGTAAATATGGTTGACCAGAATGTTGGTCAAAGGAATCTGGTAGTCATTGGCCCCAAAAGCCATGCATCAGAAAACTCAAATTTGAGTGTAAGAGACTTGAGACAGGTAATGAGTCAGCCTGATTTTGCATATCTGGCTGACCAGAATGTTGGCCAAAGCAATATGGGAACCACCAGGTCAACAATACATGCACCAGAACAATCAAATACGAGGGTAGGAGATTTGAGATGGATAACGGGTAAACCTGATTTTGTGAATCTGATTGATCAAAATGTTGGTCAAAGCAATATGATAGCCAGAGGATCCAAAAACCATGCACAAGTTTCTACTTTTTCATCGGTTTCCCACCAATCAAGTCATCAAATTGGTGCTGGAAATGTACTAAACATGAAAGATAATGCAAATCACATAAATAGTAGCTTGATTACCTCTTCTGTTTATGATAAACAAGGAAATCATTGCCAAGTGTTATCACCTGTCAACTTAAACAAGAGAGGTAGGTCAGCTCATGTGGGTCTTGATGGTAATCAGGATATGGATTACATTAATGCAAGTAAATACCGCTTGAAAAATACTCAAGTAAAGCTTCCATTAACAATTCAGCAAATAAATGATATGATTTTTAGTCAGTATAACGTAAAAAAAGAGCCTGTTGAGACTGAAAAGATTAATAAACCTGAGCCCAGCCGATTGCACCAAAGGCTCCCACTACAGTTTACAAGAGCGAATTTCCATAAAGCTCCCTGGAACAACATGAGCCCAAACCTTGAAAATAATGCTATGGGGAAAGATTTTTCTAGTGGATCAGGGGGGCTACAATTTGGAGCAGTTTCCACTTCTATGTCTTTAGTTGGTGAGACCCAATGTTTGACTTTTATTGTCAACAAGTCAATGCAGCAAGCACAAATGACAGAAAATTGGAGATCAAACACTCTGCAAAAGACACAAGCAATAAGTGAATTAGGGTCTTCTTCTTCTGCTGCTTTTAATATGATTGGTCCATATACTGCTAGTAGTACTGTTATTAGAAGCATGCAGGATCGGTTTTCTAAAATCAAGATGTTGACCGCAAGGTTTGACTTTCCTTCTTGCCTTTATTGATACTTCAATTTGTATGCACACATTTTTTCTGTCTCTCCTAGCTATGTATGTGATAATCTGTTTCATAAGATTTGGCTTCTATTATCTTAGGGAAGTGGCGAAACAAAGTTATTCTTAAATGAAGTAGGAGATAGAAGAGATCTGTTATTTCCAGTTTCGGCATTGCTTTTTTGATACTACACAGCAAGACTTACTTCTAAAGAGACTTTGGGCATGCAAGTTTGGTTGGGTAGAATAGAGCTTTGCATATTACACATTTGAGTTGTGTTCCATGATTTGGTTGAGTGCTTGAGTTTCGTTTAACTTGATAAGCTAGAACCTTGAGAACCCTCTATCAACCCATTTGGAAAAGATTTCAATTTTTTGCTACAATGAACTAAACATAGCTTATTTTTCTGAACCTAGCAAGAACACAGGTAATGGAAGGACTTCAAGAAAAATAAACTAATGTATAAAATATCCATTATATCATTCTAGATTAGCAGTGAAGTTAGGTTGGAAAGATCTGATTTTAACGGGTATGATTCTTTAGTTATAGGTATGGCCATATGTGATTTCAGAAAAACATGATATATGTTTTTTTCTAAGGTTAGACATTGGTTTTTTTTAATTAAAGTGACTAATTTGAGAGAGAGCGTATGGATCTATAGAATATGAGTTTTGTCAAGATAGAAATATTTTACAGAAAAGTTACAATTTCAATGAGTACGCCACATTTGGTCTTTGACTATAGAGTTGGTTTATGAAAAGAAATTTTTTAGAAAGATTTAAAATGCTAGAAAAATAAACAATATGATTTAAAATTTTAACTTGGTTATAACTAAATTGTTGGTTTATCCGATTTCAGGTTTAAACTCAACAGCAGAAAGAACAAGATAGATGAATACAAACCAGTTATAATTTTTCCTAAAGAACAACTGAAACATGTTCTTTTCGGTGATCACGGTATTGAAGATCTCAATGATGAAACATGTAAAATGCCATTGTCCATGTCACTCATGGGTGGAAACATCAATATATGCAAGACTCGAGTTTTAAACTTTGTGCAGAATGAACTTCCGATACCAGGTCAGCAGGATATGCAATATAAAGTTGGGTATTTTCAATCAATAAATGCATCTATCTTAAAAAACGCCATATATTAAAGATATATGGCGTCTTAATCTTTAAACAACTCGTCTTTGGTCTTTAGTTGTTTATAACATAAACTATTTTTTATTTTATCAGCAGTTAATAATTAGCATAAAAGCATTTACAGACTGAAAACACCATATATTAAAGATTAAGTTTAAAATACTAAATATAAAATGTTAAAACACCATGTTCAAATTTAAAACACAATGCATATACTAAAAACACCATGTACATACTTAAAACACAATGCAAATCTGAAAATGAATACCATAAATATTCAAATTGATAATTTTTTCATTGAACCATTTTTCACAGAATAAAGGAGGTCAACATCGATATTATAAAAAACTAAAATTAGAAAGAACAAAAATTTATCCGTAATACTTGGGCTAGAAAATGGCCAACGATATGGTCAAAGATGTGGAAGAATATTATGAGATTATTGGTATTGGTGGTTTCCATTACACCCCCTCAAGTTGGAGCGTGAAGATCTCGAACACCCAACTTGTCAAGTAATATCCGAAATTGTTGAGTTCCATAGGCTTTAGTAAACAAGCCAGCAATTTGCATTTTGGTGTCTATGTATAGGAGATTGATTTCTCGTGACTATACTCTCTCCCTGACAAAATAGCAATCCATTTCTACGTGTTTTGTGCGTTCATGAAAAACAGGGTTGTTCGCAATATGGCGCGTTGCTTGATTGTCGCAAAACAAGGGAGTTGAACCACTTTGATTAACACCAAGCTCCTTCAAGAGCCACCTCATCCAAAGTATTTCGCTCACCGTGGTAGCCATTGCTCGATATTTTGCTTCTGCAGATGAACGCGAAACTACCGACTGCTTTTTCGATTTCCATGACACTAGTGCACCCCCTAGGAGTAACAGGTATCCCGTCCGCGACCGTCTAGTGAACTGGCAACCCATCCAGTCTGAATCACAGTATGCAATGAGATTTGTTCCCCCTTCTTTTGGTAGCAAAATTCCTTGACCAGGTGTCGCCTTGAGATAACGCAATACGCGGGTGGTCGCTTCCATGTGAACTTGTCTCGGATTAGAAACGAATTGGCTCAACATATTGACCGAGTAAGCGATGTCTGGTCTTGTGGCTTTGAGATATAGAAGACGTCCCACAAGTCTTCTATATTGGTTCGCATCCACTTCAGGTCCGTCATTATTCTTATCCGACTTCAAGTTTTGTTCCATTGGGAAACTACTTGGACGACAACCTTGTAGGCCGGTATCCTCCAAAATGTCAAGTGTGTAGTTTCTTTGACTCATTACAAGACCTTCCTTTGTACGAGCTACTTCAATACCTAGGAAATACTTCAAAGTTCCAAGGTCTTTGATGCTAAACTTTGTATCGAGGTAGTTTTTTGTTTGTTGGATTTGTCAAGGTTGTTTCCTACAAGAATTACGTCATCAACATATATAAGTGCCGCCACATAAGTATTCTCTTTCTTATATACAAAAAGAGAATGGTCGAATTTTGTTTGTCTGAAGCCAATTCCAGACAAGGCCATTGAGAACTTTTGATACCAATTCCAAGAAGCCTGTTTCAAACCATATAGTGACTTCTTAAGTTTGCACACTTTGGCCCCTTCGCCTTTTCCAAATCCTTGAGGAATCTTCATGTACACTTCCTCATCTAGATCTCCATGTAGAAATGCATTATTTACATCTAGTTGGTGAATAATCCAGTCTTTCTTGACCGCAATGGCTAGTAAGCTTCTAACAGTCACCAACTTTGCTACGGGATCAAAGGTTTCATGAAAATCAACGCCTTCTATTTGCGTGAAACCCTTAGCTACTAGCCTCGCCTTGTATCTTTCAACTTCACCATTTGGTTTGTATTTCACTTAGTAAACCCATTTCGAGTCAATAGCCAGCTTTCCCTTTGGTAAAGTTTCTATGGTCCATGTACCATTATCTTCAAGTGCTTGGATCTCCTTCTTCATGGCTTCGATCCATCTAGCATCTTGAGCGGCTTGAGCAAAGGATTTTGGCTCATCATTTGAATCGATGGCTGCCAAAAAGGCTTTATGGGAATTAGTAGAGTTTTCATACAAAACAAAGTTAGATAAAGGATGTACTGTTGAGGGCTCGTGATTGGTTGAGTTTTGTGTGCGGTCAATAGATGGAGGTAACTTCACCGCATAATCATTGAAACGTTGCGGTTGAGTTTTGTTTCTTCTTGGTCTTGTTAGCTCGCCATTTTCAACCTGCTCATTTATGTTTTCAGTTTGGCCCAAACTGTCCACTATAGACTCACCTTCGACCTCATTTTCTAGGCCCTTGTGTCCTATTTCTGGAATCTGAAATGCCTTGTTGGTCCATTGGAATTTCTCCTTGATTTTGACTATGATCCTGTTGGGCTATTCCTTCATTTTCTCCACTTGGGTCATGATTTGTTATATCATGAGGTTCATAATTTCCACATTTTATGTCATCTGCATCATTATCCCAACAAGTTGGAAGTTCAAAAACCTCATCTTCTTCTTCAACTATAAAATTGACATTTTCAAAAGGAAAAACACTTTCAATAAATCTCACATCTCTTGAAACAATTATCTTGTTGAGTTTAATATCAAAAATCTTATAGCCCTTCGTTCCTCTTGGATATCCCAAAAAAATTCCCGGTCTCCCCCTCTCAACAAATTTGTCTCCCTTTGTCTCTGTATTTCGATAATACGCCAAACAACCAAAAACCCTCATATAATCGTAATCAGGCTTTTGATTGTATAGTATTTCATACGGAGTTTTATTTTTAATTACTTCCGAGGGCAACCGATTAATGACATGGGCGGCCGTTAGAACACACTCCCCCCAAAACTTCGTGGACAAATTCGATTCGAACCTTAGGGCACGAGCCGTTTCTAGCAAATGTCTATGTTTACGTTCCACTGCTCCGTTTTGTTGTGGTGTGTGTGGGCACGAGGTTTCTAAGATGATACCTTGCTCGGCATAAAAATTAACCATGTGATTTGATGTAAACTCCCCCCATTGTCACACCTAAACCTTTTGATGCCTTTGTTAAATTGTGTTTTAACCATTTTGTGGAAATATATCAAGCAATTGCTTGCTTCATACTTGTGTCTAAGAAGAAACACCCAAGTGGTTCTACTATAATCATCCACTATGGTTAGAAAATAATTTGCCCGTGTGAGGGAAGGTGTGCGATACGGTCCCCATATATCACAATGCAACAATTCAAAACAGTCATTTGTTTTGATAAAACTCTTGGGGAACGGCAACCTTGTATGCTTGGCCTTTAAGCAGGAATCACAACGTATATTTTTGGTTTTAAAAGGAATACCTTTAACTAAATCAATATTCAAAAGTTTAGCATCTGAAGCGTGGCCTAGACGTTTATGCCAAACATCGGCATAAGCCATCATTGCTCGTCTCTCGCCTCCCATCATCCCCAACTGATAAAGACCACCCTTGCATTCACCTGCTCCAATTAATGTCCTCGAACGTAAGTCTTGCATCACAAAGAAGTCCGGGAAAAATGTTATTGCACATTGAAGTTCTTTGGATAATTTGTTAACTGATAGCTAATTGCAATTGAAATCAGGAACATGTAGAACTCCTTTGATTTTGACTCAATTTGGTAGGCTGTAGTTCCTGCGACCCTCTACCGGTATGCTATCTCCATTTGGTATAACAACCGGTAATTCACGAATGTTTTTGGTTTTGTTTTCAAGAATAAAATCCTTGAAGGTTATATGTTCTGTGGCACCTGAGCCCACAATCCAAATGTCACTACGGTCTGTTTTACATGTGGTGTTCCCGATCAGTGCGTGTGCTATGTTTGCGACTGGTTGCACGTCTATGTTCCGTTCTTTATCACCGCTTGCAAAATGACTCATGAATTGTTGATATTGATCACCAGTTAGTCCTGGTACGGGACTCGTATTCGTGTTAGCGCAGGTTGCGTCTTCTAAAACAAGATGATAAGCAGTTCATTGGGGATAATTGGAACCGTGGATGTTAAAAAAAGAGTTGTGATAAGTGGGGTTTCCATCAGATGGTTTGGAATCAGATCTATCATCGGCAATGTTGTAGAAATCGCTAGTCGCTAGTCGGTCGGTAGGGTGGGGACTATGGATTAATCGGGATTATTCGGAATTAATCGGCCAACTAATCGGCCTAATCGGATAGTCAGGCCTAGTCGGCCTTAGGAGACTAGCGATTAATCGGCTGATTAAGCGGCCTAGTCGGGGATTTTTACAACCATGATCATCGACCATGGGAATGATGGTGATATTTGGTTCTTTAGGATTTGTTAAGGTCCTGCTCTGGTGCCATATTCAAATTGATAATTTTTTCATTGAACCATTTTTCACATAATAAAGGAGGTCAACATCGATATAATAAAAAACTAAAAATAGAAAGAACAAAAATTTATCCGTAATACTTGGGCTAGAAAATGGCCAACGATATGGTCAAAGATGTGGAAGAATATTATGAGATTATTGGTATTGGTGGTTTCCATTAATAAAACATACAGGATGAAACCTAAATTAAAAAACATTATGTACAAACTTAACAACACCCTGTATAGACCGAAAATACCATATAAAGACTTAATACACTATATATTGATGTTTAGGTTTAAAACATCGTGTGTTAAATATCGAAATGCCATGTCTCAATATCAAAATTTAAAACGATTAAATGAAAAATACCATAAAACACTTAGTTATTATATAAACATCTTAAAAAACACCATAAAATGTCTAATTTCAAGAAATTCAAAAAAATATCATAAAAATGCAGAGATTTATCAACACTCGAAAAACGGCTTAAAACGCCTAGTTCATGATAACCTAGTATATCCCTCCAGCGATTTTAATTCCTTTTTAAAACCACATATAAGGTGACACATCTACTATACTTTATTTCCAAGATCAGTCCACGACTGTGATTTATTCCTAAACTTTTAAAGCTTTTATTTATTTTTTTTTGTCAGAAAATGGGTTTGTAGCGATCCCCAGGTTTCACACTAGATTGATATTATCAGAAAGACAAAGCGATGGAACTGTAGCAATGCATCTTGGGGAGCTGGATGCTGTTGATTACTTGGCAGAAGACCGACTTCTTCCAACACTTCCAAATACTGTGAGTTTAATTGTATAATCCTTTTAAATTTCACGTATCTATGTTTATAGTTCATAATTATGGTGCTGAAACTCTTGATCATGAGTCCAAATATGTCACAACCATTAGGTGCAATTTCATATATATTCTTCTAAAAGTTCAAAGTTTCAAAATATCATATTTACCCTCACATGACACTGAAAACATCGTGTTTACCCATTCCATGTTAAATAAAAAAAAAACTTGTACACTAGCACTAAGAATATATACCTCACTAGTATTAAAAAGACGACTTGGTCTCTGCTCACTATCACGGTTTTTTCATGTAACAACTTGTTTCGTTTAATAAACTATATCAACATTATTATGCATTGAGTTTATAATGTGTATCCATGCTTTGTCTACATTGTGTTTGTTGAAAACAATAATAATAGTAATCATAATCATAATAATAAAAAGAAATTATAAAAAAAAGAGGAATTTTCGCGAGCCGGGGGTCTCTTTCTGAAGCATCCTCTACCTTTCTTGGGGTAGGGGTAAGGTTGTTTTCATCTCCCCCGACCCTACTTCTAGGATTTCACTGGGTATGTTTGTTTGTTCATTGAGTTTATAATGTTGCTTTCATATCTGGTTTTTCGTAGGAACAAACTATTATTTGTAGCTTATTTGTAACATGTTTTATTGATTGATTTTAAGTGGAATCAGGAAATATGATGTTTTTAGCACTTCGAAAAAGTAAATATGATCTTACGAATTTTAAAGGGACATGAAATCTTAAACTTGTAGAAGTTTGTACATGAAATAATTTCATAAACTATAATTATGTGATGCACATAATTCTGACTTTTGGTTTGACAATGATGAATCAGCATATGGCGGACTTGCTTGCAGAACAATTCTGCTTCCTGGTATGTCATCAAATTCATTATAATAAGTTTTTTTTTGACCAAAAGTGACTTGTGGTTTAAAGAATTATTTTCATAGAAAATAAATATTATGTTAAATATGATTACGAAAATGTACTTTGATAATCCAATTCGGCATAAAACAATTAGGAGTTTATAAGCCTTAAATACACTTCAAATGACTTCAAATTTCAACCCGACCCAATTCTTTTTATAGATACCTTTTAATTTACTTTTTTACCAGTCAGGGATAAATCACAACCCTAATCAACTCATTCATAGGCAATTGTTCAAATATGCCGCCTCTAATGACTTTACAAGTACAAGGTGGCATTTACTTTCCAACTTATACAGATAGCAATTTTTTATATATATTTTTATGCAGATGATACGAGACAATTACCACATGGCAGGTGACCATCTCAAACCAAAACCAATCAGCATGGTTCGGTCAGCAGATGGTCAACCTAACACCAGTTCTGTAGACTTCAACCGTTGGCTTCAGCAAATTCTGGAAAGTGATCCCAGCGAGTCAGTTTATAATGTTGATGAGCCATCTATTGGTGGGGCTAGCCATCATAACATGTACCCTCAAAAGATAAATAATAATATGGAATCACAGCTCCAAAATAAGTTTTTACAGGAACAGGAAGAATATCAAATTCAGAGGGGAATGATTATGACACCTGGCTGCACAGAGCATAACATTGACGGTAATAATAAAAAAAATAATAGCATGGTTGGGTTTCAAGGGTTGGGAATGGATGGTGATGGTCATGCAGGAACCAGGGTCGAGTCAACAATGACGAGTCAAAACCCAATGGCTAACAAACAGGGGATGTTCCAAAGTAAAACAAATGGATCGGGTGCGCTTCTGGGGCAATCTAGTAATTTTGGTGGATTACAAGGTGCTACTAGACATATACAACTGGGATCTAATTCAGGTTCAGGGTCAAGTGGTGTTTTGATTCCGGGTTCTGGTGCTGGCATCAACAGGGCTAATGACATGAACCCCATGCAAAGAAATGTTATGGCACACTTGAACCCAAACCCAAAACGTTATATGAAGCAGCTGCAGTTTCAATTAATAAAACAAGAACCCACATCGCATTTACAGGCTGTAGTTTTGTCATCTCAGCAGGCTGGTTCCCCATCACCATCACCATCAATTGGAAGATCACATCAGCACCAGCCAACATCTCACCAGACAGGTTCACCATCACCAATAATTGGAAGACCACATCAGCAGGTGGGTCCCCATCAGCCAACTCCGTGAGCCTGTAGAACTTATATATGGCCCTGCAAACCGCAGTTTTTACAAGCTTACAACAGTTTTTATGTTGTGTGTATGACTTATAGTTATGAAGCTTCACATTGACTTATTATGTGCTTGTTTATTGTCAATCTTTATACACAATATGGATTGTTTGGTCATAAGTTTGCCCATCTTTTTTTATATGTTCGTTTTGATGTTTTATAAAACATAATATTTTTTTCTTCTTTTTTTAAGAAATCACATATAGGATGGCAGGATGCAATCAAAAACAACTACGGTATATGTTTGAACTTTGAACAAGATGAGTTGCCCATGAGCTACTTGAGATTGGCTTTTACTAAAAGCACAAAACAAGCTAAGCTTAAATAAATTCAAGACTAAATTAGATCTCATTTATTAAACAAGCTAGAGCCGGAATTTTTCATATGTCAAGCTTAACTAAACTCATGAGCATATAATCTATATGTAAAATATATTTCTTATGTACAAAATTGTGATATCAATAATTAAATTACATGTATTTTGTTATATATAGAAGATTATTGGAGTAAACTTTGGTTTTAGTCCCTTTGGTTGGCTCGAATAGCTCTTATAGTTCATTGGTTTAAATATGGCTTTTCGTGGTTTCAGTTTCTTGTCAATATAGTCCAAGACACTAACACTTTAAGGACTATTTGTATTACTTGTTTAAGAATAACAGTAAAAAAACAAGAAAACAAAAAACCAAAAAAAAAAAAAAAAAAAAAACCCTAATTTTGACACGCTATGATCTTTGCAATCATATTAATTAACTCTGTTAATTCTTGCTGTGGAATTGGGCGAAGATGAAGATAGATAATCACACATACCTTGACTATTGTTAGTTGTTCATGAATTTAGAGGACAAGTGTAGCAGCAGCTGATCTCAAGGAAGAAAGGGTATGTTTTATCTGAGTAAATCACATAATTTATTTGGGAAAACTCATTGAACACAAAACCTAAGAATTGCAGGTGAATTTTTTGGGGATTTATAAGAACCCTAACCAGGGTTTGGGGAATTTTTTTTGGGGGTTTTGTGTCAGAAAGAGTAATGGGTGTTTACTGGAGCTGCAGCGGCTGCAGGTGGTGGCGGTGGTGGCCTGATAATTGGTTGGAGATTAAGGGGAAGAGATGGGTTTTATTTAGACCTGACAATCTTGACACATAGCAAGATAAATGGGTAGATATGGGTAAACAATTAGTGTAGTTTGGGTTGAAATGGATAGAAATATGACATTGAATGGGTTGAAATGGGTAACATCTTAACACAATGCGGGTCAAGATAGGTAACTTTAAATATATGTTAGTATAATTGATTCAAATGGGTAAGAATGATTAGTAATATATTTGTTGTGGAAAATCATGAAAAATTACTAGAATAAAATATTTGTTTCATTATTTTAAATTGAAATAAGTTGATATTTTTAAAAACAACTCATTTAAACCCAAACTAATTTTGCTTAAAACTCCGCCTGACCCGCACTCATCCTGACCCGCACCCATCCTGACCAACTACCCAACCCAACCCAACCCCCCATTTTGCCCGGCATAGTTTTATTGTTATGTTTCTTTTTTGTGTTTTAATAAGTTACAAAATGGACCCTCAACTTTAAACTATTTTTGTAAATTATCTATTTAGTTTCCTAGATGAAAAAGACGAAAATACGAAGAAACAAACAGTGCAAGGGTCGTGTAGCTAATTGACAAGGAACTGAAACCACAATAACTAAAAAACCAAATTTAAACTAATAGTGTAAAAGAGTTAATTGAGCCAAACCCTAAGGACTTAAACCAAAGTTCATTCAAATTATAATTATAAATATATAAAAATAATTATGTATGCATAAGAATAAAATGATTATATATTTAATATATAATAAACAAGTTATGGCCTAGCTCAGCTTAAAATTTAGTGAATAGCTAAGCTCTAGTGGTAGACATACAGCTTAAAACAACCAAGCCCAAGTTCGAGTTCTAGTAAATTAAACAAGCCAATTTCAGGTTCAGCATTTGGACTCTAAAAGCAACCATAGGCATATCGTTCTCAAGTAAGCTTCAGCTGATCTCCTCTTTTTATATATTTGATGTGCTTTTTGTAAAAATTAAAAACATTCAAATATTCAAAAATTTAAAATTAAATTGAATCATATAACTCTTCTTCTTTCATAAACATATTCATATTCAAATCAAGGTTAAAGACAAATTTGCAAGAGACTCGTTAATATTACAGAAATAAGATGCAAAAAACCAATAAAGAAGTTGTGAAGATTAATTTTGCTTCTGGTGGTTTAAATGTTAAAAGCAGATAAACAAAACTTTTAAAGTTGAAGGTGCAAATGGATAATGTTACTAAAGAGAAGTATTATCTTAAAACTCTGTAACTAGAACTTGGAGAAAGAGAGTCATATCTCCATGCAACAACGAAACCATGATCAATATATCTTCTTTCTGGCCCAAAATAGTAGAATAACAACTCCAAGAACAATTGCAACAGGAGCCCATTTCTTGATCAAAGCCTGCAGATTGGTGATAACAATTTTGGGTAATTCTAGTCAAATAATTTTTGAAAAAACTTCAAAAAAATCCAACTCATTTGAGCACACTTTTTGATCAAGGTCACAAAGAATGCAGCCAAAAATATTGGAAAATCAAAAACCAGAATAGGTAATGATTTTGGCAATATGTCAACATTTTGATGTAATTAAAACAAACCAACCTGGCGGTTTAGATCTCTTGCTTTATCAGCGTAAATACGAGACTCTGATGTTAAGCGGCTTGACATTTGACTGACCTCTGCACAGGTTTATAATTCAATAATTTCAATAAAATACAAGACTAATGATAAAAATATATTACAACATATCATAGTATAAGCAAAATCAGAAACAAAGAATAAAGAAAAAAAAAAAAACTTACGATCCAACTTTTCACCAACGCCAAGAACTTCTTGTACATTACGAGTCATTATTTGGTGGACTTCATAAAGTTCATCATTCAACTTAGAAATGTTCCTTTGAGTTCTTGTGTCCTGGTACAATTTCTTAGTCTTCTGTATAAATGTATCTATCCAAAAAATGAAAGGAGGAATTAACTACAAAACCATATTAACATAATGAAAAAGCACGCAACTGAAATCAAGAGCAGGTAATATCTTACCAAATTTTATGAAAGCATACGGTCTTGCAGCAGTTTCAATTTGATTTCCATAACCACGCTCAAACTCATTCTTAAGATCTTCAAGATATTGGAATGCAAGTTTCTTTGGATAAGCACGATCACACATTGTTAAATAACAGACCCTCCCTTCAATTATATAGCTGATAGCATGAGTTAAGTAACCTAATTCCATTATCCACATAGGGTCTATCAAAAAGAAAATATTCGAACGGTTTAGGATATGTAAATCAAGATGTATAATTCAGTATTAGATTTTGATCTTCATGGAGTGCTTATGCACATAATTCACAAAAAAATTATGATAGCACACACATGATCATGTTATTAAACAACATAGGCAAATGTAGGATACTGAAAAACATAAGGGCCAGTTTCAACAGACATCCTTGAGGCTTCATTCTGTCCCCTTGAAAGATTCTTGAACAATGCTTTAACTTGCTGTTTGTAGAACTCTGCATCCTGCATATCACGACCATCATCAAGTCCCTCAGCTAATGGCAGGCCATCAGTGACACGTGCAATCATTGTCAGCTTCACCATCTTTACTTTGAGAAGCTGTCACTGTAAATCACACAACATCAATTCACAATCTCTTCAAAAGGTTTGAGAATCTAAGACCGATTTCCCAATCCAATTTTAAAAAAGAACAGATCAGAATAAAGAAGACGAACATGCTTTTCGATCCTATTTCGCAAAACATACACCGAACATAATATAATCCAAGATCAAAATGACATGTTAGCGCAAACACATTGAAGAATCAGGGAACTATTAGACCCAAGCAACACGAAATTAACCTTAATCGGATGAAACAGCATATCAATCAAGAACATACTAATACCTAACTTGATTCAGGTGACTATAATTTCAATTTCATTGGGAAAAAAGGCAAATGCAATAAGAAATAAGATGATTACCTGAAACTTTCAAGTGGTTATCATGCGTATGGATGATACGATCTGATCTGCAAGCGAGAAGAAGATGAAGGTGGGAAATTGAGATGGAATAAAATAATAGGGTTTTGGTTTGTAGATTGATAATTGGGGATACAGTAGCAAGATGACTATACGAAGAAACGCGATTTACCTGACAAATACTACAATTTCCCCAATTATTCTTTTGTGTGGTTTTAAAAGGGCAATATACATACGTGATTCGTATATGTTACAAATATAACGGGTGTACATTTTGTTCTATAACGTGGGTTAAAATTGAGTTAAGATGAATTATATATCAATGTTCGAATTGTGTTGCGTAAAGTGCTAAAAGAAAAGGAGAAAAGAAAATAGAAGACTCTTCATCTACCAATTCAATTATAATAAATTGGTTAGTAAGTAAGTCATAAATGATGTTAATGAGCATGATGACAACCTTTGAAATATCATGACTACATGTATAAATAGAGACGTTTTGTCTCTTGTTTTGGTTGCTAGTTTTTGAGATCTTTACACCATTTTACACATACACACACAAGCTTCAAAGGTCATATGCTTTGTTGAGTTATCAAAATCCTACAACGATCGATTCTTTGTACTGAACACTCTTGTTTTAGGTAACATTTTCTGGTTTTCGGTTAATTCTGGTATTACATACTGTTTCGGCTGTTGTCAGAGGCGATCAATTCCAATCCAAATTGTAAAAGTTAGTGAAAATTATACCAAGAAAAAGTAGCCCCCTAATGCATTATTATAAGGCCCCTTCTTCAAACCCAATTTCTTAATCAAATTTCATATAGTTACATCAAACTAATACCGTTTGAGCCTTACTAAATCCAAAATGAAACTTGCAATTCAAAATTTTGAAACAGGGGTATTGAATACTTTTTCCACTTGATATGACTCTGTTATAAGAAAATCCAAACATTATTTATTGTTTACTTCCTATTCATTTTACACTTTTTCCAATTTTATTTTCTTCCGCTAAATTTGCTTAAACCCATTCTCCAAAATGCTAGTTTGTTTTTGAATGATTAAAAAAACATGTGATATATGATTGCTCAGCTATATTCTTTTATGCAAAGAAAGATAATTCTTAATTATGATACTTGACTAGTTGTGAGTTTTATACTTAAGATGCATTTTATATATTTAACTCATATTTACCGGTTCATTTTGGCCTCACTCGCCAAGAATTCTGGATCCGTCACTGGCTGTTGTACCAGGGAAAAATGATCTGCCTGTTCAAATGTCTCATTACAGGGAGAGCAAACAACTCTATTAGTGAGGTGTTTGAAATTGAAATGTTCTAGTCACAACTCACAAGTTTTGCAAACAATACATACCCTTCTAGAGTTATTACATAATCACAAAATAACAACTTTTTTTCAAACAAAACATGAGAAAATGTTGCAAAATAACATCAACTTTATACATTCACTAGCATATATAGTTTAATATATGCTAAAACTAAGTGTACAAGGATCTCACATGCGTGGGGTTCGAAAGATGTCAGGTCAAATTGTGCTTGATATAGGTTTTAAGCAAAAACATTAGCTTCCATTTCAGAATGTACAAGGGTAGCATAAACACCATTAGAATGATTGGTGAGGAGTGTGTCATGAGTCCCATATTCAGACACTTTACCGTTTTGAACCACTGCTATAGCATTGGCTTTTTTGATGGTGGAGAGGCGATGCACCACCACAATGGTGGTGGTGCGCTTTATGATCTTTCTAATTGCATCTTGAACATGCTTCTCAGATTCCAAATCTAACGCACTTGTTGCTTCATCTAGTAATAGCACCTTAGATTTCTTCACTATAGCCCTTGCTATTGCTATCCTTTGTTTTTGGCCACCTGATAACTGAATTCCACTCTCGCCAACCTGATAATCAAAATATTGTGTTTAGATGTGTGTATGTTGTTTGAGGAATTCCAATGTTTTAACAGTTTAGCAGACGGATAAAGATTAGGGGTCTATACAAATTTATTATGCCCATTTGTACCGACTAGTTACCCGTCACGCTAGTAGGTGTGATCATGGGTCAAGGAATAAACCAACTCACAATTGAACAATAAGGACCAAGGACCAAACTTTGTTTTCTTGGGTTGGCTTTCAAGTTGCTTACCCCTAGAGTGATATGACCATGAGCAATATTCAAATCTAACTAGCCTGGACCGATATAATAAGGTGAAATACATCCACTAAATTAAATTTTGTTTCTTTAAATCTAATCTAATGATTAATTTATTACTTCTATTTAACATATTTAAGTTTTGACACCAAAAAGACAAAATTTCATCAATCATGAGCAAGATTCGAAAAAACTGGTCTGCATTGAAATGAAATTAGGTGAAATACTATCACTAAATTAGATTTTGCTTATTAAGTATCATCCAATGATTAGTTCATTACTTCTATTAAAAATATTGAAGTTTTGACACCAAAAAGATAGCTGTTCATCATAATATTAAATATGTTATATTATTTTCACATCCACCTCACACACCCCACCTCCTATACGGTCTATAGAGGCGTGTAGGTCAATCATTTAGTGTCATAATTTGTCAGTATCAATGGTTGAACTCTTACATGCGTTCTATACGTGACCAATCATTAGGTGTTGTATCAATGATTGCACTTATATACGACATATATAAACCTATGTGTGGACTATTTAACATATATAAACATATATGAGACATATATGATCGGTGAGAGTGTAAAAATAAAAAAGTTGACGTGAATAAAGAGTTTGATAAATAAGGTAGTTTACGTAGTGGTATCTGCAAAAACATACCTCGGTTTCATATCCTCGAGGGAGTCCACATATGAAATTATGAATGTAAGCTTCTTTAGCAGCTTCTTCAACCTCTGACCATGAAGCATTAGGGTTCCCAAATCTTATATTTTCTCCAATCGTACCACCAAACAATGCAGGTTCTTGACCAACTAAAGCCGTTTGAAGTCGCAGCCATTTCAAATCAAGATCCCTCAAATCCCTTCCTCCCATCATAACTTTCCCTCCAATCGGATCATAAAACCTTTGCATCAACCATATCACCGTCGATTTCCCGGAACCACTGCCTCCGACCACCGCCACCATGGTTCCACCTTTCACCTTCAAACAGAATTCCCTCAGCACAATCACATCAGGTCTCGACGGGTAAGCAAAATTCACCATCTTGAACTCTAAATCGAACGGCTTTGATTGTTCGATCTTCTTCCCCTTTCCATCAATTAACGGATTCCGGTTCATGATTTCGAAAACTGCAGGAATTGCAGTCGACGCCATTGAAGTATCTGGAGCAAGTCCCGCAAATTGACCGACAGAAAACGTACTCAGGACAAGAATCAAGAATATTTTGTACACGTCCCCAAATTTCGTGTAATCTTTCTTCACAAGGTAAGCCCCAAAAAACAAAACTAGGGTATAAGCCGAATACATTGCGCCTTGAGATATCCCTAATGCGATTCCCGTAATTTGTGATCTTTTTATAGAACTGGATTTGGGTTTTGACAAAGATTGCTCAAATGACTGAACTATCTTTTCTTGAGTTGCTAAGGTTGTCACTGTTCTGATGTTTGATACTGCAGCTGAGGCTATACCACTGGCTTTATCAAATGAATCGTTATCTAGCTTCGAACCGATGTTTATAATCAAGCTAAAATAGCTGGCTCCAAGCGTAAAAGGTGTAACAATGGTGGCCAAAAGGGCTAACCTCCATTCGAGATAAAACGAGACACTGAGACCGACAGCAGCTGAACTTAATCCCATGAACAAGACAGAGTATCTGTCACCTAGAATGGACCGGAAGCTTGTGCAGTTGACAGACAGTTTTGAAACTAGTGACCCGGGTGAGTTCTGGTCTGAGTCAAACCATCCAGGCTCTTGATTTAGTATAGACCGAAAGAGTAGATCACGAACCCGTTTGGTGAGTTTAGTTCCAGCCCAACCACAGAAACCTTGTTGCCCCATCATGGTTAGAATACACCCGAACCCGAGGCCAACTAAGGCCAGACAAAGGTACCCGACATCCTTTTGTAACTTAGATTTGTCCGGATTGAAATATACTGTAAGTGCCTGTCCTAAAACTAATGGAAATAGTGAGAGAATTGCACCTGCAAGCATACCGAAGATTACACCAACACACAAAAGACCGGCCTCTGGTTTCTGTAATTTCCATACTTCACGAATCTTGTATGATTTGATTTTGTTTAATTTTGCTGATTCTGGTTGGTTTGCATCTTGAATGGATTTCATGTAGCCAGATGGTGATATTTCATATACATGATTTTGTTTTAGAAGATCGCAGTTGCTAGATGTTTCTTGGTTTATGACAGTTTTACCCTTTTTGGAAACAGGATTTGATGATATGGCTTCGGTTGCAAGTTTAATTAAAGAAAAGTAGGCTCCTTCTTGAGCCATGAGCTTATTATGGTCACCTATTTCGATAACAGATCCTTGCTCAAGAACGATGATTGTTTCTGCATTCTTGACAGTAGCCAGCCTGTGAGCAATCACAATTGTTGTTCTTCCTTTTGAGATTTTGTCAATAGCTTGTTGAACAAGTGACTCTGACTTGGGGTCCAAGGCACTTGTGGGCTCATCTAAGAGAAGGATCTTGGGATCTTTGATCATTGCTCGTGCTAATGCGATGCGTTGCTTCTGACCTCCTGACAATTGGGTTCCTTTCTCTCCTACCTGTTGCATAATGTAATATAATGATCTGTAACTTTTAACATTGCATTTGGAAACAGTTATTTGACCCTTAAATAATGAAAACTACTTGATTATGAAGACCTGTGTATCATAGCCTTGTGGTAGATCACAGATGAAGTTATGTGCATTCACAGCAATGCAAGCATCAATGGCTTCTTTCTTTGTGGCATTCTCTTTCCCCATTAAAATATTTTCAAGAATTGTGTCTGCAAAGAGGACTGGCTCTTGACCCACCATCCCCATCTGACTTCTTAGCCATTTCACTTGTAAAGTCCTTATGTCTTGACCGTCCAGCAATATCAACCCTATTATTTATTTGAAAAGTTATCTTCAAATGTCTCATGTTGCGTCGTTATATGGCTCAAATAAAAATCCAGAAAAATAGCTTACCTTTGTTAGGATCATAGAATCTCTCTAAAAGGGCAAAAATGGTGGATTTGCCAGCTCCACTAGCACCAACCAGAGCCGAAATTCTTTGAGATGGAATCACGAGATTGAGAGAATTAAGAATTGGGACACTCATGCGAGACGGGTAAGCAAAAGAAACATTTTTGAGCTCCAATCTTCCATGTACAGTTTCAGGTTTTCTTCCTGTAGTACTATAAGGATCGATGGCTGGGATTCTGTCTATAATTGCAAAGACTTTACTAGCTGCAACAGTCCCTTGTGCAAATTGAGCAAAGTATGATAGAGATAAAGCCAAACCCCTGCATAACCATGTGCATCAGTCATGCATTGTATAATGCATATGTAGAGGTAGAAGTAGCAAGATAGACAAAATGCAACTCAGCTTTGGTTAACTTGGGCTCATGTCAACATGGGCCGGTCCATAAACATTTTTTTTTGTCAGTACAGCTCAATGAGCCCATTTCAGTTGTTTCTTTTTAGCAATATTTTTTTGTGTTAACTTGTTTGAGACTAAAACACAAACATAAAGGTTCAAAATTTGCTACCTTTCCCTGGCAATGTATAAACCAACTGTTTAATCTTGGGTGAGTATGGGTGTCGCTTTTGACATGTTGGGTTACTTGATATATCAAGAGTTAAAATGGGAAGAGATAAGTACCAAAACGGGTTTGAATGGGTGGTTAGAAAAATTAGGTTTTTTAACTTGGCCTGTCGTTACAAAAGTGCACAGAAGATCGATCAACGGTTCTCTTGTTCACTCAAGATCATGAAACTATGAGCCGATGGTTTTGATACTTATAATTTAGGGTTCCAAATCGATTTTATATAAACAAATGCTCAAAGTTTCAAGGCATGAATGAAAATTGGGGTTTATTTCTTGAAGAAATTGGCCAACTATTCTTTAGTTTTCAAATCAGATTATGTGGAAAAACGATCAGGTTTTAAGTGAATCTCTTTGCCATGTATAATGTTAACTATTCTTTGTCAGGTATAACAAACAAACTTACCTAGTATATTCCCACTCTTCAGTAGGGTATGGGGGAAGAATGAAAACAAATCTTAGCCCTATCCCGGTTGGGATAGAGAGATTGCTTCGAATGAGTTACGTCTCAAAGTTATCGTTGGAAGTTAATTTAACGTTATTTTCACAAAATAAGTAAAATAACGTTAAAATTAATGCAATTTTACTTTTATCCCTTAAGGACCCACACATATTTACATTTATTAGTTAACTAGGTCAGCACCCGTGTGTTACACGGGCTTAATAAATAAAATGTTATATAATTTACAATAAAAAATTATGTCTTTAAAAAACATATGCATCACAATAGTTAAATAACATGTGTATTGCATAAGTTGAATAAAAATAAAATTTAAATTGCTAATACTTAGAGTCATTAAAATAAATCATTAAAGAAATAAACTTTAAAGTGATGATAATAAATTTTGTTAAGTTAACTCATAAATATACTGTATTCAACTATGTATTAACGTTTTTATATAATTGATAAATATTAACTTTGTTAAAATATAAATTATCAAATAAATTATTTTGTTATCGTAGCTAAATAAACTTGAATTACAATTAAAGTTAATACATATAAAAAATGGGTGATGTTAAATATACAAAATAGTCAACTTATTTGTATCTTTTTCAAAAAATAAATGTAATATATTCTACAAACATTAAATACAAATTCAATTATTCATTAACTAACACTCTATTTCATTAATTAACACCCTCATTTATTAAAAATCTTTTAATTATTTATTAAATATTATATATATATATATATCGTAACAAAAAGTTATGTAACTAAAAAAACATGTAAATTGTATAGTTTAACTAAAATTTTGTTTTATACAAAAAGTCATCCAAATATGTTTAAAAAGATTTGATGTATAATTATAAATTGCATTTTAATTTAATTTTTTTTCAACTATGTGTTATCATTTTTATGTAATGTAATCTATAAATTTTAATTTAATTAATGTATACTTATTCTTCTTTAACACACTAAAATTAACTTGACTTAAAATTTTTATTAATACATATAATTTGGATTTTTAAAAATATTTACTTTTTATTATTTCAATATAGTGTATTTTTATCATTCAAATCATCAAATCATATTAAATATTTAAAAAAAATCACTCATAAAATCAATTAGTACCATTAATGTTTTATTTTTAAATATTTTAAGTAAGAGTAAATTGTCATTTTCGTCCCTATGGTTTGCTCACTTTTGTCATTTCAGTCCAAAAGTTTAAATTTAAATATTTTGTTTCTTATGGTTTTCATTTTATTGTCATTTTGGTTCTTATGGTTTTCGTTTTATTGTCCTTTAGTCCAATAAAATTTAAACTTTTGGAATAAAATGACAATAAAATGGAAACCATAAGGACGAAAATAATAAAATTTAAACTTCTGAATTAAAATGACAAAAGTGAGCAAACCATAGGGACACAAATGAAAATTTACTTTTTAAGTAATATAATTTAAATTTGATGATACTTAAAAAACAAAATAAAAGTTGTTAAAAAAGAATATAAGTTTATTTAAAAGCTACATAGTTAATTTCATTTTAAATCCAATTTATTAATAATATATTAATTATTATACATATTAAAATTCATTATTCTTAATTCCAAACAAAATAATAAATATTGATAACAAAGAGGAGAGAGAAGCGAGAAACTAAATTTTAGATGGTCTAGAATTGTGTCATGTGTCCCCCAAAGATTTTTATTTATTATATATAATAGATTAATTACCTCCCACCAACGTTTACCCCAAAGAAGCAAGCAATGGCTGCACCACCAGACAACTCGTTTCTTGAGACCAAAATGAACAGTGCTCAAAACTTATACTAAATGAATAGTTCCTTGTTCTTTTGTGAATACAACTCATTTCAGTTGTTTCTTTTAAGCATTACTTTTTTATGTTGGCTTGTTTGAGACAAACACAACATAAAGGATAAACATTTACTACCTTTACTTTATAGTTAGTTAATTACCTGCCACCAATGGTTACCCCAAAGAAGCAAGCAATGGCTGCACCACCGGATAACTCGTTTCTTGAAACCAAAATGGATCCATACCAGAAAGCTAATGCCCATGTTGAATAAGTAACCAAATATATTACACCTAATCCTATCCCCTTTGCAAAACCAAGTTTCTTTCCAATTGGAACCGATTCATCCAACACTGCATCATATCTTGCTGCTAAACTATCTTCTGCCACAAATGAAAATACGGTTCTGATCGAACCTATCGCTTGTTCCGCTATGCTACCAGCTTTCTTGTAAGAATTCTGTAAAAAGAATTAAGATCAATTTTTTTAATTAAACTGATCATTTTTTTTTTACAAATTTATATGTATTTGCTTTACATATAAACATGAAGCATGCAATTGATGGTTTTTAGTTTTCTTGAGTTTTACCACTTCTTTTGCAGCAAGACCAACATAGACAGCCTTGTAAGCGACACCGCAAAACATCGTTAATGGCGTGACAGCTAAAACCGCAAGAGAAACCTTCCAAGATTTTAGGAAACCAACTATGTAGCCACATATGAATGTAAATATGTGATAAATGAATTGTGACATCTGCATTTATAGAATTACAAACATTAATACTCACAAATTAACTAGATCTTGTTTTTTATTCTACTTTGATTATAAAAGGTAACTATGTTATCACCTTGTCCCCCATAACTTCTTGAATTTGAGCAACATCACTTGAGATTCCATGCATGATATCACTTGTACTAATGTCTGTGTCAAAGAAACTCACATCTTGTCTTAGAACTGCCCTTAAGTACTTGGACCTTATTCTATGACCCAATCGTTCACCCACTAATCGCCAACAAGCAATCTCTGTTAATCATAATCGTAATCATAATCATAATCATAATTATCACTGGTATTAAAGAATTGTACCAAGTACAGAAAGAACGATTAAGCTTACGTAAATAGGCTCCAATTACAACTATTCCTGATAATGCGGACATAAGCACACATAGCTGAGGATCATATACCACAAAATAGAAGGTCAAATTGATGGATTTACATAGCTAATTATAAGATTTATATAAAGACTAATAAGTTTGCTAACCAAGCTTTCTTGATTAAAATTTTGATAGCATAAAAAATATTTACCTCTCTAACATCTTTTATCATCTGATCCTTGTCATTGTCTAAAGCAATTTTGTTGACAAAATTACCAAAAAGATAAGAGTACCATGGTTGAGATCCTCCGTTTATCAAAGCACCCAAACAACCAATTATTATAAGAAATAAATCGAATTTTGTTGAATACTTGAACAAACCAAAAATCCCCACAGTTCTTTGTGATGCAACTTTATCATCATAATCTTCTCCATCCTGCACATAACTCTGAGGAGTGCGAGCGATTTTGCTATCGTTGTAATCATCATCATAGCCATGGATGCTATCATTATGATCATCACTTCTAAAGGAACTCCCATTAAAAGGACGAGCAATTTTGTCATTATGGTCATTATCATCGTCATCATCATTATAGCCATAGATGCTATTATGATGATCATCACTTCTAAAGGAACTTCCATTAAGAGGACGAGCAATTTTGCCGGCATCATCATCATCATCATCATCATTAGAGCCATGGATGCTATTATGATGATCATGACTTCTAAAGGAACTCCCATTAAGAGGACGAGCAACTTCGCCATCGTTGTCATCATCATCATCTTCATAAGCACCTGAAACTGAAAACCTTTGAGGGTCTTGTTTATTTGTTCTTGTTTCATCATCTATATCACATTCGTCGTCTAGAGCATGATTGCTTTTTTTAGTAATAACACTTTCCATTCTTGCAAAAGTAGTTTGTAAAATTTAGAGACTTTATATTAAAAAAAAAACACAATTCACAATCAACACACAAACTCCTTTTACAAATGTGTTTAGAAATATGGATTTAACAAGACCCTAAATCTCTAATCAAGTGATTATCACATATTTAACCAAACTATGATGTAAAGAAGGTGAATTAAGGCCTGCAACTTTAAGTTGCAGGCTGAAGAATTTGAGGAGCCTTTGGAGTAGATGAACAGGAGACACTCGATCAGTTCATGTGTGAGAGAGGAGATGATATTATTTGAGTGTCTTTTGCTAGCTGCCATCAGAGTCTTATATAATCACTGGGTGATATTAAAAAAATATTTTTTTTAAATATTATTTTTATCATTTTTGCTTCGTTGTAGAGTAAACTACTATTTGTGTCCTTAAGATTTGATCAAAATATCACTTTACGTATTAGACTATCCACAGTGGTCACCCCACTGAAAACCCTTCCCCACTGAAATTTCCTGCCACGTCATCACCCCACTGAAATCCTTTAACACCCACAATGGTCACCCCACTGAAAACCCTTCCCCACTATTCCACGTCATCAACAATTAAAATTAAATAAAAAAACATTACTCTAATTTAAAAATAATTCAATATTTTACAAAAAAAAAAGACACATTACATTAAAAAAACAATAACATATTAAAAATATTCTAGACGGCTTAGATGCTACGAACGACAATATCGGTTCGAACCCTTTCGATATGTTCGACCAAATCGGCTTTTAACGACTCGTGAATGCTTTTGTTTCGCAACGCCAAAATTTGGTTATCTCTACGCGGGTCATCAATTTCAAAAGGAGAAGACGGTTCGTCTTCATCGGGAACAAACGGGCTAATCGACTTGACCTCACATTCAAGTATCATATTGTGTATTATGATACATGCATACATAACGGATCTAATTTTTTTAGGATGCCATGCTCTAGCCGGATTTTTAATAATTTGAAATCTTTTTTTAAGAACACCAAACGCCCGTTCAATATCCTTCCTTGCACCCTCTTGTGCTACTTGAAACCTTTTCCGTTTAAAGGTTGTTGGACATGTTATTGTTTGCATAAAAACCGGCCATTCTGGGTAAATACCGTCAGCAAGATAATAACCGTGAGCGTACTCGTTATCGTTACAAAAAAACGATGACTGTGGAAACACACCGTTTTCCATATCATTGAGTAACGGCGACGAGTTTAGAACGTTTAGGTCGTTATTCGCACCAGGCATGCCAAAATATGCATGCCAGATCCATAAATCCTGTGAACAAACTGCTTCAAGAATAATTGAGGGGCATCCGTGATCGCCTCTCATAAATTGTCCTCTCCATGCAACCGGACAATTTTCCCAATCCCAGTGCATACAATCAATACTACCAAGCATACCGGGAAATCCATGATAATTTTCATGGTGTTCGTACAAATTCATAACATCATTATAATTTGGTTTGCGCAAATATTTAGGACCATAGAGTCGACGGATATTCTTACAGAAATTATAAAGGCACTCTCTGGAAGTGCTGTCTGACATCTGTAAATAGTCGTCCATTAAGTCTGCCGTACTCCCGTAAGCCAATTGTCGAATAGCCGACGTACACTTTTGTAACGGTGTGAATCCTCGCCTGCCGCGAGCATCCCATCTCAGTTGAAAATAAGTATCTGCAACCTCCAGATCGTTCACGATACGTTCAAATAGAGGTCGTTGCATCCGGAAACGCCTCTTGAACAACTTCTCATTATACAACGGTTCGGGCCCAAAATAATGACGCATCAACAGATCATGCCCAGCTTCCCTGTCCCGATTAATCTGAATTCTTCTAATTATAGGCCGAGGAATCTGAGAAGCGTTTTCTTGAGCCATGGTAGACAAAGCCGCGATAAAAAGATCAGTACCCTCGCTATCAGAAGATGAGAACACCGTAGAGGATGATGACATTTTTATAAAAAAATGTATAAAATTTAAGAGAGTTTTGGATGGAATTGAGTGTGTAAAAATGTTGGGTATTTATTTAGTTTAAAAAAGTTTTTTTTTTTTTTTGGTTTATTACCGTTTAATAACGGTCAAGAGAGGATGGACCAATCACATTCAAGTGGATTTCAACGGGGAGCGGGGGCCGCTGGGCCGGTTTGAGCGGGCGCCGCTGGCTACGGTGGCGGTGTGCCCGCTGGACCCCGCGGCGGGGTGGGAAGCCGCTGGCTAGGGCGGGGAGGGTATTGTGGGTGGCGGTGTCCCCGCCCTAGCCAGCGGCTTCCCACCCCGCCGCGGGGTCCAGCGGGCACACCGCCACCGTAGCCAGCGGCGCCCGCTCAAACCGGCCCAGCGGCCCCCGCTCCCCGTTGAAATCCACTTGAATGTGATTGGTCCATCCTCTCTTGACCGTTATTAAACGGTAATAAACCAAAAAAAAAAAAAAAAAAAAAAACTTTTTAAACTAAATAAATACCCAACATTTTTACACACTCAATTCCATCCAAAACTCTCTTAAATTTTATACATTTTTTTATAAAAATGTCATCATCCTCTACGGTGTTCTCATCTTCTGATAGCGAGGGTACTGATCTTTTTATCGCGGCTTTGTCTACCATGGCTCAAGAAAACGCTTCTCAGATTCCTCGGCCTATAATTAGAAGAATTCAGATTAATCGGGACAGGGAAGCTGGGCATGATCTGTTGATGCGTCATTATTTTGGGCCCGAACCGTTGTATAATGAGAAGTTGTTCAAGAGGCGTTTCCGGATGCAACGACCTCTATTTGAACGTATCGTGAACGATCTGGAGGTTGCAGATACTTATTTTCAACTGAGATGGGATGCTCGCGGCAGGCGAGGATTCACACCGTTACAAAAGTGTACGTCGGCTATTCGACAATTGGCTTACGGGAGTACGGCAGACTTAATGGACGACTATTTACAGATGTCAGACAGCACTTCCAGAGAGTGCCTTTATAATTTCTGTAAGAATATCCGTCGACTCTATGGTCCTAAATATTTGCGCAAACCAAATTATAATGATGTTATGAATTTGTACGAACACCATGAAAATTATCATGGATTTCCCGGTATGCTTGGTAGTATTGATTGTATGCACTGGGATTGGGAAAATTGTCCGGTTGCATGGAGAGGACAATTTATGAGAGGCGATCACGGATGCCCCTCAATTATTCTTGAAGCAGTTTGTTCACAGGATTTATGGATCTGGCATGCATATTTTGGCATGCCTGGTGCGAATAACGACCTAAACGTTCTAAACTCGTCGCCGTTACTCAATGATATGGAAAACGGTGTGTTTCCACAGTCATCGTTTTTTTGTAACGATAACGAGTACGCTCACGGTTATTATCTTGCTGACGGTATTTACCCAGAATGGCCGGTTTTTATGCAAACAATAACATGTCCAACAACCTTTAAACGGAAAAGGTTTCAAGTAGCACAAGAGGGTGCAAGGAAGGATATTGAACGGGCGTTTGGTGTTCTTAAAAAAAGATTTCAAATTATTAAAAATCCGGCTAGAGCATGGCATCCTAAAAAAATTAGATCCGTTATGTATGCATGTATCATAATACACAATATGATACTTGAATGTGAGGGCAAGTCGATTAGCCCGTTTGTTCCCGATGAAGACGAACCGTCTTCTCCTTTTGAAATTGATGACCCGCGTAGAGATAACCAAATTTTGGCGTTGCGAAACAAAAGCATTCACGAGTCGTTAAAAGCCGATTTGGTCGAACATATCGAAAGGGTTCGAACCGATATTGTCGTTCGTAGCATCTAAGCCGTCTAGAATATTTTTAATATGTTATTGTTTTTTTAATGTAATGTGTCTTTTTTTTTGTAAAATATTGAATTATTTTTAAATTAGAGTAATGTTTTTTTATTTAATTTTAATTGTTGATGACGTGGAATAGTGGGGAAGGGTTTTCAGTGGGGTGACCATTGTGGGTGTTAAAGGATTTCAGTGGGGTGATGACGTGGCAGGAAATTTCAGTGGGGAAGGGTTTTCAGTGGGGTGACCACTGTGGATAGTCTTAAAATCAAACTTTAACGTTTATGATACCTGAGATTCAAATTTTTAATAGTTTACGTCCCTCACGTAAACATTTTTAGAAGGTTAAGTAAAAAATATCACGTGACTGACACACAATAGTCTTCTCTAATTCACGATACGTCAAACAAATCGGTCATCTAAACGTTCACTACACCATATCAAATATTTGTTCTGCTCAAAAAAATAAATATGTTTCGCTCTCCAACCTTGTCGATTTGCCCTAGACGGTGCCTAGGCGGCCAATTTTTATTTTTATTTTTTTGACTTTTTTCTGTTAAAAAGAAACTACATCAATGATTATTTGAAACATTTTTCAAACTAAAATCATTAATATGTCTCTAAAACATTGAAATTCAACATTTGAAATATCAAATATAACCAATAAACATCGAAATACATCTCTAAACTTTGAAATTAGTGTTTAAGTTTGAACTTTGAAGTAGTTCACTTAGTATGTTTAGGTTTATTTGTTAAATTATTTGAAGTATTATATTAAATTATTAATATTGATGTGTATATAGTATATATTTGTAAAATTACATATAAAAATTTCAATCCGCTTAGCGCCGATTAATCCTGATTAATCTTTAAACGGTACCTCGTTGCCCGATTAGCGCATAGCGACTTCTACAACCATAAAAAGACATAAAACGTTTAAGATCTTTAAACTCGTTGATTATACACTCCAAATCAATAGGTAAATATGTAATGTTCAATAGTTAAGGCTCATTTTAAGTTTTAAGGCACAAAACAAGTTTTAAACTCAAGATCGGCTAAAGAATGAGAACAACCGACACTGTGAACCGTTAAAAATATTGTTAAAACTTACAATATTAATTCAACTTTATTATTTTTTAAAATCCAGGGGGCAAGGAATTTTAGGAAGAAAAACCAAAAGGGCCAGGGTGAATGCCTATAAAATTTTCCGATCGAAAACTACTATATCAAGGCTTCTAACTAAAAAAACGAAAGGAGACGGGCCACCCCGGGCCCCTCAAAACCTCCGCCCCTGCACTCACGTAAACGTTCTTAGAAGGTTCATTAGAATAACACTTGACTGACACACAAGAGAGTCTAATCTAATTCACGATACCTCATACAAATCGGTCATCTAAACGTTCACTACACCATATTTTCCCTGTTATGACAGCATGTGTCATTCATATAAGTTATCCTAGAGTGAAAACATGCTGTCTTTGTAAGTGTGGTTAATTTTTTTTTTTTTTTTTTTTTATATTCAACCTATAGCATATAGATGCCGTTATAACTTTTTGGTTGGGTGGAGGAAAAATTTTCGCCCAATATAAAAAAATTTCTTCGCAAATAAGTAAATATATTTTTTTCTTATTATGATCACAAGGTATAGAAATAAAAAAAAATAAAAAAGATAATAGGTTTAGTTGCTATAGACTGCTTAGGGCACACGGAGTCGTCCCGTGCTTCCCCACTTTTCCCCGTTGTCACATCAGCGTCACATCAGCTTTTCTCACTTTTCCCCACTTTTCCCCACTTTTCCCCATTTTGCACGGTGTCGTCACACTTTTCCCCACTTTTTCCCATTTTCAAATCTTATTTTTAATTAATTATTTTAACAATAAATAATAATAATAATAATAATAATAATAATAATAATAAAATAAAAAAAGATTTATTAAATTTAAAATAAAAAAAAAGAATACAACAAAAAAAAGAGAATACAACCTTAAAAATTAAATTAAAAAACCTAGAAAGGCATTTGTTGACGATACCCATAATAGAAGTTTAGTTGATTTGGAGATGACATTTATGGACGATACCTGGGCGTGTTGAACGGGTTCATTTGAGCCGTTTGAACATTTTTTGGTCATGTTTTCTAAATTTCTTGCTTGACGACCCACTAAGGGATGAACCTCCTTCCATTTTACTTGAAAAATTTTATAAATTTAGTGTATAGATTGTAGAAAATGAGAAAAAAATGTAAGATTTGTGGTTGTTTAGAGTTGTTTAAATAGGAAAAAAAATGGGTTTTTTTTTTTTTGTTTAAACCCATGGAAATCCCCTCCCCACGCTCGGCTTGAAACGGTGCCATCTCCCCGATTCACCCCACCCCACTTCCAGGGGGGTGGTGTTCCCACTTCTTCCCAATCCGGGGAAGCCCTCCCCCGCCTCCTTCCCGAAGCCACTCCGTGTGGTCTTATAGGACAAAAAATTAAATTTTTTTTCTATTACTTGTCCCAAAATCTCCCAAACGTTCCCACACTACGATTTCAACGATGTGACCTCCAATTGGCATTTCAGTTTCTATCGGCTCCTAACATGCGCATGATACCTAATGTTCTCTTAGGTGCCATTTTTTCTTAAAGTTTACTTGTTTTTTAGTCTGAAATTTTTAGAATTTACGACTTTTTAGGTATCGATTTTATTGGAAAATAAATGTTATGACAATAAATCATGTGTATATGTAGCTATATGTATACAAAAACTAGCATTATCAAAAGATGTATTAATAGTTATTTGAGATCCTAATAATAACATTTATAATGTTTACAAATTAAAGAAATAGTTGTCACAAAACATATTGAAAGGTAGAAAGAGATGCACTAGAAAAGGAAACTTAGGATGGTACGACCATATGACATTAACTCATTTGTTAAGTAAACAACTTTCTTTTGTGTTATTTTTTACCCATTTAAACTTTTAGTTAGATGTATTTATATATTAAAATGGTTTGGTTCATCTTTAACTCATTTAAACATCCATTTAGTTGTTTATTTTGATGTATTATATCTACTAAAGTAAGTTTGGGTTATACTATAGCGATCCATTTAAATTTTTAGTTGGATGTTAGTAGTATTGTTAATGCTTTTATTTGTATAATATAGGTTGATTGAAATTTGGAAATTGTTGGCATTTATTGTATATTTTTAAACATGTTGGTTATTCATTCTATAGTAGTTATGCTATGAAATTTTAGTCAAACATTAATGCATGTTTCTCTTATTTTTTTAATGCAATGAAAAATTATACATGAGATGAATAGATCAATATCAAGTTCAGGTGGTGATGAGATGCTGATTGAGAGGTTAGGCTTCTTAAAGGTTCTTTAGGTTAAATGTATGATCATATATGAGGCATTGATTGAACAATTAAAAGTTTAACCTCTAACATGGCTCCTTCTATGTATGCATCCATAAGTAATGAATTGCAAAAACAATTACGACAATAAAATGCCTGGCGACAAAAACAATAACAAATAAATGACAGGAATGCAGCAATAGACATATAAATTCTTTTCAATGCATAACAAAGGAGCAAAATCATCATATCAACCCATTGAAGAGAAGATAATTGAAGAAGTATCCCCACGACGGGGGCAGCCACAAGTACAAAAGTGATGATGGCTGGTCACCCTCGGCAAAGTGAAACATTAAATGCTTGACAAAGAGCATTTAATGCTAAGATATGGGACAATTAATGCTGGATCCGCATGGAGCCAAAGAAACGACGGGCGAAAAAAAAGAGCCGGAGGTTTCAGCTCGGACCAGCAGGCAAATACCGGCCTAGACAGAAAACAAGACGCCTATCACAGATGTGGAGGGGACGTTCTGGAAAAGAGGATGGGCAGAGCGATGTATAAAGAAAGGAAGAACCCGAAAGAAAACAGAACATTAAATACACCATCACCAGCACAAAGGAGGCGACATTGAATACTCGGTAGGGAAGAAGGTTCTTAGCAAAATTTGTCTGTAAGGAGGTTCCCAACTTGGCGTTGGGGGACTTTTTCATTGTTACATTTGTGTGAACATCTCCCTTGTAAACCTGACCCGGATTCACTTTTCTAACATATGGCGCTATCCGTGGGACACGTAGTCTAATCCCTCGGGGCCAAGAAAGGAACCCATGGTAGACCCAACCCAAACCCCCGCCGGCGCCAACACAAGCATGACTAAGCCGCGTAGGAACGAAACACCTGTCTCCGCACATCCCTACCTGTCTGGCATGACGAACATTGACGCCCCCATCATAACAGATTACGCGGATGAAAAGGAAGCCGGGGGCTTTAGGATCACACCGGAGTTTGTGCGTAGCCACAGGGCGACATTTAAGGCCCAACTCGAAGAACTAGAAAAAGCAGAGAGGCTGAAGGACGTCCAAGCCTGGCTCACTTTCGTCGAAAACAACCCCACAACCCCGGCAGAAGAAGCAGCACCCGTAAATGAGCTGTTAACTATGCTGCTGGATGCCATCCGGTGCAGATAAGAGCCAGCAGGAAAAGAACCATCTGACCCAACTCAAGTAGAAAACAACGAAACCTTGAACCCCCTTTTACAGCCGTACCACCCTACCAACTTCACCGATATGTCCAATATCATGAAACGAATCGCAGAAGCGCCGCTCCTAGAGAAGCTCAAAGTCCTGTTGAATGTGGGGAAGTACGACGGGTCGAGTGGCCCTGATGATCACTTACATGCCTTCACAGGGGCAGGCAAGGTAGGGAGGTGGAACCTCCCAACGTGGTGTCACATGCTGGTGCAGACGTTAACGGGAGCGGCCCGCTTGTGGTTCGACAGCCTACCTCCAGGGGGCATCGACAACTACGAAGAACTTAGAGACAAGTTTCTGAAACAGTTCAATCAGAAGAAAAAAGCTATCAAAAACCCCAATGAAATACTCCATATACGACGTAGGGATGATGAAACGGTAGAGCAGTTCATGGAGAGGTTCATCACAGAGAGCATGCAAATACAAGGGGTTCCCGAAGTCATGAAGATAAGTAGTTTCATCAACAGGTCAGGAAACCACAGCTGTGTGAGAAGTTGGGGAAAGACTTCCCTACAACCTTTGATGGAATGATGGACAAAGTGAGAGCCTTCGTAAGAGGCAAGGACACAAACCTCAGAGCTAGAGAGTGAGACCTGAAGAAAGGAGCGGGACCCTACAGAACAAGGGAAGGAACTGATGGTCAAGCAAAGGCGGCTCCATAGTTTGCTAAAGGAAAGTCACACACAAACAGAGGAAGGTCCGATTTCACACCATACAAGAAAGCATAACCATACCCTGAGTGGATTTGCCATCGGACTTTCCTTTAGCAAAAACCATACCCTGAGAAGTTCACCCCACTCACCAAATCCCCCAGTGAGATATTAGCAACGGAAAAAGCGAAATTTTTTTCCCAAAATCTACAACCCCTACGTAATGCTACCCTACCCCACCCGGATGAATACTGTGAGTTTCATAGATGCCATGGTCACAAAACGGACGACTGTATTCACCTTAGAAAGGAAATCAAAGCAGCAGTAAAATCTGGGAAACTATCGTACCTGGTCATAGAAATCGACGCATGGAGCTATGAAGTTCCCTATATCGGCCGGTATTGCAACTCTAAGTTCCTCTTCTAAAATAGTCGCCTCTTTAGCCCGAAACGTTCTTCCCAAATCCCAAGATATAGAGGAATGGATCTTAAACGACGAATGCACAAACATTACCGTTAAAGTAGGGTCATAACTCACCAACAAATGCAAAAAAAAAAAAAAAACATTAAAAGAGATGTTTATCCGCCACTGCGACATTTTTGCATGGACACCCCGCGACATGTGGGGGGTCCCAAGAAGCCAAGCAGAACACAGGATCGATGCACGGGCAAGCTGTAAACCTGTCAAGCAAAAGAGTCGCAGTACAGGAGCTGAAAGAGGCAAAACAGTGGTTGAAGAAATAAGAAAATTGTTGCTAGCAGGGATAGTGCGTGAGGTCCAGTACCCTACCTGGATATCAAACCCGGTGATGGTCAGGAAGTCCGATGGCAAATGGCGCATGTGTATTGATTTTAAAGACATCAACAAAGCCACCCCAAAGGATTGCTACCCCTTACCAGAAATGGATGCCAAAATTGACTCCTTACACGAATTCCCCATACGATGCTTCCTGGATGCTTACAAAAGGTATCACCAGATACAAATGGCAATTGAAGACGAAGAAAAAATAGCACTTTACACAGATGAAGGTACGTATTGTTATACAAAAATGCCTTTCGGCCTGAAAATGTAGGTGCCACGTACCAGCGGATGGTAGATCGACTGTTTCAAGAACAGATAGGGCGAAATCTCGAAGTGTATGTCGATGATCTCGTAGTCAAGAACAAAAAGGAAAGCGACATGCTGGAAGACATAGAGGAGACTTCAAACACCCTTCGGAGTGCACAAATGAAGCTCAACCCAGAAAAATGTTTGTCACACCCCGGGCCGGCGGGAACGGATCGGGTTTTCCCGTCGGGCGGAAGGTTCCCGGGGCGCGATATCATTGGGTGATAATCAATGGATCAGACTGTTTACATAGCACATGAGATATAAATGAGAAATGCTAATCATGACATGAAATAGAATTACAAAGTTAAATTACATTGTACATCATAATTTAACTAAGTAACTCTAATAAAAAAGAATCATTGAGTTTATATCTTGAACTGTACAAGATATACAAAAGTGATTCACTGTTTGTCATCCAAAAGTATACAATCAAAAGTAAGCTAGGTCTTCTATAAGTCCACTAGCTTAACACTTGCACATTTGTATCTACACCTGTCCGTCACCTGAGAAAACATGCATTTAAACAAGTCAACACTAGGTTGGTGAGTTCATAAGTAAGTAACTTGAAAACCATTGAATTGATCATGCACACATCCACAATGTCATACTTGTTACTTGTAATACATGTTTCACCTGTTCCACCCAATGGCCTCTCCTTAGTTATATGTACAAGTAGTGTATCACCTAATTAAGTATGCTTATATATAGGGAATCAAGAAAGGGTCAAGCCCAGACGCTATCCCACCACATACTCAGTCAAGTTCCACACCACTTGCGATACAACTAAAGATATCCATTTCCCCGTTTATTCATCGCACTTGATATGTATTCAGTTATTGTATTGATGATAGAATAATATATTGTATGGGGTTTAATTATCAAACCGAAGTATTGATAACCCTCGATGTATTAGGGAATTTTAGATTAATATAATCTTGTCCTTGTATTATTCTATACTTGAGGTGGGTTAACTGATGATACTCTATTAAATATTAAGAGCGTGAGTTAACCCCTTGCAACTTGTTCTTGAACCATAGTGCATAGAGCCTAAAAGGAATCCATTGAAATCCTCACGTAATCAGATTTCAATGCATCCGATTTATCTCTACCACTTTGCATGTCTATTGTCCTCAACGAAATCTATTACTAGTAGTGTCACATGAGAGCAGATCACCTTCTCAACCTACTAGTCAATAGGGTTCTCGCTGGATTAATTACTTATCACTGTAGATTAATATCACCATGTGTCGCTTACCAGAACCTGACTTGAGGTCGCCCTGTCACCGGTCATACGTTACCGGCCAATGAATTGTTACGATCAACATACTAGCCCTACAAGCTAGAGGTTTGTCAAACCTATGGTACCACTATGCTATCGTCGGTTTAGTCACGTCAAACTAACTGGTCAGCGAATTAAAGGGACTTACATGATCAACTTGAACAATTTGGCACATGATTGGAGTGATATAATACAAACAGGTCAAATGTAATTAATTGTAATTGTATTCACTTGTACTCTTGTCCTCATTGTCATATGTTCTCCGTGATATTAACAAATTTAAATAAGAACTAGTCTTATTAGATTATGCTAATTAATTGAGTGAATGATGTTGTTATCATGAAATTATGTTATCATGATTATCATTCCATGTTCCTTGTTCTTCTTGTAATATATGTTGAATTATAAAGTTAAGTGTTATAAGAACTAGTCTTATTACACTCACTTAATTCTTGTATCGAATGATGTAATAAAGATATATTATCTTTATATCATTCTTGTGTTTTGCTCTTGTAATCATGTCATCACGTTTCCTTGTAATTGTTACAATGTCATTTCTTGTAAGAATAACTAAGTGTTGTAAGAGTTAACTTACTACTAAGTTATTCTATTGTATCGATGAGTTATGATATTAAAATATCATCATCATCTTATCTTTCCTGTATTCTTAAATTCAACAAGCATGCATACAATGATTTATGATAATAAGCAATTTAATATCAAATAATCAAAGTATTAGCAATATGTAAGCAAAACTTTTAAATAAATAAAAGTAAAGCATGTTTCTCAGCCCCGAGAGTTTAAAATCAGTAAAGATTTAAGAAAAGGGGCATATGAACTCACCTTGTAGTTGTTGTGTTTGACTTAGCTTAAACAAGAATGTACGCGCTCTTGATTGTACTTGAGTGTATTGTCACGATCCTGTATTGATTTCACGATGTTCATAAGTTGCAATTAAAATTTGTGAATGATTGGTGTGTGGTTATGTGTTAGCCATAAGATTTAGCTAACGTTCGTATGTTCCGGTCATGATTCGGCCCGTTGTTCGCTGGTCAATATATTTAATTTATAGTTCAAAGTTTGTCTTGTAATCTTGTTAAGTCTTGATTTACATATTTCCTCAATACTTATAGACTTAACGTATTAATTTAACATCCTTGACTTGAACTTTTAAATTATACATTATTAATCCTTAACCCATTTGAATTAAAGTTGTCGCACTTAGTTATTTACTTTATTTCCAACGTTATTTTAACTTGTCATGGTATATCACCATTCTACTACAACATAGAGTCTTAAATTTTTGTAGAATCCTTGCACCCAAAATCACCACTTTTGTACTAAACTAGTTAAATGACTCCATGCATATTATCATAAAAAGTTTGTTTCCCAGCATTGTTTTACACCCTTGTTCAATTGGGCCGAATCATATCTGGGCCTTATAATCGTCATGGGCTGTTGGGCCGAACCCAAGCATCATGGGCCTAAATTGTGTATATATAATCAACGAACAGTAGGCCAAGCAAAATGATGGGTTGATTGTTAGGCCCAACGAGTGTGGGCTGAAATAGATGGTTTCCGAAACAACACAGCCTCGTGGGCCTGGCGTAGAATGGATGGGCCAAGATAATTAGCTTGGGCCTGTGCAAGGTTAATGGGCCTACAATTGGAATTGGGCCTCATCATCATCTGTTGTAACAATTGTGACCGCATGTGGTCTTTCAGACCGAATGACAGGAAGGTCTCGAATGAGGCTGGTGTTTGCCGAACCAAAGCCACGAATGGGTCTATGTCGAATGGGTCTTGAGATCCGGCGAATGATGGTGGCCAGCGAAAGAAAGAACCGGCGAATGGATGCATGGCCGAAGGTGGTGGTTGGGTGGCGAATGAAGTTCTGGTCGAATAGCTTGAACATGGAGGCCGGCGAATGAGCTCCGGCGAATGTGGCTGGGCGAAGGGGAGGTGGCGACTGAGCAGTTAGTCGGCGAATGGGGTTCTTCGGCCAAGGTTCATTCGGAGGTCTGGTTTCTGACATTCGGCCGCAGTCCAGCTAACCCAGATCCTTCCTCCCTTCGTGGTTCTATGGCGTTGTCAGGCATGGGGGTGACAAGATTGATCTTTGTGGTCGTGGGTAGCAAGGTGAAAGATGGTGAACCAGCTTTGGATGAGATTCGAACGAATGAGTGTAAAAACCCTAGTTTTTGAGTTGTTCACAACATCATACCTCGAGTTTCAGTGGGGCTTGGCTTAGATCGGTTGTATTTTTATGTAGAGAACATCAATAGCTACGCGTAGGTTCAAAAATCACCCAAATCCATGGAGAAATGAAGGAGATATGAGCATTTGAAGATGTAAAAATGGAGGTTTTTCTCTTGGCCGGAAATTTAGAGAGAGAAAGAGAGTTGTAGGGTTAGAAATGAGAAAACCCACTCATTTAACCTATTTATACCCCGCGTGGTGTCCGGGTTCGTTTCCGTTGCTCGGTTCGTTAATTCGTCGCGTAACCGGAAAATTACGCGTAATTTAAATGGATTTAAATAAAAGAATTTAATTTAATTATTTTGATGAGTTTCAAAATTGTAAAATGTTATTTATTTAATTTTATTAAATTATTTTCGTTCGTGACGTGTTTTCGTTGACGTTTCGTCAGATCGCGTAACCTTCGCGCGTAATTCGTTCGAATCGTCACCCGAACGAATACGACGATGGTTTTGCTTTCTAACTTTTGTTTTCTACTTTTCAGTCATTATTTTAGAATTCTAAACTCACAGATATGTTTGTGTGAATCGTCACTCACGCAAACACACTGTCAGTTCGTCATTCTGAAATAACACTGCATTATGCTTTAATTGTGTTTCCTCACTGTCGGACTCAACTATACATCATGATTTCACATTGTTTTTGTACGAACTTGTCGGTCATCTGATTCCTGTCATTTGTGGACATCAGATTGCAACCGCTTATGTTTCTGAACATCGTTTGAATTCCGTTGCTTCTCATGATTTGCTGTGTTAACTGTAATTAAGTTTTCACTTAATAAACACAACTAATGTTTCAAATGTACGTTGTACTTAATGTATTTAAGTTTATACGAAAATACGTACAACGTTTTCTTGTATTTAGGATTCTGTTAATACAAGTACTGTTTAAACTTACGTATGTACACATAGAATACAGTGAAAGTACACATACCGTATGGACTTGCCGGACGATCTGGCACTTGCTGTTACAGTCTCCCCTTGTTAAAGAAATTTCGTCCCGAAATTTAAGCATCAAAGTCGGGCTTCAATTCTCGAACAAATGGGGATACTTTGCTTTCATGTTGTCCTCGCGTTCCCAGGTAAACTCTGGTCCACGCTTGGAGTTCCATCGAACCTTTACAATAGGAATACGGCTTCGTTTCAGTCTCTTGACTTCACGTTCCATAATCTCTACAGGTTCCTCAATGAAATGTAGTTGTTCATCAATCTGTATCTCTTCCAATGGTATGATCAATGTTTCATCTGCTAGACACCTCTTGAGATTTGATACATGAAACACATCGTGTACTCCACTGAGTTCATCAGGAAGTCTGAGTCTGTATGCCACAGGACCTATGCGTTGAGTAATCTCAAACGGTCCGACATACCGAGGTGCTAGTTTGCCTTTAGCCCCAAAACGAACTACGCCTTTCCATGGGGACACTTTCAACATGACTCGGTCACCCACATCAAATTCCAAAGGCTTTCGCCGTTTGTCTGCGTAACTCTTTTGGCGGCTACGTGTTGCTTGTAGTCGTCGTTGTATCTGGGCTATCTTATCAGTAGTTTCCTGAATAAGTTCAGGCCCAGTTATTCTGTTGTCCCCCACTTCGGTCCAACAAATTGGAGACCGACATTTTCTACCATAAAGTGCTTCAAACGGAGCACATCCAATGCTGCTGTGGTAGCTATTGTTGTAGGAGAACTCAATAAGCGGTAAGTGTGTGTCCCAACTTCCACCGAAGTCTAGGATGCATGTTCTCAACATATCCTCTAGGGTTTGAATGGTGCGCTCGCTTTGTCCATCCGTTTGTGGATGATAAGCAGTGCTCAAGTTAACACTTGTCCCTAAGGATTGTTGCAATGATTGCCAGAACCGCGAAGTAAATCGACTGTCCCGGTCGGAAATAATAGACAATGGCACCCCGTGCCTCACTACTATTTCATCAATGTATAGTTTCGCTAGTTTCTCCATTTTGTAAGTCTCTCTGATCGGCAAGAAGTGTGCGGACTTGGTCAATCGATCAATGATGACCCAAATGGAATCGTATCCGCTGGAAGTGCGGGGTAGCTTGGTAATGAAATCCATAGCTATTTGTTCCCACTTCCATTGTGGTATCTCTGGTTGTTCCAGCAAACCCGAAGGTTTCTGGTGTTCAGCTTTGACTTTAGCACATGTGATGCATTTGCCAACATAAGTGGCAACATCTTTCTTCATACCCGGCCACCAATAAAATGACCTAAGATCTTGGTACATCTTATCGGCACCAGGATGAACTGAATAACGTGTCTTGTGTGCCTCGTCAAGTATAAGTGTTCGAAGTTCATCTACCGCTGGAATCCAAACCCGATCCAGATAGTAAATAACTCCGTCTTGTCTTGTCTCGAAATGTTTCTCGGCTCCACAATCGAGCTCGCGTTTCAGGTTGTTTCTTGCCACTGCTTCCTGTTGTGCTTGTAAAATGCGATCTCTCAAACTGGTTTGCACAGTCATTCCCATAGCACGAACGCGTAAAGGTTTGACTCTTTCCTTCCGACTCAAAGCATCTGCGACGACATTTGCTTTGCCCGGATGGTATTTGATCACACACTCGTAATCGTTCAGGAGCTCAACCCAACGTCTCTGTCTCATGTTAAGCTCCTTCTGATCAAATATGTGCTGTAAACTCTTGTGATCTGTGAAGATAGTGCATTTGGTACCATAAAGGTAGTGTCTCCAAATCTTTAATGCAAATACAACAGCTCCCAGTTCAAGATCGTGTGTCATGTAATTCTTCTCATGTATCTTCAGCTGTCGTGAGGCATAAGCAATGACTTTGTCTCGTTGCATCAAAACACATCTGAGTCCCTGATGGGAAGCATCACAATAAACCACAAAGTCATCATTGCCTTCTGGGAGTGTTAAAATTGGAGCATTGCACAATCTTTGTTTCAATGTCTGGAATGCCTCTTCTTGTTTCTGAGTCCACACAAAAGGTTCAGACTTCTGTGTGAGCTTGGTGAGAGGCAAGGCTATCTTAGAAAAATTCGAGATAAATCTTCTGTAATAACCTGCCAATCCCAAGAATGATCGTATCTCTGTCGGTGTTGTAGGCACATCCCAGTTCTTGATCGCTTCTATCTTGGCAGGATCCACGTGAATACCATCACTGTTAATCACGTGACCCAAAAACTGAACTTCTCTCAACCAAAATTCACACTTGGAGAATTTGGCATAGAGTCGTTCTTCTTTCAGAAGCTCTAAAACTGTCTTGAGGTGTTGTTCGTGTTCCTTCTTGTTCTTCGAATAAATCAGTATATCATCAATAAAGACGATAACAAACTGATCTAGATACGGCTTGCACACCCGGTTCATCAAGTCCATGAACACAGCCGGTGCGTTCGTCAATCCGAATGGCATCACCATGAATTCGTAATGACCATATCGGGTACGAAAGGCCGTCTTTGGTATGTCTTCCTCTTGAATCCGGAGCTGATGATAGCCTGATCTCAGGTCTATCTTAGAAAAGTATTGTGCTCCTTGTAATTGATCAAACAAATCATCAATCCTCGGTAACGGGTATCGATTCTTGATGGTGAGTTTGTTGAGCTCTCGATAATCGATGCACATTCTGAAAGTTCCATCCTTCTTTTTGACAAAGAGAACCGGAGCTCCCCACGGGGAAAAGCTCGGTCGGATGAATCCTTTATCGAGAAGTTCTTGCAACTGGTTAGACAACTCTTGCATCTCCGATGGTGCGAGTCTGTAGGGAGATTTGGCTACAGGAGTTGCTTCCGGAATTAAATCGATGCGGAACTGCACCGCTCTCTCGGGTGGTAGTCCTGGTAAGTCATCCGGAAACACTTCTGTAAAATCTCTCACAATCGGTACATCTTGAATCTTGATTTCTTTCTTGTCTTTCTTAATCACGTGAGCTAGGAATGCCACACATTGTTTACGTAAGCACTTGCGAGCTTTCATGCACGAGATTATCTTGACACTGCGTTTCGCTTGGTCTCCACGAATCTCCAAGACCTCATTGTTTTCCATAGGAATACGTAGTAGTTTATCGGAACAGATGAACTCAACTCGGTTACGAGTTAGCCAATCCATTCCAATGATGATGTCGAAACTGCCCAGCTCCATCGGTATCAAGTCGATGGAAAAAGTATGATCACCAAGTGTTAATGGGCAATTTCTAAGTACTGTGTCAACTGAAATCTGTTTGCCATTAGCTATCTCAATAGTATAAGGGAAGTCTAATGATTCCTCAACATGATTAAGATGGCTAGCAAAATCGGATGAGATAAAACTCTGATCTGCACCAGTATCAAATAATATAGAGGCATAAAAATTTGATAGAAGAAATGTACCCGTAATGACGTTCGGGTCTTGTCTAGCTGCAGCAGCTCCTATTTGAAAGGCTCGTCCTCTTGGTGCTTGAGCCCTTTGTTGGTTTCTCTTGGGGCAATCCCTAGAGAAGTGACCAGGTTCACCACAGTTGTAGCAAGACCTGCGATCAGTAGCAGCAGCAGTAGTGGCTGCATTGTTGTTTCTGTTTGGAGCTCCCGTGCTCCTGCAGCGGTTTGCCCAGTGGCCAAACTTTCCACAGTTTGTGCATTGCATGCACTGAGAGTTTGGCGCGTGATGGTACTGGCAAGTGTTGCACAAAGGTGCAGTGCCAGTGTAGGGCTTCCTGACTTGTAGTGGTGGTGGCTGATTAAGCATTGGGGCTTGAGTAGCGGCAGCAAAGTTTCTTGCCACTTTTTGTTTCTTAGCCGGACGTTTATCCGACTTCTTGGAAGTTCCTGCTTTGGCTGTTTCAGCCTCATTCTTCAAAACCCCAGACTTTACCATCACCTTGGTAAGTTTAGCTGAGAGAGAGATAGCAGCCTCCAAAGTAGCAGGATAAGCAGCCAACACGATACTTTGGATGCAAGAAGGTAATCCCGCCACATAACGGTCAATCAGCTTTTCCAATGTTGGTACCATTTCTGGCACCAAAGCTACCAACTCATGATAACGAGTAGTGAAGGTCATATGATCAGCTCTCTTCATTACATGGTTCGAGAGTTCAGTCTCCAGCAGTTGCAGTTCGTGTTTCGGACAGAACTCGTTCCTCAGAAGAAGCTTAAATTCTGCCCACGGCATTGCCATCGCCTCATCTCTTCCCTTTGCTCGAATCTGAGCATTCCACCATGTCAGTGCTCGCTTGCTGAATGAACCAGCTGCATAGCGAACTTTATGGTGTTCTGGACAGTTGCTAATGTCCAGAGTGTTCTCCATCTTTTCTAGCCATTGGATCAGTCCAACAGCTCCTTCGGCTCCTGTGAAACTTGGGGGTTTACATCCTACAAAAGACTTGTAGGAGTATTCCGAAGTATGACTAGTGGTTCCACTAGCCTCTCCTGTAGTGTGGCCAGAAACGTTGCCGTGGCCTTGAATCTTGTTTATCATCTCTGGGATGACATCTTTCAGCTGGCTGGTCAGTTGAGTACTCAGCAGGGTTGCTAATGCGATAGTAGCAGGATCTATCATCTGAACATTGCTTGAGCCTGGTGGTGGAGAGTGTGGAGGAGGAGGAGGAGGTGGTGGTGAATGTGGAGGAGAGTCAGGTGGTGTTGGTGTCGAGGAGTGTGGTGCTGAAGTCTGCGTGGTCGGTTGCTTCCTGGGCGGCATTCTGATCATCACCGAAAGAAAATCGGTTAGTGCAGTGATCAGATGCAGAAAGCATATGCAAATAAGATCTTATGTCAGATAATATCTACATGAGGGTCCCTAGGTTATAGTCTAGGCCAAACCGTTTATGTAATATGACCTATATTTCTCTATAACCATGGCTCTGATACCAATCTGTCACACCCCGGGCCGGCGGGAACGGATCGGGTTTTCCCGTCGGGCGGAAGGTTCCCGGGGCGCGATATCATTGGGTGATAATCAATGGATCAGACTGTTTACATAGCACATGAGATATAAATGAGAAATGCTAATCATGACATGAAATAGAATTACAAAGTTAAATTACATTGTACATCATAATTTAACTAAGTAACTCTAATCAAAAAGAATCAATGAGTTTATATCTTGAACTGTACAAGATATACAAAAGTGATTCACTGTTTGTCATCCAAAAGTATACAATCAAAAGTAAGCTAGGTCTTCTATAAGTCCACTAGCTTAACACTTGCACATTTGTATCTACACCTGTCCGTCACCTGAGAAAACATGCATTTAAACAAGTCAACACTAGGTTGGTGAGTTCATAAGTAAGTAACTTGAAAACCATTGAATTGATCATGCACACATCCACAATGTCATACTTGTTACTTGTAATACATGTTTCACCTGTTCCACCCAATGGCCTCTCCTTAGTTATATGTACAAGTAGTGTATCACCTAATTAAGTATGCTTATATATAGGGAATCAAGAAAGGGTCAAGCCCAGACGCTATCCCACCACATACTCAGTCAAGTTCCACACCACTTGCGATACAACTAAAGATATCCATTTCCCCGTTTATTCATCGCACTTGATATGTATTCAGTTATTGTATTGATGATAGAATAATATATTGTATGGGGTTTAATTATCAAACCGAAGTATTGATAACCCTCGATGTATTAGGGAATTTTAGATTAATATAATCTTGTCCTTGTATTATTCTATACTTGAGGTGGGTTAACTGATGATACTCTATTAAATATTAAGAGCGTGAGTTAACCCCTTGCAACTTGTTCTTGAACCATAGTGCATAGAGCCTAAAAGGAATCCATTGAAATCCTCACGTAATCAGATTTCAATGCATCCGATTTATCTCTACCACTTTGCATGTCTATTGTCCTCAACGAAATCTATTACTAGTAGTGTCACATGAGAGCAGATCACCTTCTCAACCTACTAGTCAATAGGGTTCTCGCTGGATTAATTACTTATCACTGTAGATTAATATCACCATGTGTCGCTTACCAGAACCTGACTTGAGGTCGCCCTGTCACCGGTCATACGTTACCGGCCAATGAATTGTTACGATCAACATACTAGCCCTACAAGCTAGAGGTTTGTCAAACCTATGGTACCACTATGCTATCGTCGGTTTAGTCACGTCAAACTAACTGGTCAGCGAATTAAAGGGACTTACATGATCAACTTGAACAATTTGGCACATGATTGGAGTGATATAATACAAACAGGTCAAATGTAATTAATTGTAATTGTATTCACTTGTACTCTTGTCCTCATTGTCATATGTTCTCCGTGATATTAACAAATTTAAATAAGAACTAGTCTTATTAGATTATGCTAATTAATTGAGTGAATGATGTTGTTATCATGAAATTATGTTATCATGATTATCATTCCATGTTCCTTGTTCTTCTTGTAATATATGTTGAATTATAAAGTTAAGTGTTATAAGAACTAGTCTTATTACACTCACTTAATTCTTGTATCGAATGATGTAATAAAGATATATTATCTTTATATCATTCTTGTGTTTTGCTCTTGTAATCATGTCATCACGTTTCCTTGTAATTGTTACAATGTCATTTCTTGTAAGAATAACTAAGTGTTGTAAGAGTTAACTTACTACTAAGTTATTCTATTGTATCGATGAGTTATGATATTAAAATATCATCATCATCTTATCTTTCCTGTATTCTTAAATTCAACAAGCATGCATACAATGATTTATGATAATAAGCAATTTAATATCAAATAATCAAAGTATTAGCAATATGTAAGCAAAACTTTTAAATAAATAAAAGTAAAGCATGTTTCTCAGCCCCGAGAGTTTAAAATCAGTAAAGATTTAAGAAAAGGGGCATATGAACTCACCTTGTAGTTGTTGTGTTTGACTTAGCTTAAACAAGAATGTACGCGCTCTTGATTGTACTTGAGTGTATTGTCACGATCCTGTATTGATTTCACGATGTTCATAAGTTGCAATTAAAATTTGTGAATGATTGGTGTGTGGTTATGTGTTAGCCATAAGATTTAGCTAACGTTCGTATGTTCCGGTCATGATTCGGCCCGTTGTTCGCTGGTCAATATATTTAATTTATAGTTCAAAGTTTGTCTTGTAATCTTGTTAAGTCTTGATTTACATATTTCCTCAATACTTATAGACTTAACGTATTAATTTAACATCCTTGACTTGAACTTTTAAATTATACATTATTAATCCTTAACCCATTTGAATTAAAGTTGTCGCACTTAGTTATTTACTTTATTTCCAACGTTATTTTAACTTGTCATGGTATATCACCATTCTACTACAACATAGAGTCTTAAATTTTTGTAGAATCCTTGCACCCAAAATCACCACTTTTGTACTAAACTAGTTAAATGACTCCATGCATATTATCATAAAAAGTTTGTTTCCCAGCATTGTTTTACACCCTTGTTCAATTGGGCCGAATCATATCTGGGCCTTATAATCGTCATGGGCTGTTGGGCCGAACCCAAGCATCATGGGCCTAAATTGTGTATATATAATCAACGAACAGTAGGCCAAGCAAAATGATGGGTTGATTGTTAGGCCCAACGAGTGTGGGCTGAAATAGATGGTTTCCGAAACAACACAGCCTCGTGGGCCTGGCGTAGAATGGATGGGCCAAGATAATTAGCTTGGGCCTGTGCAAGGTTAATGGGCCTACAATTGGAATTGGGCCTCATCATCATCTGTTGTAACAATTGTGACCGCATGTGGTCTTTCAGACCGAATGACAGGAAGGTCTCGAATGAGGCTGGTGTTTGCCGAACCAAAGCCACGAATGGGTCTATGTCGAATGGGTCTTGAGATCCGGCGAATGATGGTGGCCGGCGAAAGAAAGAACCGGCGAATGGATGCATGGCCGAAGGTGGTGGTTGGGTGGCGAATGAAGTTCTGGTCGAATAGCTTGAACATGGAGGCCGGCGAATGAGCTCCGGCGAATGTGGCTGGGCGAAGGGGAGGTGGCGACTGAGCAGTTAGTCGGCGAATGGGGTTCTTCGGCCGAGGTTCATTCGGAGGTCTGGTTTCTGACATTCGGCCGCAGTCCAGCTAACCCAGATCCTTCCTCCCTTCGTGGTTCTATGGCGTTGTCAGGCATGGGGGTGACAAGACTGATCTTTGTGGTCGTGGGTAGCAAGGTGAAAGATGGTGAACCAGCTTTGGATGAGATTCGAACGAATGAGTGTAAAAACCCTAGTTTTTGAGTTGTTCACAACATCATACCTCGAGTTTCAGTGGGGCTTGGCTTAGATCGGTTGTACTTTTATGTAGAGAACATCAATAGCTACGCGTAGGTTCAAAAATCACCCAAATCCATGGAGAAATGAAGGAGATATGAGCATTTGAAGATGTAAAAATGGAGGTTTTTCTCTTGGCCAGAAATTTAGAGAGAGAAAGAGAGTTGTAGGGTTAGAAATGAGAAAACCCACTCATTTAACCTATTTATACCCCGCGTGGTGTCCGGGTTCGTTTCCGTTGCTCGGTTCATTAATTCGTCGCGTAACCGGAAAATTACGCGTAATTTAAATGGATTTAAATAAAAGAATTTAATTTAATTATTTTGATGAGTTTCAAAATTGTAAAATGTTATTTATTTAATTTTATTAAATTATTTTCGTTCGTGACGTGTTTTCGTTGACGTTTCGTCAGATCGCGTAACCTTCGCGCGTAATTCGTTCGAATCGTCACTCGAACGAATACGACGATGGTTTTGCTTTCTAACTTTTGTTTTCTACTTTTCAGTCATTATTTTAGAATTCTAAACTCACAGATATGTTTGTGTGAATCGTCACTCACGCAAACACACTGTCAGTTCGTCATTCTGAAATAACACTGCATTATGCTTTAATTGTGTTTCCTCACTGTCGGACTCAACTATACATCATGATTTCACATTGTTTTTGTACTAACTTGTCGGTCATCTGATTCCTGTCATTTGTGGACATCAGATTGCAACAGCTTATGTTTCTGAACATCGTTTGAATTCCGTTGCTTCTCATGATTTGCTGTGTTAACTGTAATTAAGTTTTCACTTAATAAACACAACTAATGTTTCAAATGTACGTTGTACTTAATGTATTTAAGTTTATACGAAAATACGTACAACGTTTTCTTGTATTTAGGATTCTGTTAATACAAGTACTGTTCGTATGTACACATAGAATACAGTGAAAGTACACATACCGTACGGACTTGCCGGACGATCTGGCACTTGCTGTTACAATGTTCCTTCGGTGTACAGGAAGGAAAGTTCCTAGGTGTCATGGTCACCAAGGATGGTATCAAGGCCAATCCGTGCAAGGTACAAGCAATCATGGATATGGAGTCTCCGAAGTCGCTAAAATAAGTACAACGACTTAACGGAAGACTAATTGTCCTGAGTAGATTTTTGTCCCGGATGGCTGAAAGATCTTTACCGTTCATTACCACCCTGAAAAAATGTCTGAAGAAGAATCAATTCACATGGACCCAGGAAGCCGAACTCTCTTTCCAAAACATCAAGCAACATTTGAGTGAGCTTCCATCCCTCACGACACCAGTACTTAGGGAAACCATCATGGTATATCTGTCTGCATCAGAAAAAGCAATCAGCACAGTCTTGCTAGTAGAATGGGCGGGAAAACAAATCCCCATTTACTTCATAAGCCGCACCCTAAAAGGGGGAGAAGAAAGGTACGCCAGCATAGAAAAAGCAGCATTGGCCCTGGTCTATGCTTCCAGAAGGTTACGGCGATACTTCCAGGCACACCCAATCCAACTCATTACCAACCTCCCAATACAGCAAGTTTTGAAGCGTCCAGAAATCTTAGGGAGATTGGCTAAATGGGCAATTGAACTGGGGGACTTTGAAATCAGTTACTTGCTGGTAACAGCTTACAAAAGGGTAAGTTTTGGCTGACTTCCTTACGGAGGCACCGACCGACGACACTACCACTAGAAACACAACTATCTCGACCCCCACTGCCAAAGTTTGGCAACTCCACACAGATGAGTCTTCCACCAACGAAGGCAACGGGGTTGGTTTCATTCTCACAACATCGGAAGGAATTGAGCTGGCATACGCTATCCGGTTGGAGTTCCCCAACACTAACAATGAGGCCGAGTACGAAGCACTACTAGCGGGACTACGATGGCCTCCACCCTAGGAGTTCAGCAGCCGGAAGTTCATGTAGATTCCTTGCTGGTAGCAAATCAGATGAAAGATCTATATGAAGCCAAGGAGGACGTCATGAAGCAATACTTGCAACAAGCAACACATGATGCCAACGCATTTGAGTCGTGCAAAATCTCCCACATCGGTAGAAACATGAATAGAAAGGCAGACGCCCTCAGTAAACTCGCCTCTGCAGCAATCAAAAACATCAACACCCAAGTTCGAGTAGAGATCCTTACAGAACCATCAGTAGTTCGTACAGTGGTAGAAACATGAATAAAAAGGCAGACGCCCTCAGTAAACTCGCCTCTGCAGCAATCAAAAACGTCGACACCCAAGTTCGAGTAGAGATCCTTACAGAACCATCAGTAGTTCGTACAGTCATGGAAATACAAGGAATTGATGCCTCGGAATGTTGGATGGCACCAATCAAAGCGTTTTTGCAGCATGGCACGCTCCCCGAAGGTAGGGAGGAAGCGCGATGCCTCCGACTAAGGTCCCTACAATATGAGGTAATGGACGGACACCTATACATAAAATCATACTTGGGCCCATCCCTAAAGTGCGTCAATATAGACGAAGCAGAATATGTAATCCGAGAGTTACACGAAAGGATCTGTGGCCTGCATGCAGGACCAAAGTCGGTGGTAGCAAAGGCCATAAGGGCATGATTCTACTGGCTTGGTATGTACAAAACCACCCTGAACATTATCAGCAAATGCGACAATTTCCAGGTTCACGCACCGGTGCCCAAAAACCTGCAACACAACATGATACCGGTTAACTCCACCTGGCCATTCCAAAAATGGGCCATCGATATTGTCGGCCCAGTCCCCAAGGCCGTGGGAAAAGTAAAATTTCTGGTGGTTGCTATTGATTACTTCACCAAATGGGTGGAAGCGAAACCATTGGCAAAAATCACGGCACAAACAATCAAACGCTTCGTTTGGGAGAACATAGTGTGACGTTTTAGCATCCCTGGGGCAATAGTCAGCGGCAATGGAAAGCAGTTTGATAACAGTCCCTTCCGCAGATGGTGTGCGGAACTCCATATACAAAAAATCTTCACCTATATAGCCCATCCCCAAGCCAATGGGCAAGTTGAAAGGGCAAACCGGAGTATTGTTGAGGGTATCAAAGCAAGATTAGGAAGACATAAGGGAGCGTGGCTTGAAGAACTACAACATGTTTTGTGGGCACATCGAACCATGCACAAAACAGGAACAAGAGAAACACCCTTCAGCCTCACATACGGCATCGAGGCTATGATCCAGTTGAAATCGGCTCCCCAATGTCGCGAACTCACCTTACAGAAGAAGAAAACAATGCAGACCTTCGTGTAAACTTAAACCTACTAGAAGAAAGGCGTTACCAGGCCGCTATCCAAGAGGTCAAATACAAGAAAGCTGTACAAAATACTACAATGCCCGAGTCAAAAAGAAGGAACTGAAGCCAGGTGATTTGGTCTTGCGCTCGAACGAGGTAAGCTGCAAGGAAGCAAGAGGGAAACTAGGAATCCGCTGGGAAGGACCCTACCAGATAATATGGAGCAACAACAACGGATCCCACAAACTTGCTGATATTGATGGGAAAGAACTCCCGTGAACATGGTGTCACAACTCAACCAACGGCGGAATACGTCGGGGCGTGATTGTGATTGTTCATAACTCATGGTGCTACTTTGTAAGTTTCAATAGTTAATAATCCAATTTCATTCATAACATAAAGTAAATCAACATCTACATTGTTCAAAACAAAACAAAACATAATCCAACATTACAATCCAAAACCAAAGTAAATAACATTGTTTATTTTATTAACTAGGTCCAAAATAGCTTAAATGTCTTCATCCAAGCAAACTAACGTGTTACACATGTAAAATAGAGTTTTGATCAACTATTTGCATAGTTGGTGAGATTCTCATACAGTTTGATATATGTATAATAGAAATAAGATGCAACAATAGTCTAATAAGAATTGATCTAAATATGTATATGTTCCACAATGTTTGATAAATAGAATTTGGCAATTTCACCTTTCTACCATAATGACACAAAGTCACTAAAGAAAGGTTACTAATAATACTAATAGTTTTTGGCAATTTCACCTTTAATATTAAACAATGACATAAGTCATGTTAATTAAAGGCTACTAGTACTAATATATTGTATATGATAATCCAATAATAATAACACATAGATATACAAACAAATAGGTAACACATAACATTCAAATCTAATTCTAACTTAAACTATAGAATTGCATCATAGTATTTGTTTTTGACTCTAGAATACCATTGTTTGATATGACATGTGCAACATCCCAAAGATTACAAAAATGTAAAAAGAGAGTATAAGAAAACTCACATGCTGTTGCTTTAGAATTATCCAACTAGTTCTTGCTTGTGTTTAGATAGCAACGAACCACCAACTCAACCTAAGTTTATATCAAGAATGTAACTTAGATCTTTCTAAATATATTCTTATGCTTGACCAACAAGTCCCTTTTGATTTAAACTTAGAATAATAGTTTGAAAAGATTTTTATAACTTTAGTGATATAATAATTAAGAGTTTTTAAAATACAATAATAAAAAGAATAATCTTAAGAATAATAATTTATATCTTGTTATGCATTTAAAAATAAAAAAGAGTTATAAATAGTTATATGTTTGAAATGATTTAAAGAATTAACATTTTATAAATACATGTATCTTTACTAATAAAATTTTTAAAACTTGTATTTATAATATTATAACATTAATCTCAGAATATTAAAATAATTTTCTGACTTTTTAAATTACTTTTTATAATTAATACTTATATTTTTAAAGTTTATTTAAACAATAAAATATCAAATATTTGAAATAATATTACAAAAATTATTTAAAAGTTTCCGGAATGTTAATACTGTTGGAAAATAATTTCTGGATTTTTCCAAAATTTTTAGAAATGTTTTAGTATATTTCATATATTTAAAACTATTTAAATAGAAAAATTATATCATTTAATTCTGAAAAATTCCCAAATTGTTACAGAATGTTAAACACATTATATTAGAATTTCTGGATTTTTTTCTAGATTTTTTAGAGATGTTTTAGTACTTTATATATATTTAAATTATTTAAATAATATTTAAATAACAAAATAATATAAATTTAATCTAAAAAATTCTCAAATTTGTACAGAATATTAAAAATAATATTCTAGAATCTCTGCAATTTTTTTAGAATTTTCGGAGTTCATTTGATTAGGAAAATAAAAATAAAAGAATAAAAAGGGGAAAATCTAAAACCGACTTTGAACCCCCGACCCTTTCCACCACATCTGTGAGTTTTAACAGCAAGCTATGCCATTTGATTTAGATTATAATCGTTTTTCTTAAAATTATACAGAATCTCTATCATTTTTCCTCCTCCTATAAACCCTAGAAAATCAAATCGATAGATTCATTGATTCTAAGTTGTTAAAATCATAGGGCTATTGTTCCCCATATAAAACCGAGTATATTATGTGTATTACTTACTTGATTTGATGAAGTATGGACCAAGTTCGAGCTCTTCCTCAGTCGCGATCGGCCTTGAGTTGTTTCCAGGTGTTTGAGTTGATTAGAGAACGAATTGGGAGTGGGGTTTCGTTCTTAATGTTAGAATGAACAGAAAAAATATGATTTTTGATAGTTATTACGTTTGAATTGACCTTAATGTTTGAGTTAAAGCATACGCTCGGGTAAATCAAAAGTTGTAATAAACGATGTTAATATCATGTATTGATGATCTAGATGCGTTATAAATTCGATTTTGGTCATAAAGGATTAAAAAACCGTCGATTAAAGTGCTCGTAGGACGATTTGGGGTATCACCAGATCATGGCCGGAGTTTGGCCGGAATTTGAGTGTGGGGTTGCCGGAAACACGGGCTGGGAAGGGGATTGGGCTGGAAAAATACTCTCATAATTACCATTTTGCCCTTCCCTCTATAAATAAAACCATTTTGATCTATAATTAAAAAAAACTTTTATATTTGCAAAAATAAACTTAAATATTTTATGTCAATTGTATAAAATCAATTGTTAAAAGTTTTATCAATTTTAAATCTTAACTAAGTTTAATTATCTATTTAAAATAGTTATATACTTAATTTTTTTTAATTATTAATTATCTAACACTTTTGTTTGTTTAAATTATATATATATATATATATATATATATATATATATATATATATATATATATTAGTTATATAACAATGATTATAGTTATACTAACAAAATTTTGTCATGTATATATAATTATAAATATACAAAATCACTATTTTTATTTTATCAAGTGACATACCTTTATATTTTTAAAATATATCACTTTGTTTTGTATCATAAATTCTTTAATTATTTTAAGTCTTATAGGTAAAATTAAATAGTACCCAACGAACTTTATATTGTTATAATTTCGACATGATACATTATTGAAAAACCGTAAATGTTACACATGGAACACCATGCAACTAAGGAAATACCACATGTAACTCAATATACCACATGTAAATTGTTGCATATTTTGTAATACTTATTAGTGGCATGATAAGCCACACTTTTAGCAACAAACTAATAAAACAGTTACCTTCCTACAAAGGCAATATAAGGCACACTAAGGTAGTGTTTGTTTTTTGAAAAAAAGCTCTTCTAGCCTCTTATGTCTGCGCCGCGCAGACGCGGGAAGATGTTAGAAGTTCGCAGAGTGTTTGTTTTTCGGAAGACCTTTCATTAAAAAAGGTCTGCGCGACCTCTTCTTGGCGCAGACGTGAACTAACCTCTTCTAAACTCTTCTTGCCTCTTCCCGTGTGAAACTTGACAAGGGTTTCAGATTTTTTTTTTCATTCTTCACTTTACACCTCTTTTCACAAAAACCCTATCAGCCCACCTCCCCTCCATCTCCATCGCTGAATACTTTCTCCCCTCCACCTCCACCCACCGACGACCACCTCCCACCTCCACTGCAGGTCGTCGCCTTCCATTTCCGAAGACCACCGCCCACCTCCGACCTACACGCACGGCATCGCCTTCAACGACCTACACGCACGAGCGACTGCCAAAGAGCACCTCCGACCTGCCGCCCCTTCCTCCACCACCGCCCTCACAGCCGCCGCCGCCCCCTCCTCTACAGCCGGTTCCCAAAGAACACCTCCGACCTGCCTCCCCTTCCTCCACATTCTCCCCTTCTCTACAGCCGGTTCCCACCTCCACTACAGGTAACCTACTTCTACAATTTTTTTTCTGATCTGAAATTCTTTCTTTGTATTTTTTTTGTTGTGTTTTGATTATGTTTACTTCTACGTTTGATTTTGTGTTTTGTGTTTCTTTGTCTGATTTGAAAAATTTTCTTTTGATAATGTTTGAGAAAGATAAAATATTTGCTTGGATTGTAGAGTCGGCAATGTAGGATATGCAATGTTTGATTTTGTGTTCATGATCAATGTTGAAAGACTTTTGTAGTTTCAAAAAAATGGTTTATTTAATTTTTAATCAATTTTAGCAGCTCGCAGACGTCAAAAATCAAACAGACTGCTTCTTGCAGACTGCAGACATTTGGTCCAACTCTTCTCCTGCAGATGTCTGCAGATGTGGTCCGCAGACTGCAGACATTTTACCTCTGAAAAAACAAACAGCACCTAACAAGCAAACTCTGCGAGAATAGTCATCAGTAAATGACATACATGAACACAGCTGTATTCTATTAAAACCAAAGCATGCATGTATAACACAACACAATCCAAGAGTGATGAAGAGAGTATAAACATCCACTCTTCACGAACACTCAATCTAAAGTATGGAAAATCAACGTACACAATGGGAAAGCCGGCCTTCCAAAGTGTCACACCCCCAAATTCCCACTCGTGGTGTCAGTCCACGTGGGTGTGACGTGGCCAGAATCACAGTTCATGGTCATATAGAACACCTCTATATGCGTTTACAAATACAATGTTCGACATACACTTAGTAAAATAGTTTGCAGCAGAATTATAAATCATATTGCCCCGGAAAATACTTAAAGTTAAATACATGCAGCGGAAAATAATTGTTTGAACAGCGGAATCTAAATTGTCAGACAAAACATTGTTTAATACATAAACCAAATGAAATTGTTTATAAAGATAAACAGAAATGCAAGATGATCCTAATGCCCGACCCTTAAGTGTGCATTCCTGAGTATCCATAACCCTGTCATTTACCTGAGAATACAAGTTTAAAAAGTGTCAACACAATGGTTGGTGAGTTCAAAGGTTTTGTTATGTACATAATAGTAAGAAAACATGTGTCATGCTGTTTATCATATGTTAGTACCGAGCGCTAGGCTCCATGTGACAATTCGATAATTTCAGGATAATTCCGTTAACAAAAATTATCTGTAATGATACGAAATGGATCAAAAACGAACTACAAGGGTTATAATATAACAAAGCACGTGTATAAACACTTAAATATTAAGGAGTAAACAAGTAATTAATAGAAATACTCAATTTTGACTTTTAAAAGTCAAAAATTAGTCTAAAAATCACACTTAAATTCGAAATTGTGTTATAATTTAAAAATTAGACGATGTAAACTAGTAATAATCATCATAGTAATGATGATTAATCGTTACAACTCATTAATAATCAGTTAAACATTCGAATTTAACTCAAATGATGATGGAAAGTTGTAACCATTTCATGAGGCATCAAAATCACCAAATTGAATCATAATTCACGAAATTGAAACTTCAGAACCTTTAGTCGACACTATTAGGTTCTTATACATCCAACAATTTGATCTGAGAAGTCTCAGAAAGAAGATCTCAATCATGAAGCGGCCGAACCTTAACCTTTTAGTCGAGCTCCTTGAATCGAACATCAAACCAGGTAACATTCAATCTCTACTCCATCTAAAGGTTCCGAAAAAGCATAGCCCTATGCTAATTGCGAGTTCTATTATTGAATTATAGGAGTTTGAACGATTAGGGCTCACGCCAAGAACGATTTGGGGTTTGCTAGTCAATTGAGTTTAAAAACCGAATTAAGCTTCAGAGAGAGTTTCGAAATCATCCTTTTAAAGAAAACACTATGACAATTTTATCTAATTATATGGAATTGGATCATCTCGAATTCTAGGGTTCGTCTTAAAAATGGTTTTGGGGGAAACGGTTGAAATGAGTTTAAAAGTTAAATCAAATGGTACTAGCAGTTTCAGAACCCATCGATTAACAAGACCCATATGTCAATTTCATGAAACAATAACGAATTGTTAGATTTCAAGTTCTAGGGTTCTTGAGTTCAAACGAATTGGGGACTTCGAATTGAAAAAACTTGATAGGCGAATTAAGTATTACAGAGAGTTTCGAAATTCATAGTTGAATGATAATCCTATATCAATTTCATAAAACAACAACGAATCATGAGGTTTTGATTTCTAGGGTTTCTTGATAAAAACGAATTGGGGATTTTACTCCAAATTAGATTAAAAATCTGATTATTCATTATTGATAGTTTCAAAACTTCCTATTTAATGAAAACCATATGGCTTTACAGTCTAATTTAAACGACTTCGATGAAATTGGGTGTGAGACTTGGTATCCATGTTCGAAGACATATAGGGCATAAATTGGGAGTTTTTGATTAAGTGATAATCGAATTAGACCATCCTTGAATTCATTTGGCTTTTCTGAATCAAAGCCCTATGGTGTTGGGTTCGATCGGGTTCGAATGGGGGTCCAATTTGGATGCTAGTTGGTTCGGTTTAGGAGACAAGGGGGAACAAGTCACCTTCTGGTTAAAAGAATTTATATGGGATTCTATTGCAAAAGTGGAAACAGACCAAGTGGTAGCGTGTGTGTGTGTTTGGGGTGGAGGTCACGGGTTCGAACCCGGGCTTCACGTGTTTTTGAAATTAAAATCATTTTGGGTTTTAATCCATAACTTTTTCGTTCTAACTCCGTTTCGACCCGTTCAAGTTGCGTTAGAGCCGTAACGGATTCCCGAACAAAATAAAATAATAAAATTTATATTTTAACCCGAAAACATAGTCGCGTATAATTACGCTTATTTAAATAAAATCATATACGATTATATGATTTAATTAAACGATTTTAAAGTCACGCGTATTTCTATATGCACATTTCTAACACTCTAACATACGTGTGTTGACACGTATGTGATTTCAAATGCAAAACGACATCCCGAATAACACTACGATTATTGTTGAAACACAGATTTCTCGTAGAAGACAGTTTACGCGATTTCTCGTGTGTTTGATCATTCCATTGCTATCAAAGGTGCGTACACGACCCTTTTCTACTTTTACTGTTTTGGGGGAGAAAACATGCACAAACAAACACTTTTAGACACATATCACTTGCATGAGTTAGCTATTTACTATAAGTGCAAACATAGCATTACAAAGCCTAACATTATCGAACCGTTTAGTTTTCCGTAGTGCAAAGCGTGGTAGTTGAAGATAGATCTATTGGGTTTGACAAACCTCACTTGGTAGATGGGATCTACGCAAGTGTTTAACTGACCAAACACACATTACTATTGTTTATGCTAGACAATAGGGAAAAGGCTATCAAACATTACAACAGTCAGCTTCGGTGTCGACCACTTAGGTAAATAGTACAATGACTAGCTATCATGACTATGCAATGTGTGATCATGTGATCTGCAAACATTATATACAAACAGTTTGTTCAAACAATTGATTCAAACATTTGTGATTACTCATACAAACATGTGTATGCACCAACCTTTGTGTTGACTATACTTGCATGTTTTCTCAGGACGCTAAGGTACGAGATTTAGCAGGCAGGGACTAGGAGATCGAGTCTCATGCATCAATTATACTTTAGTTGTTTTGAATTTGGTTACTTAAAACATTAACATTGTAATTTACATTTGTGGTAAACATGATATTGGTTTACTTTTACAAACGCTTCCGCAACGTTAAAACTTTGAAATTTTACAACTAAGACCAAAGTTTATGCTTGAAAAGCATATAGAGGTCTTCGCTATGTTTAATGATCTGAGATCCTGGTTTGTCACGTCCCAAATGGTATGATTCCGTTAGTTGAAAATTGGGGGTGTGACACTCCAAGTGTGAGTGCGTCACTACCGAACTAGACTTGTTTGTCCTTGCCTCCACTGTGTCTCGTGCACACAGTAAGTTAGGTCAGAATTTCACGTGTTATGACACTCGGTCAATATTGTGCCCCATGGGGTTAGTCACACCCAAACGGATCCATTCAAATCTACCACGTTGTTCGTACATTAACGGTAAGACTTTGTGAGGGCTTGCTACGAGTTTAACACTTAATGTTTGTCCAATAAACCAGCATACACAAAAATGTTTGTCATTGTATAAATGTTTGACTCGATAAAAGCTATTAAAAAGAGTAAAAAGGGGTCGTAAACTTACCTTAGTAAGGAAAGTAGATGTCACACCCCGAGCCGGCGGGGTAGGATCGGGTTTCCCCGACGGGCGGAAGGTTCCCGGGGCGCGATATCGAGAATGATAATCGAAAGTGATCAGATTGTTTACATTGCACATGATATAAATGAGAAATGCTAAGTAAAATAGAATTACAAAGTTAAATTACATCAGTAACGTTTATAATTTAACAATGTAAATCTATTGTAAACATCATAAAGTGAATATCTTGTATTTACACAAGATATACAAAATAAATTGTATAATGATGTCTTCAAAAGTATGCGGGTCCAAAATACTAGTCTTCTATATGAAGTCCTAGCCCAAAAGCATAAGCTTCCTAGTTGACCTGTTCGTCACCTGAGAAGTCATGCAAAAATAAAATCAACACATGGTTGGTGAGTTCATGTAGTTTAGTATTTGAAAATGATTTGAAACTGTTTTGAACATGATTTGAAAATGATTTGAAAACCTCCTTTGGTAAAGACCCTAACCTCATTAACACCACATGTAATATCCACATCGGTATGCTTATATATAGGGCATATGTAAGGGACAAGCCCTAGCCAACATCCCACCACATACTAATATGCATATGACACTGCTGTTAATGACAATTAAGCATTTTTACCCTTAACACAATCCCATAAGTTCTTCTGTTTGTTGTCCCTGTCATTACAATCATTTGAAATCCATGTTGATTTCACAAGTTCATCACACAATATGATCAACCACACAATTGTATAAACAGTTATAAATGCTTAATTAAACAAGTAAATAAACATTTAATAAAATCTAAGTCCTTATGATTGGGGCCTTTGGTCATACTCGAGTAGACTAGTCTGTCAATCTAGGTACTTAGTAGTTAGGGAAACTGTAAATATCCTCAAACATACGACCTACAAGTCAAACGGTCTAGCTAGGACTTCTTGAAATGCAGGATTTTATGTTTCGTCAATGTTTTTGGCGTATGCTATCTCTGATATTTCCCAGATTTTCCCTTAAAAATGATTGTCTGATTTTTGTCACAAGATGTACTTGATGTGTTGATCATAGAATACAAGATTCATTGATCGGTTGTACACTTGATTCATTGTTCAACAAACACTTGGTTTGTAGAACATTGAATGTTGTCTTTGCAAAGATTGTTTTGTTGATGTCTTGATGTCCCACACTTGTTTTGTCAAAATGTTTGACTTGATCCTTTGAATTCACCCACTTGTTTTGTCAAAATGTTTGATTTAATCCCTTGAATTCACCCACTTGATTTGTCAAAATGTTTAGTTTGATCCCTTGAATTCACCCACTTGATTTGTCAAAATGTTTAGTTTGATTTGTTTGAAATATTTTGACTTATTGAAAAGATTAGTTTAACTTGATTATTCACTTATTAAATAAGTAAATCAGTTAATAACCTGCATAAAATCTTCCTAGACATGATCTAGGATAACATTTATATATGTAAAACATATAATTTAAAATCATTTAAGTAAACAATTTAAATAACAGTTTACGCATGCTTCTCAGCCCCGCGTTTTAAAACAAAATGTTAGAAAAGGGGCAATGAACTCACCTGTGCTGCTATGTAATTTGATCTAACACAAAATGCGCGCTCCTGTATGTAAGCTAAGTTTCTTCGGTTCCTGAGTTATTTTATAAGAATTCGAATATAATAAGTACGCGTAGTAGTCGTTGTGCCTAAGACCTTGAGTCTTGTTGTGTGTGCAACTAAGTGTCTTAGTACTAAGTGTATCTAAGATCTACTCTATCTTAATTACCCTTCTTATGATCCCAATTCCCATGATTAGTTACTAACTTACCTTAAAATTTTAGAAAATTTCGGCAGAGTTTCCTTTGTTTTTACAACAATTCCAGACAATTAAATTGTCTATTTTATAACAAGTTCCCAATCAATCAATTCAAGTAAGTAATTTAAATCAAAACAATACAATTTAAACAAGAAGTTTAGAAAATTATAAACTTTAATTGAAACATTTATGCTTCAAGTTTTATATTTGAAACATCACTACGAAATCTTAATTTAAACGTTTAACACTTGATGGACTTAATCAAGTCCCATTGGGCCCATTTAAGCCCAATAACAAACTCTTGATTCGCCCTTGATCGAAATCACAAATGTTTGATCCATATGACATAGATATCCGAATTATTCATGTTAACCACTCATTGTGAGTTGTTAATATGAAATTAGAATATTAATTTTATAACTTCTATCCCCCAATTTGGTTTCCTTATATCCCATTACTTATATTTAACACTTAGTATTAGTCCCATGCATCCATGTAATCCATGCACACCCATGACTAAATGAACCCATGCATGTTCATTATAGACTTAACTTCTCATGCTACTTAGGTTTTTAAGACCAACTAACATTCCCTAGTTCATTTACACTTGTTCTATTGTTCTTAAATCCCATGCATCATGATAATTTAGGGTTTTATAACATTTTGGTCCGAATACCCCTACATGGCAGCGAACCTTGTTGGGTTAGTGACCAAGGGTTCGGCTAAGCCTCCCAGTTCTTACGAACCCTCAAGGTTCGGCCCTTGTGTAGTCGTTTGGTTCCAGGTTCGCCACATCACATGGGTTCGTGGATTATCTTGGGTTCGGCCATCACAAGGCTCGCTGAAGTCTATGAGTCAAGGTTCGCCCATGTGGAGTTGCAGGGTTCGTTGCACGTGGGCTGCAGGGTTCGTTGCAGGAAAATGGTTCGGTGCAGGTGTGTGGTTCAAGGACTGCAGGGTTCGTTGCAGTGCAGGCTTGCAGGGTTCGCCCAACCACCGAGGGTTCGGCCATGAGCTGTTTGTTTCGGCCGAAAGTTCTACGAACCTGTCAAGGTTTAAGCATCATCCTCTTCATCCTAGGGGTTTAAACCTGTTACAACATCCATTCCTAACGATTTCTAAACATGCTATACACCATTATCTAAGTGTTTTAAGGGTTCTATGAAGATTATAATAACAAAACCTCCTAAATTCGTGAAACCCTAATAAAACCGAAAATAAAACAAATTTTTACCTTAGATTTCGTGGATGGAATCTTGAAATGCTTGTACTTCCGTGATCTACAAGTTGAAAGGATCGTAATGGCACCAAAATGACTTGAATCCGCCTTGAAACGAATGAGATCGCCTAGAGAGAAGGTGGAGAGCACACTTTTTAGAGAGAGAAAGAAGGTGGACGAAATGAGAGGGGTGGGTTGGGTCTTGTGGTGGTAGTTGGAGTCTTAATGACTCATTAAATGTTTAGGAAAAAACACCCGATCGTTCGGTCTCGTTTGGTTTCGCGTAATATGCCGTTTCGCGTGATTTTCGCGACGAAACGACACGATTATAAAATTAGAAATCTTTTAATTATTCAAGGTTGTAATTCCTAATAAATTAACTAATATCTTCTTATTTATTAAAAATTTAAAACAAAATTAACTGTTTAAATCGAAATGTACGGTCGTCGCGCGTATGCGTTCGAATCGTCACCCGTACGAACACGGCGATAACTATACTTTTCAACCTTGTTTTCTAATTATAGAATATCATTCAGAACGTTAAACTTTCAGATATATTCGTACAGATCGTCACCTATACGAATAACCCGTAAATTTAGCATTCACATAACGACATTCGTGTGTTTTGTTCTGTAAGGCCTCACATACGTTTATACATAATAAATCCTAAGCAATTAATCACATAATGGTTCTGTGTTGCCAGATAATTACCCGACTCAAGAACCATCGTTCTGAACTGTGTTTCTGTTAAATGTGTCTGAAACTGTTCTATGACAACTCACCATGATAATGATAAATGATATGAATATGAAAATTACTGAAATGTGTATGATTCATACCTGTTTTACTGTTCATGTACTGTAGAGATCACTGTTCCGGTGGCGGTTCCGGCACTGATGTTACAGTCTCCCCTTGTTAGAGAAATTTCGTCCCGAAATTTAAGTGTTGTTATCAGGTACAGCTTCCTCTTCAAATAGTTGGGGATACTTTAACTTCATGTGATCTTCACGTTCCCAAGTGAACTCGGGCCCGCGTCTTGAATTCCATCGAACCTTTACAATAGGAATACGGCTTCGCCTCAGTTGTTTAACCTTGCGATCCATAATCTCTAAAGGTTCTTCAATGAAATGCAACTGTTCATCGACTTGAATCTCTTCGATTGGAATGACGAGAGACTCGTCAGCAAGGCATTTCTTTAGGTTTGAGACGTGAAACACGTCATGCACACTGCTGAGTTCATCTGGCAATCTTAGTCGATAAGCTACAGGACCTATACGTTCGATGATCTCGAACGGTCCCACGTATCGTGGTGCTAATTTACCTTTCCTTCCAAAGCGTACCACGCCTTTCCATGGGGATACCTTTAACATTACACGATCTCCCACTTGGAATTCCAACGGCTTGCGCCGTTTGTCAGCGTAGCTCTTTTGTCTGCTCCTTGTTGCTTGTAGTCTTCTTTGAATTTGAGCTATTTTATCAGTGGTTTCTTGAATTAGTTCTGGCCCTGTTATTCGGTTGTCTCCAATTTCAGTCCAACAGATCGGTGATCGACATTTCCGGCCATAAAGAGCCTCAAATGGTGCACATCCGATACTGCTGTGGTAACTGTTATTGTAGGAGAACTCAATCAGTGGCAAATGGGTGTCCCAGTTCCCACCAAAGTCCAATACACAGGTCCTTAACATGTCCTCTAGGGTTTGAATAGTACGTTCGCTTTGACCATCCGTTTGTGGGTGGTAAGCTGTACTTAGATTTAACTGTGTCCCTAGAGATTTCTGCAATGATTGCCAGAACCTTGATGTAAATCTGCTGTCTCTATCAGAAATAATAGACAATGGCACACCGTGGCGTACCACTATCTCATTGATGTATAATCTTGCCAGTTTATCCATTGTGAAGTTCTCACGCATGGGCAAGAAATGAGCAGATTTGGTTAAACGATCAATGATTACCCAAATTGTATCATGACCGCTGGAAGTGCGGGGTAGCTTGGTAATGAAATCCATAGCTATTTGTTCCCACTTCCAGAGCGGAATCTCAGGCTGTTCCAGTAGACCAGACGGTCTCTGGTGTTCTGCCTTTACTTTCGCACACGTAAGACACTGTCCGACATACTCGGCTATGTCTTTCTTCATTCCCGGCCACCAATAAAATCCACGCAAGTCTTGGTACATTTTATCAGCGCCTGGATGAACAGAGTATTTAGTCTTGTGTGCTTCCTCGAAGATAAGTTTCCTCAATTCATCTACCGCTGGGATCCATATACGTTCTCGATAGTAGATCATTCCATCGGGCCTCGTGTCGAACTGTTTCTCTGCTCCGCAATCAAGTTCCCTCTTCAGATTACCTCGGTCAAGTGCTTCTTGTTGTGCTTGAACAATCTTGTCACTTAAACTGGTTTGCACGGTTATCCCCATTGCTCTAACCCGTAGGGGTTTGACCCGTTCCTTCCGGCTCAAGGCATCGGCTACAACGTTCGCCTTTCCCGGATGGTATTTGATCACACAATCATAATCATTCAGAAGTTCAACCCAACGGCGCTGTCGCATGTTGAGCTCCTTCTGATCAAAGATGTGCTGTAGACTTTTGTGATCAGTGAATATGGTACACTTGGTGCCATATAAGTAATGTCTCCAAATCTTCAACGCGAAGATTACAGCTCCCAGTTCAAGATCATGAGTAGTGTAATTCTTCTCATGAATCTTTAACTGTCTTGATGCATAGGCTATGACTTTGTCCTGTTGCATTAACACACAACCGAGTCCCTGATGGGAAGCATCACAGTATACAACAAAATCATCACAGCCTTCTGGGAGAGATAGTATTGGAGCATCACATAATTTCTGTTTCAAGGTCTGAAAAGCATCCTCTTGTTTCTGCTCCCAGACAAACGGTTCACTTTTCTGAGTTAGCTTAGTGAGAGGCAAAGCTATCTTAGAAAAGTTTGAGATAAACCTTCTGTAATAACCCGCCAATCCCAGAAAAGACCGTATCTCCGTCGGTGTCTTCGGAGTGTCCCAATTCTTTATCGCTTCAATCTTGGCAGGGTCTACATGAATCCCCTCGCTGTTGACCACATGACCCAGAAATTGAACTTCTCTTAGCCAAAACTCACATTTGGAGAATTTGGCATAGAGTTTCTCTTCTTTCAACAGCTCCAAGATCTTTCTAAGGTGTTGCTCATGTTCTGTTTTGGTCTTGGAATAAATCAGTATGTCATCAATAAAGACAATGACAAACTGATCCAAGTACGGCTTGCACACTCGGTTCATGAGATCCATGAAAACCGCGGGTGCATTTGTCAATCCGAAAGGCATCACCATGAATTTGTAATGCCCGTATCTTGTTCGGAAGGCCGTTTTCGGTATGTCTTCGTCTTGAACTCTCAGTTGATGATATCCAGACCGCAAGTCAATCTTTGAGAAGTACTGTGCTCCTTGTAGTTGGTCAAACAAATCATCAATCCTCGGCAATGGATACCGATTCTTGATGGTTAATTTGTTCAGCTCTCTGTAATCTATGCACATTCTGAACGATCCGTCTTTCTTCTTCACGAACAAAACCGGAGCTCCCCAAGGTGAGTAGCTCGGTCTGATGAAGCCCTTGTCAAGTAACTCCTGTAACTGATTAGACAATTCCTGCATCTCTGAAGGTGCTAACCTGTAAAGAGATTTAGCAACAGGAGTTGCTCCAGGAATTAAGTCAATACGAAACTCTACTGGTCGCGCAGGTGGCAAACCTGGTAAGTCTTCGGGGAATACTTCAGGGTATTCTTTCACTACCGGTACCTCTTGAATTTTCTTCTTGTCTTTCTCTTTTTCCACCACGTGAGCCAGAAAAGCTATGCACTGCTTCTGTAGACACTTACGCGCCTTTATGCAAGAGATGATTTTGACACTTCGTTTTGCTTGATCCCCTTTTACTTCCAATACACGATCGCTCGGCAATGGAATTCGAAGCAGCTTCTCAGAACAGATAACTTCCACTCGATTAGAGGAAAGCCAATCCATTCCAACAATGATGTCAAAACTACCCAACTCCATCGGTATCAAATCGATGGCAAATGTATGACCACTAAGTGTCAATGGGCAATTTCTATAAATTGTGCTAACTGTAATCTGTTTCCCGTTAGCTACTTCTATAATGTAAGGGGAGTCTAACTGTTCCTCTATGGAATCTAGTTGGCATGCAAAATCGGTAGAGATAAAACTCTGATCCGCACCAGTATCAAATAAGACAGATGCATAAAAGTCATGTAAGAGAAACGTACCAGTGACCACATTTGGGTCCTGGCGTGCAGCTGGTGCTCCAATAGCAAAGGCTCGTCCACGGGGTGCTTGAACTGCTAGTTGAGCCTTCTTTGGGCAGTTCTTCGCAAAGTGGCCTTGTTCGCCACAGTTATAGCATCCACCATGGTTCTGATTAGCTGGTGGAGGGAGAGCCAAAGCAGCATTGTTGACTGCTTGGTTAGGTGTCATCCTACAGTATTGGACCCAATGGCCCTTTCTTCCACATCCTGTACAATGTTTACACGGAGCGTCAGCAGGGTGATGATACTGACACTTGGCACACAAAGGAAACGTGCCAGTGTAGGGTTTGCGGTTGGGGTTTTGTGGTATTGCTGCCACTTGTTGCAGAGGTGTGGCCACCGTGTAGTTCTTGATGGTCTTCTGTTTCTTCTTCTGATGATGGGAGGGTTTCTTTGAAGATTCAGCTTTATTCTTGCTGGGTTCAGCCTCCTTCTTTAGAACTCCAGAGGCTACCATGAGGTCAGTGAGTTTCCCAGACAGTCTCACTGCAGACTCAACAGTAGTAGGGTTGGCTGAAACAACCATGCCCTGAATGCAGGCGGGAAGTCCACCCACATAACGGTCTATCCTTTTCTCCAGAGTTGGCACCATATCAGGTACCAAAGCAACTAACTCGTGATAACGAGTAGTGTACCCCATGTGATCAGCCCCCTTCATCACATGGTTGGATAGTTCAACCTCTAACTTTTGCAGCTCATTCTTGGGGCAGAATTCTGTTCGCAGCAGTGCTTTGAAGTCTTCCCATGACATTGCCATGGCTTCTTCTCTTCCCCGGGCGTTGATCTGACCATTCCACCAGGTCAGAGCCCGTTTGTTGAACGTTCCCGCTGAGTAACGGACCTTGTGGTGTTCGGGGCAGCTGCAAAGATCCAATGTTGCCTCTATCTTCTCAATCCATTGGATTAATCCAACGGCACCTTCAGACCCACTAAAGCTGGGTGGTTTACATCCTACAAAGGACTTGTAGGAGTAATGAGATGAATCTCCAGTATTTCCACTAGCTTCTCCTGATGTGTTGCCAGTGTTGAGGATCTCATTACGAAGACGAAGAAACATCTCCGGTATTGCTTCTTTCATTTGATTTGTCATCTGGCTACTCAGTAACGTCACCAGAGCGATAGTAGCAGGATCCATGGTCGGTGCTGTGCCCGAACCAGATGCTTGAGTAATCAATGGAGGAGGGGGAGGAGGAGGTGGAGGAGGTGGTGGTGGAGAGTCATTCGGAGACGGTGTGGAGGAGTGTGGAGCCAAGTCTTGAGGTGGTAGCTGTATCAAGGGAGGTTGTCTTCGTGGAGGCATTCTGATCATAACCAATAAAGTCATCGGTTAGTGCAATGATCGAATACAGAAGACAAGATGCAAATAAGTCTTAAGTCCTATTTTCTCTACATGCAGGGTCCCTAGGTTATAGTCTAGGCCAAACCATTTAAATAAGTGACCTATATTTCTCTATAACCATGGCTCTGATACCAATCTGTCACACCCCGAGCCGGCGGGGTAGGATCGGGTTTCCCCGACGGGCGGAAGGTTCCCGGGGCGCGATATCGAGAATGATAATCGAAAGTGATCAGATTGTTTACATTGCACATGATATAAATGAGAAATGCTAAGTAAAATAGAATTACAAAGTTAAATTACATCAGTAACGTTTATAATTTAACAATGTAAATCTATTGTAAACATCATAAAGTGAATATCTTGTATTTACACAAGATATACAAAATAAATTGTATAATGATGTCTTCAAAAGTATGCGGGTCCAAAATACTAGTCTTCTATATGAAGTCCTAGCCCAAAAGCATAAGCTTCCTAGTTGACCTGTTCGTCACCTGAGAAGTCATGCAAAAATAAAATCAACACATGGTTGGTGAGTTCATGTAGTTTAGTATTTGAAAATGATTTGAAACTGTTTTGAACATGATTTGAAAATGATTTGAAAACCTCCTTTTGTCACACCCCCAATTTCCCACTCATGGCGTATGTCCACGTGGATGTGACGTGTCCAGAATCACAGCTCAAGGTCATATAGAACACCTCTATATGCGTTTACAAATCCAAGTTTGACACATACACTTGATAAAATAGTTTGCAGCGGAAATAAAGTAGTATTGCAGCGGAATAAATAAGTCATAACATGCAGCGGAAAATGATTGTTTACACAGCGGAAATTGTAAGTAGTTTAATACAACAATGTTTTAAATAAGATAAAGTCAAATTGTTTTCAAAAGACACGAAAACAAATGCATGTGGGACCCTATGCTCATGTCCCCTATGTGCTTTCCTGCTCCACGAGCCTGTCATGCTAGTTACCTGAGAATACAAGTTTAAAAACAAGTGTCAACACAATGGTTGGTGAGTTCACAGGTTTTGTTATACATATAGTAATAAAAAGTGTGTCATGCTGTTTATCAATGCTAGTACCGAGCCCTAGGCCCAAAGTGTCAGTGCGTCACTACCGAACTAGACTTGTTTGCTCTTGCCTCCGCTATGCCTCGTATACATAGCAAGTTAGGTCAGAATTTGCACGGGTTATGACACTCAGTCAACATGGTGCCCCGTGGGGTTAGTCATTCCCTAATGGATCCATCCAAACCTACCACGTTGTTCGTACATTAACGGTAAGACTTTGTGAGGGCTTGTAACGAGTTCAACACTTAATGTTTGTCCAATAAACCAGCATACACAAAAATGTTTGTAATAGCAATAATGTTTGACTCGATGCAACTAGTATTCTCCCCCTATTTAAAAGCGTTTGAAAAGAGTAAAGAGGGGCCGTAAACTCACCTTAGTGATGAAGTAGTGTGTAAGCGTAAGCTCCTGAACGTCAAGTAGCACGTCTCGGTCACCGGCAACCTATATCGTATACCGTATGTGAGTTCGTGTAAGTGACCGTGCTAGTATTCGTGTTAGTGCCCGTGTTTGTGTCCAACAACCCTTGGTTGTTCATGTTTGTCCGTGTCGGTCCACAATGACCGTGTTTGCTCGTGTTGGTCCACATTGACCGTGTTTGACCATGTTTGACCAAAGTTGACCGTGTTTGACCAAAGTTGACCGTGTTTGACCAAAGTTGACCGTGTTTGACCAAAGTTGACCGTGTTTGACCAAGGTTGACCGTGTTAAGTCAACGACCCGTTGGTGAACCGTGTGACGGTTTGTGACTCGTGTAGCAATCGTGTAAGTGTTTGTCGTGTGCAAAACGCGTAGGTCGCGTTTATGGACAACTTACTATTTATAGTAAGTTTCCATTTTTAGAAAGTTCACAAGGCATGACGGTTTTAGAGTTCTAGCATGTTCAATAGTCCTACGGGATCATGTTAACACATAGCACATCATCATACGGATTCACATAAGTCGTTTACAACATGTTAGTGCACAAAAGTTTCCTAAAATGGAAAGTTTCCATTTATAGAATTCGTGACATCGGAAACCATCTAACTTAACAACTAATAATCATGTTATAGTATTTTAAGCCATTTAGCATGCTCAAATCATACAACACATGTACAAATCGGTTTTTGCAAAAATAAAGTTACTAAATATAGTAACTTTCTAGTTTTGCATAGAATTAACCACCTTAACATTTCTAAACCATTTTCATATCATCAAACATCATAATAATCAATCTAGCATTATTCTAAACATACCAATATATCCAAATCATCTCCTATCATTATTTCGACCCGAAAGTTACTAAATGTAGTAACTTTGTCAAAAATGACCATAAACATTATCAATACCTCATTTGAACATCATAATCATTCTAATAACATTTAAGTAGCAATCTATGAGCATGCATGGTAACATATATCATTCACATCACCATTTTTCAATCAAAAAGTTTCTATTATTAGAAAGTTTGTCAAAATCTTCATTTTAAATCTATCCAACATCATCTAGCCATGGATTCTTATTCCAATATCAATAAGGAACATTTCTACATACTCAAAGTCATTGCAATACTCATGGATCATACATGCATGGTGATATTTCAACACTTTATGAACAAATCATGAAATCCTTACATACACATCATCATAGATCATCACCAAATGCATTCTAATCATGTTAGATCATCATAAATCATCTTAAAATCAACAAACCCATATTATAAATTCGTGCATGTGTGTCCATGGTGTTTGCATGTGGGTTTTACCACATGCATGTGTGTGTAGTGGTGAGAAATGGACATTCTAGCCATGGGGAATGTAAATACTACCTTCAAAGCTTCAAAACCTCCTGAGATGATGAGCCTTTGCCCTCTCAAACTTCTGGTTGGTGAGAATGTGTGGCTTCAAGTTCGTAGTGGCGAGTTCCAAGCTTCTAAATGAACTCTTTGGCTTCAACCTCCAAGTTCTTGAGCTTCAAGGTACTTGGTAATGGCTTCCAATGGAGTTTTCTGGTGAAAATGGAGAGGATAGACCGAATGGTGGCTTGCAAGTTCGGGTAAAATGATGAAGGGTGTAGAGTAGCAATGATTTTCTTGGTTTTATAAAGATTCTGCGAACTGGGTCTCCTCGCGTAGCGCGACGTCTTCAATGGTTCCCCTCGCGTAACGCGAGAGGGTCCCGCGTTCAAATTTCCCCCGCCACTTTGTCGCGTATCGCGACAGTGTCTTTGTGGGCCGTCGCGTAGCGCGACAGTTCCCCTGGTGAGCCCAATAGGCCCAATTTAGTGGGTTTGATCCGTTCGTCGCCGTTTTCACGTCTACGAACTATCGTTTGGCCTTGTTTGAACTTCCAAGTTCAATGTGTGAGTGTTTCGTGAGGTTTCGAGTGTTGTGCTTCACAATGTGTTAGACGTTCACCAACGTTCGTGTGTTTTGACACGTGTGTGCTGTTTGCCGATAATTCCACGAATTATCTAGTCTGGTGTCTGTGTTTGTACTGTCGTGCCACGTGTCACACTAAATTAATATAATTCTAGTGCCACGTGTATATAAAGCATTTAAATAAACATTTAAATAAATGAAAATCTGACCTGGGAATTACGGGGTGTCACACCTTTGGTAAAGACCCTAACCTCATTAACACCACATGTAATATCCACATCGGTATGCTTATATATAGGGCATATGTAAGGGACAAGCCCTAGCCAACATCCCACCACATACTAATATGCATATGACACTGCTGTTAATGACAATTAAACATTTTTACCCTTAACACAATCCCATAAGTTCTTCTGTTTGTTGTCCCTGTCATTACAATCATTTGAAATCCATGTTGATTTCACAAGTTCATCACACAATATGATCAACCACACAATTGTATAAACAGTTATAAATGCTTAATTAAACAAGTAAATAAACATTTAATAAAATCTAAGTCCTTATGATTGGGGCCTTTGGTCATACTCGAGTAGACTAGTCTGTCAATCTAGGTACTTAGTAGTTAGGGAAACTGTAAATATCCTCAAACATACGACCTACAAGTCAAACGGTCTAGCTAGGACTTCTTGAAATGCAGGATTTTATGTTTCGTCAATGTTTTTGGCGTATGCTATCTCTGATATTTCCCAGATTTTCCCTTAAAAATGATTGTCTGATTTTTGTCACAAGATGTACTTGATGTGTTGATCATAGAATACAAGATTCATTGATCGGTTGTACACTTGATTCATTGTTCAACAAACACTTGGTTTGTAGAACATTGAATGTTGTCTTTGCAAAGATTGTTTTGTTGATGTCTTGATGTCCCACACTTGTTTTGTCAAAATGTTTGACTTGATCCTTTGAATTCACCCACTTGTTTTGTCAAAATGTTTGATTTAATCCCTTGAATTCACCCACTTGATTTGTCAAAATGTTTAGTTTGATCCCTTGAATTCACCCACTTGATTTGTCAAAATGTTTAGTTTGATTTGTTTGAAATATTTTGACTTATTGAAAAGATTAGTTTAACTTGATTATTCACTTATTAAATAAGTAAATCAGTTAATAACCTGCATAAAATCTTCCTAGACATGATCTAGGATAACATTTATATATGTAAAACATATAATTTAAAAGCATTTAAGTAAACAATTTAAATAACAGTTTACGCATGCTTCTCAGCCCCGCGTTTTAAAACAAAATGTTAGAAAAGGGGCAATGAACTCACCTGTGCTGCTATGTAATTTGATCTAACACAAAATGCGCGCTCCTGTATGTAAGCTAAGTTTCTTCGGTTCCTGAGTTATTTTATAAGAATTCGAATATAATAAGTACGCGTAGTAGTCGTTGTGCCTAAGACCTTGAGTCTTGTTGTGTGTGCAACTAAGTGTCTTAGTACTAAGTGTATCTAAGATCTACTCTATCTTAATTACCCTTCTTATGATCCCAATTCCCATGATTAGTTACTAACTTACCTTAAAATTTTAGAAAATTTCGGCAGAGTTTCCTTTGTTTTTACAACAATTCCAGACAATTAAATTGTCTATTTTATAACAAGTTCCCAATCAATCAATTCAAGTAAGTAATTTAAATCAAAACAATACAATTTAAACAAGAAGTTTAGAAAATTATAAACTTTAATTGAAACATTTATGCTTCAAGTTTTATATTTGAAACATCACTACGAAATCTTAATTTAAACGTTTAACACTTGATGGACTTAATCAAGTCCCATTGGGCCCATTTAAGCCCAATAACAAACTCTTGATTCGCCCTTGATCGAAATCACAAATGTTTGATCCATATGACATAGATATCCGAATTATTCATGTTAACCACTCATTGTGAGTTGTTAATATGAAATTAGAATATTAATTTTATAACTTCTATCCCCCAATTTGGTTTCCTTATATCCCATTACTTATATTTAACACTTAGTATTAGTCCCATGCATCCATGTAATCCATGCACACCCATGACTAAATGAACCCATGCATGTTCATTATAGACTTAACTTCTCATGCTACTTAGGTTTTTAAGACCAACTAACATTCCCTAGTTCATTTACACTTGTTCTATTGTTCTTAAATCCCATGCATCATGATAATTTAGGGTTTTATAACATTTTGGTCCGAATACCCCTACATGGCAGCGAACCTTGTTGGGTTAGTGACCAAGGGTTCGGCTAAGCCTCCCAGTTCTTACGAACCCTCAAGGTTCGGCCCTTGTGTAGTCGTTTGGTTCCAGGTTCGCCACATCACATGGGTTCGTGGATTATCTTGGGTTCGGCCATCACAAGGCTCGCTGAAGTCTATGAGTCAAGGTTTGCCCATGTGGAGTTGCAGGGTTCGTTGCACGTGGGCTGCAGGGTTCGTTGCAGGAAAATGGTTCGGTGCAGGTGTGTGGTTCAAGGACTGCAGGGTTCGTTGCAGTGCAGGCTTGCAGGGTTCGCCCAACCACCGAGGGTTCGGCCATGAGCTGTTTGTTTCGGCCGAAAGTTCTACGAACCTGTCAAGGTTTAAGCATCATCCTCTTCATCCTAGGGGTTTAAACCTGTTACAACATCCATTCCTAACGATTTCTAAACATGCTATACACCATTATCTAAGTGTTTTAAGGGTTCTATGAAGATTATAATAACAAAACCTCCTAAATTCGTGAAACCCTAATAAAACCGAAAATAAAACAAATTTTTACCTTAGATTTCGAGGATGGAATCTTGAAATGCTTGTACTTCCGTGATCTACAAGTTGAAAGGATCGTAATGGCACCAAAATGACTTGAATCCGCCTTGAAACGACAGTGTCTTTGTGGGCCGTCGCGTAGCGCGACAGTTCCCCTGGTGAGCCCAATAGGCCCAATTTAGTGGGTTTGATCCGTTCGTCGCCGTTTTCACGTCTACGAACTATCGTTTGGCCTTGTTTGAACTTCCAAGTTCAATGTGTGAGTGTTTCGTGAGGTTTCGAGTGTTGTGCTTCACAATGTGTTAGACGTTCACCAACGTTCGTGTGTTTTGACACGTGTGTGCTGTTTGCCGATAATTCCACGAATTATCTAGTCTGGTGTCTGTGTTTGTACTGTCGTGCCACGTGTCACACTAAATTAATATAATTCTAGTGCCACGTGTATATAAAGCATTTAAATAAACATTTAAATAAATGAAAATCTGACCTGGGAATTACGGGGTGTCACATCCTCCCCATGTTAGAAAGAATTTCGTCCCGAAATTCAACTTGTGCTGTTAGCGTTTGTCTGTTCCGTGAACAGGTGTGGGTACTTTTGTTTCATCTGATCTTCACGTTCCCACGTGAATTCCGGTCCTCGTCGCGAATCCCATCGCACTTTCACTATTGGGATCTTGCTGAGTTTGAGTTTCTTAGTTTCCCGGTCCATAATCTCTACTGGTTCCTCAACGAAATTCAATTGTTCGTCGATTTGTATTTCCTCGAGAGGAATAACAAGTGTCTCATCAGATAGGCACTTCTTGAGGTTCGAGATGTGGAATACGTTGTGTACACTGCTCAGTTCAACTGGCAGGTTTAGTTCGTAGGCTACAGGGCCTATTCGCTTTGTAATCTCGAAAGGTCCAATGTAACGAGGGTTCAACTTTCCTCGTTTGCCAAACCGAATGACACCTTTCCAGGGCGAGACCTTGAGTAACACTCTGTCCCCCACCTGGAACTCCAACGGTTTGCGTCGCTTGTCGGCATAGCTTTTCTGTCTGTCCCGAGCTGCTGCCATTCGTTTGCGTATTTGCACGATCTTCTCAGTTGTCTCGTGCACCAGTTCTGGACCAGTCAGTTGGCTGTCTCCAACTTCCGCCCAGCAGATGGGTGATCGACACTTACGTCCGTAAAGTGCCTCGAAGGGTGCAGCTTGAATGCTAGTGTGGTAGCTATTGTTATATGAGAACTCCACTAACGGTAGATGAGATTCCCAGCTACTACCAAAGTCAATGACACATGCCCGGAGCATGTCTTCCAGTGTCTGTATCGTTCGCTCACTTTGCCCGTCCGTCTGCGGGTGGTAAGCAGTACTCATGTCCAATCTTGTGCCCAAAGCCTTATGCAAGGACTTCCAGAAATGCGACGTGAATCGACTGTCGCGATCAGATATGATGGAGATTGGCACTCTATGTCGAGTGACCACTTCCTTCAAATAAATCCGAGTGAGTTTGTCTAGCTTGTCAGTCTCTTTAATGGGTAGGAAATGAGCAGACTTCGTCAGTCGGTCTATGATAACCCAGATGGTATCGCAACCACTTGCCGTCTTAGGCAGTTTAGTTATGAAGTCCATGGAAATTTGCTCCCATTTCCACATTGGTAATTCCGGTTGTTGAAGTAACCCTGATGGCTTCTGGTACTCAACTTTGACTTTTGAACACGTTAGGCATTTACTCACGTATGCTGCTATCTCAGCTTTCATGTTTGGCCACCAATAGGTTGTCTTCAAATCGTGATACATCTTATCAGAGCCTGGGTGTACGGAATACCGGCTCTTGTGAGCTTCATCCATCACTACTTCTCTCAATCCTCCGTAGCGTGGAATCCAGATTCGATCCATTAAATAGTAAGCTCTGTCGTCTTTTGCCTTTATTTGCTTATCCATGCCACGCATGGCTTCAAGAGTGAGGTTTTCAGTTTTCAGAGCTTCCTGTTGTGCTATCCGAATTTGATTCGGCAGTTCGGAATGGATCGTAAGTTGTAGTGCGCGCACGCGTTTTGTTGTTTCTTTTCGGCTCAACGCGTCGGCCACTACGTTGGCTTTACCGGGATGATACTTGATGGCGCAATCATAATCACCTATGAGTTCAACCCATCTTCGTTGTCTCATGTTCAACTCTTTCTGGTCGAAGATGTGTTGTAGGCTCTTATGATCAGTAAAGATTGTACATTTCGTGCCGTACAAGTAGTGTCGCCAGATCTTCAAGGCAAACACCACGGCTCCCAACTCAAGGTCATGGGTCGTGTAGTTCTTCTCATGCACCTTCAGTTGACGTGAAGCGTATGCTATCACTTTCTCGCGTTGCATCAGCACGCAACCGAGTCCTTGTTTCGAAGCGTCGCAATACACCACGAAGTCATCACATCCTTCCGGTAGGGATAGGATGGGTGCAGTGCATAGCTTCTGTTTCAACAGGTTGAAAGCAGCTTCTTGTTTGTCTCCCCAATCGAACTTCTTGTCTTTATGGGTCAGGGACGTCAATGATTGGGCAATCTTCGAGAATCCTTCAATGAATCTACGGTAGTACCCGGCCAGTCCAAGGAATTGCCGCACCTCAGTTGGAGTCTTGGGTGCTTCCCAGTTTTTGATGGCTTCGATTTTGGCTGGGTCTACGTGTATTCCCCGCTCATTAACCACGTGTCCAAGGAATTGGACTTCGCGAATCCAAAAGTCGCACTTTGAAAATTTTGCGTACAGTTGCTCTTTCTTCAGTAGTTCCAAGACTAACCTTAGATGTTCGGCATGCTCTTCCTGATTCTTAGAGTAAATCAGGATGTCGTCAATGAACACTATCACGAATTTGTCAAGATAAGGTTTGCACACTCTATTCATGAGATCCATGAACACGGCTGGTGCATTGGTCAGTCCAAAGGGCATAACCAAGAATTCGTAGTGTCCGTATCGAGTTCGGAAGGCAGTCTTAGGAATATCGTTTTCTTGTATCCTCAATTGATGGTAACCCGATCTTAAATCGATCTTGGAATAGTAGCTTGACCCTTGCAATTGGTCAAACAGATCGTCTATTCGCGGTAAAGGATATCGATTCTTGATCGTCACCTTGTTCAGCTCTCTGTAGTCGATACACATACGGAATGATCCGTCTTTCTTCTTTACGAACAAGACCGGTGCTCCCCAAGGTGAGAAGCTCGGTCTGATGAATCCCTTGTCTAACAGTTCTTGCAACTGGTTAGACAGTTCCTGCATCTCCGTTGGTGCTAGTCGGTATGGAGCCTTAGCAATCGGTGCTGCTCCTGGTGTAAGGTCTATCTGAAACTCGACTTGTCGTTTCGGAGGTAGTCCAGGTAGATCCTCGGGAAACACTTCGGGAAAATCGCAGACTACGGCGATGTCCTCAATCTTCCTCTCCTTCTTCGGTTGTTCTGCGATGAGGGCTAGTATGGCAGTGTATCCCTTTTGCAGGTACTTGTTCGCCTTCATGCATGACATGATGTTCAGAGGTATTCCCCGTCTTTCCCCCTGAATCGAGATCTGTTCACCGTTCTGCAACGTCACTCGTACGATCTTCTCGTTGCATACGATCTCGGCCTGGTTAGTGGATAACCAATCCATTCCTACAACTACATCAAAGCTTCCGAGAGTCACCGGCATCAAATCGATTTCGAGTTCGTGATTCGCCAAAACCATGACGCATCCTCGGAAGATGTGTTGTGTTTCAATCAGCTTGCCGTCGGCTAGCTCTACGGTATACTTGTAGTCTAGTGGTGTTGGGGTAATATCTAGTAATTTGCTAAACTCACTAGATATAAAGCTCCTATCGGCACCGGTATCAAATAATATGCTAGCATAGACATTATTTAAAAGAAACGTACCGGTTACGATGTTTGGGTCATCCTTGGCTTCTCCCGAGCCAATCACAAATGCTCTTCCTTTGGCCGCTCCTCCTCCGGCCTTCTTCAATTGAGGGCAATCCCTCCTCATGTGGCCTGGTTTTCCACATTCATAACACCCTCTGGAGGTGTTCTGGTTGTTGTTCTGGTTGTGGTTAGGGTTGTTGTTACTGGGAAATTTGGATCTGCAGTCTTTGGCCATGTGGCCATGTCGTCCACACTTCAAGCAACGATATCGTTCGCATTGCCCGAAGTGGTGATAAGAGCACCGGTTACACAAGGGGTATTTCCCTTGGTACACACCCTTCCCCTTGTCGTCGGGTTGGGTGGCAGTAAAGGCTCTGGCTGGTGCAGATCTTTGTTGTTGTTGAGGTTGATGAGATTGGTGGTGGCTGGGTTCCCACTTCCTCTTCTGGCTTTCTTGAGGCTTCACATGCTCGCCTCGTTTTGGTAGCTTGCCCTGAGCTACAGCTTGGTCAGTCAGTTTATGAGCCAGCCTGATCAGAGGTTGGATAGTGGTGAGGTCAGACGCAGTCACCATGCTCTGAATTTGTTCGGGCAGCCCACTGATGAACTGCTCGATTTTCTTGTACTCCGGCGTCACCATAGCCGGACATAGCTTACACAGCTCATGGAATCGAGTACAGTATTGCTCGATCTCAGAGCCCACCATCTTCAGTACCCAGAACTCAGCCTCTAGCTTTCTGATCTCATCACGAGGACAGTATTCCTCTTGCAGTAGTCGGGTGAAATCAGCCCATGGCATGGAGTTGGCACCGTCCAACCCCAGGGTTTGTACATGGGTATTCCACCATGTGAGTGCTGGTCCTTCCAGTGTACCAGTTGCGAACTTCACCCGGTTCTCTTCAGTACATTCGCACATAGCGAATACAGACTCCACTTTCTCCACCCAGCGGAGCATTCCCACGGCTCCCTCAGTCCCCTTGAATTTGTGTGGGTGGCAGTTCAGGAAGGATTTAAAAGAACATCCTTTGTTGTTGTTGCCTTGTGATCCTGTCAGTCAGAAACCAATGTCGTAGGTCAGAGCGTGTTAGCTATACTATGTTAGTCGTGTTAGGCGAGGGTTAGTACCGTTGTTCGAGCCACTGGTTTCACTAGCAAGGCGGTGTGCCTCGTGCTCTGCCAGTATCTTGTTAACCCGTCTGTCAACCATCATCTTAATGACGGCTGCGTCCAGTGTTCGTCTAGGAGGGCGTGCATGTGGTCCTCTTCCCGCCATAGATATTTTCTATACGGAAGGGATAGAATGTTAGTAAGTCAGAATGTTAGTCAGATGTTGTGTCGGAAGTCAGATCATATGTCATGTTAGTTGTCAAGTCAAAGCAATCATGGTCAATATGTAATAAGTAAGACAAAACATAATTCTCATTAATAATAAGCTGGAAGTACAATAATTTCAAAAGGAAATACATAATAAGTTCTTCGAGCACATCCCGCTCGTCTAGGCCAAAATAAAGAAAGTACAAAATACAACAGTCCACTAGTCAGAATCCATGGAAACATGCGAAATATCGCTTGCAGCGTCTCCGTCGTCATCATCCTCCTCCGGATCCTCATTAGGATCCTCATCAAGGTCCTCATCTTCGAGGTCCTCGGCCTCGAACTCGGGACCATCCTCTTGAGGTGGTTCCTCAATAAACTGTGCAGCCCATGCATTAAGCATGGCATCACTGGCCTGCACCATGGCCTGAGTCTCGGTGATGTCCGTCCGATTCTCGGTTATACGCACGTCGTGTTCCTGCACGACATCGACGACCTGTCCATGCTCGGTCAGTAGTTGGGACATTTGGAGTCGTAGGGCCTCCATCTGGGCTTCCAGTCTGTTGTTGCGCTCCTCCAGTCTCTCGTTCTGCCTCTCCAATCGATCGCTCTTCTCGCGAAGAACTCGGACCTCGTCTGTTAGCTCCCTACCCCTCCAGACTTCCCGTCGTGTGCAAGCAACATGTGCCGCGAAGGCCTGCTCCATCGGCACTCCGAACGGTGGTAGTCGGTGTCCTGGAGTGGTGTCGCCGGGATATCGATATGGAGGTACTCTCTCCTCGACGATCCAACTCTGAAGTATGGTGGGAAGCCATCCCCAATATCTGGCCCGTGCTGCGTCCCTCGCCCGCCGGTCCATCTCGGCGTCAACCTGTGATACTATATCGTGGACCCGGCGTCGGCTCTCTGCGGCCATGTCATCAGTGGTCGGGTGTCGGTCTGCGTTCCTGCCGGTACTGTCATTGTTGGCCATCCTGTAAGTTTTAAGTTAGTAAGCAATAGTTCAATATAAGCAAAAACATCATCAATGTGCAAGTTCTAAGTGTAGTGTCTAAAGTTGAGCAATGGCTATAGTCTAAGCTTACTACATGCAAACCTAGTTCCCTATAACCAAGGCTCTGATACCAGTCTGTCACACCCCCAATTTCCCACTCATGGCGTATGTCCACGTGGATGTGACGTGTCCAGAATCACAGCTCAAGGTCATATAGAACACCTCTATATGCGTTTACAAATCCAAGTTTGACACATACACTTGATAAAATAGTTTGCAGCGGAAATAAAGTAGTATTGCAGCGGAATAAATAAGTCATAACATGCAGCGGAAAATGATTGTTTACACAGCGGAAATTGTAAGTAGTTTAATACAACAATGTTTTAAATAAGATAAAGTCAAATTGTTTTCAAAAGACACGAAAACAAATGCATGTGGGACCCTATGCTCATGTCCCCTATGTGCTTTCCTGCTCCACGAGCCTGTCATGCTAGTTACCTGAGAATACAAGTTTAAAAACAAGTGTCAACACAATGGTTGGTGAGTTCACAGGTTTTGTTATACATATAGTAATAAAAAGTGTGTCATGCTGTTTATCAATGCTAGTACCGAGCCCTAGGCCCAAAGTGTCAGTGCGTCACTACCGAACTAGACTTGTTTGCTCTTGCCTCCGCTATGCCTCGTATACATAGCAAGTTAGGTCAGAATTTGCACGGGTTATGACACTCAGTCAACATGGTGCCCCGTGGGGTTAGTCATTCCCTAATGGATCCATCCAAACCTACCACGTTGTTCGTACATTAACGGTAAGACTTTGTGAGGGCTTGTAACGAGTTCAACACTTAATGTTTGTCCAATAAACCAGCATACACAAAAATGTTTGTAATAGCAATAATGTTTGACTCGATGCAACTAGTATTCTCCCCCTATTTAAAAGCGTTTGAAAAGAGTAAAGAGGGGCCGTAAACTCACCTTAGTGATGAAGTAGTGTGTAAGCGTAAGCTCCTGAACGTCAAGTAGCACGTCTCGGTCACCGGCAACCTATATCGTATACCGTATGTGAGTTCGTGTAAGTGACCGTGCTAGTATTCGTGTTAGTGCCCGTGTTTGTGTCCAACAACCCTTGGTTGTTCATGTTTGTCCGTGTCGGTCCACAATGACCGTGTTTGCTCGTGTTGGTCCACATTGACCGTGTTTGACCATGTTTGACCAAAGTTGACCGTGTTTGACCAAAGTTGACCGTGTTTGACCAAAGTTGACCGTGTTTGACCAAAGTTGACCGTGTTTGACCAAGGTTGACCGTGTTAAGTCAACGACCCGTTGGTGAACCGTGTGACGGTTTGTGACTCGTGTAGCAATCGTGTAAGTGTTTGTCGTGTGCAAAACGCGTAGGTCGCGTTTATGGACAACTTACTATTTATAGTAAGTTTCCATTTTTAGAAAGTTCACAAGGCATGACGGTTTTAGAGTTCTAGCATGTTCAATAGTCCTACGGGATCATGTTAACACATAGCACATCATCATACGGATTCACATAAGTCGTTTACAACATGTTAGTGCACAAAAGTTTCCTAAAATGGAAAGTTTCCATTTATAGAATTCGTGACATCGGAAACCATCTAACTTAACAACTAATAATCATGTTATAGTATTTTAAGCCATTTAGCATGCTCAAATCATACAACACATGTACAAATCGGTTTTTGCAAAAATAAAGTTACTAAATATAGTAACTTTCTAGTTTTGCATAGAATTAACCACCTTAACATTTCTAAACCATTTTCATATCATCAAACATCATAATAATCAATCTAGCATTATTCTAAACATACCAATATATCCAAATCATCTCCTATCATTATTTCGACCCGAAAGTTACTAAATGTAGTAACTTTGTCAAAAATGACCATAAACATTATCAATACCTCATTTGAACATCATAATCATTCTAATAACATTTAAGTAGCAATCTATGAGCATGCATGGTAACATATATCATTCACATCACCATTTTTCAATCAAAAAGTTTCTATTATTAGAAAGTTTGTCAAAATCTTCATTTTAAATCTATCCAACATCATCTAGCCATGGATTCTTATTCCAATATCAATAAGGAACATTTCTACATACTCAAAGTCATTGCAATACTCATGGATCATACATGCATGGTGATATTTCAACACTTTATGAACAAATCATGAAATCCTTACATACACATCATCATAGATCATCACCAAATGCATTCTAATCATGTTAGATCATCATAAATCATCTTAAAATCAACAAACCCATATTATAAATTCGTGCATGTGTGTCCATGGTGTTTGCATGTGGGTTTTACCACATGCATGTGTGTGTAGTGGTGAGAAATGGACATTCTAGCCATGGGGAATGTAAATACTACCTTCAAAGCTTCAAAACCTCCTGAGATGATGAGCCTTTGCCCTCTCAAACTTCTGGTTGGTGAGAATGTGTGGCTTCAAGTTCGTAGTGGCGAGTTCCAAGCTTCTAAATGAACTCTTTGGCTTCAACCTCCAAGTTCTTGAGCTTCAAGGTACTTGGTAATGGCTTCCAATGGAGTTTTCTGGTGAAAATGGAGAGGATAGACCGAATGGTGGCTTGCAAGTTCGGGTAAAATGATGAAGGGTGTAGAGTAGCAATGATTTTCTTGGTTTTATAAAGATTCTGCGAACTGGGTCTCCTCGCGTAGCGCGACGTCTTCAATGGTTCCCCTCGCGTAACGCGAGAGGGTCCCGCGTTCAAATTTCCCCCGCCACTTTGTCGCGTATCGCGACAGTGTCTTTGTGGGCCGTCGCGTAGCGCGACAGTTCCCCTGGTGAGCCCAATAGGCCCAATTTAGTGGGTTTGATCCGTTCGTCGCCGTTTTCACGTCTACGAACTATCGTTTGGCCTTGTTTGAACTTCCAAGTTCAATGTGTGAGTGTTTCGTGAGGTTTCGAGTGTTGTGCTTCACAATGTGTTAGACGTTCACCAACGTTCGTGTGTTTTGACACGTGTGTGCTGTTTGCCGATAATTCCACGAATTATCTAGTCTGGTGTCTGTGTTTGTACTGTCGTGCCACGTGTCACACTAAATTAATATAATTCTAGTGCCACGTGTATATAAAGCATTTAAATAAACATTTAAATAAATGAAAATCTGACCTGGGAATTACGGGGTGTCACACCTTTGGTAAAGACCCTAACCTCATTAACACCACATGTAATATCCACATCGGTATGCTTATATATAGGGCATATGTAAGGGACAAGCCCTAGCCAACATCCCACCACATACTAATATGCATATGACACTGCTGTTAATGACAATTAAACATTTTTACCCTTAACACAATCCCATAAGTTCTTCTGTTTGTTGTCCCTGTCATTACAATCATTTGAAATCCATGTTGATTTCACAAGTTCATCACACAATATGATCAACCACACAATTGTATAAACAGTTATAAATGCTTAATTAAACAAGTAAATAAACATTTAATAAAATCTAAGTCCTTATGATTGGGGCCTTTGGTCATACTCGAGTAGACTAGTCTGTCAATCTAGGTACTTAGTAGTTAGGGAAACTGTAAATATCCTCAAACATACGACCTACAAGTCAAACGGTCTAGCTAGGACTTCTTGAAATGCAGGATTTTATGTTTCGTCAATGTTTTTGGCGTATGCTATCTCTGATATTTCCCAGATTTTCCCTTAAAAATGATTGTCTGATTTTTGTCACAAGATGTACTTGATGTGTTGATCATAGAATACAAGATTCATTGATCGGTTGTACACTTGATTCATTGTTCAACAAACACTTGGTTTGTAGAACATTGAATGTTGTCTTTGCAAAGATTGTTTTGTTGATGTCTTGATGTCCCACACTTGTTTTGTCAAAATGTTTGACTTGATCCTTTGAATTCACCCACTTGTTTTGTCAAAATGTTTGATTTAATCCCTTGAATTCACCCACTTGATTTGTCAAAATGTTTAGTTTGATCCCTTGAATTCACCCACTTGATTTGTCAAAATGTTTAGTTTGATTTGTTTGAAATATTTTGACTTATTGAAAAGATTAGTTTAACTTGATTATTCACTTATTAAATAAGTAAATCAGTTAATAACCTGCATAAAATCTTCCTAGACATGATCTAGGATAACATTTATATATGTAAAACATATAATTTAAAAGCATTTAAGTAAACAATTTAAATAACAGTTTACGCATGCTTCTCAGCCCCGCGTTTTAAAACAAAATGTTAGAAAAGGGGCAATGAACTCACCTGTGCTGCTATGTAATTTGATCTAACACAAAATGCGCGCTCCTGTATGTAAGCTAAGTTTCTTCGGTTCCTGAGTTATTTTATAAGAATTCGAATATAATAAGTACGCGTAGTAGTCGTTGTGCCTAAGACCTTGAGTCTTGTTGTGTGTGCAACTAAGTGTCTTAGTACTAAGTGTATCTAAGATCTACTCTATCTTAATTACCCTTCTTATGATCCCAATTCCCATGATTAGTTACTAACTTACCTTAAAATTTTAGAAAATTTCGGCAGAGTTTCCTTTGTTTTTACAACAATTCCAGACAATTAAATTGTCTATTTTATAACAAGTTCCCAATCAATCAATTCAAGTAAGTAATTTAAATCAAAACAATACAATTTAAACAAGAAGTTTAGAAAATTATAAACTTTAATTGAAACATTTATGCTTCAAGTTTTATATTTGAAACATCACTACGAAATCTTAATTTAAACGTTTAACACTTGATGGACTTAATCAAGTCCCATTGGGCCCATTTAAGCCCAATAACAAACTCTTGATTCGCCCTTGATCGAAATCACAAATGTTTGATCCATATGACATAGATATCCGAATTATTCATGTTAACCACTCATTGTGAGTTGTTAATATGAAATTAGAATATTAATTTTATAACTTCTATCCCCCAATTTGGTTTCCTTATATCCCATTACTTATATTTAACACTTAGTATTAGTCCCATGCATCCATGTAATCCATGCACACCCATGACTAAATGAACCCATGCATGTTCATTATAGACTTAACTTCTCATGCTACTTAGGTTTTTAAGACCAACTAACATTCCCTAGTTCATTTACACTTGTTCTATTGTTCTTAAATCCCATGCATCATGATAATTTAGGGTTTTATAACATTTTGGTCCGAATACCCCTACATGGCAGCGAACCTTGTTGGGTTAGTGACCAAGGGTTCGGCTAAGCCTCCCAGTTCTTACGAACCCTCAAGGTTCGGCCCTTGTGTAGTCGTTTGGTTCCAGGTTCGCCACATCACATGGGTTCGTGGATTATCTTGGGTTCGGCCATCACAAGGCTCGCTGAAGTCTATGAGTCAAGGTTTGCCCATGTGGAGTTGCAGGGTTCGTTGCACGTGGGCTGCAGGGTTCGTTGCAGGAAAATGGTTCGGTGCAGGTGTGTGGTTCAAGGACTGCAGGGTTCGTTGCAGTGCAGGCTTGCAGGGTTCGCCCAACCACCGAGGGTTCGGCCATGAGCTGTTTGTTTCGGCCGAAAGTTCTACGAACCTGTCAAGGTTTAAGCATCATCCTCTTCATCCTAGGGGTTTAAACCTGTTACAACATCCATTCCTAACGATTTCTAAACATGCTATACACCATTATCTAAGTGTTTTAAGGGTTCTATGAAGATTATAATAACAAAACCTCCTAAATTCGTGAAACCCTAATAAAACCGAAAATAAAACAAATTTTTACCTTAGATTTCGTGGATGGAATCTTGAAATGCTTGTACTTCCGTGATCTACAAGTTGAAAGGATCGTAATGGCACCAAAATGACTTGAATCCGCCTTGAAACGAATGAGATCGCCTAGAGAGAAGGTGGAGAGCACACTTTTTAGAGAGAGAAAGAAGGTGGACGAAATGAGAGGGGTGGGTTGGGTCTTGTGGTGGTAGTTGGAGTCTTAATGACTCATTAAATGTTTAGGAAAAACACCCGATCGTTCGGTCTCGTTTGGTTTCGCGTAATATGCCGTTTCGCGTGATTTTCGCGACGAAACGACACGATTATAAAATTAGAAATCTTTTAATTATTCAAGGTTGTAATTCCTAATAAATTAACTAATATCTTCTTATTTATTAAAAATTTAAAACAAAATTAACTGTTTAAATCGAAATGTACGGTCGTCGCGCGTATGCGTTCGAATCGTCACCCGTACGAACACGGCGATAACTATACTTTTCAACCTTGTTTTCTAATTATAGAATATCATTCAGAACGTTAAACTTTCAGATATATTCGTACAGATCGTCACCTATACGAATAACCCGTAAATTTAGCATTCACATAACGACATTCGTGTGTTTTGTTCTGTAAGGCCTCACATACGTTTATACATAATAAATCCTAAGCAATTAATCAAATAATGGTTCTGTGTTGCCAGATAATTACCCGACTCAAGAACCATCGTTCTGAACTGTGTTTCTGTTAAATGTGTCTGAAACTGTTCTATGACAACTCACCATGATAATGATAAATGATATGAATATGAAAATTACTGAAATGTGTATGATTCATACCTGTTTTACTGTTCATGTACTGTAGAGATCACTGTTCCGGTGGCGGTTCCGGCACTGATGTTACAGTAGAAATCAAGCGTAAGCTCCTGCGTAAACTGTGCGTCGGTCATCGGCGACCTATATCGTATGCCATACATGAGTTTGTGTAACTTCCATACTCGTGTTCGTGTTAGTGCTCATGTTTGTGCTCAACAACCCTCGGTTGTTCATGTTTGTCCGTGTCAGTCCACAATGACCGTGTTTGCTCATGTTGGTCCATATTGACCGTGTTTGACTGTGTTGGTCCACAATGACCGTGTTTGACCAAAGTTGACCATGTCAAGTCAACGACCCGTTGGTGAACCGTGTGACGGTTGTGAATTGTGTAACAATCGTGTAAGTGCTCGTCGTGTGCAAAATGTGCAAGTCGCGTATATGGACGACTTACTATTTATAGTAAGTTTCCATTTATGGAAAGTTCACAAAGCATAACGATTTTTATAGTTCTAGCATGCTCGTTAGTCCTACGTGATCATGTTAACACATAGCACATTATCATACGAAATCACATAAGTCACCTTCATCATGTTTGCACACAAAAGTTTCCTAAAATGGAAAGTTGCCATTTATAGCATACGTGATATCGGAAACCAACTAACTTAGCATTTATTCATCATACTAAGACATAATAAACCACTTGGCATGCTCAAATCTTACAAAATGTTCATATGTCGGTTTTTGTAAAAATAAAGTTACTATAAATAGTAACTTTGTAGTTTTGCATAGAAATGACCAATCTAACACTTCTAAACCAATTTTCATATCACCACTACTTATACTATGCCATTTAACATCATTTAAACATGTTAACCTATACCATATCAACATCTAACAACATTTTATCTATAAAAGTTACTAAAAATGGCAACTATGCCAATATGACCATAATCACATTCAAAATCACATTCTAAGCATTAATATCATCATATTAACATACTAATAGCAAATCCACCTACATGCATGTTCACCATTTCATCCATAACACCATTTTACAAATAAAAAGTTTTTAAAAATAGAAAGGTTCATTAAAATCATAGTTTTAACCATTTTAACACAATCTAACCATGAGCTAACCTTCTAATATTATCAATAAACATATCTACATACTCCAAATCATCCCAACAATCATGGATCATACATGCATGAAAATATAATATCACAAATCATCATTTTAAGCATCAAGACATATACTCAACATCTTGGATCATTATAAAACACCATATAATCATCATGGATCATCAAGAAACTCATTTAAATTAACAAACCCAGAAACAAATCTCGTGCATGTGCATCAAAGGTGCTTGCATGTGAGTTTTAACAATTGCATGTGTGTGTAATGATGATATAAAGCTACAAAGAGTGTATAACTACCTTCTAGAGCTTCCTTGAATCACTGAGAGGATCTCTAGTCAGCCTCTTCGCCCCTGGTTTGTTGGATTTGTCAAGAACAAGAAGGAAGTGATAGTGTTCAAGTCTCTAAGTGGTCACCAAGCTTCAACCTTCACAATCTTGAGCTCCAATATGGCCTTCAATGGTGGAAAATGAATGACAAATGGTGTAGAAGACGAGTTCAGCCAAGGGATAGCGTGTGAAATCGAGAGAAATGATGGAAAGGAGTAGACTAGCCATAATGGTCTTGGTTTTATAAAGATTTGGCGTTTGGATGTCATCGCGTACCGCGGAGAGGCTCCCAGAAGATTCTTCGCGTATCGAGAAGGAATTCGGGATTCAAATCCCCTTCCCACTTGTCGCGTATCGCGACATGGTCTCTTGTTGGGCCATCGCGTACCGCGATGGGCCCCTAAAGAGCCCAATAAACCTAGTTTAATGGGTGTGATCCGTTCGTCGTCGTTTTCACGTTCACGAACTACCGTTTGGCCTCGTTTGAACTTCCAAGTTCAATGTGTGAGTGTTTCGTGAGGTTTCGAGTGTTGTGTTACACGATGTGCTAAACGTTCACCAACGTTCGTGTGTTTTGACACGTGTGTGCTGTTTCTCGATAATTCCTCGAATTATCTTGTTGTGTGTTAGTGTTTGTACTGCCGTGCCACGTGTCACGCTAAATTAAACTAATTCTAGTGTCATGTGTACAAAATCATTTAAATAAATATTTAAATAAAATCAAAGCTGACATGGAAATTACGGGGTGTCACACAAAGGGGCTCCCAACGATTAACATAAAGATATATGAAACTAAATATCCAACATATGTACACAAATGCAAAGTCATTATAACCACGATCCAAAATATTTACAGCAAATATCCATTAACAAATGTCAAAGCTTGGAACTCATCAAATGAAATGCGGGGCGCTGAAGCAAGCTGAGTGAGTATAGTGGGAGTAGCAGCAGCCAAAGCAAGGGTAGAATCTGTCATCCATTGCTGTGCAGTAGGATCAAAACAAGGGGATTCCTCAAGAGCGGTACCTTGGGCTTCATACTTATAGCCTGCCCACAGGCCATTCTGGTACCCAACAGCCATACAGGCCGACTTTACATCCCCTAGCAGCTAGAGCCTGGACATACTCGTTGCTCCCACGAATCTAGTCAAAAATACGTTGACATCCTACAGCAACCAACCATTCTCGATCCCGCACCAATATCTTTCTGGGACGCACCCAACCGTTGCACTTCAACTCGAAGCTCCTGCACCTCTTCCTGCAAACCTAGCAACTTCCACACGAGAAGTTAACAAATCATCTTGAGCCGTATCAAGAGCAGCCTGCTTCTCGTCCAAAAATTCGTGAGCCATCTCCACTTTACCCTGCAGCACTTTTTGTTTTTCTTACAAACACAAAAAATGGGGGAAAAACAGTTAGGACAACAACACACCATCTCTGAAACATCAGAAAAAACCAAAAACTTTACCTGGTGACACTCATTATCAAGCATAATACTGTCATTCACCATCTGCTGACACTGGAGCTTATACGCATACCGCTCCACTTCCTCATCTAACAAACGGGCACGCTCCTCTGCTGCCTTCATCTTCCCCCAACCAACGTAAGTTCATCCTTGTAACCTTCCGCCTCAGCACGTGCCGACTCCAGGCCAAGTATATCACCCAACAATTGTTTCTTCTCCTCAAGATTCCTAATCAACTCATCCTCCAAACTGGCAATCTTCTGGTGAAACCTCATGCTAACATCTGAACGGTGCTGCAAACGAGCAACCGCTTCCATCCCCTGAGAAAAACAATTCTTCAACGACAACGCCAACTCTCGGCTCAAAACAACCGTATCCATATCCTTAACAGCTGCTTTCCCCTCCCAACTCGGTATCCAACAACAATCCAGGATTTGGTTCAACAACCGGCTTCACATGCCTCTCAGAAGGGGATGCAATCGCACTTATTCCCAGCACTACCTTAGGGACAATAGGTGTCTCAGGGACCACGCCCTTGTCCACTAACTTCAAAGGGGATACCTATCGCCGCTTTTCCCGAGATGACTCCCCACCAGACACCTTATCAACACATTCCTCCACAATAGCAACCAAGGATGCTTTCCTCTTTAGTGGCATCATGGGAAAATCAGTAGTCGAAGTCTCAGAGAGATGTTGTGCTTGCGCGTGACTTCGCAGGCGAAAGCGGAGTGGCACACGCTGATTCGGAGCCTTCGAAGACTCCGCAGCAACCACAGCCTTTCCCTTCAATAGCTTAGACAACGGATCATCAGTGCTTGAAACATCCTCCAACAAAGAATGCTCTGGGGAGCAATTGCAACATTTTCTGAAGACAAAGGAATGGGAATATCTCCATCAACATCTACAAACTCCATTGTCCGGCTAGCTTTTTTGCAAAATCTTCAACAAATTCATCTATGCAAAGCACACAAAAACATCAGCATATGAGACACATACGTCACACAATTAAGACACACCACAACACCATATGCGTGCAAAACTCCAAACAAAAAAAAAGAGGAGAAAGGAGGGGAAGGGAAATATTGATGACACGCCACAAAATGAAGTACAACATTCCCCATCTTCAACAATAGCGGGACGACACCCAGGTTTGTTCCACAAATTGCTCATCCCGGCCATCACAAGTAAGGCTCTGGGAACCCAAGCGCAGGAGAAGCATTGCAAACCAACAACTTGTGCAACCGCCGATCACAATCCAAAGGAGGAGGGGGCGAATCCTCAATCACTCGCTTAATGTCACGACAAGGCAGAGGTCGGGGGAGAAACCGGTCAGACACAAAAAAGAACCAAGTCTTCCAATCACGCAGATAATGTAACACCTTTCCCATGCAAGGAGGAAACGTCGGCGCACGACGTTTCTCAAAGGTAAACCATTCCCCATCAACACAAAAACGATAAAATTGGCGAAACAAAGCCACTTTAGCCACCCGCCAAGGCATCAACAAGCAAGTTTGAAATGAACAACACGCAGGAACCCTAAAGGATGAATTTGCGAAAAATGAACGTGGTACCTTTCTAGCACAGAAAACAAGAACGAAGACAACAGGTAACGAACCCCACTCGCTTGAAAGGTATGCACATACATCGACATCTCCCCACTCCGACATCCGGCCGTCTCCCCTTACCGGGCGCACGCGGCCGCAAATGCGACGGAATACGGTACTCATGGCAAAATGACTGTACATCTTCAACGGTCATCACCGACGTGGTATAATCTAACCCTTTCCTGTCGATCATACTTAACCAGAAGAAGAGAAACAGAGAACCTAACCTGTAAAGAAACCGTCATAAGAGATTAGGTAACCCGCGAAAAAACGTTTACCGGAGAAGTGACGGATGCAATAATGAAAATGCAGACTCTCGTATAGCATGCAACCGTCCAACCGCGCCCTTATTCAAAAAAAAGAAGAAGAAAAAAGGAAAAGAGAACAATAAGCAAGACCAAGCCCGGACAAATCCGAAGCTTTTGAAGGGGCCCAGACAATAACGACCCACATTACATAACCAGCCCACGTATAACAAAAGAACATGTCGCTATTCACCCGACAAAAAAAAAAGAAAGAACTAAGAAGCAGCACCAGCAACGATAGCAAGGGAAAGAAATGTAAATGCGGATATAGCGCAAAAGCATGTTGGCACCACGGAGCACCAAAAATGAATGGAAGTTTCCAACGACCATACGAGTTCACCTAGCAACAAACGTATGCTTGTACAAGCTGAACTGGGGGACTTGGAGAAGTATCCCCCGCGACGGGGGCAGCCACAAGTACAAAAGTGATGATGGCTTGTCACCCTCGGCAAAATGAAACATTAAATGCTTGACAAAGAGCATTTAATGCTAAGATATGGGACAATTAATGCTGTATCCGCATGGAGCCAAAGAAACGGCGGGTGAAACAAAAGAGCTGGAGGCTTCAGCTCGGACCAGCAGGCAAACACCGGCCGGGACAGAAGACAAGACGCCTATCACAGATGTGGAGGAGACGTTCTAGAAAAGAGGATGGGCGGAGCGATGTATAAAGAAAGGAAGAACCCGGAAGAAAACAGAACATTAAATTCACCATCGCCAACACAAAGGAGGCGACATTGAATACTCGGTAGAGAAGAAGGTTCTTAGCAAAATTTGTCTGTAAGGAGGTTCCCAACTTGGCGTTGGAGGCTTTTTCATTGTTACATCTGTGTGAACTTCTCCCTTGTAAACCTGACCCGGATTCACGGATCTAACAAAGATCAAAGTAATTATGTGTTTTAAATTTGTTTGGATTAATGTGTTAGGATAAATGTTGATGAACAACTGTACGTATATAGTTTCGTTTAGAGTCGAACTTGGTTTGTTTGATAAATGTAGTTTTTGTTTTGGATTCAACAACTATTTTTATTTGTTTGTTGTAGTTTTCTTATCCGAAAAGCATAAAAAAATAGAAAATTAAGCCTTTATCGATGCAAGCCCTTAGTGTCGATAAAATGTTTCTATAGCCTATTCTTTTGATTTTTTTTTTGATAAAAAGTTAAATTATTTAAGATAAAAAATTACAGAAAGCCTATGGACATGTTCTCATTTAGATTCATTTTCATGAACGACATTTGTTGCAACAACATTTATGATCTATTTGGAAGGAGCTATAACGACGATCTTTTAAATATTAGATGTACGTCGTTGCAGTGACATTTTGGGAGGCTATAAAGACAAAAGATAATAACATGGTTATAAACCTTGTTAAGCGTAGCAATCCAATAAATATTCCAAACAAGTATGATCTTCCAGACAAGTTTGATCTGATCCAATCTAATCTTCTAAATGATACCATAGTCCAATATTTCAATTGTTTCATCACTGCAAATTTATCATTAATGTATTATAATACACGATATCCAATCGATTCAACATTCCTATCCTATTCTATACGGTCAGTGGCAGAGCTTTGTCGACTTGAGAGGGGTGGAAATTTTTGCAACCTATAATACATGTTAATTTTTTGAAGCGAGGGGGCGAAACCCGTATTTTTAACTAAAAATAGCAATTCGGCCGAAAAATTAGCACCACAGACGGAAAAAGAGGGGGGGCATGCGCCTCTGTATACGGTAACCCATAGTGATCTGTCATGAAAACTTGAAATGTTAATGTTTCTCGTAATATTGTCTTGAAATTGTAATTTTGCGTACGCTAAATGTAAGTTGCTTTTACTTGATGCTTATAGTTATGCACCACATTAATGAGCAATTGTACTTGCTCTCGTTAATGATAAAGATGTATGGATTTCATCTCCTTGTAGTAATGTGCTCATTGTTCCTAAACATCATACACCGAATCGGCAACCAGATAAGATGATAAAGAAATCTCTTAAAGAGATATCATCAATCAATCAAAGGAAAGTTGACCAATTTAGGGGTGTAAACGAGTCGAGCCGATCCTGAGCTCGTTAAGGCTCGAACTCGACTCGTTTAGATAAATTCGGGCTCGAGCTCGGCTCGTTAAGATTTTTATGCGTTAGGCTCAATCTCGGCTCGTTAGAAAATTTTCAGGCCCGAGCTCGGCTCGGCTCGTTTATATTTTATTTATTTAATTAATTTACTTTAATTACTAATTTAATTATATTTATCATTATATTTTCTAATTTTCACATAAAATATTTGATTTAAATATATTTATCATAATTTTGTATATAAAAATAATTAATTTTATAAATAAACACTAATATATTAAATAAAAATTATATATTCAAAAAGCTCGTTAAGGCTCGCGAACCGGCTCGGGCTCGATATTTAAAGCTCGGGCTCGCGCTCAATAACTAAACGAGCCACACTTTTGGGCTCGGGCTCGGGCTCGTTAAGGTTCGGCTCGTTCGAGCTTTTTACCTATCCGATCTCGAGTATTTCACGAGCTGACTTGGTTCGTTTACACCCTTATTGACCATAAAAGAATCCTCTATAACTTGAAGCAAGTGCAAGAACAAGGCCACAATTTAAGAAGTTGCAAAGGTCAAGGTTGAGGTTAAGGTTAGGGGTCTTAAAGGAACTCAAAGTACTTTACAAGGCGCAACACAACTTTCACAAGAACAAGGTTCAAATCCTAGTGGTTGCTAAAATGGTTTCTAAACTAGCATATATCAATTTGATATGGAATGATGAAATTTGGATTATGGTTGTGTGTTTTGAACTTAGTTTCAGTTTAATGCTTTGCTATTTTATTAATTTTGATTTGAAATGATGTAAATTTGAATGAAATTTTGTGTTTTGAGCCTAGTTTTAGTTTAGTATGTTGTTGTTCTACTAGATTTGGTTTGAAATGATGAAATTTTGGTAAAATTGTAAAATTGTAAAATTGTTATGTAATGAAATCTAGATGTTTTGAAAAAAAATGTATTTTTTAACAATTTACGTTTTTTGGGTATTTCTCTTTTAAAATTTAAAGTAATCTTTAACAACATTTTACGTGAGGGACGTAAACTATTAAGGAATTAAATTTGAAATGATGTACTTCTAGTCCATTGGATTTACTTTCTCTAGACATGAATGATCAACATGGGCCATCCCCACCAATTTCATAAAAGAAACGTGATAATACATCACTTTTAATAATTTGAAAAATGACACACAACTCCACAAGTAGTTAGAGAATCACTAGTCAAAGTCTACGAATTCTAGCTCTAAAATATAAAAACTAAAAAGGCAACTTGATATCTTTCCAGATCAATTTATTTCTAGTTTTCAATTATATACACAATTGTAGTAATTTTTTATTGACTGGAAATATGCATAAAATAAACGTATTTTCTTATTTAAAAATTTATATTTAAGTTTCTAAATCTTTAATGCAAATACTAAGATGATCATTTTTGAATCATGAGTTAAATAGTTAGCCTTATAAGTTTTCAATCGACATGAAGCAGAACCTATATATTTCCCTCATTTTATAGGTACATGTCTCAATCCTTAGTATAGTGTGTCTGAATACACCACCATGTCTTTCTTACCGTATGATCTATCTAATACAACAACTTTATTTCATTAACAGCAACTTGATCAACAATGTAGCTATTACATCCATAAACACAACTGTCACACCCCAACCGACGGCGGAATGCGTCGGGGCGTGAGTTTGAATGCTCAAAAGCTCATGGTAATATTATAATGTTTGAATATTTAAAGCATCAATATTACAAAACAAACACAACATTCATTGAATCAAATAATCATTACATGAATTGAATACAAAACAACTACATTTGCAATGCTAAAACATTGTTTACAATTTAACTAGGTCACTAATTCTTATCATATGTTTTCATCATGCTTCCTTATCCTGTTACACATGTAAAATAAGAGTTTGTCAACTATTTGCATACTTGGTGAGTTCACACAGATGAAAACTATAGCCTAATCAGAATACGTATAATAAGCATAGCATGAATACAAGTTTGAATAAACAGAATGAATGAATGAATAACAATAGCTTGTTTTCAAACAAGTATCCATACAAACTGTTAATTCAAGTATGGTCGTAATATAAATTAACATTTGTATTTCTACAAGTTTGCTATGTGTACTTTTCACCTTTTTAACACAAAGGCAAAAGCCATTGCAAAGATGATATCTAACACATCTTAAGCTACTAAGTACTAGCTTGCTTGACTGGCAACACACATAGAATCACACATAGAATCAACACATTATATAAGCTTAGAATTTAACACATAAAGCTAACTAGGTCTAAGGCTTACATCATAGATTGAATTAATAATAGAATGAATAAAGTTTGAATAAGACATGTGTAACATCCCAAAATTAAGATGTAAAAGGGAGTGTGAAGAAACTCACAAGTTTAGATGCTTAGCTAGTTTCCAAGATTCTTGAGGAGGCGAAGCTATCTACTCACCCTAAAGTTGAGTAACAAGTCTTATCATCCTAATAGTTCAAAAGTTCAAGAATCGTAAACTATGGCATCTTAATGGAATTCATAGTTTGAATAAATCTATGTTTAAATGGATACTTAGAATGACTAAACTTAAACATCCAATGTATTCATTTTATTTATCAATATTCTTGAAAATATTCTTACTAATTAAAATCACCTTTTTAAATGTGATAAATAAATTATATACATGAATTTTACTTAGAAAAATTTAAACAGAATGTTTTTAAATAACTTTTTATTTTTAAATCTTTTATCTTAGTTTTAAATAAAATTAAATAAGCTTTATAAAAAGAGAATAATTCAATCCTATTTAAAATATTTTTATTTAAATCATACAAAAAATAAAAACTACTTTCTGGCAAACGAGGAAAGTTGAACCCTCGTTACATTGGACCTTTCGAGATTACAAAGCGAATAGGCCCTGTAGCCTATGAACTGAACCTGCCAGTTGAACTGAGCAGTGTACACAACGTATTCCACATCTCGAATCTCAAGAAGTGCCTATCTGATGAAACACTTGTTATTCCTCTCGAGGAAATACAAATCGACGAACAATTGAACTTCGTTGAGGAACCGGTGGAGATTATGGACCGGGAAACCAAGAAGCTCAAACTCAGCAAGATTCCAATAGTGAAAGTGCGATGGAATTCGCGACGAGGACCGGAATTCACGTGGGAACGTGAAGATCAGATGAAACAAAAGTACCCACACCTGTTCGCGGAACAGGCAAACACTAGCAACACAAGTTGAATTTCGGGACGAAATTCTTTCTAACAAGGGGAGGATGTGACACCCCGTAATTTCCAGGTCAGCATCTTATTTATTTAAATGTTTATTTAAATACATTATGTACACGTGGCACTAGAATTAGATTAATTTAGTGTGACACGTGGCACGACAGTACAAACACAGACACCTGACAAGATAATTCGTGGAATTATCGACGAACAACACACACGTGTCAAAACCACGAACGTTGGTGAACGTCTAAACATTGTGTAGCACAACACTCGAAACTTCACGAAACACTGTCACAAGTCAATTATGGCTAATAATTGACCAATAAAGTCCAAACGACGTCCGAATGATGTTTTACAGTCGAGAAACGGGCAAGAATGGGCCAGAACAACAAAACAAGCTTATTGGGCTTGAAATTCAGGCCAGGCGGTACGCCTGACCCGGGATGCCCGCGACAGGCGATGCGCGCGGGTGGAACTTGAGCGCCTCGTCCGACCGGATCCGCGCGTAACGACAGGGTGAAACCACCCACGTCAGGCGATACGCCTGACTCATAGATTCGCAGATTTTCTTTTTAAACTTCCAAGATCATCATTTCACCTATCTTAACCATTCTTACACGCCATAGCTCGGCAATTTCTCTTCCCAAACCACTGAAACACTTAATCCTACCCTGTGGAAGCCATTAGAGGACCTTCTTGAAGCTTTGAAGCTTGGTTGCCATCAAGAACACGAAAGATAAGGACGTTGTAGCTTGTAGATCACCACCACCACCCTCCTTCCTGTCGAAATCAGTAATCTCAGGAGGTCCAGGAGCTGATTATTCATCAATCTAGTGTTCAAGGATCTCTAGAAGGTAGTTCTATGCTTAAAACTTACTCTTTTCACTCCTACACACACATGCAATGCACAAACCCACATGCAAGCACCTATAGTGCACATGCACGAATTTTGTTTCTGGGTTTGTTGATAAACCTACTGTATTTGATGATCTAAGGTGTTTAGATGATGATCTATGATGATCTATGATGATCTATGATGATGGGGATGGGTCTTGTTGCTTAGAATGATGTTTTGTGATGAGATATGGACATGCATGTATGATCTAAGGCATTTTAGATAGTCTTGTTGATGTTGAAATGATTCATGATGAGGTATAAGTGTCCTTGCAAGATTAGATTGTGATTAGGATGGTTAAAATGTGATTTGTAGACAAACTTGCTATTTTTAGTAACTTTTAGTTACAAATTGATGATTTGGGATATATGATGAACATGCATGTATATAGAATTGTTGCTAGGAAGATAACATGATGATTTGATGTGTTAGAAAGTAATCTTGATGATGTCTATGATCATATGTAGTGTTATTTCTATTTTTAGTAACTTTTATAGTTAGAATGTGGTTAAACGATAATTTGGGATGAGATGACATGATTAAATGGTGTTAAGTGGTTTATTATGATGATTGGTGATATAAAAATTGCTTAGAAATGTTAAGTGGTCATTTTTATGCAAAAACCACAAAGTTACTATTTATAGTAACTTTATTTTTAGAAAAACCGACTTGTCAACGTGTTGCGTTATTTGAGCATGCTAAATGACTTATTATGTTATGATATGCATAATAGATGCTAAGTTAGATGGTTTCCGATGTCACGTATGCTAAAAATGGAAACTTTCCATTTTAGGAAACTTTTGTGCACTAACATGTTCTAAACGACTTACGTGAAACCGTATGATGATGTGCTATGTGTTAACATGATCCCGTAGGACTATTGAACATGCTAGAACTCTAAAACCGTCATGCTTTGTGAACTTTCTAAAAATGGAAACTTACTATAAATAGTAAGTTGTCCATAAACGCAACCTACGCGTTTTGCACACGACAAACACTTACACGATTGCTACACGAGTCACAAACCGTCACACGGTTCACCAACGGGTCGTTGACTTGACACGGTCAACTTTGGTCAAACACGGTCAACCTTGGTCAAACACGGTCAACTTTGGTCAAACACGGTCAATGTGGACCAACACGGTCAAACATGGTCAATGTGGACCAACACGAGCAAACACGGTCATTGTGGACCGACACGGACAAACATGAACAACCAAGGGTTGTTGGACACAAACACGAGCACTAACACTAGCACGGTCACTTACACGAACTCACGTACGGTCTACGATATAGGTTGCCGGTGACCAGCGTGCCTACTACATCAGGAGCTTACGCTTTCATTCGTTCATATCACTAAGGTGAGTTTACGGCCCCTCTTTACTCTTTTTCAAATGCTTTTAAATAGGGGGAGAATACTAGTTGCATCGAGTCAAACATTATTACTGTACAAACACTATTGTGTATGCTGGTTTATTGGACAAACATTAAGTGTTGAACTCGTAACAAGCCCTCACAAAGTCTTACCGTTAATGTACGAACAACGTGGTAGATTTGGATGGATCCATTAGGGAATGACTAACCCCACGGGGCACCATGTTGACTGAGTGTCATAACCTGTGCAAATTCTGACCTATCTTGCTATGCATACGAGGCATAGCGGAGGCAAGGACAAACAAGTCTAGTTCGGTAGTGACGCACTGACACTTTGGACCTAGGGCTCGGTACTAACATTGATAAACAGCATGACACACTTTCTTACTATATGTATATCAAAACCTGTGAACTCACCAACCATTGTGTTGACACTTTTTCTAACTTGTATTCTCAGGTAACTAGCATGACAGGCTCGTGGAGCAGGAAAGCACATAGGGGACATGAGCATAGGGCCCCACATGCATTTGTTTCCGTGTCTTTTGAAAACAATTTGACTTTATTTTATTTAAAACGTTGTTGTATTAAACTACTTACAATTTCCGCTGTGTAAACGATCATTTTCCGCTGCATGTTATGACTTATTTATTCCGCTGCAATACTACTTTATTTCCGCTGCAAACTATTTTATCAAGTGTATGTGTCAAACTTGGATTTGTAAACGCATATAGGGGTGTTCTATATGACCTTGAGCTGTGATTCTGGACACGTCACATCCACGTGGACATACGCCACAAGTGGGAAATTGGGGGTGTGACAGACTGGTATCAGAGCCTTGGTTATAGGGAACTAGGTTTGCATGTAGTAAACTTAGACTATAGCCATTGCTCAACTGTAGACACTACACGTAGAACTTGCACAACGATGACATTATTACTTATCGAACTGTTGCTTACTAACTTAAAAACTTGCAGGATGGCTGACAATAACACTAGCAGGAGCACAGACCGACATCAGATCCCTGATGACATAGCTGCCGAGAGTCGGCGACGCGTCGAGAGCATCGTAGCCCAAGTCGATGCCGAGATGGATCGGAGAACTAGGGACTCAGTACGGGCTAGGTACTGGGGATGGCTACCCGCCATCATACAGAGCTGGATCATAGAGGAGAGAGTACCACCTTACCGATATCCCGGCGACACCACTCCAGGCCATCGTTTACCACCACTCGGAGTGTCGACAGAGCAGGCGTTTGCGGCACACGTGGCTTGCACACGACAGGTGATTCGGAAGAGTAGGGAACTAACTGATGAGTTACGGACTCTTCGTGAGAGAGAACGATCGTCTAGAAAGGCGAAACGATCAGCTAGAGGAGCGCAACAACAGACTGGAAGCCCAGATGGAGGCTCTACGACTCCAAATGTCCCAACTACTGACCGAGCATGGACAAGTCGTCGATGTCGTGCAGGAACACGACGTGCGTATCACCGAGAATCGGACGGACATCACCGAGACTCAGGCCATGGTGCAGGCCAGTGATGCCATGCTTAATGCATGGGCTGCACAGTTTATTGAGGACCACCTCAGGAGGATGTCCCGAGTTCGAGGCCGAGGACCTCGAAGATGAGGACCTTGATGAGGATCCTAATGAGGATCCGGAGGAGGATGATGACGACGGAGACGCTGCTAGCGATATTTCGCATGTTTCCATGGATTCTGACTAGTGGACCGTTGTATTTTGTACTTTCTTTATTTTAGCCTAGACGAGCGGGATGTGCTCGAAGAACTTATTATGTATTTCCTTTTGAAATTATTGTACTTCAAACTTATTATTAATGAGAATTATGTTTTGTCTTACTTATTACATGTTGACCATGATTGCTTGATGACATAACCTCTGACTTGACAACTAACATGACATATGATCTGACTTCCGACACAACATCTGACTAGCATTCTGACTTACTAACATTCTATCCCTTCCGTATAGAAAATATCTATGGCGGGAAGAGGACCACATGTACGCCCTCCTAGACGAACACTGGACGCAGCCGTCATTAAGATGATGGTTGACAGACGGGTTAACAAGATACTGGCAGAGCACGAGGCACACCGCCTTGCTAGTGAAACCAGTGGCTCGAACAACGGTACTAACACTCGCCTAACATGACTAACATAGTATAGCTAACACGCTCTGACATACGACATTGGTTTCTGACTGACAGGATCACAAGGCAACAACAACAAAGGATGTTCTTTTAAATCCTTCCTGAACTGCCACCCACACAAATTCAAGGGGACTGAGGGAGCTGTGGGGATGCTCCGCTGGATGGAGAAAGTCGAATCTGTATTCGCCATGTGCGAATGTACTGAAGAGAACCGGGTAAAGTTCGCAACTGGAACGCTGGAAGGACCAGCACTCACATGGTGGAATACCCATGTACAAACCCTGGGTTGGACGGTGCCAACTCCATGCCATGGGCTGATTTCACCCGACTACTGCAAGAGGAATACTGTCCTCGTGATGAGATTCGGAAACTGGAAGCCGAATTCTGGGTGCACAAAATGGTGGGATCTGAGATCGAGCAATACTGTACCCGATTCCATGAGCTGTGTAAGCTATGTCCGGCAATGGTGACGCCGGAGTACAAGAAAATCGAGCAGTTCATCAGTGGGCTGCCCGAGCAAATTCAAAGCATGGTGACTGCGTCTGACCTCACCACCATCCAACCACTGATCAGACTGGCTCATAACTGACTGACCAAGCTGTAGCTCAGGGCAAGCTACCAAACGAGGCGAGCATGTGAAGCCTCAAGAAAGCCAGAAGAGGAAGTGGGAACCCAGCCACCACCAATCTCATCAGCCCCAACAACAACAACGATCTGCACCTGCCAGAGCATTCACTGCCACCCAACCCGATGACAAGGGGAAGGGTGTGTATCAAGGAAAATACCCGCTATGTAACCGATGCTTTATCACCACTTCGGGCAATGCGAACGATATCGTTGCTTGAAGTGTGGACGACATGGCCACATGGCCAAAGACTGCAGATCCAAATTTCCCAGTAACAACAACCCTAACCACAACCAGAACAACAACCAGAACACCTCCAGAGGGTGTTATGAATGTGGAAAACCAGGCCACATGAGGAGGGATTGCCCTCAATTGAAGAAGGCCGGAGGAGGAGCGGCCAAAGGAAGAGCATTTGTGATTGGCTCGGGAGAAGCCAAGGATGACCCAAACATCGTAACCGGTACGTTTCTTTTAATAATGTCTATGCTATGCTAGCATATTATTTGATACCGGTGCCGATAGGAGCTTTATATCTAGTGAGTTTAGCAAATTACTAGATATTACCCCAACACACTAGACTACAAGTATACCGTAGAGTTAGCGACGGCAAGCTAATTGAAACCCAACACATCTTCGAGGATGCGTCATGGTTTTGGCGAATCACGAACTCGAAATCGATTTGATGCGGTGACTCTTGGAAGCTTTGATGGGTCGTTGGATATGGTTATCCGCTAACCAAGCTGAAATCGTATGCAACGAGAAGATCGTACGGGTGACGTTGCAGAAGGAGAACAGATCTCGATTCAGGGGGAAAGACGGGGAGTACCTCTGAACATCATATCATGCATGAAGGCAAACAAGTACCTGCAAAAGGGATACACTACATACTAGCCCTCATCGCAGAACAACCGAAGAAGGAGAGGAAGATTGAGGACATCGCCGTAGTCTGCGATTTTCCCGAAGTGTTTCCTGAGGATCTACCTGGACTACCTCCGAAACGACAAGTCGAGTTCCAGATAGACCTTACACCTGGAGCAGCACCGATTGCCAAAGCTCCATACCGACTAGCACCAACGGGATGCAGGAACTGTCTAACCAGTTACAGAGCTGTTAGACAAGGGATTCATCAGACCGAGCTTCTCACCTTGGGGAGCACGGTCTTGTTTGTAAAGAAGAAAGACGGATCATTCCGTATGTGTATCGACTACAGAGAGCTGAACAAGGTGACGATCAAGAATCGATATCCCTTACCACGAATAGATGATTATTTGACCAATTGCAAGGGTCAAGCTACTATTCGAAGATCGATTTAAGATGGGTTACCACCAACTAAGGATACAAGGAAAACGATATCCCTAAGACTGCTTTCGAACCCGATACGGACACTACGAATTCTTGGTTATGCCCTTCGGACTAACCAACGCACCAGCTGTATTTCATGGATCTCATGAATAGAGTGTGCAAACCTTACCTTGACAAATTCGTTTAATAGTGTTCATCGACGACATTCTGATCTACTCTAAGAATCAGGAAGAACATGCTGAACACCTGAGGCTAGTTTTGGACTTACTAAAGAAAGAGCAATTGTACGCAAAGTTTTCAAAGTGCGACTTTTGGATACGCGAAGTCCAATTCCTTGGACACGTGGTTAATGAGCAGGGAATTCACGTAGACCCAGCTAAGATCGAAGCCATTAAGAATGGGAAGCACCCCAAGACTCAACTGAGGTGCGGCAATTCCTTGGACTGGCCGGGTACTACCGGAGATTCATTGAAGGAGTTCTCGAAGATTGCCCAATCATTGACGTCCCTGACCCATAAAGACAAAAAAGTTCGATTGGGGAGACAAACAAGAAGCTGCTTTCAACTTGTTGAAGCAGAAACTATGCACTGCACCCATCCTATCCCTACCGGAAAGGATGTGATGACTTCGTGGTGTATTGCGACGCTTCGAAACAAGACTCGGTTTTGCGTGCTGATGCAACGCGAGAAAGTGATAGCATACGCTTCACGTCAACTGAAGGTGCATGAGAAGAACTACACGACTCATGACCTTGAGTTGGGAGCCGTGGTGTTTGCCTTGAAGATCTGGCGACACTACTTGTACGGCACGAAATGTACAATCTTTACCGATATAAAGAGCCTACAACAATCTTCGACCAGAACGAGTTGAACATGAACATGAGACAAGAAGTGGGTTGAACTCATAGGTGATTATGATTTGCGCCATCAAGTATCATCCCGGTTAAAGCCAACGTAGTGGCCGACGCGTTGAGCCGAAAAGAAACAACAAAACGTATGTGCGCGCACTACAACTTACGATCCATTCCGAAACTGCCGAATCAAATTGGGATAGCACAACAGGAAGCTCTGAAAACTGAAAACCTCACTCTCGAAGCCATGCGTGGCATGGATAAGCAATAAAGGCAAAAAGACGACGAGCTTACTATTTAATGGATCGAATCTGGATTCACGCTACGGAGGATTGAGAGAAGTAGTGATGGATGAAGCTCACAAGAGCCGGTATTCGTACACCCAGGCTCTGATAAGATGTATCACGATTTGAAGACAACCTATTGGTGGCCAAACATGAAAGCTGGAGATAGCAACATACGTGAGTAAATGCCAACGTGCTCAAAAGTCAAAGTTGAGTACCAGAAGCCATCAGGGTATCAACAACCGGAATACCAATGTGGAAATGGAGCAGATTTCGATGGATTTCATCACTAAACTGCCAAAGACGGCAAGTGGTTGCGATACCATCTGGGTTATCGTAGACGACTGACGAGTCTGCCACATTTCCTACCATTAAGGAGACTGACAAGCTAGACAAACTCACCCGGATTTATTTAAAGGAAGTGGTCACTCGACATGGAGTGCCAATCTCCATCATATCTGATCGCGACAGTCGATTCACGTCGCATTTCTGGAAAGTCCTTGCATAAGACTTGGGCACGAGATTGGACATGAGTATGCTTACCACCCGTGACGACGGGCAAAGTGACGAAACGATACAGACACTGGAAGACATGCTCCGGGCATGTGTCATTGATTTGGTAGTAGCTGGGAATCTCATCTACCATTAGTTGAGTTCTCCTTTATAACAATAGCTACCACACTAGCATTCAAGCTGCACCATTCGAGGCACTTTACGGACGTAAGTGTCGATTCACCCATCTGCTGGCGGAAGTTGGAGACAGCCAACTGACTGGTCCAGAACTGGTTGCACGAGACAACTGAGAAGATCGTGCAAATACGCAAACGAAGCAGCAGCTCGGGACAGACAGAAAGCTATGCCGACAAGCGACGCAAACCGTTGGAGTTCCAGGTGGGGGACAGAGTGTTACTCAAGGTCTCGCCCTGGAAAGGTTGTCATTCGGTTTGGCAAACGAGGAAAGTTGAACCCTCGTTACATTGGACCTTTCGAGATTACAAAGCGAATAGGCCCTGTAGCCTATGAACTGAACCTGCCAGTTGAACTGAGCAGTGTACACAACGTATTCCACATCTCGAATCTCAAGAAGTGCCTATCTGATGAAACACTTGTTATTCCTCTCGAGGAAATACAAATCGACGAACAATTGAACTTCGTTGCGGAACCGGTGGAGATTTTGGACCGGGAAACAAGAAGAAGCTCAACTCAGCAAGATTCAAATAGTGAAAGGCGATGGAATCGCGACGAGGACCGGAATTCACGTGGAACGTGAAGATCAGATGAAACAAAAGTACCCACACCTGTTCGCGGAACAGGCAAACACTAGCAACACAAGTTGAATTTCGGGACGAAATTCTTTCTAACAAGGGGAGGATGTGACACCCCGTAATTTCCAGGTCAGCTCTTATTTATTTAAATGTTATTAAATACATTATGTACACGTGGCACTAGAATTAGATTAATTTAGTGTGACAGTGGCACGACAGTACAAAAACAGACACCTGACAAGATAATTCGTGGAATTATCGCACGAACAACACACACGTGTCAAAACAACACGAACGTTGGTGAACGTTCTAACACATTGTGTAGCACAACACTCGAAACTTCACGAAAAACTTGTCACAAGTCAATTATGGCTAATAATTGACCAATAAAGTCCAAACGACGTCCGAATGATGTTTTACAGTCGAGAAACGGGCAAG